>CM046878.1:407900352-409131838 GCA_025667525.1 Glebionis coronaria
GGTGTGTTTGTTGATTTTGGTGATTGATTTATTGTAAGGGTGTTAGTGTGTTCGTTCTCCTTTGATTCACGTGATCGATATATCTTTAAACCTCTTTTCCTTTATGTTTTTATTTAATCAAGAACACATAAAATCATGGTGTATTTAAAAACCAGTAATTACATGTTATTAAATCATGTAGGTAAATTAAATCATGGTTAAGGGGTGTTTGTTGTGGCCGACGCAAGGAACCGAGCCCCAAGGGGTCTCGGCTTGTTATGTTTCGCACCAACCGAGACCTCAAGGTCTCGGTGTGGTGTCATGTGTCTCGGCAGCAGGAGAAAAGGGAACCCTGACCTCGGTCGGGGTATGTTTGTTGCTCGGGTGGGTCTCGACTAAAACAAGAACCACCACAGGCTTAAGCCGGTGGCTAAATAAGGAAAGCAGGGGGAACCCCTAGCCGCGGCAACAAGGGGAACCACCGGCTAGCCGGTGGGAACTTTTGCTAGTCGGCGGCTAGTCTTGACCAAGGGTGCGTCTGTGACCGGTTCATGGGTCCGGTTCACGGGGTTAACAAATACGGTTCACGGCATGTTTAGATTAAACACGGGTTCGGTTCATGGGTGATTTTTGCAAGTTAATTATTTTACAAGTTTAACTATTTTTACAAGATTAAATTAAATTAATTAAAACATGGACATGGTTAATTTAATTTATACATGACTTAGGTTATTAATATTATTATTAATACATGTATTTAACCTAAGTAATTATCATTTTAATTAGACTATATAAATTAATTAAATATTGAAATCATGACTTATAATTAATTAATTTGTATGACTTAGGTTATAGTATTAATAGATTATAATACAGGTTTTAACCTAAGTATTTTTACCTTTATTTAATTAAATCATGTTATATTTAATTAAATACTTTAACCTATAGTTTATTTAATTCACATGAAATAATTAATAAACTATACTATTTAATTACATGACTTAGAATATTAATCAGTAAACACTTAAGCTTATATAGTTAGCTTAATAATCAAGCTTATTTTTATTTATGGAAACTTTCTATTTTTAGAAACTTATTTAATTAAGGAAGTTAATCTATTCATGGAAACTTTCTATTTATAGAAACTTATCTATTTTAAACAGTAAACCTATTTTTGGAAACTTTCTATTTTTGGAAACTTTCTATTTATGGAAACTTTCTATTTCTGGAAACTTTCTATTTTTAGAAACTTTCTATTTTTGGAAACTTTCTATTTTAGGAAACCTTCTATTTTTAGAAAGTTACTTACTATTACACAACAAGTATAATAATACATGAAATACAAGAAATACTTAATCAGAATAGACAGAATACATGATAAACACAGTATAAAGCGTTAATTAGTAAAACATGACATGAACATATAAAACAAGCTAAGATATGATATAAAACCAGTTACGTACTCAGTAATCAGATACTTATACACGTATGTATTTATGTAGCATTAGTGATACCGAAGTAGGACTCTCTTCCGTTCGTCTTCTTCGTTTACTGGACACAAGGTACGGATTCTCCGTCCTTTTAGTATGGACATTCTTCTTTACTAGGATTTCTCGTATGCAGCCAATTGTTTTCCCCAGTATATGTTTTATATGTTTATGAATTGTTTATGTTAAATTAGAATACCTAAAGCCATATACATGGATGACCAGTTTCACCTAGTTATGGAGGTATCATAACCATAACACTGGAGGCACCAGTGTTATGACTCCACCACGACGGAGTGATAGCTCGTGGCGTCCCTTCAGCTTTTGGCCATATTATTATTATCAGTTGGGGAGTATGGGTGCATCCTAGTTTACATGTTTTCAGCAGATTATTCAGGTGAATGTGGTGTGTGCCTTGCATCCTTCACAAGGAGCTGATCCCTCCTACCCAAACCAGTATATTAAATTAGAGGCAGCCCCTCTAATTTGCATGACGAGGTCACCCCTTCAAGTATTCATGCATGTGGATAATTCATGACCTATATTGGCTAATAGTAAACATGTTAAACAGTTTTTACAAGATAAACATAAGGCTTTTCAAACTATAAAACCAGTTTTAATAATAAGTTATACCAGGTTATCCAAGACTTAGTTTTCCGATGCTTCATGCTTATATGCTTATATTATTCATGCTTTACTTGTATATCTGTGCACTGAGCGTTATTGTGACACCCCGGGTAGGGTCAAAATATGCGGAAATATCCACGGAGATGTCACAAGGGTGGATCGATAGCATATAGTCCATAGAGCATAAGATAAAAGTAAGTTAAATCAGATTACATGTTTATTTAAACAAATAAATAAAAATTGTCTTAGACGAGATAATAGGTGATTGTTTTTGTTTCCCAAATAGAACCCCTGACGAGTCCAATGATGTAGATCTCTAAGATGCTGGAGACCATGCACACACCACGTACTAACTTCATATTCCTGTGCAAAACATACTAACGGGGTCAACATAAAGTTGGTGAATTTACAGATTTTAACAATTAATTAGTTTGGACATACAATAATCATAGAAGTATTAATGCACAAAGCATTCTTACAAAAATGTAAATAACATTTGTTTATTATTAGAAACTGAAGCTTAACCCCATAGTCCTCAACAGATGAGGACGTAGTGTCTTACAAAAAGACACCCATTCCAGTTCCAACATGGAAAGAAAGGGCGGTAGATGTTAATGAGAAAAGGCACCGCGTCTGGGCGGGCGGGCGGAATGGATGACCGAAAGGTGTCATGCCAAGGCACAGTGAGCATGACTCACCCAGATGGGGATGGTCAATCCCTAATAGATCTATTTATAACATTCGAGTGATTTACAATAATTTAACAGTTTAAATAGTAAGCAATCATAATCCAGTTTATACAATCCAGTTCTGTCCAATATATGTTTGCATACTTTCTTTCCCAAAAAGGGGAAGTTTTATCAAAGTTTATATGGGGCTGTAAACTCACCTGGGAGTAGGCAATTGCTTGTTTAACACGGGTATCCAATTAAAGCTAACACCAAAGTTATGCGTAATCCGATAGTACAGTCTTAATAGATAGTACAAAGAACATATATGTATGCTTATAGGGATTTTATTCAGTTTATTCATACTATGGTATTTATCTAAATAACCATAGTTCAAGTAGCATCAATATTCAGTTAACTTATTTATATAAGTTTCATTTCTAAGTTCACATCAAATGTTTAACTATTAATATTAGTTAGCATACATGTATTTATAGTAATCATTCAATCTTACAATTAAGTTTTACGTTTAAGTAAACATAAAAGAAAATGTTTCACTTAAAATATTAATCTATGTTTATAGTACTTGTATCAATAACATCCCGTTAAATTTTATAACCACGTTCTATATTTAAGTAAACATAAGGGGTTTTACTTATAATATATTTACGTAGTAACATTTAATTTAATTAACGTTCACATAATTTTATTTCTTAAAAGTATATGAGTACATGTATTAACAATACTTATTCATAATTGTTTATACAATTATTTCCTAAAGTAAATACAAATATTTTAACTAAAATTATATAAAATATTTTATTTAACTTTAAAGTTTCCATAAATTATTCTTAAAATTTATAAAAAAAATTCAATTTAAAAATTTATAACTTAATTCTTATGGTCTAAGTATTTTAATTATGTTTTATTACAATTAAAATAGATTTTAGGGTTAGGGCTTGGAAATATTTCAGAATATGGCAAAACTAGTCCCTTTATATTATTAAACAAGTATAATTTTCGGATTTTACATGTTTAGTACCTAGGGCTTGTTATAGTTTCGGCTTATGGCAGATTTGGTCCCCCTAGTTAGATCTAGATTTTGTAACTTTACTAGATTTACAAAAACAGCCCCTAGGGCTTCTCTAAGTTTTGGTAATTCACAAAAATAGTCCTTAGGGTTTTAAAATGACAAAATAACTTTTAAATACTTCCCAAAATGGTCCCTAGGGTTTAAGTTACCACATAAAATAATTTTTAAACCCTAGAATTTTGGATATTCACATTTTCAGTCCTTGTGTTTATTAGTTTATCAAAACAAGTTTCATAAGTTACGGTTATATTCTTTAAGTTTTATAAATTGTCATTTTCATCCATAAAGTTTTTATAAGTTATATTTTATTATAAAAACTTTTATTTTAACATTCAAACTTTATATGGGCTCATTAAATGGGCTAAACATCTAATGGGCTATTTAAGTGGGCTTAAATATATCTCAAGTCTACTAATTTATTTAAATGGGTCTTCAAAATCATTTATTAGGCCTAAATACATTTTTAAGTCCTTTAATTAGTTAAATGGGCCTAATTGTGATCTTAAGTCCATTTAAGTTACTATAATTTATAAAATGGGCTTATTGGGTCCCTTTAGGTTTTAGTTTAACATTTCATGGACTTAATTAGTCCATTAACATATATTTATATTTTATGTATATTTTTACTTAGGATATTCTTATAAGCTTATTAATATTTAGTTTTCCAATCAAAATGAATAAAACTTACATTTTGTTTTATGTGTTATACTAAATTAGATCTAGGTGTGTTATAAGGTTATAAGTAGGTCATAAGCCCTAGTAGGAGCTTATATCCCACGGCTAATATTGGCTATAGCTTATTAAGATAAGTCAAGTCTTATTTTAAGGTTGAATGTAGTTTATATGTGTTACAAAATTAGATCTAACTATGTACACATCAAGAAACTAAGTCACAAGTTCAAAATGAGATCTAAACTATGTCTAGACCTAAAAATCAAACATAGATCCATGTACCCTCATATATAGCTCACGGATATATTTTTAGATCTTGGTATTTCCAAGATATCCCTTTAACTAGTTTTTAAATCTTGTAATTATTTACAAAAACACATTATGATTATCTAGGTTACATGCATGTTTCCAAGGCTACCATTATTCCAAGAAACAATGTATAGCCCACGGCTATATTTTTCCCTCCCAATATTCCCATTAGATCTACTAGCTTATTTCATGTATACCATGTTAAGTTAACACTTATCATTAGATCTAGGTTTTTATAGGCATGCATGTACATCTAACCCATTTTATGTCTAGTGTAACCCACGGCTACATTTATACACATAAGTTGTATTTGTGATTTTTAACATTCCATTTAGTATGTTACATTTCATATTCCATATTTAAAACTAAGTTGATGAATCATATGGTCACCATTTAATTTAGCCGTGACATTTAAGGTCATGGTTTTCATGACTTTTAAGTTTCACAAATTCATTTTATGAGATCTATGGTTATTAGTTAACCAAAATCCCATAAAACAAGATTCATAACTCATGCTACACTTAAATTTATAAAAGGTTTCATATGGTTTTCAAATCTAGTTTAAAATATAGAATACAGAGTATATGTTTCTTACCAAAGATTTTTAAATCATGAACATGATTTTTATAATTATGCCGTGACCTATAATGGTCATAGCTTTATCAAACTTTGATCTTTAACATGTTATTTACTTGTGTTTATAGATGTATGATGATGCATGCATGAAGAAATGAAAGGACAAGTAGTGTATACCTTTCTTTCTTAAAAGTTACCAAGGAAGATCTAGATGAACAAGAAGATTAGAGATCTAATCAAGAAGATGATGGAAACCCTAACTATAACCAAGCCGTGACCTTTAAGGTTTCGGCTAGGGCTTGTTATAGTGATTCCAAAGATGATGATGCTACCAAATGATTAGTAGTCAATATGGGACAAGGATTTAGTAGATTTAATGAACAACTTTGGATTGTTGTGGCATAATGCCGAATGATTTGATAGAGAAAGATGAAGAGAGAATGAGATTTGGTTGCATGAGAGGTTGAGAGAATGTATGTGTGTGTGTTTCGGCTAAAAGGGGAGAGAGAAGGGTGAAGACAAAAGGCATGATTGCCTTGGTAAGAACCATTGTGCCATGTGTTGGCTTTTCCAAAACCTAGACAACCCTTCTTCTTCCACATATGGGGTACCGTGTCTAGCTAGCCAAAAAGGGGGTAATAGGCTAAGGCTTGGGCTCATGTTGGGCTCGTACATAAGAAGTATAGTCTTGGGCTAGTCCAAGGAGGTTAAAACATGTTTGTGGTATACACACTTTCACACATACACGGCTACATACACTATGTAGCACGTTTTCCAACTTTGATTTAGTGTTGTGTATAGCCAAGTATTGATTATACATTTTTGCCATTTGTTCTCCTATTCTTAAGTACAAGGTTTGAGCTATGTAATTTATTTACAACAAATATGAATGTAAAGGTATAAGTACCTAAATGAACAAGTTAACACACAAACTATAGGAATATACATATGAGCATGTGTTCTAGGATTAATGGGTGAAACTTCATTACATAAAATCTAGGTAAAATCATGGATTTTACAGCACCACCCCGTTATTTTAGCTTTGTCCTCAAAGCTATTAAAAACATAGTCATCTTTTAAGTGATAGATGTTCTAAGTATATTATTTGTTTTAGGTTCTCTCTCTCAGGTGCGGATGGTGGCATGAGCGCGAAGTGGTCTATTCCTAGGTTACTTCTATATGTCAGATTCGGAACTAATGGAAACTCTGTCATTACAGGTGAACAGAAGAGAATGCCAAGAGATCTTTATTCGGATCGCACTATACATCAGATTGAGCAGTAAAGGAGACTGCTGCTGTGAATGAATAGGCGTGAAATGCAAAGAGATCTTTAGTCGGATCGCACTATACATCCGATTGAGTAGTAAAGGAGACTGCTGTTGTGGATGGGTAGGTAAGGAATGCAAAGAAATCTTGACTCGCATCACACTATACATTCGATTGAGCAGTAAAGGAGACTGCTGTTGTGGATGGGTAGGTGAGGAATGCAAAGAGATCTTTGTCTGGATCGCACTATACATCCGATTGAGCAGTAAAAGAGACTTCTGCTGTGGATGGGTAGGCGAGGAATGCAAAGAGATCTTTATCTGGATCACACTATACATTCGCTTGAGCAGTAAAGGAGACTGTTGTTGTGGATTGCTAGACGAGGAATTCAAAGAGATCTTTATCCGGATCACACTATACATCCGATTGAGCAGTAAAGGAGACTGCTGCTGTGGATGGGTAGGCGAGGAATGCAAAGAGATCTTTATCCGGATCGCACTATACATCCGATTGAGCAGTAAAGGAGACTGCTGTTGTGGATGGGTAGGCGAGGAATGCAAAGAGATCTTTACCCGGATCACACTATACATCTGATTGAGCAGTAAAAGAGACTGCTGTTGTGGATGGATAGGCGCGGGCTTCTCAATGGGTGTTGTAGTCATACTTTTCCCGGATCTGGGAGGGGACCATTAGCGCTGTGGATTTGGTTAAGAGGGCAAATCCATTGCAAATGGTTTCTGATATGAGGAGGACGTGCCAGCTTGTTTCATACGTTGGGGAATCCAGGGACGCACTATTTCTACATCCTTTTCATGGGTGAGATACAAGTTGTAACTCCATACCCGCGGATGAAAAATTGGGGGTTGAAGGTAAAACAAACATGTTCAACTTTAACCCCTCCTATATTAGCAGCTTTAAGAAAAGACTCACGATCTTTACCTCAAGGCAGTAAGGTACAAACATTTGTTAATGGTACTAAAGTTTCTACCCAACAAAGAGGTTAAGATTGTTGTCGATGGCGTTTGCGTAAGAAGTTGCAAGGAAAGAAGTACCTCAAATGGTGGAAATATAAGAAGATACTAGGAATAAAGATGTGCGCGACTTGTAGGGTGTCGTAACAAGGGTCACGCATTCACTATTACTGGTTCAAAATTTGTACAAATTCTGACTCCTAAAGCGAGGAATTTTCATCTCCCAATGTCTAACGGATGATGGTGTTGTCGAACTAATTGGACCCAAAGAGGGAGGAGGAATGTCCAAAAACATAGTACATTAAACATCTCCTTACGGGGGATGCCGATCGTAGCCCTACAAAGTACACCCATTGTAAGTTGGGTGTGCCTTTCAGGTTTAGGGTTGTCTAGGTGGCGGAAGTAACCCTACAAAATACACCCATTGTGAGTTGGGTGTGTCCTTCAGGGTTAGGCAGGGAAGAATCAGGTTAGGGAAACGGGATATTTTCGGACCAAGTAGTAGCTGGCTCGTTGGTGCTTGAGATGACACTAAATCTAGCGTTAACTATATCGGAGTAATGGCTCCCCAATATAATCATGGTTTCATCTCACCAAGGTGCACAAACCCATTTTTTGCTATAAGGGATAATTGCATGTTACTTGCTAGCCAATTTGTGCTAAGAACGATATCAAAGTTCTCAAGGTTTCTAGGATCTGATTGGTGTAAAACGGCTGATTCGGAAAGTTTTCAAGGAACAACCTCAGATGAGGGTGTTTAACTATCATAACTTTTCCGTCGACTATTCCACAGTATAATAGGAGCCTAGAACTATCGGTGGGATTTCCATTACCTTACTAAATTTAGCAATTGTAGTGCTTTGGTCTACACATGTATCAGACAAGATAGATGCATATCACTTGTTTAGTAAAAACATACCAGGTACGATGTTGGAGCCTGGGTTTGTTGGGGCATTGCCAGCCATGTACACTTGCGAAGGAGTTCCCTTGTCGTCCTTCTTCTGGTTGGCCCTCTTGGGACAATCAGGTCTCACGTGCCCAGGGGTTCCACACTCGTAACATACCACAACTTTCTTCGGCCCGCTACCGCTCCCGCCAGTGGGGTTTCGGTTTCCTTGTTGCCCACTTCCACTCCCTCGTGCGTTGGACTTGCCCCTATTGTTGTTTCTAGGAGTGGTGTTGGGTCGACCTGGGGTAGCAACATTGGTTGGACAATCGCGAGCAAAATGGCCTTGTTGGCCGCACTGGTAGCATCCTCGACATTGTCCTCTAGCAACATGATGGTAGTTGCATTTCGGACACTTGGGTTTTGTCCCTGAGTAGTTCTTGGTGCGGGTTGTGGGGGTAGTGTCATCTGCTTGCCCAACGTTTTGATTTTTGAAGGCTGTTGGTGCTGGCTACGAGAGTTTTCATCGGATTTCCTCTTGTTGTCTGCTTGTGTCTCAGACAGATTGCGGGCTCGTTTGTTGATCAGCTCAGTCGCAAATTCCATGGCACCTTCCACAGTGGTGGGTCGTGAAGCTAGCACACTGTCATGAATGTTGTCAGGGAGTCCGCTGACATACTTTTCAATCTTGTCACTCCTTAGAGGAAACATTCTGGTGCACATCAAGCTTAACTCTTGAAATCATTGGTTGTCCCAAATGATATCATTGTTCTTACATTTGAGATCCCACAGCTCGACTTCCAACTTCTTCATTTCTCCTCTGGGACAGTACTTCTCAGTCATTCTTTCCTTGAGGTTAGCCCAAGTGAGAGTATAAGCAGTGTCATGTCCAAGGATAGCGACCACAAAGTTCCACCAGGTAAGGGCACTCTTAAGTAGGGTGCACGTGACAAAGTTAACTCTGTTCTCGTCAGCACAACCACCGATGCGGAAGACTATCTCTAGTCTTTCAAACCACTACATCAATTCAACAACTCCTTTACCTCGGTAGTATGAGGGTTTACATTTCAAGAAGTCGGGGTAGGAGCAACCCCTGTTGGTGTTGTTTCTGCAAGCGTCGGAGTTTGGATCATTGTTTGTATTTGGGTTAGCTCCTTTGGCTGCCATAGCTGCTGTGATGCCTTCACTTATCATTTCCCGCAGCTGTGCGGAAGTGACATTTCATGTAGCTTCTGGGGATTCAGCATTGTCGGCATTGGAAGTGGTTGCATTATTGGGATTTGACCTCGTAATCACCATTTGTCTATAATCATATACAAAATGAGATTATTAGTTCAAGCATTAGTACAGTTTTTATATTATTTGCACGAGGAAACTTATGCACTAATTTCATAACAAATTTGGACAACCTGTTAAGATCACATAATATAATACATTACGCAGCAGAGATAATAAAGAGAGTGATTACATGTTATTTCCATGAGAAATTTAACAGTCATCTTAGCATAAAACAATCTAAGTCATAGGCCGGTCGAGCCTAATCCAAAGTAATGATACACACAGTCTTTAAAAACATCATATCCCAAAGTTACATGTCCCAAAAGAAAGAAAAGATAAAGTACGGGATTACATCACAAAAGCTGAACAAGAGATAAAAGTACAAAGGCCCTATGTCATGATAGCCGTGATGCAACCCGTGGGCTTATCATGACGTACAAGAAGTCTAGTACGTCTATGCTAATCCTGCCTGGATGGTCCACTAGATGATGTCGGGGCTGAAGGTGCAGATGGAGCTGGTAGGGCTGCAGAATTCTTCCTTGTGTTCCACAAAGTCCAAACTGTCGTTCGGGTCTCCTTGAGCGTATGGAGTGCAGACAGTAGCTGGTTTCGGATCCTATCGACGACCCCTCGGAGATAAGCCATCTCCCAAGTAACCCCATCATGCCGGACAGTGGCGAGATCAAAGAAGATGGACAATGACTGCTCCTGAGCAGCTAGGGCAGCATGGGCCTGATGTTGCAGACCCTCATGACCTGAATGCGCTGGTGGAGGCGGAAGTTCTCATCCAATAACCACTTCAGTGCCTCGTCCGTCCTAGCCTGGATGCCCTTAGCGGTCTGGGAATCTCCTCTCATAGTGCGGAAAAGAGTGTCAATACGCTCATAGATGACGGCATGGCTCTGTTGACTGACTATCAACTGGCTGCGGAGGTCGGATATCTCCCGCTCATGGCGTGCAGCCAATGCGGAGATCTGGGCCTGGACGGAATCGACACGTCATGCCCCGGAGCCTTCCCTGGTCTCATAAGTGGAGACGGGTGCGGGTCCGGAGAAATAGCCTGATGAAAAGGACAGAGGCATGGAAGATGGTATGCTAGAAGGGATCTGGTCCTCCTCCATAGAGGTTGGGGTCGGTGTGACTGATGATGAGATAGAAAATGGGTCCTCTGGGAGTACAACTTCGTTGGCTGGGTCATCCTCTGAATCCGAGGCTGACAACCATCCACACTGCGTCGATCGTGGGGATGAACAAACAACTGGAGTAGAAGCTACTCTGGGTAGAAGATTCGTAGATGCAGTAGGCGGAGTCATGATGCTCTGAAATAGTATTATTTTAAGTCTGAAGTGAGTATAAGCTTACAAACAAAGAACAATAATATTTTGATTACATGCTTTATGAAATATATCCCCTTTTAAACAATTATTAGAATGTTTTAAGGTTACAATTATTTATACTTATACATATATATGTACTATCATGTAAGTAGTTCATTTATCAGTTAGTAAGTGTGAAGTTTAGTTTAATATTACTTATATTCTCATTTCAGTATTTTACTATGTAGTGTAAAATTTTCAAGTTTAGCACGTCTAACATATAGCAATACCTTACTAAACAGTATTAATAATCAAGTGTAGTAAACATATATATATATATATATATATATATATATATATATATATATATATATATATATATATATATATATATATATATATATATATATATATATATATATATATATATATATACAATTAGTTCACATAACATAAAATTCCCTAAGATCTATATGCTTAACTAAGACGGTCCCAAAATAAAATCCCAAAAAGAGTTTTATAAGTTATAGTCCAGTTTTAAATAAAAGAAAAATCATTTTATTTTTATTTTATTTAAAAATATATCTGGTTCTCTATAACTAATGCTCTGATACCATTCTATGTGACACCCCGGGTAGGGTCAAAATATGCGGAAATATCCACGGAGATGTCACAAGGGTGGATCGATAGCATATAGTCCATAGAGCATAAGATAAAAGTAAGTTAAATCAGATTACATGTTTATTTAAACAAATAAATAAAAATTGTCTTAAACGAGACAGTAGGTGATTGTTTTTGTTTCCCAAATAGAACCCCTGACGAGTCCTATGATGCAGATTTCTAAGATGCTGGAGACCATGCACACACCACGTACTAACTTCATATTCCTGTGCAAAACATGCTAACGGGATAAACATAAAGTTGGTGAATTTACAGATTTTAACAATTAATTAGTTTGGACATACAATAATCATAGAAGTATTAATGCACAAAGCATTCTTACTAAAATGTAAATAACATTTGTTTATTATTAGAAACTGAAGCTTAACCCCATAGTCCTCAACAGATGAGGACGTAGTGTCTTACAAAAAGACACCCATTCCAGTTCCAACATGGTATACGTCTGTTTTCCCGGCCAAGGCACAGTGAGCATGACTCACCCAGACGGGCATGGTCAATCCCTAATAGTTCTATTTATAACATTCAGGCGATTTACAACAATTTAACAGTTTCAATAGTAAGCAATCATAATCCAGTTTATACAATCTAGTTATGTCCAATACATGTTTGCATATTTTCTTTCCCAAAAGGGGTAAGTTTTATCAAAGTTTATATGGGGCTGTAAACTCACCTGGGAGTAGGCAATTGCTTGTTTAACACGGGTATCCAATTAAAGCTCACACCAAAGTTATGCCTAATGAGATAGTACAGTCTTAATAGATAGTACAAAGAACATATATGTATGCTTATATGGATTTTATTCAGTTTATTCATACTATGGTATTTATCTAAATAACCATAGTTCAAGTAGCATCAATATTCAGTTAACTTATTTATATAAGTTTCATTTCTAAGTTCACATCAAATGTTTAACTATTAATATTAGTTAGCATACATGTATTTATAGTAATCATTCAATCTTACAATTACATTTTACGTTTAAGTAAACATAAAAGAAAATGTTTCACTTAAAATATTAATCTATGTTTATAGTACTTGTATCAATAACATCCCGTTAAATTTTATAACCACGTTCTATATTTAAGTAAACATAAGGGGTTTTACTTATAATATATTTACGTAGTAACATTTAATTTAGTTAACGTTCACATAATTTTATTTCTTAAAAGTATATGAGTACATGTATTAACAATACATATTCATTATTGTTTATACAATTATTTCCTAAAGTAAATATAAATATTTTAAAAAAAATTGTATAAAATATTTTATTTAACTTTAAAGTTTCCATAAATTATTCTAAAAATTTATAAAAAAATTTAAACTTAAGAATTTATACCTTAATTCTTATGGTCTAAGTATTTTAATTATGTTTTATTACAATTAGAATAGATTTTAGGGTTAGGGCTTGGAAATGTTTTGGAATATGGCAAAACTAGTCCCTTTATATTTTTAAACAAGTATAACTTTCGGATTTTACATGTTTAGTACCTAGGGCTTGTTATAGTTTCGGCTTATGGCAGATTTGGTCCCCCTAGTTAGATCTAGATTTTGTAACTTCACTAGATTTACAAAAATAGCCCCTAGGGCTTCTCTAAGTTTTGGCAATTAACAAAAATAGTCCTTAGGGTTTTAAAATGACAAAATAACTTTTAAATACTTCCCAAAATGGTCCCTAGGGTTTAAGTTGCCACAGAAAATAATTATTAAACCCTAGACTTTTGGATATTTACATTTTTAGTCCTTGTGTTTATTAGTTTATCAAAACAAGTTTCATAAGTTACGGTTTTAGTCCTTAAGTTTTATAAATTGTCATTTTCATCCAAAAAGTTTTTATAAGTTATATTTTATTATAAAAACTTTTATTTTAACATTCAAACTTTATATGGGCTTATTAAATGGGCTAAACATCTAATGGGCTATTTTAGTGGGCTTAAATATATCTCAAGTCCACTAATTTAGTTAAATGGGTCTTTAAATCATTTATTGGGCCTAAATATATTTTTAAGTGCTTTAATTATTTAAATGGGCCTAATTGTGATCTTAAGTCCATTTAAGTTACTATAATTTATAAAATGGGCTTATTGGGCCCATTTAAGTTTTAGGTTAACATTTCATGGACTTAATTAGTCCATTAACATAAATTTACATTTTATGTATATTTTTACTTAGGATATTCTTATAAGCTTATTATGAGCTTATTAATATTTAGTTTTCCAATCCAAATGAATAAAACTTACATTTTGTTTTATGTGTTATACTAAATTAGATCTAGGTGTGTTGTAAGGTTATAAGTAGGTCATAAGCCCTAGTAGGAGCGTATATCCCACGGCTAATACTGGTTATAGCTTATTAAGATAAGTCAAGTTTTATTTTAAGGTTGCATGTAATTTATATGTGTTACAAAATTAGATCTAACTATGTACACATCAAGAAAATAAGTCACAAGTTCAAAATGAGATATAAACTATGTCTAAACCTAAAAATCAAACATAGATCCATGTACCCTCATATATAGCTCACGGCTATATTTTTAGATCTTGGTATTTCCAAGATATCCCTTTAACTAGTTTTTAAATCTTGTAATTATTTTCAAAAACACATTATGATTATCTAGGTTACATGAATGTTTCCAAGGCTACCATTATTCCAAGAAACAATGTATAGCCCACGGCTATATTGTTACCTCCCAATATTCCCATTAGATCTACTAGCTTATTTCATGTATACCATGTTAAGTTAACATTTATCATTAGATCTAGGTTTTTGTAAGCATGCATGTACATCTAACCCATTTTAGGTCTAGTGTAACCCACGGCTACATTTATACACATAAGTTGTATTTGTGATTTTTAACATTCCATTTAGTATGTTACATTTCATATTCCATCTTTAAAACTAAGTTGATGAATCATATGGTCACCATTTAATTTAGCCGTGACCTTTAAGTCATGGTTTTCATGACTTTTAAGTTTCACAAATTCATTTTATGAGATCTATGGTTATTAGTTAACCAAAGTCCCATAAAACAAGATTCATAACTCATGCTACACTTAGATTTATAAAAGTTTTCATATGGTATTTAAATCTAGTTTAAAATATGGGATAAAAAGCATATGTTTCTTACCAAAGATTTTTAAATCATGAACATGATTTTTATAATTATGTCGTGACCTATAATGCTCATAGCTTTATCAAACTTTGATCTTTAACATGTTATTTACTTGTGTTTATAGATGTATGATGATTCATGCATGAAGAAATAGAAGGACAAGTAGTGTATACCTTTCTTTCTTAAAAGTTACCAAGGAAGATCTAGATGAACAAGAAGATTAGAGATCAAATCAAGAAGATGATGGAAACCCTAACTATAACCAAGCCGTGACCTTTAAGGTTTCGGCTAGGGGTTGTTATAGTGATTCCAAAGATGATAATGCTACCAAATGATTAGTAGTCAATATGGGACAAGGATTTAGTAGATTTAATGAACAACTTTGGATTGTTGTGGCTTAATGCTGAATGATTTGAGAGAGAAAGATGAAGAGAGAATGAGATTTGGTTGCATGAGAGGTTGAGAGAATGTATGTGTGTGTGTTTCGGCTAAAAGGGGAGAGACAAGGGTGAAGGAAAAAGGCATGATTTCCTTGGAAAGAACCATTGTGCCATGTGTTGGCTTTTCCAAAACCAAGACAACCCTTCTTCTTCCACATATGGGGTGCCGTGTCTAGCTAGCCAAAAAGGGGGTAATGGGCTTTGGCTTGGGCTCATGTTGGGCTAGTACATAAGGAGTATAGTCTTGGGCTAGTCCAAGGAGGTTAAAACATGTTTGTGGTATACACACTTGCACACATACACGACTACATACACTATGTAGCATGTTTTCCAACTTTGATTTAGTGTTGTGTATAGCCAAGTATTGATTATACATTTTTATCATTTGTTCTCCTAGTCTTAAGTACAAGGTTTGAGCTATGTAATTTATTTACAACAAATATGAATTTAAAGGTATAAGTACCTAAATGAACAAGTTCACACACAACCTATAGGAATATACATATGAGCATGTGTTCTAGGCTTAATGGGTGAAACTTCATTACATAAAATCATGGTAAAATCATGGATTTTACAGTTATGCTCAGCCGTTTTCCTTTTCATGTTCCCAAAACGGCAGGTACTCAGTGACGCTCGTACACTTTAAGCGTACGTACGTATGGATTGGAAGCTTTCTAGCCTTCTTTACTTTATGCATTTCTTTATACTTTGATACTCATTTCCATGGACATTGTTTAGTCCTTTTCATTTACAGTAGTTATGTTTGTGTATGATGAGTTCTACTTTTGGGGTACCGATGTTTGATTCCGGTATTTTCTTTATGGTCATGTGATGTTTTATACATTTATCCTTGTATGTTTTGATGACACGCCATAATCACGCGTGACATTCCATTTATCAAAATAGGGTGTTACAATTATGGTATCAGAGCCAAGGCTTCGACCTATAGGCTCTCAAAACACGACCTCTGATTAGTGGGTAGTCACTATGGTCTTCCTAGAACTGACACTCGGTTTTCATGCATTCATCATTTTCATGCATACATATATATGTCATTGTCGCATGTATATGACTAAGTAATGGTTGGTACAGGACTGGCCCTATTTAGTCGCATGTGTTTTATCGAAACTTTTAAATTTGGGACCGACCCTTTGGCGTCCGCTCGCCATGTCTTTTGTTTTGAGTGAACTGACCATAGGCGTTCACTCTCGCGCATACAAAAGTTTTCATAAAACTGCATCATGCATTCATGTACTAATTTTTCCTGCATAAAATTTTTCACATGATTTATTGGTATAAAATTTTTTCATGTATATAGTTTATGTTTTAATCAGTTTAATCATGTATTTTATGTTATAATGTCAGATGGTTCTCACACGCGAGCAGGAACAACTCAATGCAGCAATCCAAGCTGCAATGCAAGCTATGCTTCCTCAGCTGAGGAACGAAATCAAGGCTGAGGTTCAGGCTGCCAACAACCAGCAGCAACACCCAGTACCTCCTCCTCCTCCTCCTCCAGCAACATTGGTCACATGGCTGGAGAGATTCAATAAGCTCCGCCCTCGAGCTTTCGAGATAACAGATAGCCCAGTGAAGCTGAAAGCTAGTTGGATCATATTGAGAAGATCTTCGATACTATGGGTTGTGACCCCGTCTTCAAGTCGAGGTTGGCTTGCTAAATATTCGACGGTGATATACTATCATGGTGGATGGCACTAAAGCAGTCTGAGGGAGGTGATGCTTGGGTGGCTGGTTTGACTTGGGCTCAGTTCAGGGATTTGGTGTTGGGACAGTTCTTTCCCAAGGCTGAGCAAGACAAGCTGAAGAGAGAGTACCATGGAATCCGACAGAGAGCTGGGGAGAATAGAAACGAATTCATGCAGCGCTTTCTTAGTTTGCCTAGTTTCCTTGGTGCAGCAGCAGGTACTGTTGAAGAGAAAGCACACCACTTCAGGTGGGCTCTTCATACATCGGTCGCAAACAACTTGGTGTGTGCTACGTTCAACACGGTAGCACAAGTGGCCGATGCAGCACGTAAGCTGGAGATGTTGCAGGAAAGAGATGAGTTCGGGGAAGCAGAGAGACCCGATAAGAGGTAAATATTCGTATTCAACGGTGACCAATCCGTATTCTTTCAATATATGTCAATATTTCATCTCTTTAAACTGTATCTTCCAGGCAGAAGACGTGGGACCGGTCTCAGCCGGCTACTCAGCAACAGCCTAATCAGCCCAAGGGAAACGGTCAGACTCACGACCGTTCTGCTACAGACAGGCGTGACGGTATTGATAATTACCGTAACAACGCTGGACACTCCAACAGCAGCAGGTCCTTATACTTACTCATTTTCTTATGATTACATGTTATAATTCTTAATTCTGACACATTAGCAAATCTTCTACCAGGAATCATGGTAACGGGAGGGACCAGAACCAGAGAGGTTCACAGCCTAACCGTCCAGCTATAACTGGTATTCAATCTTACGATTATCCGCATTGTCCTTTGTACCTATTATCATGTCTCATCTATATTTTTTTATCAGACTCTCAGCCAATCAGGACACCTGCTGGAGGATATACTCATCCTCTTTGCTCTACTTGCTACCGTAGGCACCCAGGGCCATGTCGCCGCGACAGCGACGCATGCTACAAGTATGGTCTTCCTGTCCATCGCATGAAGGATTGCCGCAAGGGCGATATGGAGGGTACATCGGGACATGCTGATACCAAGCCGCCTCCTACTAGTGGACGCGTTTACACGACATCTCACGATCTGGCCAACAAGTTTACAGGTACCATCACTGGAATCTTGTATATGTATGGTCAAGCTGCATGTGTTATGTTTGATACGAATGCTACTTACTCTATCATTTCTACTGCTTATGCCAAGAATGTTAGGATACTCCACATGCAACTAGAGAATATACTGAGTATTTCCACGCCTTTGATAGACTCTGTACGCATAACCCATGTGTACAAGAGCCTTCCCCTAGAGTTTGACGACAAGGTTCGTCCTGTTGACGCACTTCCGCTGGACATGGATGATTTTGACATGATTTTGGGCATGGATTGGCTATCTGAGCATCATGCTACCATAGACTACCATTCATATCGAGTCATCTTCGGTGATGTTAATGCGCCAGAGTACATTCACAACGGGTTCATACCCGGCAGGTCTGTACAAATCATATCAACCCTGCAAGCACGTGCGTTACTTTCACATGGTTGCGAGGGTTATCTAGCTACTGTTCATGACATGGATGCTGAATCTCCATCAATTCAGAATCAGCCGATAGTGTCAAAATTTCCAGATTTATTTCCAGAATAACTTTCGGGCATACCACCTGCACGTGAAGTAGAATTTAATATCGAGCTCATCCCAAGAGCTGAGCCGATTTCCAAGGCTCCTTATCGCATGGCTCCCATAGAGTTGAAGGAGCTGAAGGATCAATTACAAGAACTTCTGGAACGAGGCTTTATTCTACCGGGCGCATCTCCATAGGGCGCACCGGTCTTATTCATTAAGAAGAAGGACGGCAACATACGTCTTTGCATAGATTATCGCGAGCTTAACAAGATTACCATCAGGAATAGGTATCCACTACCACGTATAGATGATCTGTTTGACCAACTCCAAGGGGCCAAACATTTCTCCAAGATTGACCTAAGGTTGGGCTATCATCAGCTACGGGTTAAGGAGCAGGACATCACCAAGACTGCTTTCTGTACACGCTATGGCCACTACGAATTTGTAGTCATGCCATTTGGCCTTAACAATGCTCCAGCAGTGTTCATGGATTTGATGAACATAATCTTCCATGAATTTCTAGACAAGTTCGTCATTGTCATCATTGACGACATCCTGATTTTCTCTAAGTCTAAGGAGGAACACGAAGACCATCTTCGTATAGTACTACAGATTCTTTGCCAGAAGCAGATGTATGCTAAATTTTCCAAGCGTGAGTTCTGGTTAGACAAGGTTGCATTCTTAGGGCACATTGTATCAGCAGAAGGAATCACGATGGATCCAGCGAAGGTTGAGGCTATTACCAAGTGGCCAAGGCCGACATCAGCGACTGAAGTCTGTAGTTTCCTAGGCTTAGCTGGTTATTACCGTAGGTTCATGGAGAACTTTTACCACTTAGCACTACCATTGACCAAACTGATGTCGAAAGGGGAGAAATTCGTCTGGACTGAAGAACGAGAGAAGATCTTTGAAGACCTAAAGCAAGAGTTAGTATCTGCACCTATTCTTACTCTCCCATCTGGTACATGTGGATTTCAGATCTACAGTGATGCATCGGGAAAGGGACTTGGCTGTATTCTCATGCAACATGGGAAAGTGATCGCGTACGCTTCACGGCAGCTTAAGTCTTATGAGGAAAATTATCCTACGCGTGACTTGGAACTTGCAGCAGTCGTGTTTGCATTGAAGATATGGAGGCACTACTTGTATGGAGAATCATGTGACATTTTCACGGACCACAAGAGCTTGAAGTATATCTTCACTCAGCGTGAGTTGAACATTAGACAGAGGAGATGGTTAGAACTGTTGAAGGATTACGACATTAATCTGCAGTATCATCCCGACAAGGCGAATGTAGTGGCAGATGCACTTAGCAGAAAGTCTGGAATGATAAACGACATTAAAATTGAGGAGGAAATCATAAGAGACTTGGAGCGACTAGACATAGAGATCATGGTACGTGGACACCACGTTTACTGGGCTAATCTTAGAGTAGAACCCGAGTTACTCTCTAAGATCAAGGAAGCTCAGAAAGATGATGGAGAAATCTGGGCGATAATTCAAAATTTGGAGAAGCAGACAGAATTTCGAGTAGACGCAGATTGCATCTTATGACAGGGCACGAGACTTTGTGTTCCTGATGATAAAGAACTTAGGGAAGCATTGTTAGCTGAGGCTCATAGCTCCCCATTATCTATCCATCCTGGTTCGACCAAGATGTGCCATGACATCAAGAAGTACTTTTGGTGGAGTGGTATGAAACAGGATGTTGTTATTTACGTCTCCAAATGTCTTACCTGCCAGCAGGTTAAGATCGACCATCAGCGATCTGGCGGTCTCCTTCAACCGTTAGATATACCAGAGTGGAAGTGGGACAAGATCACCATGATTTTGTTACTGGTCTTTCGCCGACAAAGAAGAAGCACGATGCAATTTGGGTTATCGTTGATCGACTTACCAAATCAGCTCATTTCTTACAGATCCGCAAGGAAGATTTGGTTAGTAAACTCGCCGATACTTATAGGAAGGAGATCATGAGACTCCACAGTGCTCCATCCAGCATCGTCTCAGACAGAGATCCTCAGTTCACTTCGCGATTCTGTAGAAGTCTGCAGAAAGCTTGGGGTACACAACTTAAGCTTAGCACGGCTTTTTATCCTCAAACAGACGGGCAGACAGAGCGAACGATTCAGACATTGGAAGACATGTTGAGGTCATGTGTGTTGGAATGGACGGTGATTGGGACGATTACATCTGTTTGGTGGAGTTTGCATACAACAACAGTTGGCACGCAAGTATCAAGTGTGCTCCTTTCGAGATGTTGTATGGCAGAAAGTGTCGCGTCCCAATCTGCTGGGATCAAGTTGGTGAGCGAAAATTTGAAGGACCAGAAATGATAGAGCTGACTAATGAGAAGGTCGCACTAGCTAAGCAGAAACTGCAAGAAGCACGGTCACTTCAGAAGAGTTACGCAGACAAGCATCGTAGGGACTTACATTTTAACATACGAGATCACGTTTTACTTAAGGTTTCGCCAGCACGTGGTGTTAGAAGTTTTAGAATGAAAGGGAAGCTCAGTCCTCGATTCATCGGACCGTTTGATGTCATTGAACGAGTCGATGAAATATCTTACCATTTATCGTTACCTCCGCAACTTTCTCATGTTCACGATGTGTTTCATGTGTCCTTACTCAGAGGGTACAAGTATCATCCCCTTCACATGGTTCAGTATCCACTGGAACAGATTCGTGAAGATCTCACTTTCATAGAAGAACCCGAACGAGTTCTTGACAGACAAGAACGAGTCATGAGAAGGAAGACGATTCCATTCCTCAAAATCCTTTGGAGGGATCATACCGAGCGGGAAGCCACTTGGGAAACAAAGGAGTCTATCCGGGCTTCTTACCCTCATTTCATATTTTGAATTCGGGTATGTTCTTCTTTTCCATTTTACTTTATCTATAATTCGGGGACGAATTATTCTTTTTAGGGGGAAGAGTTGTAAAACCCGCATGATTTTACCATGAATAGTACCGTTAAGATCATACGTACATGATTAGAACTTTCCTTTTATAGCACGTTTGCGATTCACGAACAAGATTTACATGTATTACGTACGTGATATATCACGATAAGTATTAAATACGTATTAAGACATGATAATTATTTCAATAATAATTATAATCACGAACATACGAACATAAAATCATGAACGTATATAATCACGAGCTTAGTATTACGTATTATGTATAATTATTACTATCATTAATAAATATATAATAAGACACGAGCGATAACTATTTAAATCATGTAAAACACGAACACGAGAAAAAACTTATTATTAGACACGGAAAACATTTGGGTTACCCCATGTGGTCCCCCTTACCCGCAGCTAAACACCAAGAAAAGGGCCAAGCCCATGCAATTTTACTAAAACAAGAATTTGGGAAAATATTATTTTCATAATAACAAAATATTAGAAAAGATCAAAACCATAAATCTCTCTTTCTCTTCTTCTTTGGCCGTCGGGTATAAACACACACCAAGGGTGTGTTTGTTGATTTTGGTGATTGATTTATTGCAAGGGTGTTAGTGTGTTCGTTCTCCTTTGATTCACGTGATCGGTATATCTTTATACCTCTTTTCCTTTATGTGTCTATTTAATCAAGAACACATAAAATCATGGTGTATTTAAAAACAAGTAATTACATGTTATAAAATCATGGGGGGGGGGGGGGGGGGGGTAAATTAAATCATGGTTAAGGGGTGTTTGTTGTGGCCGACGCAAGGAACCGAGCCCTAAGGGGGTCTCGGCTTGTTATGTTTCGCACCAACCGAGACCTCAAGGAGAAAAGGGAACCCCGACCTCAGTCGGGGTATGTTTTTTGCTCGGGTGGGTCTTGGCTAAAACAAGAACCACCACCGGCTTAAGCCGGTGGCTAAATAAGGAAAGCAGGGGGAACCCCTAGCCGCGGCAGCAAGGGGAACCACCGGCTAGCCGGTGGGAACTTTTGCTAGCCGGCGGCTAGTCTTGCCCAAGGGTGCGTTTGTGACCGGTTCATGGGTCCGGTTCACGGGGTTCATAAATACGGTTCACGACATGTTTAGATTCAACACGGGTTCGGTTCATGGGTGATTTTAGCAAGTTAATTATTTTACAAGTTTAATTATTTTTACATGATTAAATTAAATTAATTAAAACATGCACATGGTTAATTTAATTTATACATGACTTAGGTTATTAATATTATTATTAATACATGAATTTAACCTAAGTAATTATCATTTTAATTAGACTATATAAATTAATTGTTAGAAATACGTTTTTACGTATATTAGAAGTATCGGTCACTCCACAATATTATTTATGTTGTAATAGCTAGTATGCTTATTAAGTTAAGTAAGAACCGGTCCATGGGCTTGTCATGGACCGGCCCAAGTCCAAGTAAGGCCTTGGAAGTATAAATACCCCTTTCCTCCTTGGAAAGGGGTGGTTGTTGAACATTTCTAGTTTCCACTTAATGAAATAACACATAGTTTTCTCTCACTTTCTCTCTCTAGTTTCTCTCTCTAGAAATCATCAACCCACTTCATAGATTCATAGGTTATCAAGATTCTACATTTGGTATCAGAGAGCTATGGGGTGATTTAAGGTAGTGATTTGTGTGGTTTTTTAGTTTTTGATCGTATTAGTGTTCTTTAAGAAGATCCATCTTGATTCTTGGTGTTTTTGGTGTTTTGGTGATTGGGATTAGTGGATAAGTATTAGTTTTTACTTATTATTGTAGAAATCACAAAACTTTTTGGGTTATTTGGTAAAAATCTGGGTTTAATCTTGGTTTTTTGATCGACTGTTCATCACGAACAACCTTCTGTTTACCCAGACAAACTTCCGGACCAAAAAGTTCCGGATCAACCAAAGTTCCGGACGAAAAAGTTTCGAACCAAAAAGTTCCGGATCAACCAAAGTTCCGGACGAAAAAGTTCCGAACCAAAAAGTTCCGGATCAACCAAAGTTCCGGATCAACAAAAGTTCCGAACCAAAAGTTCCGAACGAAAAGTTCCGGATCAACAAAAGTTCCGGATCAACAAAAGTTCCGGATCAAGGAAGTTCCGAACCAAAAGTTCCGGATCAAGGAAAGTTCCGGATCAAGGAGAAAGTTCCGGATCAAGGAAAGTTCCGGATCAAGGGAAAAGTTCCGGATCAAAGGAAAGTTCCGGATCAAGACTTCCGAACCAAAAGTTCCGAATCAAGGTATTTCCAAGTCAAAATCTTCCGAATCAAACTTCCGAATCAACAAAAAGTTCCGAATCAAGGGTTATTTTACTTGTTTTTTCGACGATTTTTTAGAGGATTTAATCTTGGTTTCTTACAACAAAAACTCAACACAATTCACAAGCTTTACTTCACTGCTCGATCAACCGATAATCTTTGTCTCTTTGAAGTGAACAAAATGAATCCGAATTCAGTAATGCCTCAGATGACATCACTTACGGATATTTCCGTCATTACGGGAACGGATAATCGCCCGCCAATGTTCATCAAAGAAGTTTTTGAAGCATGGCAAGGCCGGATGATGTCTTACCTTAAGGGAAAACCGGTATATGGGAGGCTTATGGTCAAGTCAATATTAAATGGTCCACTTGACTATGGTACCATCGTGGTTAACAACATGACTCGACCACGAGAATTTGAAGAACTCACTCCAGCTCAACAACTTGTTGCAGATGCAGACGAAAAAGCTCTTCAAACCATTCTCCAAGCCCTTCCACATGACATCTATCGAATGGTAAGTCAGTATACGGTGGCAAAGGATTTATGGGAACGTCTTAAGGTGTTGCTACAAGGTACGTCTCTCACCAAACAGGAAAGGGAATGTCAGTTGTATGACCTGTTTGATAGATTCACGTACAACCCAGGGGAAACGCTTCACGGTTATTACTTCAGATTCACCACTCTCATGAATGATCTGAATGTATATAATCTTGTGATTGCTCCATTCCAGGTTAACACCAAATTCTTGAATACTTTACCTCAAGCTGAATGGGGTGAGTATATTACCGATGTTAAGTTAACCAGGGATTTGCATAAGTGCAATTTGGATAACCTATATGTTTTTCTTCAGCAGCATGAGAAACATGTGATCATGCACCGTTCGCCTCGAGGTATGTACCCTGATTCATTAGCTTAGATGGAGAATCAACCAAGCTTGTCTCACAACAACACTCCTTATATCTTGGGATATCAAGCCTATCATCCATCACCTTACATGACACCAACCTTCCCCCAATACTCGATTCTACCGCAACCACCCACCTCACATCAGCAACAATATCGGTTTAGTGCACCTTCATCACAATATGCTACACAACCTCACCCAGCAAGTATTGCACCTTATGCTCAATCTTCATATTCTTCTTATCAAGAGAATGCAGCATATCCAACAAGCTACCCTGATCAAATGAGTATTCCTTCTAGTGATTATGCAGCTCATCAAGACCAAGCAATGTACTGTGATGATGAGGAAGTCCCCATTCCTGTATTCAAACAAGGTACTGACCCAATTGAAGTGTTAACCACTATGTCTTCTTATCTCACAAGGACTTTAAGCAAACGAGGATTTAGGGGATCAGCTCCTACCAACAATCAGTTGAGGAATTCATCCAACTCTCGCCAGCAAGCTACTATTGAGAATGGCAGGGTAATGGTTCAACCTATTCAACCATATCAGGGGAGACCTACCACATCAACTACCAATGCTCGCACGGTCAATACTGCTCCAATGGTCAATCCTGCTCCACGGGTTAATTCCACAGGCAAGTTGAGAATGATTACATGCTACAACTGCAAGGAAGAAGGACACATGTCCAGAGATTGCAAGAAACCCAAGAGGAGAAGGGATGGACAATGGTTTGCAGAGAAGATCTATCTGGTGAATGCTCAGGCACAAGGAAGGGAACTTGATGAAGAGGAGCTTGCATTTCTTGCTGATCCAGGGATTGCTGAACAAGACACTGTCACCACACAGAATGCAGCATATCAAGCAGATGATCTCGATGCATATGACTCAGACTGTGATGAATTTCAATCTGCAAAGGCTGCTCTCATGGCAACTATCTCCAGCTTAGGGCCAGAAAAGAGATCTGAGGTACTTATTAATACCACCGATAATACCACTGATGCTAGTATTCAACCACATCAAGCTGTACAAGAGAGTGCTGATTCGAAGAGTCTTCGGTGGTGAGTCTTTCAAATGAGGAGACAATCAATGATAGCAATATCAATGTGAGTCCCCAGACTTTGAGTGAATCACAACCGGGAGCCATTTCGCATACGCCTACTCCTGTTCAACAAGATTTGGTCATGGTTCCTGCTACATTACTTAGCCAAATGAATGCTGCACTCTTAGAAACCCTAGCTAAGAATAAGAATTTTTCTGATGAGCTTGCCTTAAGCAACGAGAAAGTTCAAACTTTGGAATTAGTGCCTTCGTCTAGTGTTCTAACAAATCCCGAATATGATCACTTTCGAAACAAACAAATGGGTCACTTGCAAGAAATTGAAAACTTAAGAGCAAATCTGTCTAATGAACTTAAAGAAAAGGAGTTAGTGGTCACTAATTTTCGAAAACTTCAAACGGATTTTGAATCACTCGAGTCTAAGAAGAATGAAATGGAGATTAATGCTACTAATAAGATTAGAAGTCTAGATTATTTGCTTTTAAGACAATACGCTGCTTCTCAACTAGTACACTTATTTGATGCTTCGTTTAGAGAATTTAACTTATCACGTCAAAAAGGCCTTCCCCTAACCCACGGTATGCAAAACAAGCTTTAAGACATAGTCCTAGACTTTATAATGCAACTCAATTAGGATTGGCCTTAGACCCGATTTTTTTTTTAGATGATCGAACAAGTAAGGATCTAGTTGATGAGGATCGGTCATACAATTCTGCAAAATATCCCGAGTGTGATTATTTTAAAATGAATAAGGAGCTTGCAAAAACGGATTTTAGAATTCGCTTCCATATGGACAAAGATCTCATCACAGCACCAACCTACATATTAGATGAAGAAAACTCTAGTACATTTCCTACACTTGTCAATATGGAAGGCCCTAAGGAAATTCCAAAGGTTCTTCCACCTGTTAGCACTGTATGGTTAAACTTGCAAGAGATTAATCAATACTTTACTAATTTTGACAAGGTCATTTTGGAATGTACGACTTCAAATGGCTTAAACGCCGGAGAATGGGCTTTCGAACATATGAACGAGGTGTTTAAAAATGAGATCAATCCGTTTGTCGAAAGTCTAAAAGGAACTTTTGCATCTCTTAAGGAAAATCTTTTGTTTGAAATTGGTGAAGTTCAAAAAGTGTTTTATGAAATGGACACCGCTTACGAACTACAACTAATTGAAAAAGAAAATATTTTAACCGAATATGACCGATTCTTGTCCGCAGTAATTTCGTGTGATGTGCTTACAACTGTAAATGTTAATTATTCGAATGAGCTTACATCCGCTATGATTAATTGTGATGTTGTGCATATATGTGATGATGTTAGTGATCTCTCTGTAAATGTTGCTGATACTGTAAATGAGGTAGATAATCATTCTTGTCACGAATCTAACGCTGAGTTTTTAAAGCTACAAGATTCTTACAATTTACTTTCAAAACGCTTTAATCAACTAGACCAACATTGTATATCTTTAGAACTGAAACAACAAACTTAAAATGAGGATATTTTGATAACAAATAGTTGTGAAAACGGTGTTGAGACGAGTGACAAGATGATTGCAATTGTTAAGGTATTAGAGGAAGAGATTATGAGATTGAAGAGAGATGTGTCATCAAATGAAACACTAAAATTGGAACTAGACGCTGCAGAGTCTAAAAACCAGGCCTTAGAAATTAGACTTTCCTCTATTCTAGGGGAGATGGATCGTGCAAGACAGGGAATGTCCAAACTTTATGGTTCACTAGAAGAACGCTTCGCTTTTAATGCGGCACAGCAACAATTTTATGTTGAACAATTGAACCAAAAATGTGAGGAAATCTCTGACTTAAACATCCTGCTCATTGACAAAAACATGGTTTTAGCCGAGTTAAAGGAGACACTTTTTCTCACCCGACAAGAAGCTGTTGATAACTTAGCTACCGACTCTGCACCGTCCACTAGTGCCCCAACAACCAAGTCAGTAGTGCTTTATAAGAACCCGCTTCATAAGAGAAACCCGGTTACCTACGATGATTATATGAGGAATGCCATTAAGCATGTAGATCTTGTTAGGGATATCTTAGACGATCTTTATGCCTTAGATCCCTCTAGTAGCTACTATTATTCGGCTCATGAATATATTAAGCGAGTTCAATATTGCTTAGCATATTTGCAATACATAGGTACACCAGGTTCTGCACTACTTACTAATAGGCCCATTGCTGTAACTCCATTCAATAAAACTCCAGGAGCAAAACCGTTATTGGCACAATCAAGTAAGGAACCTTTAAAATCTATTGCTAATGTTCCCACTTTGCCTTCTACAGGATTAAAAGAGACTACTAAGGCTAAAGGATCGCCACTCAAGAAAGATAAGATCAAGCCTTCCACTAGTAGTGCCAAAAAGAAGAAAGTATAAGCTCACCATAGGAATGTTAGTTCAGTTTTAAATAAAGAGAATCATGTTAAGACTAAAAGCTCTGCGCCTGTGCAGAAGCCTAAACCATTCGTGAATTCTAATTTGAATTGCTGGAATTGTAATGAATGTATGTTTTCCCAACATCATGATTTGTGTCTTATTGATCATGTGAATGAAATGAATGCCATTAGGAATGGTCTTGAATGGAAGCCAACAGGTAGAACTCGTGCCCACGTTGGCTGGCAATGGCGTCCCACTGGTAGGACCTTTACACTAGATGGAAAAATGTGCCCTTTAACTAGGAATGCATCCGTTGAGGTTAGGTCTGAGCGTCCTTTAGTTAGGAACACTCGCACTCAAGTATGGAAACAGCGCCCTTTAATTAGGTCTGCCCCCGCTATAGTGCCTATCAGTGAAGAAATACCACAGGATTTCAGCCAACTAGAATCTACACCACTAACTAGGAAGAAGAAGGCTAGGAAATCTAAGAAACCTAAAGTTAGCAAATCTAAGATTATTAAATCTGTACCTGCTAATAACAATGAACATTCAGATTCCGATGCCTCTACATTGTCTTCGTGTGGTGATATTTTCAGGTGGTCCAAATCATCCTCTGGTATTTGGACTCCGGTTGTTCAAAGCATATGACCGGAGATCACTCGATGCTCCGAAATTTCGTCAGCAAGTTTCTTGGTACGGTTGAATTCGGGAATGATCATATAGCAAAGATAATGGGGTATGGTGAATATCAGATTGGAAAAGTTACGATTTCAAGGGTATACTATGTAGAAGGTCTTGGTCATAACTTATTTTCAGTAGGACAGTTTTGTGATTCCAACCTAGAGGTTGCATTTCGACAACATACTTGTTTCATCCGCAACTTGGAAGGAAAAGACTTGTTGAAGGGATCTCGTGGTGCAAATCTTTATACGTTGTCCCTACAAGACATGATGGCCGCCTCTCCAGTATGTCTTCTCTCTAAAGCATCTAAGACCAAGTCATGGTTATGGCATCGCAGATTATCTCATCTTAATTTTGATGTTATTAATCATCTGGCTAAAAACGAATTAGTTCGTGGTCTTCCAAAGCTCAAATTTCACAAGGATCATTTATGTTCCGCGTGTTCAAGGGGGAAAAGTACCAAGAAATCATACAAGCCCAAAGCTGAAGACACCAATCAAGAAAAACTTCATCTTTTGCATATGGATCTTTGTGGGCCAATGAGAACTGAAAGTGTGAGCGGTAAGAAATTCATTCTGGTTATTGTGGATGATTTCTCCAGGTTTACATAGGTTAGATTTCTACGTATAAAGGATGAAGCACCGAAGGCTATCATCACTTTTCTGAAATTCATTCAGGTACGTTTGAATACTACTGTCCGCCGTATTCGTACAGACAATGGAACAGAGTTCGTCAACCAGACTCTTCGTGATTACTATGAAGGAGCTGGTATCTCACATGAAACATCCGCTGCACGCACTCCACAACAAAACAGTGTCGTTGAAAGACGGAATCGTACACTTATGGAAGCTGCTAGGACTATGCTTATTTATGCGAACGCTCCATTGTTCTTGTGGGCAGAGGTTATATCTACTGCATGTTTCACCCAAAACCGTTCTATCATTCGGAAACGCCATGGAAAAACACCTTACGAGCTTCTACATGACCGTAAACCCGATGTTTCATTCTTTCATGTGTTTGGTGCTCTTTGTTATCCAAACATTAATAGTGAGAACTTGGGCAAGCTTCAACCGAAAGCCGATATAGGGATTTTCATTGGTTACTCACCGTCCAAGAAAGCATACCGAATTTACAACCGTCGTCTTGGCAAGATTGTAGAAACTATGGACGCAGATTTCGATGAGCTGACAGCGATGGCTTCTGAGGAACACAGCTCTGAACCCGCGCTTCATGAGATGGGAACCGGTGCTATTAGTTCCGGATTAGTTCCCAATAATCCTACTTCTACATCATTTTTACCACCAACAAGGCCCGAGTAGGATAAACTGTTTCAACCGTTGTTTGATGAATTCTTCGATCCCCCGACTGATGAAGTTCCAGCACCTGTAGTAATCTCTCCAATCCCTGAAGTGGTTGCTCAAGCTAATGAACCTTTATCTAATGCATCTTCAATTAACATTGAACCGGATGCACCTTTACCAAGTGATTCTTAAACTACACCTGAATCATCACCCCTACTTGTGCCTAATGATGTGGAAGAGGATTCTACTGATCACGACTTGGAATATGCTCACTTAAAAGAGCTTCCTTTCTTTGGTATACCGTTCCCTGAAAACCCTTCAGCCGCGTCTACCTCAGAAGAAGCTCCTTCTATTGTTCACTCCAGACCACCTAGGATTGAAAATCATAGCACCAAATGGACAAAAGATCACCCAATTAGGAATGTCATTGGAGATCTAGATCGACCAGTCTCTACACGCCATCAATTACAAGAGAGCGCACTCTATTGCTACTTTGATGCATTTCTCTCCGAAGTTGAACCTAAAAATTGGCAGCAAGCTATGACTCAATCATCTTGGATTGAAGCTATGCAGGAGGAACTAAATGAATTCCAACGACTTGAAGTATGGGAATTGGTTCCTCTCCTTGACAAGGTTAACATCCTTACGTTGTTATGGGTTTATAAGGTTAAACTCGATGAGATGGGTGCAGTATTGAAGAACAAGGCTAGATTGGTCGCTAGAGGATATAAACAAGCCTTGGGTATAGACTTTGAAGAATCTTTTGCTCCTGTGGCAAGATTGGAGGCTATTAGACTATTCCTTGCGTATGCTGCTCATATGAATATGATCGTCTATCAAATGGATGTGAAAACGGCATTTTTGAACGGTGAACTAAGGGAAGAGGTCTTTGTTCGTCAGCCGGATGGGTTTGTTAGCACGGAGTTTCCTAATCATGTGTACAAGCTTAAGAAGGCTCTTTATGGGTTGAAACAAGCTCCATGCGCGTGGTAGATCTCCTTTCAACTTATCTCATCTCGGAAGGCTTCTCCAAAGGCAAGGTGGACCCGACTCTATTCACTCTCAAGGAGGACAACGACATGATTCTGGTACAAATTTATGTTGATGATATAATATTTGCTGCCACTAACATAGAATTGTCAAATCGCTTTGAGAAGATAATGTCCACACGCTTTAAGATGTCGATGATGGGAAAAATTTCATTTTTCTTAGGATTACAGATTTCTCAGAATCCCAGAGGCATCTTTATTAATCAATCCAAATATGCTCTTGAATCTTTAAAGAAATATAACTTTGAAAATTGTGACCCCGTGGACACTCCAATGGTGGAGAAATCCAAGTTAGATGAAGATAGGAATGGGACTATTGTCGATCCAAAACTTTACCGTGGAATGATCGGCACCCTTCTCTATCTGACTGCTAGCAGGCCTGATTTGCAATTTGTTGTATGCATGTGTGCCCGGTATCAGGCTCGGCCTACCGAAAAGCACCTACATGTTGTGAAAAGGATCTTTCGGTATCTAAAAGGAACACTTCATCGTGGTCTATGGTATCCGAAAGATTCCTCTATTGCTTTAATATCATACGCAGATGCCGATCATGCTGGGTGTCAAGACACGAGGCGTAGCACTTCTGGATCTGTGCAACTCCTTGGAGATAGATTGATCAGTTGGTCTTCAAAAAGGCAGAAAAGCGCTGCAATTTCTAGCACAGAGGCTGAATACATCGCCATGTCCGGTTGTTGTGCTCAAGTCCTTTAGATGAGATCACAATTAATTGACTACAGTTTGGGATTTAACAAAATCCCGATGTATTGTGACAACAAGAGCGCCATTGCCCTTTGCTGCAACTATGTTCAACACTCCCGGGCCAAGCACATAGACATTCGCTACCATTTCATTAAAGAGCAGGTGGAGAACGGAGTGATCGAGCTGTATTTTGTCACTACTGAGTACCAGCTGGCAGATATGTTCACCAAAGCCTTAGATCGAGGACGAATAGAGTTTTTGATCGACAAGCTTGGCATGAAATCATTCACTCCAGCGACTCTCAAAGAGTTGGCAGAAGAATCAGCTGAATAGTGGTGGTAAACTATTCAGAGTATCCTTTGTTCGTGATCATGTATATTATAGTAAATATATAAACCACAAAAGAAAAATACAAAAATATAAAACCAACAAAAACCATAAAAAATATAAAACCTACAAAAACCATAAAAATTATAAAATCAAGAAAAACCAAAAATATTTGTCGTTTTTAAATCGGGCATGTCTTTTAGTACGGTAATATTTACGGCCTTAGAAATGTCAATCAATATTGACACGGTGCCATAAATAGAGTCCGTATAAAAGTTGTACTTTTTTAAAACATGCCCATTATGGCTTGTAGTTATTTCAGACTGCAACCCGGTTTTCATATTAAAGTCACGTATTTCCTTGGAAAATGTTGGCTCAGAACGGGAATTCATTTTCTCGGGCATGATTTACAAGCCAAATCATGCAAAGGGATCAAGTTTACTTTACAACTTGGTCTAACACGAATTTGTGTACGTCTCAGTGCATTAATTTGTCAAAGTAAGAGAAATGTTATTGACACAACGAATCAATCTTTTTCAAGACATTAATTGGAAATGCTTTCATCAATATTTGACTCTTTAAACAATGACTACAGCTCTTTAAATAGAAAACGGGTCATCGTTTAAGGGGGAGAAAATATTAAATCATCTTCGTCATTAAATTTGATTTTCAAAAGTGCGTGTGAAAAATTAATGGCTAAATGATAAATGAGTGGTATTGCTTTAGAAAACGACTTGTGCTCGTTCAATGTGATAGGACTTGCTTTAGATTTTGGAGATGGGCAAATAGGTTGCGATTGCTAAGTTGTGTGAAAGTTAATAGTGGCTAAGTTTAACAATGGTTAGAAAAAATGAAAAGTGATAAACCAAAAAGGAAAAGGAGTGAAAATGTAGGGTAAAAAGTGACATTTTGAGAAAGTTGTCAAAATTTTGACCTAAGTCAAAACTTAACCCCCCCCCCCCCCCCCCCGTCCACTTTACTGTTTCATTATTTCACTCCCTTGCCGCCATTAAAACATACTTAAGCTTCCAAGAACTTCCGTTTTTTAATCATCCAATCATTCAAAAAGGTACTAACATCAATTTTTCATCTTTAATTCGCCTAATTCATCAGTTGAATCAGGTTAAATGATTCGTTTAATTAGATTAAATCCAAATTAGGGTTTGTGTCTAAATTAAGCAGTAATTGATTAGGATTTGTGGTGGGTTTTGCTCGGAATAGCTTTAGATGATGTGGTATTGCCTTAGATTGCCTTAGAACTCACAAACGCGCTTAGAATAAATCATCATAGCTACGTTTGTTAAGTTCCGGATGAATATGGATAAAAACTTCCGAATGAAGGAATTTTCTGAAAAACTTCCGAATGAAGGAAGTTCCGAATGAAGAACTTCCGAATGAAGGAAGTTCCGAATGAAGGACTTCCGAATGAGGAAGTTCCGAATGAAGAACTTCCGAATGAAGGAAGTTCCGAATGAAGGACTTCCGAATGAAGAAGTTCCGAATGAAGGACTTCCGAATGAAGGAAGTTCCGAATGAAGGACTTCCGAATGAGGAAGTTCCGAATGAAGAACTTCCGAATGAAGGAAGTTCCGAATGAAGGACTTCCGAATGAAGAAGTTCCGAATGAAGGACTTCCGAATGAAGAAGTTCCGAATGAAGGACTTCCGAATGAAGAAGTTCCGAATGAAGAACTTCCGAATGAAGAAGTTCCGAATGAAGATCTTCCGAATGAAGGAAGTTCCGAATGAAGGAAGTTCCGAATGAAGGAAGTTCCGAATGAAGGAAGTTCCGAATGAAGGAACTTCCGAATGAAAAAGTTCCGAATGAAGGAATGTTCCGGATGAAGAAGTTCTGAATGAAGGAATGTTCCGGATGAAGAGTTGTTTGATTAATATTGTTTGCCTGTTATATGTACTTGTTGTATTATGTTATGAAATGTGTTATGCTTAGAAGTAAGAATGATATATATCTATATGTTTTTGTGCATCAACCTTTCATGTCTTATCTTAAGCAGATACAATGACTAATCCAACAGTACAAGCAATCCAAGACTCTAGAGAAGCCGCTATTGCTAAAGCACGAACCCTCAAGTTCATACCAAACAATTACCGGCTGAAGCAAGTCTCAAAATCCACTCACCATGGATTTAAAGTAGCCATAGCAATCCTTGATCACTCTCATTTCAAGAACGCCCTTAGGAGTACTGCCTCGGTGCCTTATGAGTACATGTATGAGTTCTGGGCTACCAAGGAGAGCACTTCGAACAAGATCACCTTCACCATCGACAACAAACAGCAGACACTTACTGTATCAGACTTCCATAAGATATTCGGCATTAGGGATTCACCCAAAGGTATGGTATTCTCGAGGGATCCTACTAAAGACGAACTCATGGAGTTATTTGATGCTATTGGATGTCCTAAAATACGAGTTGCGTCTGAGTTTACCACTGCTAAAGTAGGACAACCTTGGAGAGCATTGTTGGGTATTCTCAGTAGATGTCTTACACCAAAAACAAGTGGGCATGATGCTTTGCGCAGTCCAATAATGAACATCTTCCATGGGATGTACAAAGGCGCAAATGCAGATTATGCTTTATTGTTATAGGAAGAATTCACCTTTCAACTCTTTCATAACAAGAAGCTGAAGACTAATTTCTTTGCTTACCCTCGATTTATCAAGCTTATCATTAACTATTGTATGAAGAATGATGTTGCTATTGATAGGCGTGCAGCAAGTAGGCATCACACTGAAGAAGATGATGATACTGTGGATTTAAGGCATGAAGGACCATCTGTTGGTGTGATTCCTGGTCCTATTCCTGATTATCTTCTGACGGATAAAATCAAAGGCTCTGCTGATTACAAGCTACTGCTGCTAGAGATCAAGAAGCTGAAAGCAAGCCTTCAGACTGGAGAAGACTCGTCTACTACAGTGAAGAGTAAAGGTAAACGCAAGCAACCAGCTGCTTTACCTGAACCCGAAACCAAGAAGAAAAAGACTGAGGTTAAGAAGGGAAAGGGTAAGGCTGATGAGTTACGTCTACGTGACGAAGAAGATGTTGTTAATCCTACTCTTGACAAGGCGGAGAGAAAAATGATGAAGATAGCTATTCAAAGGAGTAGGAAAGATACTGGCGGTAGTGGTTCAGGTGCAAGGTTAAATATTGAAGAAGAGTACGAGGAGCCAGAGGATATTGATGAGTTTGGGTTACCTGAAAGGTATTCTACTTCGAAGGAGACATCCATCCCGGTTTCAGCAAGTGTTGAAAAGGAGTCCGGTGCTCCTACTATCATGGTGTCTACTCAACCGTTAGTAACTCAACCTTTAGCAACTCAACCTCCACCAATTCAACCCTTACCAACCAGACCGGCCTCAACACCATTTCTTCCACCACCAATAACTCCCATCCTTAGTACCATGGTCACAACCGAGCCTCTTCAATCAACCCAGAGCAGCTCTACAACATCTACAATGGCGGCATTGGTGATGGCCGAAATGTTGGATAAACATACGGATAATCACAAGAGAGAAATGGATGAACTTCGCCAAGAGCTACATAGACGAGTTCAAAGTGAAGAAGCATCTAGGAAAGCCCAAGAAGAGATGCTTGCTAAGTTCGCTGCAGATATGGAATTGACGCGAAAAGCTCATGCAGAAGAACTAGCTCAGGTTAAGCAGGCTGAGGCTGATAAGCATGCTGCACGTATCACTAGACTTCAAGCGATGAGGGATAAATACAAGGAGCAGAAAGAAGCACTTGAAGCTTCTGTTGAAGATAGAGTAAAAGAATCCGTTGAATCTATTATGCCTAAACTGCGTGATGAGTTGAAAACACTCGCGGCTGACAACTTGATGATCAAGTCATCCAATCCTTCTGAATCCGCCTACAAAATTGCCTATGACTTGACGGATTTTGAATTGAAGAAGATCCTCAAAGCTCGTATGAGGGAACTTGGATCGTTTGATAAATCTAGGATTCAACGGGCTCTGTACAAATCCCTGAATGACGCTATCATGGAGGATGATAGGTTATTCAAAACGTTTGGAAGTGTGGTACCTTATCACATTCTACCTGAGGAGGACAAAGATGATAGTGAATAGGAAGAGGGTACTGGTGAAGAAGAAGAGGAAGAAGAAGGAGAAGAAGAGGAAAAGGATGATGATGATGATGATGATGATGAAGATGATGATGATGATGATGATGATGATGGCGATGATGGTGGTGATGGGAATGAGGAGAGTGCTAGGGGGAGCAACGAGGATAGCGATGGGGATGATGATGGGGGTAAACAGCCTAAATAGGGGGATAAGGTTGCCAGCTCAAAGAAATCTGCTAAGTCTGGAACCAAGTCCAAGAAAGATGCAGCGTAGAAGGAAAAATCATCATCAACGGAATCAAGACGATCTAAGTGGCGTCACGATGTGAATGCTACTACACCGTCATCGATTCCTGGTACATCTATCGCTGTATCTATACCTGTTACCACTAACCCTGTTAGTTCTGTTGTTGTTGCTCCTGTGATTGCAGAATCGGTAACTGAACCTGAAGCTGCACAACACTCACCCGTTCATGACACCGCCGAGATGCCTGAATCGGAACCAGCAGATGTTCATGTTTCCACTCCTCTACAACAAGCACAACAATCTACGGTTCCTGAACCAAGCACACGAGACTGGGCAGACACGTTGGAGATTGACGAGACTGCACCGCCACAGGCTTGGATCACGGCAGCGGCGCAATATGATCCGATCACAGACGCTGACAAAGATGTTTTGTATCTTCGTATCCGCAGTCCGATTGACTTATGTGCATTTCTTGCTCATGAGTATAAGACTTCGGTTACTCCATCTTTGGTAAAGAAAGCGCTGAAGGATAAGAGACTTCGCGCCAAAACCCGGTTAACCCGAATGGAGTTCGAGTATTATGCCGATGAGATCCTGAAAGCTCTGAATTCCGTTCAACGGCCAGGTCTTCATGAATCAGAAAGAGCTCCACCTCCACTTGATCCTACTCAAGATAATCAGATAGCTCTCGACTTCTTCATCACCTATGATCTTGAGTATCTTCTGAAAGGTTCATCAAAGTACGCAACCTCCTTGACCTTGCTGAAAGCTGCCAACTGGGGGACAATACCCTGGATCGAGGAAAAGGTAAACCGACTCTGGGTCCCAAGGGTAACTCGTAATTATGATATGTATGCTGTTATAGGTGCATCTCATTGGGATGAACGAGTCCGAAGGGCGTACAGGGGTTGCTGCCTAGTCAATTCTGGAAGCAACGTTAGATCCGATATCCGCATCTCCAGTATTTTAGGGCTGAAAACTGAAGCCAAGAATGGCTATTATCATGTGACGGAGATTCGTTTGAAAAGGGAGGATGACAGAGAATACAAAATCCAGCAGGGAGATTTTTCTATCATTCGCCTTGAGGATATCGAAGATATGTTGCTTCTGATGACCCGTGATCAACTCACACATATTCCTCGTGAAGACCTCATTGCTTTGAATACAGCACTTCGTATGTTCACACGAAGCGTTGTTATCAAGAAACGAGTTGAAGATCTTCAGTTGGGAGTCGAAAGTTACCAAAGGAAGCTTAACCTAACCCGTCCAGTGAATCAAGTGTTACCTCAACATGTAGATAGATGTCCCTATACCGGCATTTCTGTCCTGAATTGCGGTATTTTCTACTTGAACAGTCGAGGTTTAATGAAGTTTATGAGGGTGGGTGAGCTTTATAAGTACAGTGATGGGACTCTTTTACAAGTCAGAGGAACGTTGGAGCATCTTAACTCGGGTGGGACTTTGCCAGAGATGACGGAGGATTGGCATCCGGGTTATCGGCAAATGGCGAAGTACGTGATCAAGAAGATTGATCAAAAGCTCCGTGAACGTAGATTGATGAGGAGCTTGGAAAGATTCGTTGGTGGTAGACCATATTTAGTGCACCACAAGCTACTGCAACGATCCATCTAATGGGTCGTACATTTCAGGTCCACTTTATATTGGTTTTTCAATTGTGAATATGTATATTTGTGAATATTGTGCTTTAATGGCTTGATGTAGTGTTAAGGTATGATAATTTTTCAAGAATTTCTCACGAGATTCTAAATCTTTCAAAATATATCATACTAAAGCACTACAACTATCCCTTATTAACTTAAGGGGGAGCATTCACATGTTCTATGGCCAAACATCGATTTCATTTTTTACCCAAAGACCGGTTAATCCATTCAATATCCCAAATATTAATGGTTAACATTTTGGATAAGGGGAGAAAATGGGATTAAGGAGACTTAAGTGATACTTGGCTAAAAGATGAAAAAGATTTAACGATAATCCAACTTAATATGTGTAAAGCACGTATTAAGGGGGAGCGTTTTTGATGATCAAAAACACCTAAGGTACGAAACTTTTGATTTCAATATCACAAGTACTTTAGGTGATTTTCAATGATTTTTCAAGGTGGCAATTCCTTCCCAAAACACGCTTAATTCACGACGAATGTGGTGACAAAAGGGTGGTAGGAATAGGTTTAGTCCAATGATTCATTAGAGCCGATGGAATCTTCCCGAGGACAATTCCCTAGATAGAATTAGAAGTCTTAGGAAAGATGGAGAAAGAATGTGAACGTAGCTGAATGCCGACCAAGTACTTAAGCTAGCACTGGAACAATCACAACAAGGTGCTAGTGATGACGTATTGGTAAGCATTGAAGGGGTTGAAGATTGAAAAAGAATTGTAAAGATAAAGGGTGTAAAGAAAGAAGCCCTCCTTACAAATTTAGGCAGAAACCGGGTCAATACATATGCTATTGAGGTCATTTTTGTTAATGATTCTCGGTATTGAAGAAAGACATCATGGACCCAGTAATGCAATGCACAACCCTTCCCAGCTAACTCAAATATCTCTCAAAAGGTACTTGTTTTAATCACACGGAGATCAACACGTTATCTATTGGTTTATTCACTCCGAATAGACTGGTATTGAAAAGGTGGCACTCCTCTCCAGCCATCGCTCACTAAATCAAAACGCACTATCGAGTCTAGAGCCAAGAGATCATCAAAAGTCTCATTAGGACACTTTCCATTTATTCCTTGCTTTCTCACACACTGTGAAAAGTAAGAGATTTTCATGAGTCCTACGCAGTATTCCTGAAATATTGCCAGAACATCCGAGTAATACGCAAGTATTACAATGAAGATGGAAATCCTGCTTGAGCCAACATCAAACAAGCTCATGGTAGGTTACACGTGCGGTTCTTTTAGAACCAATCTTGTGAAAAACTGGAAAGAAACAGTGGTTTAATTCTTAATTGAACTTAAACTCGTTCCAGGCCTCTATGCATTATCATATGATCTTGCCAGAACACTCAGAGTGACTCTTTATTGATCACAGTGACGAGTGGAAATCCTTCTAGTGTTAACATCAAACAGCACTTGGTAGGTGACGTGCAAGATTCTTTATAAATTGAGCTCGTGACAACTGGAAAGCAACGATGGTGAAAATCTTAATTGAAATTCACTTGTTCCAGGGTTCATGAATTGACGGCTTCAAATCACAAGGATAATTTATCCAAGTGATTCACTCTTTATGTTCGCAGTCAGCTTTGGACGGTCGAATAAAGAGAACAGGTTTACCCGCGAAATCCTTTCAGGAAGTTACTTAATTGAAACTATCCGTCACGGGTACGATATCTAATATCGTCCAACGGTCTTCACCGATCGGAGGTAAAATGCTACCGAATTAGAATAAAATGTTCAAAGCCATTTTATTCGTGTCGTTGCTGTGTACCTGTTAAAGACGGTGGCGTTGCTGTGTACCTGTTGAAGACGGTGGCGTTGCTGTGTACCAGTTAAAGACGATAGTGTTGCGGTGTACCTGTAGAAGTCGTTCCCACATGCTTATGTTCTTTCTGCATCAAAGTTCAGCAAAAAATCAAGAAAGTACAAGATAAAGTCTTCCGCTGTATCAAACTCTGAAGCTTTCGAGAATTCAACAAAAAGACATAAGTGTGTTGAACATGGAGTCACGAGGAGGCAAAATTCACAAGAAGGCAAAAGATCGCACGTGAAAGGCCAAAAGAACAATGCTCTCAAGCTAAAGCCAAAAAGATCAAATCAAAATATTCACAACAAAAAGAAAAAGAAGAAAAGACTACGAGCTAAAGAACGAAGACTTAGTATAGTATGCTAGGTTTAGAACTTTGTAACGTGGAGTGACCTCCCTTAGGGGGAGATTGTTAGAAATACGTTTTTACGTATATTAGAAGTATCGGTCACTCCACAATATTATTTATGTTGTAATAGCTCGTAATTAGAGTATGCTTATTAAGTTAAGTAAGAACCGGTCCATGGGCTTGTCATGGGCCGGCCCAAGTCCAAGTAAGGCCTTGGAAGTATAAATACCCCTTTCCTCCTTGGAAAGGGGTGGTTGTTGAACATTTATAGTTTCCACTTAATGAAATAACACATAGTTTTCTCTCACTTTCTCTCTCTAGTTTCTCTCTCTAGAAATCATCAACCCACTTCATAGATTCATAGGTTATCAAGATTCTACATTAATTAATTATTGAAATCATGACTTATAATTAATTAATTTGCATGACTTAGGTTATAGTATTAATAGATAATAATACATGCTTTAACCTAAGTATTTTTACCTTTATTTAATTAAATCATGTTATATTTAATAAAATACTTTAACCTATAGTTTATTTAATTCACATGAAATAATTAATAAACTATACTATTTAATTACATGACTTAGAATGTTAATCAGTATACACTTAAGCTTATATAGTTAGCTTAATAATCCAGCTTATTTCTATTTATGAAAACTTTCTATTTTTAGAAACTTATTTAATTAAGGCAGTTAATCTATTTATGGAAAGTTTCTATTTTTTAAAACTTATCTATTTTAAGCAGTAAACCTATTTTTAGAAACTTTCTATTTTTGGAAACCTTTTATTTTTGGAAACTTTCTATTTTTGGAAACTTTCTATTTTAGGAAACCTGCTATTTTTAGAAAGTTACTTACTATTACACAACAAGTATAATAATACATGAAATACAAGAAATACTTAATCAGAATAGACAGAATACATGATAAACACAGTATAAAGCGTTAATCAGTAAAACATGACATGAACATATAAAACAAGCTAAGATATGATATAAAACCAGTTACGTACTCAGTAATCAGATACTTATACACGTATGTATTTATGTAGCATTAGTGATACCGAAGTAGGAATCTCTTCCGTTCGTCTTCTTCGCTCACTAGACAAAAGGTATGGATTATCCGTCCTTTCAGTATGGACATTCTTCCTTATTAGGATTTCTCGTATGCAGCCAACTGTTTTCCCTAGTATATGTTTTATATGTTTATGAATTGCTTATGTTTAATTAGAATACCTAAAGCCATATACATGCATGGCCAGTTTCACCTAGTTATGGAGGTACCATAACCATAACACTGGAGGCACCAGTGTTATGACTCCACCACGACGGAATGATAGCTCGTGGAGTCCCTTCAGATTTTGGCCATATTATTATTATCAAGTGAGGCGTATGGGTGCATCCTAGTTTACATATTTTCAGCAGATTATTCAGGTGAATGTGGTGTGTGCCTTGCATCCTTCACAAGGATCTGATCCCTCCTACCCATACCAGTATATTAAATTAGAGGTCGCCCCTCTAATTTGCATGACGAGGTCACCCCTCTAAGTATTCATGCACATGGATAATTCATGACCTATATTGGCTAATGGTAAACATGTTAAACAGTTTTTACAAGATAAACATAAGGCTTTTCAAACTATAAAACCAGTTTTAATAATAAGTTATACTAGGTTATCCAAGACTTAGTTTTCCGTTGCTTCATGCTTATATGCTTATATTATTCATGCTTTACTTGTATATTCGTGCACTGAGCGTTATGCTCAGCCGTTTCCTTTTCATGTTCCCAAAACGGTAGGAACTCAGGGACGCTCATAGACTTTAAGCGTACGTGCATATGGATTGGAAGATTTCTAGCCTTCTTTACTTTATGCATTTCTTTATACTTTGATACTCATTTCCATGGACATTGTTTAGTCCTTTTCATTTACAGTACTTATGTTTGTGTTTGATGAGTTCTACTTTTGGGGTACCGATGTTTGATTCCGGTATTTCCTTTATGGTCATGTGATGTTTCATACATTTATCCTTGTATGCTTTGATGACACGCCATAATCACGCGTGACATTCCATTTATCAAAATGGGGTGTTACAAAAAACACCGTCCATCAAGCCGATCCCGAGAATCGTGATTTGAACAACACACAAGAAGCCATGGCCGCCGTTGAAACTAGACCATTGATGGAGCACCTCCAATCAAATGTGCAAGGATATGCCGATTCCATTGTTATACCCGAGATACCCACAAATACCTTTGAGCTTAAGACATCTATGATTACTTTGGTTTCTAATACACCCTTTTTCGGGAGACCCAATGATGATCTACATGATCATATCAAGAAGTTTCTATCCATTTGCAATACGATTAAGTACAATGGGGTTCCTCATGATGCCATTAAGTTCATCTTGATTCAATTCTCCCTAGAGGGAAGTGCTAGGTATTGGCTAGATAGACTACCGCCTAAGAGCATTACCACTTGGGATGACTTTCCTAAGAAGTTTTTGAATGGGTTCTTTCCTCCATCTAAGACCACGGCTTTGAGAAACCTAATTATTGGATTTCAACAAAAACATAATCAAACCTTTATTGATGCTTAGGAAGAGTTCAAGGATTTATTGAGAAAATGCCCCAATCATGGATTCAATCAAGTTCACCAAATCAACACCTTTTACAATGGATTAAGACCACATCATCCAGATTCCCTCAACTCCTCCGCGGGTGGGAACATTCTTGCCAAATCCATACAAGAGGCATGTGACATTATTAAGACTAAATCCATGGTGCACACAAATAACCAACTTGAAGAGAGGGTCCATGTGGTGCAAGAGGGTGCTACTCCGCAATTTGACAAGATTTTCTATCAAAAGTTTGATACTATGAATGATACGCTCTTGAAACTTTGTGAAATCACCTTGAACAAATCTTCCAACAATAATGTCAATTCCATTGCTACATCATGTGAGACTTGTGGAGGTCCTCATTCTTACCTACAATGTGACAAGGTTCAAAATTACCAAGGTGAATTTTATGCTTATCAAGATGAACATAGAGAGCACTTCAAACCTGACATCAACCCCAACAATCTCTCTTATAAGTCAAATAACTACCTTGCTCCACCCGGCTTTCCACCCAAACTACCCACCCAAAATCAAACCAATCCTACTCAATTGCTTCAAACAAATCAAGGACCTAGGCCAACTACCAAGGAAACAACAATAGAGCACCCAATAACTTTCACAATCATGCAAACAATCAAGGATTTAATCCACCACCTCCCCCACCTTTTCAAATCAAGGACATAATCAAGGTTACAATCAAGTAAATGTGCAACCTATTCCCATGGATTTGATTCTTCAAAAGCTTACTTCTTATGAAAGACAAATGAAGGAAGCTCAAGAGGAAAACAACAAGAAATTTGCCCTTTTACAAACTCAAATTTTGCACACTCAAAGACCTCAAGGGTCTCTACCTTCAAACACACAAACAAATCCAAGGGCTAATGACAATACGATCACAACAAGGAGTGGAAAGACAACTCATGATCCTTCAACACCTACACCTCCTTTGGTTAAGCCTACTATGGTTCCACCTTGTGATAAGCCATCAACATCTAACACAACACCTTCAAGCTCTACAACTTCAACACCTACACCTTCTCATCCTACACCCACTACTCATTTACCTTCCACACCTACCAATGAAGAAACCAATAAAGAAAACCCTTCAACAACAACTACTCAACCTACAGCAAAACCAAGCCTTCCATACCCATCAAGATTGAGAAAGGAGAAAATTAAAAACAAGAATGATATTCAAGTGTCAAACTTTTTGAGAATGTTCAAGCAACTAAACATTAACATATCCATTGCGGAAGCTCTTGCCTATATGCCAATGTTTTATAAAATGTTTAACGATCTCCTCTCAAACAAGGAAAAGTTGGTGGATTTGCCTAACACATCACTTAATGAGAATTGCTCCGCCGTGTTGCTCAAAACCTTACCTACAAAACTTGGAGATCCGGGGAGATTTTTGATCCCTTGTAATTTTACTGGGGTTGAAAATTGCATGGCACTAGCGGATCTTGGGGCAAGCATTAATCTCATGCCTTTATCGGTTTGGCAAAAACTCTCTCCTCCCGAGCTCACTCCTACTAGGATGACCCTTGAGTTAGCTAACCGCACCATAGATTATCCGATAGGCATAGCGGAGGATGTATTTGTAGGGGTTGATAAATTTACGTTTCCCGCGGATTTTTTAGTGGTTGATTATGATATGGACCCGAGAGTTCCTCTTACTTTTGGTAGACCATTTTTTAGGACAGGTCGTACTCTTATAGATGTGGTGGAAGGAGAATTAATTATGAGAGTTGAGGATGAGAAAGTGGTGTTTAAGCTAGGAAAAGTCACTAAGAAGTCTCAAAGTTGTGAAACAATTAACATAGTGGATGTTCTTGATGAGGTGTGTGATGAGAATTTTCATGAAGCTTGTAAGAATGATAGTGAGAACATGCCTCATGTAAAGACCGTTGCCTCAATTTCTCCCTCCTTAACACCATTTGGAGAGAGTGATTTCCTCTTGGAGGAATTTGAGTCCAACTTCCTTGGTAATGATGATTCTCCTATTAATTGGGAAGAAGACATTATAACTATCCAAAAGTTGCTCAATGAGGATCCCATTCCTTCACCTACTCCGCAAGAAGTTACCATTGATGATCCATCTATAGTGAAACCTTCCGTTGAGAGTCCACCTTCCCTAGAGCTTAAGGATCTTCCATCACACCTTGAATATGCCTTCTTAGAGGGAAAGGACCAATTACCAGTGATCATAGCAAAAGACTTGAAAGATGATGAGAAGGAAAAACTCATAGAGGTGCTTAAGAAACATAAGAAAGCTATAGCATGGAAAATATCCGACATAAGGGGAATTGATCCAAATTTTTGTACACACAAAATCCTTATGGAGGATGATTATAAACCCTCCATTCAAAACCAAAGAAGGGTTAACCCAAAAATACATGAGGTCAACAAAAAGGAAGTTATCAAACTCCTTGATGCGGGTATGATTTACCCTATTTCTGACTCTCCATGGGTTAGCCCGGTGCATTGTGTTCCTAAGAAGGGTGGAATCACCGTAGTGCCTAATGAGAACAATGAGCTTATACCCACTAGACTTGTCACGAGTTGGAGAGTTTGTATTGACTATAGGAAGCTCAATGATGCTACTAGGAAAGATCATTTCCCATTGCCTTTCATCGGCCAAATGGTTGAACGCTTGATGGGAAATGAGTACTATTGCTTTCTAGATGGATTCTCGGGTTATTTCCAAAAACCTATTGATCTAAAGGATCAAGAAAAGACCACATTCACTTGTCCCTATGGTACATTTGTTTATAGGAGAATGCCTTTTGGCTTGTGCAATGCACCGAGGACATCCAAAGGTGTATGACGGCAATCTTTCATGACATGATTGAGCACACTATGGAAGTTTTCATGGATGATTTCTCGGTCTTTGGAGATTCATTCACTTCTTGTCTCTCACATTTAGAACGTATGCTTAAGAAGTGTGAAGAAACACGTCTTGTTCTTAATTGGGAGAAGTGTCATTTCATGGTCAAAGAGGGGATAGTTTTGGGACATAATATATCCAATAAAGGTTTAGAAGTGGATCGAGCTAAAATTGAGGTTATTTCCAAACTTCCCCCACATACCACGGTGACAGGAGTTAGGAGTTTTTTGGGTCATGCGGGTTTTTATAGACGTTTTATACAAGACTTTTCTAAGATTGCAAGACCCATGACCCACCTCTTGGAAAAAGAGGCTCCTTTCATTTTCACACAAGAGTGTTTAGACTCTTTTGAGATTCTTAAGGAAAAGTTGACTTAGGCTCCCGTTTTGGTTTCTCAAAATTAGGATTTGCCTTTTGAGCTCATGTGTGACGCTAGTGATTATACCGTGGGGGCCGTGTTAGGACAAATAGTTAATAAGCATTTTCAACCTACACACTATGCGAGTAAGACAATGACGGTGCTCAACTTCATTATACCACCACAGAAAAGCAGTTGCTTGCTATAGCTTATGCCTTTGAGAAATTTAGACCCTATCTTGTGCTTTCGAAGACCATAGTGTATACGGATCATTCCACTCTCATGTACCTCAAGACAAAGCAAGATGCTAAGAGTAGGCTTTTGAGATGGGTTTTGTTGCTACAAGAGTTTCCCATTGAGATACGTGATAAGAAAGGAGCCGAGAATTTAGAGGCGGACCACTTGAGTAGACTTGAGCATCCTTTTCAAGGTGAATTACCTCATAAGGAAATTAATGAATCCTTTTCGTTAGAGGAGCTCATGTCTATCTCTTCACAAGAGGATGCCACCCCTTGGTTTGCGGATATTGCAAACTATCTTGTGGGGGATGTGCTAATCGAGGGTCTCTCTTCACAACAAAAGAAAAAGTTTCTCAAAGAAGCAAAATACTACTTTTGGATGACCCATACCTTATTAGGAAATGTGCGGACCAAATCATAAGACGGTGTGTAGATGGGCCCGAAGCATTTAAGATCTTAGAAGCTCGTCATAAGGGACCTACGGGAGGCCATTTTGGGCCCAACTACACCGCCAAGAAAGTCTTTGATTCGGCTTTTTATTGGCCTTCCATATACAAAGATGTCCAAGAGATGGTGAAATTTTGTGATGTTTGTCAAAGACAAGGAAAGATTAATCAACGAGATGAGATGCCACAAAATTTCATACAAGAGTGTGAGATTTTTTATGTATGGGGTATAGACTTCATGGGACCTTTTCCAACATCAAAGGGCAATAAGTACATAATCGTAGCCGTGGACTATGTTTCAAAGTGGGTTGAGGCTAAAGCCTTGCCTACTAATGATGCTAGAGTTGTAGTGAAATTGTTAAAGCAATTATTTGCTAGATTTGGTGTACTTCGGGCTATCATAAGTGATCGTGGGACTCATTTTTGTAATGATCAATTTACAAGAGTCATGAAGAAGTATGGTGTTAACCATAGACTTTCTACCGCGTACCACCCTCAAACCAATGGGCAAACTGAGGTCACAAATCGTGGTTTAAATAGGATTTTAGAGAGAACGATGGGATACAATCGAGCTTCTTAGTCGGATAAGCTTGATGATGCTTTGTGGGATTTTAGGACGGCTTTTAAGACACCAATTGGTTGTACTCCATATATGCTTGTTTATGGAAAAGCATGCCACCTCCCATTCGAGTTAGAGCATAAGGCTTCATGGGCTCTCAAATGGGCAAACTTTGATTTAAACCAAGCCGGTTCACATAGAAAAGAACAACTTAATGAGATGGATGAATTGAGAGCCAATGCCTATGAAAACTCGTTGCTTTACAAGGAAAAGGCTAAGCAATTGCATGATGCTAAGATCAAGAACCGTGAGTTCAAAATTGGAGAGCCGGTTCTCCTCTTTAACTCAAGGTTGAAACTCTTTGCGGGCAAGCTTAAGACAAGATGGCCCGGTCCATTCACCATTGCTTAAGTATTTCCATATGGGACTATTGAGTTGTCACAACCAAATGGCCCAAATTTCAAAGTAAATGGTCACCGTGTTAATCATTACTTTGGGGAGGACTTTTCCGTGGAAATGGTCTAAGAGATCCCCATTTTCCTCATGAATTAATTCATTGTGGGATGAGTCGAGCTAGAGACTCCATAAATCAAGCTTGTATAACTAGGATTAGAGTTTTTAGACTTAGAGTTTGGTAGGATAGAAATAAGGGCATAGAGTTGAGGATAAGTGTAGGGGGATGCCTTCCTTTTGTCTTCATGATGTTTGTAGGGTTGCTCTCTCTCTCATCACATGTATTGGAGCTTATGGAGGAGGCCCTTGTATCGGGTTCACTTTGTTACTATTGTGATTTTTCATAACCACATTGTGCATAAAAATGAATTCACGATAGTAGTCCTTTCCATAGCTTGGGTTAAGCAAAGTAATCAATGTCATAAGTGTAGGGGAGTTTACTCTAATACTCTTAAACATTGAGGACAATGTTTATCTTAAGTGTAGGGGGTCTTCTATCGAAGTGACCTTACCTAGAAATTTTTCATTGACCTTCATGATAACTTGGAAATTATTTTTCAAACATTTTTCAAATTTTTGATCTACTTTGGCCACCAAAAATATGCATTCATAATTTTTGCATTAATCATTTTTCATTTGCATTACACATTTGCATTGTATATATTTCTTCTTTTATTTTTTATCAAAATATATAAAAAAGGAAGAAAAATAATAAAGGATATGGTTTAACAAGTTTAGATATCTTTGACATATTAGGCCCTCCATGGATACTATGACTCGACCCGAGTTTGCTTATCTAAGCTTTCTCTAGCTAGTATCCTTAACCATGTAGACTTATATTGGTTTATTAGCGTAAGCATCCACTAGTCTCATTATTTAAGATTTTAAACTGTGGAGAACAAGATATGATAGAGTTTAAAATAAGTGTTAAGGGCTAGATAAACCTCATATTCATTAATGTTGGGCATAAAATGTAGTCAAGACACTTGGACGCTGACAAGAGCAATTTGGACGTTGATAGGAAAAAATCAAGCGTTGACAGGGCAAGCGTTGACAGGAAGAAGTCAAGCGTTGATAAGAAGAAGTCAAGCACTGATAGAAGACTTGGTCTACACGTTTTATGTTTCTAGTATGTTTCTAGTAAAGATATGTTTGACAATGTATATCTTATGTTTATCTTTACCAAGAATAGATGATACGTAGACTCTTGTAAAAGGTTCCTTAATCTATAAAAGGAGGCCTTTAGGTTTTAGTTTAATATACGTTTTACACTTTCTTTGTACACAAGTTTGATTAATCAATCAAAGTGAAAGTTTGGTTTATCTTGTTTGTGTGTTCTTGTTTAAGTATTAATTCCGCCTAATACTTGAATTGTTTCATATACAACAAAGTTTCTCTACGTGTTCAACTTGATTTAATCTCGTTTACACAAGCTAAATCGATCTAAGTTTGGGATCAACAAGTGGTATCGGAGCTTGTTGAGAAACTTTGATCTAAAGAACACAAAAACCCTAAATCGCCAAAAACCCTAATTTTAAAGAAACCCTAAAAATTCAAACAACATGTCTACTCCGGAGTTAACCTCCTCCTTCTCAAGCCCTAACATCAAGATTCCCATGCTAGACCCAGACAAATTTGAGCTGTGGAAGTTTAACTTTGAGCAGTATCTTCAAATCCATGACCACACCCTATAAGAAATTATTGAATATGGAAACACATTCAATAAGGCTGCCAAGATTGCAGCTGCTATTGCTGTAAGATCAACTCCAGGCTCTACTGAAGAGGATCAAAAAGAAAAACCTGAAGATGGAAGAGCTGTCTCAGCTGAGTACGTTGCAAAGAGAAGGAATGATATGAAAACCCTAAGCATTCTCAAACTTTCCTTGGGACAAGCCAATCAACAAAAGTATAGAGGCTATGATTCTAAAAAAGATCTTTGGGCAGCCCTTCAAGTTGCTTATGGTGGTAATGATGATACTGCCTCGGAGAAAAAGAAGCAACTCTTGCATGAGTATGTTGTATTTAAAGCCCTTCCCAATGAAAAGCTAAGTGGAATGAGAAGCAGACTTCTTGACATTACAAGCAAGTTGTCATTCATGGGAGCAGTACATGATGATGCTGATTTCATCACCACTTTCCTTAAAAGTGTTGGTGATGCAAGGAAGATTGAAGCAAGGTCTATGATTGCTAATAATACTCACAAAAGTTCCACCTTTGATGATGTTTACAATAAACTGAGGCTTGTAGAGAGTGAGATCCTTTTGGATCAAGGAACCAAGTCTACCAATGGCAATATGGCCTTCTTCTCACATAGTGAAGGTCAAATTGATCAAAGGGAGTCCTACATGCACCCCGTTACTGGATCACCTTGTGTTAACGTTGGATCAAGCTTTGTCAGCACCCCACATTCAGACGCTGACACATACAATGTTGACTCACCAAGAGTTAAGCCTGCTGGTATTGATCTAGATACAGTGTGTGCATATATTGCTTCATTGCCCAATGGTTCAGTGATTACATATGAGGACCTTGAGAAAATTAGTGATGACCATTTGGAAGAGATGGACATAAAGTGGAATATGGCCTAAAAACCAAGTATTAAATGAAAACCAAGTATTAAATGGCGCCGCTGCCGGCTCTTTTCGTTACGATTAACGGTTTCTAGTGAGAGACGCATTGAATTTTGGGATCCGTTCTTTGAACGTTATTTTCCTTGCTTTAAAAATTTTCAAAAATCAAAAAAAAAATATAAAACTCTTCAAAAAAAAAACAAAACATTGAAAAATCATTAAAAAGCAATTCTTTTCCAAGGTTTTGCACCAAAAAGATTATATAGATATTCTTTGTGTATATTTTTCTTCTGCAGGTGTATGCGTACTAGATCTTTGAACTATTCTGAGCCCGATACTCGTGAAGATTTAGATATGGCTGGTGTTAATAACAACAATAATCACCCACCTCTACCCAATTTGAATAATAACAATAATAACAACAACAACAATGTCCACCTACCTGATTTACGAATAATGGAGGAATTGTGTCAACCCACCATGAACGGACGCGGAGGCCTGATTGCGCCAATGCACGTCACGGCTCAGGAGTTTTCGTTGAAGCATCACATGATCCAGCAAGTGCAAACGAACCCATTTCGTGGAATTCAGGATGATGATGCCAACAAACACCTCGACAAATTCATTACCATAACCCAAAGCATGAAGTGCCCCGGTGTTTCTATGGATGACCTTCGCCTTCAACTCTTTCCCCACTCGCTTTCTCACCATGCTAAAAAATGGTTTGACCGTCTTCCTAAGAATTCTATTCATACGTGGAACGACATGACTCAACGCTTTTTATCGCGCTACTTTCCTCCATCCATGGTCACTAGCCTTCGTAACCAAATCAGTGGATTCATGCAAGAGAATGATGAATCGCTTTTTGATGCTTGGGAACGATACAATGATTTGATCGACCTCTGTCCAAATCACAATATGCTCCCCGTCACTCTCATTGACACTTTCTACAATGGTCTCACTTTTCGTGATCGTGACACGATTAATGCCGCCGCCGGTGGTACTTTTATGAAAAGGAGACCGGAAGAGTGCCGAGAGTTGATCGAAAACATGACTACTCACCACAAGAATTGGGATTCATCCGCATCCTCAAGATCTAATCAGAGAGTCAATGTTTCATCTACTACCTCCAATCCTGAAATGACTGAAATTTCTCGACAACTCGCTGAGATGAACAAGAATTTCATGCCCATGGCCACAAACCACTTTCAACAAGCTAAAGCCGTTGCTATTTCTTGTGACACATGTGGTGGTACTCATTCTTACAATGATTGTCCTTCTACCCAAAGCAATTTTTCTGAAAACGTTAACGCAGCTTACGGCACTTATCCCACGGGAGGCTATCAAGCCCGCCCGCAAGGAGACCGTGGCTTCCTAAGTTATCGTTCCAACAATTATCTTGCTCCTCCCGGTTTCCCTCCTGCAAACCAAAACCAACAACAAAGCTACAACCAATCCCAACCTCGTGCAAACAATCAATATCAATCCCAAAGAAACCTATACCCAACTCAGGGAAATTCCCAAGCCTACCAAGCTCCACCTCTCAATCAACCGATGGCAGTGAGTTCAGACGTCGAGACATTCATGAAGACTAATTGGGAGATGGTGACGAATCTTCAGAGTCAAGTCCGCAACTTGAAGGGCGAAATGGCGAAACAAGGTAACGATATTCGAGTCGAGCTAAGGAATGACATGGCCAAACACAGCAATGAAATTAATGCAAACATGAGAGACTCTTTTAATAATCAAGTGGTTCACCTTCGTAATATGATTGGTTCGCTCATCCAAAGTAATCAACCCTCTTCTTCGGGTACTCTTCCGAGTAATACCGTTGCGAATCCAAGAGGGGAGATGAAAGCAATCACCACTCGTAGTGGAAAAGGTTATATGGAACCCGAGCTTCCTACACCTCCACCCGTGATTGTGAACATGGAAAAAGAGCAACTTTCCCCACCTCCTTCACCTTCTATCCACATTTCCCCACCACCCGTGGTTGTGAGTGATCCTACTCCCTTAAAGCCTTCTTTTTCATCCAATATACCTTATCCTTCAAGGCTGAGGAAAGAGAAACAAAAGAGCAAGGATGATATTCAGGTTTAAAACTTTCTAAAAATGTTTAAACAATTGAATTTTAACATCTCCTTTGCCGAGGCTCTCGCTCACATGCCCAAATACGCTAAGATGTTTAAAGATCTTCTAAGTTATAAGGAAAAGCTTCTTGACATCGCTCAGACCCAACTTAATGAGAACTGCTCCGCAGTGCTCTTAAGGAAATTGCCTACCAAACTTGGTGATCCGGGTCGCTTCTTGATTCCTTGCAACTTCCCGGGAGTAGAGAATTGCATGGCCCTAGCCGATCTAGGTGCCAGTATAAACTTAATGCCTTTAAGTGTTTGGAAGCAATTATCTCTCCCCGAGCTAGTCCCCACCAAAATGACTTTGGAATTAGCCAACCGTACGGTTGCTTATCCGGTGGGGATAGCCGAAGATATCTTTGTTGGCGTTGACAAATTCACCTTCCCGGCGGATTTTGTTGTCGTTGACTACGAGATGGATCCCCGTGTTCCATTAATCGTTGGACGTCCATTCCTGAGGACCGGTCGCACTCTTATTGATGTAGCCGCGGGAGAAATAATCATGAGAGTTGGTGACGACAAAATTGTCTTCAACATGGGTAAGATCTCTAAGCAACCTTATTCTTATGAGAGTGTTAATGCTATTGATGTTCTCGATGAGGCTTGTGAAGAACATTTTCATGATGCTTGTAAAAGTACTATTTCTTCTCTACCCAATGTTGAGACCGTTGCCTCAATTGCTCCAGCATTGACTCCTTTTGGAGAAAGTGACTTGGATGATTTCGAAGCTAGCTTGGGTCCTCTCGATATTAAGTATGATAATTTTTCCACCAATTGGGATGATGACATTCGTACTATTGAGAGACTTCTCAATGAGGACCCATTTTCTCCTCCGTCTCCTAAAGAGGTGACTAATGATGATCCATCGTTAGTTACACCATCTATTGAGGATCCTCCTACTCTTGAGCTTAAGGACCTACCTCCTCATCTTGAGTACGTTTTCCTAGAAGACGACGAGAAGTTACAGGTCATCATCGCAAAGGATCTGAAAGAAGACGAAAAAGCCCGACTAGTCGTCGTGCTGAAGAAACATAAAAGAGCTATCGCTTGGAAAATCTTCGACATTCGTGGAATTGATCCTCACTTCTGCACACATAAAATTCTCATGGAGGACGACTTTAAGCCCACAATTCAAAGCCAACGAAGGGTGAATCCTAAAATCCATGAAGTCATCAAAACAGAGGTTATCAAACTTCTTGATGCGGGTATGATTTACCCTATTTCGGATTCACCGTGGGTTAGTCCAGTCCATTGTGTGCCTAAGAAGGGCGGAATCACCGTTGTGCCACATGCAAACAAGGAGTTAATTCCTACCCGTCTCGTTACTGGGTGGAGAGTTTTTATAGACTACCGCAAACTCAATGATGCCACGAGAAAGGATCATTTCCCTCTACCTTTTATGGACCAAATGCTTGAACGTCTAGCGGGTAATGAATATTACTGCTTTCTTGATGGTTTCTCGGGTTATTTTCAAATACCCATCGATCCCCAAGATCAAGAGAAGACAACATTCACTTGTCCCTATGGCACATTTGCTTACAAAAGGATGCCTTTTGGCTTATGCAATGCTCCCGGGACATTCCAAAGGTGCATGTTGGCTATCTTCCATGACATAGTTGAGCAAACCATGGAAGTCTTCATGGATGATTTCTCGGTCTTCGGGGATTCCTTCTCTTCTTGCCTTGCCAATTTGGAACGTATGCTTAAGCGGTGCGAAGACACTCGCCTTGTTCTGAATTGGGAAAAATGCCATTTTATGGTAAAAGAAGGCATTGTGCTAGGACACAAAATCTCTAAAGCCGGTCTTGAAGTCGACTGTGCTAAAGTAGATGTCAAAGCCAAATTACCTCCACCTTCAACCGTGAAGGGTGTGAGAAGTTTTTGGGTCATGCGGGCTTCTATCGTCGATTCATTCAGGATTTCTCTAAAATCGCTCGCCCGATGACCCACCTCTTGGAAAAAGATACTCCTTTTAGCTTTTCTAAAGAGTGTCTCGAAGCCTTCAATCTTCTAAAGGATAAGCTAACTAAGGCACCGGTCTTGGTTACCCCTAATTGGGAGCTACCTTTTGAATTGATGTGCGATGCTAGCGACTTTGCTATTGGTGCAGTTTTGGGCCAAAGAGTGAATAAACACTTCCAACCAATCCACTATGCTAGCAAAACAATGACGGGGGCTCAATTGCATTATACGACAACCGAAAAAGAGCTTTTAGCTGTTGTCTATGCTTTTGAGAAATTTCGCCCCTATCTTGTTTTATCCCCCACCATCGTATACACGGACCATTCCGCGTTGAAGTACTTGATGACTAAGCATGATTCTAAGCCAAGACTTCTTCGCTGGGTTTTACTCCTTCAAGAATTCGGCATTGAAATTCGTAACAAGAAGGGAGCCGAAAACCTGGCCGCGGATCATCTGAGAAGACTTGAGGATCCATATCAAGGGGATCATCTGAACAAAGAGATCAATGACTCTTTTCTCCTGGAGACCTTAGTGTCTATAAATCTCAATCTTGATGGCACCCCGTGGTTTGCAGACATTGCAAACTACTTAGCGGGTGGTATTCTCATCAAAGGGTTAACATCCCAACAAAAGAAGAAGTTCTTGAATGATGTTAAGACTTACTTTTGGGATGACCCTTTTCTATTCAAACAATGTGCTGATCTGATCATTCGTCGATGTGTTGACGGACCGGCAACTTTTGACATTTTCTAAGCTTGCCACAAAGGACCCACCGGTGGTCACTTTGGTCCCAACTACACCGCTAAAAAAGTGTTTGATTCTGGATTTTATTGGCCCACCATTTATTGTGACGCTCACGAAATGGTTAAGCATTGTGATGCTTGCCAACGCCAAGGCAAGATCACACATAAGGATGAGATGCCTCAAAATTTCATACAGGAATGTGAAATCTTTGATGTATGGGGCATCGACTTTATGGGGCCATTTTCATCCTCCAAAGGGAACAAGTACATCCTCGTCGCCGTCGACTACGTTTCTAAATGGGTTGAAGCTAAGGCTCTTCCTAGGAATGATGCGAGGGTGGTTGTGAACTTTTTGAAGCAGCTTTTCGCTCGATTTGGCGTTCCTCGTGCTATCATCAGTGACCGCGGGACTCATTTTTGCAACGATCAATTTGCAAGAGTCATGGCTAAGTATGGTGTCAATCACCGTCTTTCCACCGCCTATCATCCCCAAACCAATGGGCAAGCCGAGATATCCAACCGTGGATTGAAGCGAATTTTGGAGCGTACTGTGGGAGAGCATCGCGCCGCGTGGGCCGATAAGTTAGATGATGCTCTGTGGGCTTTCCGTACTGCTTACAAGACCCCAATCGGTTGTACACCCTATCGTCTTGTGTACGGGAAAGCCTGCCACCTCCCCATCGAGCTGGAACATAAGGCGCACTGGGCCTTGAAGTGGGCTAACTTCGACATCAACAAAGCCGGTGATCATCGCAAGATTCAACTCAACGAGCTAAATGAACTGAGGAATGAAGCTTATGAGAACTCGCTGATCTACAAGGAGAAGACGAAGATCATTCATGACGCAAAAATCAAGAACCGAGAGTTCCACGTTGGTGATCAAGTCTTACTCTTTAACTCTCGGTTGAAGATCTTCTCTGGCAAGTTGAAGAGCCGTTGGTCTGGTCCATTCACCGTCGCCAAAGTCTTTCCTTATGGGACCATTGAGCTTTCTCAGCCGAATGGGCCCAATTTCAAGGTGAATGGCCAACGCTTGAAGCTGTATTTTGGTGAGGACATCTCTCAAGAGATGATTCCATCCCTCAGCACGTTCCACATGAACTAAATTGGGTCGAGTCAGGCTCGTGACTCGGTGAACAAAAACAAGCGCTTCTCGGGAGGCAACCCGTGATCTATCCTTTACTGCTTTCATAATAAGTGTAGGGGGAGCCCCGTATGTATTTGTTGTCTTGTTTCTTATGCTGTGCAGGGATTAAAGCTTCAAAGATATACCTTGATGACTTTTGACGAACCGTGATACCGTGTTCCCATCTTCCCGGTTCTATCCTAAACTCTTGTGATTCAATATTTCATATTTTATATGTTCACATTGAATTCACTTTAGTTGTCCCTTCCTTAGCAAGATTTAAACAAAGTGCACAATGTCCTAAGTGTAGGGGAGTTTACTCCCACATGCTCAAACATTGAGGACAATGTTTATCTTAAGTGTGGGGGGACTTCTATTGAAGTAAGTGGTCTTTTCCATGAATTTGCCCTCATTTTAACCGGAAAATTTGATTTTTCGACATTTTTCAAAATTTTTAATCTATTTTAGCCTAGTTGTATAGTTGTATTTTCCTTTATTATGCTTATTCTCTTTCCTTGCTAGAATAAATTTTCAAATAAGTGGTTTATATTTTTCTTAGTCGTGAACATTTTGACTCAACCCGAGTTTACTTACCTAAGTTTGCTCTAGCTAGTATCCTTAACGTGTTTAAGTCAAGTTTTGCTAGGCTTTTATATAGGGAGCTATAAAACGCGAAAGTCTTAACTCTTACGGGTTAAGAACAAGAACTTTTCGCAAGTTCCTATAATTGATCCTAGAGAGTCATTTATCAAGGGAACTTTAAAATGCGATTTCTAAACTTGAAAGAGTCTAAGAATTTGCAAGATCCTATAGGTGACTCGAAAACCCAAAATTTTGATTTAATAGGCTAAGCATCCACGAGTCTCATTCCTTGAGATTTTGAACTGTGGAGAACGAGAGATGATAGAGTCAATTATAAGTTTGGTATTCTTTCGTGAATTTATGTGAGTTAATTATGAGCCTATTCTCCCTCCGCTTGTCAATAAATTTATCTGCAATAAATAAGGTTGTATGATTTAAAAGGTTACTTAGCTTCTAGCCCCAGATCGTTTAAAAGTTGCTCGGTACGGATTAGAGTTCATAGCCAAGGCATAACTTATTGAAGCGGGATGCGAAGATTGGCGAGTCCGAAAAGGCCCTAACAAGGCATGAGGACTACATTTTGTTGCTAAAGATCCAAAAGTGATGTGAAGAATCATTTATCGAAAATCAATATGAAGGATCGAGACACACGACGAAAAGCAAAAACTCCCCAAAAGTCATGGAGAAGTCTATCCAAAAAGACCCTAACAAGGTATGAGGATAAATAGATCCAAGTCCTAAAAGGAGGCGGATCGTTGTATATCAAAGTCCAAAATAAATATTGGAGAAAAATGAAGAAGTCGTGGTCCAAAGATGAAGAATCTCTCAAAACTTCAAGTGAAGAAATTTCTATTATGAAGAGAAGGCCATTATTTCATGAACGTCTCTCAAGATTCAAAGTATGAAGTCGCTGCCAAATATCGGTCCGAGAAAGGTCTCAAATCGTGAAGCGAGTTTTGCCAAGATATGAACTTTATGAGGTCCCGAGAAGCAGTTTTAAAAGATTTGGTCCTTTAGCTAACTATTGATTAAATCGTTCACTTTATTTTCGGCTTAAATAACTATCGAAATAAGTCAACCAATGCATCCTCGTGATCATTCAAGACAAAAATAAAATATAAGAGATACACCTAGGAATAAGGGAGTCTAAGTGAGTAATTGGCCCACATGAGTTCGTGATAGTTTGCTAACTTATAATAACAATGATCTCGTTTTTAAGCTTGGTATGGGGAATGTGAAACTTGAGGATGATAAACGTTCATGGCTGCCAAAACCCAATGTAAGTTTTTGATTTCTTTACTTGTTCTATCTTTTTATGTTTAGTATTTAATAAAGGCCAAGGTGGGTTATTTATGATGAAAAATGTAAACCGTGCTTTAAAATTAATGCATTGCATGAGGGCATTGCAAAGGTCAAGTGTAGGGGATTTAATAAGTGTGAAAACACTTATCCTTTTACCACTTATTTCCAATAATAACAAGACCAAAACGTGTGATTTATGTCGTAAAAGTCAGAATTATGTGTGGTTTGTGTTTTTATTGTGTTTTAGGACCAAAATATGAAAAAGGAAGAAAACACGGGTTTTCACGGGCTTTTATCGAAGAAAACGGGAAAAGACGAAGTCAAAAAGATCAAGAGTGCAAAAAGAACGGAAGTCCAAGGCCTATTCTGAAGATTTATCGAAGAAAAAGTCTAAAGGCGGAAGTTTAACGAAGTCGAAGAACTTAAGTCTAATAGAAGAAGAAAATTAAAAGACAAGTTCAAATCCCCGGCAGCGGCGCCATTTAATACTTGGTTTTTACACCTAAGTATGAAAGTTCGTTAATCCGACCTTTTCGAATTGAAAACCGGTCTTAAGTGTGACTCAATCGTCTTTTGGTGAATCAAGAGAATGGTTTGGTTTGTTTGTCTATTTTAAACTATAAGCAAGTAATTAAAGTGTCATTGAGTAAAATGGAAGAATAAAGATTAAAGCTAGAATGACGAGTAAAAATAAATGCTTGTAAACTTAAAGGTAACAATGGAAAAGTACTAGCACACTAAATAAAACTAACACTTGGAAAATTTTCTAAAAAGAAGAACTTAGTTGAAAAGTACTAAAAAAAGTAAGATCGGAATACACCAAAACAACTAAATCGGAATAAGCCAAAATAAGCCCAGATCGGAATGTATTCCGATCTGGTGGTCGGAATATGGGGGGAATGCAATCGGAATAAATAGAAAAGGGGTCAATCGGAATGTGGGACAAGAGCCCCGATCGGAATATACAAAAGCTTGACCAAATCGGAATATTAGGCAAAGACTACTAATCGGAATGTTTGGTAAAACAACTACAATCGGAATACTCAGCAAGAGGCCAGGTCGGAATAATAAGGGATGCCAATCGGAAAATGAAAACCCTTTTCCGATTTGATCAATCGGAAAGAAGGATGGGGCAGGTGGGAATGTTCGATCGGAAAGGGGCTTAATCCCTTTCCGATTTTGGTGGGATTCGGTTAGAAAGCAAGAAAATAAGCTATTAGATTGAGCTTATCCCCAAAACTTAAAACGAACCAAAACTAAATCGGGTCAAATAAGCACTAATCTCAACTTATTCAACCTCAAAATAAGCAACTTTTTGGATCAAACAATCAAAACATTAACTTTTTAAGGAAAACTTTTATAAACAAATAAGCTAATCATAAAAATAAGCCAATAAGCACAAAAGTCTTAAAGCTTAATCAAATGAAAAACTTATGAAATGATCAAAAGATTAACTTTTTAAGCACGAAATCAATTAGAACAACACGGATCATATGATAATCGCACCAAAATCAATCTAAAATCGAAGAAAAGTAGAATGAGATTAAGGATTAAAAGCTTAAAATGAAACTTGATTAATGAAAATAAGCAATACAAAGTGTTTAATCTTGGAAGATTAAAAGAAAAGATGAAATTTAGTGAGAGAAAGTTTAAGATTTTCTCTCTCTAAAACTAGAAAGAAAATGAAAAAGTGAAAATTAACTAAAACTATCTAACCACCCTCCTAATGACTATTAGGAGGGTATTTATAGGGAAGGTGGAAGGAGTGCATGTGTTGCATCTTCTTTCTTGCTTTCTTCACGTTTTCTCGACTCGACTTTAATTCTTTGTCTTTGTCGTCTCGGGATTTGAACTTGTCTTTTAATTTTCTTCTTCTATTAGACTTAAGTTCTTCGACTTCGTTAAACTTCCGCCTTTAGACTTTTTATTCGATTAATCTTCAGAATAAGCCTTGGACTTCCGTTCTTTTTGCACTCTTGATCTTTTTGACTTCGTCTTTTCCCGTTTTCTTCGATAAAAGCCCGTGAAAACCCGTGTTTTCTTCCTTTTTCATATTTTGGTCCTAAAACACAATAAAAACACAAACCACGCATAATTCCGACTTTTACGACATAAATCACACGTTTTGGTCTTGTTATTATTGGAAATAAGTGGTAAAAGGATAAGTGTTTTCACACTTATTACTAGTAATGTAAGGTTTTTACGAGTTGAAAAAGTTCGTTTTCTCGGTGTCTAATCGAATTGATTTCCGGTTCAAAGTGCGACTCAATTGTTCTTGGTGGAAATGAAAATGGTTTGGTTATCTATTACTAAGTAAAATGAAAATGTAAATTGCGATAAGTAAAAGGAATGCAAAAGGAATGCGAAGGGAATGTAAAAGGAATGCTGAAAGGAATGCTAAAAGGAATGCTGATAGGAATGCTAATAGGAATGCTGATAGGAATGCTGATAGGAATGCTGATAGGAATGTTGATAGGAATGCTGATAGGAATGCTAATAGGAATGCTGATAGGAATGTTGATAGGAATTCTAATAGGAATGCTGAAAGGAATGCTAAAAGGAATGCTGATAGGAATGCTAATAGGAATGCTGATAGGAATGCTGATAGGAATGCTGATAGGAATGCTGATAAGAATGTTGATAAGAATGCTGATAGGAATGCTAATAGGAATGCTGATAGGAATGATGATAGGAATGCTAATAGGAATGCTGATAGGAATGCTAATAGGAATGCTGATAGGAATGCTGATAGGAATGCTGATAGGAATGCTGATAGGAATGCTGATAGGAATGCTAATAGGAATGCTGATAGGAATGCTAATAGGAATGCTGATAGGAATGCTAATAGGAATGCTGATAGGAATGCTAATAGGAATGCTGATAGGAATGTAAAACCCTTTTCCAATCAAGATGACCGGAAGGTAAAAGGAATGTATAAAAGGAATGTAAAACCCTTTTCCAATCAAGATGATTGGAATGTTAAAAAGAAAGTCCAAATCGGAATAATCATAAAAGGGGCAAATCGGAATAATCAAAACCTTTTTCCGATTGGGTGATCGGAAAGAGGGTGTGCTGGTTGGAATGACAGATCGGAAAGATGCAATCGAAAAGGGGTTTTCCCTTTCGATTTGTGTGGGATCCGAAAAGCAAAAGTAATAAGCTATGGAAAATAAGCTCAAACCAAAAACTTGAACGAATCAATAATTAAGCGAACAAAATAAGCATGAATAACAACTTTTCCAAACTTAAAATAAACAAACTTTTAGATCAAACCATAAAAAGATGAACTTTTTAAGCACGAAAACATTAATGAACAACACGGATCATATGTAATTCGCACCAAAAGTAAACTAGAATCAAGAAAGGAAGATGAGAGATTAAATAAGAAAAGTAAAGAATCAAGAACAATAAATAAAAACTTACTTGAAAATTAAATGATTAGAAGTGCATAACAATTAATTAAAGTGCAAGAAATGAAATAACAAGTATGAAAATGGTGGAAGTGGTGGTTTGTCAAACCACCCAACAACATGAAAATGAAACTAGGATCATCTATGTATAGGGGTGATTAGGGAGGAGATTAGGAAGCTTCCTCTCTCTTTCCTCTTTGCCTTAATTGCACACTTAAGTCCTTTTCTTCTTTATCTTTTGTTAATCTTGGAATTTGTCTTGGGATTTCTTTAACTCGTCTTGATTTTTCTTTATAAATAAGACTCGAGTTCTTCGGCTTTTTAGTAAACTTCCGTCCTTTGACTTTTTCTTCGATAAATCTTCAGAATTGGTCTTGGACTTTCGTTCTTTTTCCACTCTTGATCTTTCGACTTCATCTTTCGTCTTTTTCTTCGATAAAAGCCCGTGAATGCCGTGTTTTCTCCACTTTTCACCTTTTCGTCCTAAATCACAACAAAAACACAAACCACGCATAATTCCGACATAAATGACATAAAATACACGTTTTGGCTCGGTTATTATTGCAATTAAGTGGTAAAAAGGATGGGTGTTTTCACACCTATCAAATCCCCTACACTTGACCATTGCAATGCCCTCATGCAATACTTAGCAATAAAGCAAGGTTTACACTTTCCATCATAATCAACCTACCTTGGCTTTTATTAAAAAACTAAGGAAAATCAAAAAGATTGAAAATAACAAGATGCAACAAGGAAGAAACTTGTAAAGAAATCTAAGACTTACATTAGGGCTTGTGTGTCATGAATGTTTATCACCCTCAAGTTTCACGTTCCCCATGCCAAGCTTAAAACAAGATCATTGTTAGTACAAGTTAGCATAACAAACATTTACTCATGTGGTTTAATTAATCACTTAAACTCCCTTATTCCTACGGTTATCTCTTATATTTTATTGATGTCTTGAATGATCACGAGGATGCATTGTTGACTTATTTCGATAATTTATTAAGGCTGAAAATAAAGTAGGATGATCTAATCCATAGTTAGCTAAAGGACAAAATCTTTTAAAACTGCTTCTCGGGACCTCAAAAAGTTCATATCTTGGCATAACTCGCTTCACGATTTGAGACCTTTATCGGACCGATATTTGGCATTTACTTCATACTTCAAATCTTGAAAAGACGTTCTTGAAATTATGGTCTTCTCTTCAAATATAGTGTATATCTTCACTTGGGAGTGTTGACCACGACTTCATCATTATTTCTTCAATCCTTATTTGGGAATTTGATATACAACGATCCGCCTCCTTTCGGACTTGGATCCATTTATCCTCATACCTTGTAAGGGTCTTTTCGAATAGATTTCTCCATGATCTTGTGTGAGTTGATTGCTTTTCGTCGTGTGTCTGATCCTTAATATTGACTTTAGAATTATGCTTTTCACATCTTATTGGATCTTTAGCAACAAAATGGAATCCTCATGCCTTGTTAGGGCCTTTTCGGACTCGCCAATCTTCGCGTCCCGTTTCATTAGTTATGCCTTGGCTATGAACTCTAATCAATACAGAGCAACTTTTAAGCGATCTTGGGCTAATAACTAAGTAATTTTTCAGACCGTACGACCATACTTATTGCAATTATTTATTTACAAGCGAGGGGAGAAAAAGATCATAATTAACTCACATAACTTAATGAAAGAATACCAAACTTGCAACTAACTCTATCATTTCTCGTTCTCCACAATTTAAAATCTCAAGGAATGAGACTCGTGGATGCTTAGCCTAATAAACCAATTAAGGTCTACATGGTTAAGGATACTAGCTAGAGTGAACTTGGATAAGTAAACTCGGGTTAAGTCAAAATATTCATAACGGGCCTAATATATCTAAGATAACTAAACTTTTTAAAACCATTTTATTAAAATAAGAAAAAAATAACAAAAATAAAGGGAACTACAACTAGGCCAAAATAGATTAAAAATTTTGAAAAAAATGTCAAAAAATCGAATTTCCGGCTAAAAAGAGGGCAAATTCATGGAAAAGTCCACTTAACTTCGATAGAAGTCCCCCCTACACTTGAGATAAACATTGTCCTCAATGTTTAAGCATGTGGGAGTAAACTCCACTACACTTAGGACATTGTGCACTTTGTTTAAATCTTGCTAAGGAAGAGACAACTAAAGAGATTCCTATTTTAATATTGAGAAATATTAAATAGTGAATCCAAAAGAGTTTAGGATAGAACCGGGAAGAATGGAACATGGAATCACGATTCGTCAAAAGTCATCAAGAGTGTGTCTTTGAAGCTCTAATCCCTGTATATGATAAGAAAGAGAACAAGAAACACCACGGGGCTCCCCCCTACACTTATGGTGAAAACAGATAAAGATAGATAATCAGGTTGCCTCCCGAAGAGCGCTTGTTTTTGTTAACCGAGTCGTGAGCCTGACTCGTCCCCGAATTAAATGGTCCATGGGGAAGCCTCGAATGTAATACCGGGATCAAAGACCTTGTCCTCGTTCCCGGAGGACATCAACAAAGGAGAGGCGGGGGGATAAGTCTTGAATGGGAGAAAAACCCTTTCGACATATGAGAAGTATGTGAATTCAAGATCCACGGGAGGTGGGGTGGGTAAAGTAAGCACATTGTTATCCCCCAAAGACAATGGATGTTGAGCACTCGGCAAAGCCGTGAGGGTATCAAATATAGAATTGTCATTGTCACCTCCCGGGTCAAAGGACTCATCCTCATTTCCCGGTATGAAACGAGGAGAGTAAAATTGATACATCACCCGCTTGGGTGTGTACGTGGTAGGATGAGGTGGCAATATAATATGAGAAGTATGAGAACAATTACCTTCCACCTGCGTCCCTTTTTCAGTAGATTCACGTCTTTCCACCTCTAGGATAGAAGGAGGTATGGCTAACAAAGTTTTCTCATTAATAGCAAGAGAAGCAGCGCTATCAATGCCCTCAATCCCTTCGTCAAAGAGCGGATTCACCTCACCAGATATGTAGGCGTCATCAAAATCAAATAAAGTGTTCGAATAAATCTTGAAAGTTTCATGCAGAACGTCTTCATCGAATAGTGACTCGTCATCACTAGAAGTAAAATCATCATCTTGATCGAAAAGAGGATTAGAGAAAGCCAAAGAATCATCTCCCAAAGTGTTGGTGGAAGGAACATCATCATTAAGAGCGACCTCATCCGTAAGCTCCTCAAAAGTTAGCACATCACAAACCTCATCAAAGAATTTATCAAGACCGAAATCACTAATCTCACTCGAAGTATCACAATCCTTAGAGGCGTTGGGGAAAGTAAGAGAGGGAAGTACAATTGCACTAGGACATTGAGCAACTAGATCATACCAAGAAATAGTATTCTCGTCGTCATCATCATCATAATGGTAGTGACGCACAAGAGGAGGGGTAGAATCACTAAGATTAGAAACTTGCTCTTGTTGCTGTCGCTTCTGTTGGAAATACGTTTTACGTATTTATGAAGGATCGGTCGCTCCAATGATAATTATGTAATGGGCTCGTGATCTATTTACTTTATGTATGGTCCATATAGCCCACATGTAGGGTGGGCTATATATAACCCCTCCTAGCATGTTAGGAGGGGGTTGTTGATTCATTTTTCACATTAATCATTTAGTGATCTTACTTTCTCTCTCTACAATTCTCTCCCTTCTCTCCTTTCTCTCTCTAATCCTTCATCTAATTCCTTCATCTCTTCTTTATTAATCAATCAATCAACCAACCTAATCCACCAAATCCATGATCTAGAATAGGCCATAAATTACGTAGACCTTCAATTGGTATCAAGAGCCTTGGTTAGTTTGGTTTATTCTTCTTTTATCTCTTTTTGATTTTGGTGGGTTTTGATTTAATCATGCTTAAATCATAAAAAGTTTGTATTTTTTATAAAAAGTTTGTGTTTTTATATGTTAAATCATATCAAATCTTCAAATTTATTTACTTTTTAGATAAAAAAATCACAAATTTTTATATAAAAATCAAAATTTTCTTATATACAACCTTAAAAAGTTGTGTTTTTATAAAAAGTTAGTTTTTTTTTATATAAAAGTTGTTGTTTTTCTTTTTTTAATTTTGTATTTTTTATAAAAAGTTTATATCAATTTTATCAATTTATAAATCTCTAAATTTTTATCAAGTTTATCAATTTCTAAATTTTTTTAGTTAGTTTAGTTTTATCAATTTTATTTTTTATTATTTTTTTAGTTTATTTTTTTAATTAGTTTTTTTTTATATATATAAATTTTTTAATCAGTCCTTTACAAATTTTTTTTTTTTAGTTTTATCAATTTTATTTTTTTTATTATTTTTTTTTTTTTAGTTTATTTTTTAATCAGTTTTTTATAAATCTTTTAATCAGTCCTTCTGTCCTACTGTCCAGTTTTTGGTCCATTGTTTCTGTCCATCTGTCCAACCTTGTCCCAACAAATCTGAGCTAAATGTTCCGAATCAGTAATTAAGTTCCGAATCAAGCAAGATAACTTCCGAACCACAAACTTCCGAATCAATTTTTTAAGACAAAACTTCCGAATCAAGTTTTTTGTTTTGAAAATCTTCCGAACCAAACACTTCCGATTCGGAAGTCTTCCGAATCAAAATCTTCCGAATCAAAATCTTCCGATTCGGAACTGTTCCGAACGAAACAAAGTTCCGAACGAAACAAAGTTCCGAACGAAACAAAGTTCCGATTCGGAACTCTTCCGAATGAAGCTATTTCAAACTTAACGGGCAAATCCTCGTCTTTTGAATAGACTCATTCCCTCTAAATAAACATACACCCAAGACTCAAAACCTTAAACAACACAAGATTAAAAACCTTTAACTGACTCATTCCCTCTCTCGACTCACCCTCGACACCAGAACCCCTCACTCTCGTCTCACAACAACTCATTCGACTCAGACCCATCTCACAACACCAATCAACTCTCGACTCAACACACCCACCCTCCACCCTCGTCTAAACACAAACTCAACCCAACACCCTCGAACCGTCACACCCTCTCGTCACGTCCCCTAACAGTCCCACACCCATTCTCTCACAACTCTCGACACCACTCGACTGACAACACCACTCACCCACCAACAAACACACCCTCACCCTCTCGACACTCACTCGACCATCACCTTTACCCTCACCCAAGACTCTCGTCCCCTTACACCCTACAAACCCTCCCACAAACCAAATCCTCCCTCACCAGACTCGACACCCCATCACAATCTCTCGACACTGAAACCCAACTCATTTACCCAAACCGACTCTAAACCCAAAAACCCTCACAACACAACAGAAAGACTCAACAGTAGAAGAGAGAGACTCGAAAACATTAAAATTAAAAGAAAACCTTACCCGAGACCCATACAGGATCTTGAAGTCGCCTTCTTCTTATCATCGTGTGCTTCGATTCAGATAGGTTAAAATTGTGTGAGATTGGGCTGCAAATCTGGTTATTTTGAGAGAGAGATTAGGTCGTGTGTGTGTTTTTTAGTTTAGGAGAGAGAGATAGATTTAGGTTAAGATATTTGAGGGGGCGGAGATAACTAGAAAAGCAAGTGGGGGCGGTGGGATTTTTTGTTTTTGGGGCCACGTGTTGTGGTTAGGCGGACAAAACAAGAAGAATTTTTTTATTATTATTTTAAGTAATTTTTTTTAAGTTGACGAAATTTTTAAAAATAATTCATTCAATATATCCGATTTTTTCAAGAAAACGTTTTTTTTATATATAATTATCCGATTTTTTTTTCAAATCAACAATATCAGTTTCTTTTTTAAATATTAGTATTTTTTCACAAATCAGTTTTTCTTTTCTTATTTTTTTATATATTTTAGAAACTTTTCAAGTTGAGTAAATTTTCGTTATTTTATTTTTTATTTTGGAAAAAGTTTTATTTTAGCTATTAATTGTTATTTTAGATATTAAATTTGATAATCTTGATAATTAGATTTAGACAAGTTTGGGTCGGTTATGTTCGGTTAAAATTTAGACTAGTTTCAGTTTGGTTGAAATTTCGGATATATTTTGATTAAGATTTCTCTTAAACGATACGTGTCATCGGTCGTGTTGTCGAGTTCTAAACGTGGCATAGTGATAAAAGTGGTGAGACAAAAAGACGTGACAAGATTTATTTGACGAGATCAAGAATTTTTCCTTCAATTTTCATCAAATCTACAATGGATTCGTTGCATTCGAGATTTCACAAGGGAGAGTTGTATTTAAGGCAAAACGAAGTTACGAAAAGTGGCATCACCTCCTTTCAACTACTCCAGTCTCATCTTGTCACTCTTTCGGGGATTCAAGGAGGGAGCGAATTTGTGACAATCTTTGGACAAGATCGTCATGTATTCATCGACTCAATGTTCACCACTTTGACCGAACTCGCCGAGCAACTCAACCGTGACAACTTTACTCAATCTGCATCGTCACTTGCTTATAAGGCTCTTGTGACACAACTCACGCCTTTCCTCCAATTCAATATCATCAAGCCTGAAAGCTCAGTGATTTGCCAATCATTTCTTCGAGATACACATACCGAGCTTCGAGTTTTCCGTGATACGATTTTGAAACTCATGTCATCGGTCTCGTCTTCAATTTATGAAAGATCTCGACTTCAGCAAGGGTATGATAATGGAGTGCAAGACTCTTCGATGCAAGAGGAAACTGGTCATACGGTTGACAACTTGGAGCCTAACGATGGCAAGAGCACAGAATCAGGAGAACAACATGATACCAGTGGTACGTCAGGGAATGTTCACGAGATCTCTCTTGATGACACCTTACCCGTTTATGACGAAGAGCCTGCAAATATGGTACAATCTAATGTTGTTTATGATGTATATGCTGATGACATGCCGCATATTGAGCATTCTGAACCTATTTATGACAAACATGGGATGGACAAGAGTGATAGAAATACCACTTATGATTCATCCGATGTGAGTCATAATGGGGGAGAAAGTGTTCACAATGCTATAGTTCATAATGATAAATGCTTTATCACTGCCTCGTTAACTGATTCTGACTGCAAGATTAAAGAGCTCGAAACGATCGTAGCTCGACAATCTAAAGACCTTGAGGATGCCAAACTTGAATTTTCTAAGAAAACGGACAAATTTGAAACATATTTTGAAAAACTTGAAAAGTCAAACGTTGTTCTTGAAAGAAAATTGGATCAAACTGTTCTAGATTCTAAAGCTGAAAAGGATAATCTTTTGAAACAAATTCAATTGCTTGAATCTAAGTTGGCATCTCAAGATAACGTGCTCAAAGAAAATGAAACATTAAAGGCCCAATTACAGGAAAAGGTTTTTGCTATAGCTGCGTTAAAAAACGAGTTAAGGAAAAGTAAAGGACCTAGTGTGGACACTACGCTTGAAAAACCATCAATCTTGGGGAAACCGCCTACAAATCAGTTCGTCAGACAACCGATTGTCAGACAACCTACTGCATTTAGATCCGAGCGACCACAATCCTCGAGACCGCGGTTTGCCTCCCAAGTTGATTTGGTTCATCTTATTAGACCTGTCACTCCAGCAACTAGGCCCAATGTGATCACTCCAGCTTTAGCAAGACCAAATCATATGATTGCCTCTAGTTTCCCTAAAAATAACAAGACCACGTCTAGAACTAGTTCAAATGACGTTTGCCATGAATCTGATCTTAGGGAAGCTAAACAAAAGACACATGTAAGAGATAGGAATTTCAAACCTAGTAAGATGCCTTCTAGTTTACCCAACACTGCTAACCGTAGCATGTCCAATCCTAGGAGCATCAATCAATCATCTAGGGATTCTAGATCTTACTCGGACATTAAATATGCTACTTGTAAAACATGTAGAAAATGTGTCTTTACGGCAAATCATGATGCTTGTATCAAAAAATTGCTTAATGAGGTGAACTCCCGTGCTAGACTTAAATCCCAGTGGGTTGCTAAAATCAAACCCGTTGGTAAAATGTGGCGCCCCACTGGTAGATCTTTCACTATTGTAGGAAACGAGTGCCCTTTAACTAGGATAGTCTCCGATTCTACAAAGACTACTAGGGAGGAAATTGCAAAGGATGATACATCACTTAAGCCTGAACTTAAGATTTTCTATAAAAGGAAACGTTTGCCATCTAAGACAAGTGATTCATCCCCTCAGGCCACCTCTGATACAAGTAAAGCCAACTGTGAACCCCCACGTGCTTCACAAATAGATATCTCTAACCCATGCAAAAGTATACAAACTCCTAATGAGAATGCAGGTACCAAAGTTGATGTTCCAAAAGAACGAAGCGGTCCAATCGTTGTGTACCGTTCAACTAAGGACACTCTTAGAGTTTGGTTGCTGAAGAAGCAGATATCAGAGAAACAAATGTCTCAGGGGATTCATGGTTAAGCTGCAAACAAGGACTTACAGTCACATAACAGACTGTAACTCGATTCTCAAAGAAAGGAAAGTTCATCCCGATGATGACTTATCCTAAAAACGAGAAATTCATTTTTCTCGGGCATGAGCTTATATCAAAAACATTCCAAGTTTTTAAGCTCATGCATTATGGCTCCTCGTTAAATGACAGACGACGACCCGGACTTCAGAGACAGGGAAGTTTATCTACGCAACGATAACTTACCCTCTTAACAAGAAATTAAGTTTTCTTGGACACGAGCTTATCCTAAAACCATTCAAAGGTCTTAAGCTCGTGTATATGGTTTATCATTAAATATCAGATGGTAACCCGTTCTTCAAATAAAGGAAAGTTTATCGCCGATGATAAACTTATCCTTACAACGAGAAATTAAATTTTCTCGGACACGAGCTTACATTAAAACCATTCAAAGGTTTTAAGCTCGTGTATATGACTTACAGTTAAATGTCAGACTGTAACTCGAACTTAAAATAAAGGAAAGATTATCTTTTATGATAACTTATCCTCTTAACGAGAAATTCACCTTTCTCGGTCATGAGCTTGTATTAAAACATTCGAAGTTTTAAGCTCAGAAAGGAAAGTGTATCTTTTAAATAAGAGAACTTTTCTTCATAACGAGAAATTAACCTTTCTCGTTCATGAGCTTTCCGTTAAAACAGTCAAAGTTTTCAAGCTCATGAAAAACGACTTCTAAGTAAATGTCAGCTTAGGACTCGTTCTTCAGATAAAAGGAAAGTTTATCGCCGATGATAAATTTATCCTTAACAACGGGAAGGTTACAACTTCTCGGACTTGAGCTCGTTTTGTAAGATATTCAACATCTTAAGCTCAAGCAATAGTTTTTTTCAAAACTTTGAACACAATTTTTCGAGAATTTCTCAAAAGGTTTTTCTAAATCTTTCAAAATTGTGTGTTCAAAAACGTTTTGATAAAACGAGCATGTCTTCTGGAATCGATAATATTTACGAACCTAGAAATGTCATTCAATAATGACACGGGGTTGTAAATAAAGTTCGAGCAGAAGTTCAAATGATTTTAAAACATGCTCCATATGGTTTGCTATTATTTCAAATAGCAACCCGCTTTTCATAATCAAGTCAAGCATTTCACCGGAAAGCTTTGACTCAACAACAGGGAATTAATTTTCCCGGGAACGTGACGAGGAGACCAACATTCGTGCACAAGAACCATGTGAATCTCTCATATGTTGTTCTCCATCATTCAGGTCCAACCTCGTATATTGCTAATCTTGTGAATTCATTATTATATATGATCTTTGCACGTAATAAATACCTTACACTTGTGTTTAAAAGGTATTTAATTTACGTTTCAAGTACACCCTCATTAATTTGAGGGGGAGCTTGTTAAACTCATGAAGATAATTGGATTTGCATTTTTCTTCCCAACTTTTCTTAAAATGTTATTAAATCAATTGATATTAAAAACATCGATTGGGTTAATATTTTTAATATGGGGGAGAAAATGTGATTTAATATGGGATATGATCAATCATAAATGGTTTGACTTAACGTGTTAGCTCATCCCGACATGTGCGAAATGTTTTCGAATATCGTAGCATATGTTAAGGGGGAGCAAAATGGATTTGCACTTCAAAATGGATTTCATGGTGACATACACTTACCCAAAACATCTCTATTCACGACGGTGAAGATTGTGGTGACATAAGGATGGTAGGATAGGTTAAAGTCCAATGATTTCTCTAGAACCGGAGGAATCTTCCCAAGGACATTTCACAGCTAGAAATAGTAGTCCTTAGGAAAGATGGAGAAAGATTGTGAACGTAGCTGAATGCCGACCAAGTACTTAAGTTAGCACTGGAACAATCACAACAAGGTGCTAGTGATGACGTATTGGTAAGCATTGAAGGGGTTGAAGAATGAAAAAGAAATGTAAAGATAAAGGGTGTAAAGAAAGAAGCCCTCCTTACAACTTTAGGCAGAAACCGGGTCAATACATATGCTATTGAGGTCATTTTTGTTAATGATTCTCGGTATTGAAGAAAGACATCATGGACCCAGTGATGCAATGCACAACCCTTCCCCAGCTAACTCAAATATCTCTCAAAAGGTATTTGTTTTAATCACACGGAGATCAACACGTTATCTATTGATTTATTCACTCCGAATAAATTGGTATTGAAAAGGTGGCACTCCTCTCCAGCCTCCGATCACTAAAAATCCAAAATGCACGATCGAGTCTAGAGCCATTTGAGATCATCAAATATCTCATTAGGACACACTTTCATTATTCCTTGCTTGTTCACACAATGTGAAAAGTAAGAAAGATCTTAAGAGTCCTACGCAAAATCTTCATGATCTTGCCTGAACATCCGAGTAATACGAAAGTATTTACAATGAAGATGGAAATCCTTCTTGAGCGAATATCAAAAAGCTCATGGTAGGTGACTTGTGCGATTCTTTATGAATCAAACTTGTGATAACTGGAAAGCAACAGTGGTTTAATTCTTAATTGAACTTAAACTCGTTCCAGGCCTCTTCGCATTATCATATGATCTTGCCAGAACACTCAGAGTGACTCTTTATTGATCACAGTGACGAGTGGAAATCCTTCTAGTGTTAACATCAAACAGCACTTGGTAGGTAACTTGCAAGATTCTTTATGAATCAAGCTAGTGACAACTGGAAAGCAACGATGGTGCGGTTCTTAATTGAACTTCACTTGTTCCAGGAACATGAATTGACGGCTTCAAATCATGCGGATAATATTATCCAAATGATCCACTCTTTACGTTCGCAGTCAGCTTTGGACGGTCGAGTAAAGAGAACGGGTTTACCCGCGAAATCTTGTCAAGGAGGTTCTTTATTGAAACTACCTGCCACAAGTACGATATTTAATATCGTCCAACGGTCTTCACCGACCGGAGGTAAATTGCTACCGAATTAGAATGAAATGTTCAAGGCCATTTCATCCGTGTATATTGTTTTGTTGCTAACTGTCTTATGCAGCGTAACAAGAAGGTGGCATTGCGGTGTACAATCCAGAAGAAGTCGTCACCACATGCTTATACTACATACAAATAGTACTTCAACAAATTCAAGAAAGCCTGAAGGTCAAGTCTTCCGCTGTATCAAACTCTGAAGCTTTCAAGAATTTAAAAGTATAAGTATGTGGAACATGAAGTCACAAAGAGGCAAATATCACAAGTGAAGAATGTACAAGGTCAAGGCAAGGAAACATGCTCAAGACTAAAGTCAAAGATCACATCAAGCATATTCACAAGAACAAGATCGAAGACTCAAGCATAGATGCTAGGTTTAAGATTTTGTAAAAAGATGTGACCTCCCTTAGGGGGAGATTGTTGGAAATACGTTTTTCCCAATAAAGTCTCGATCACATCTTAGTTAGCATAGATCACGAGTTATAGACTATTTAGAACTTTGTAACTTGGAGCGACCTCCCTTAGGGGGAGATTGTTGGAAATACGTTTTACGTATTTATGAAGGATCGGTCGCTCCAATGATAATTATGTAATGGGCTCGTGATCTATTTACTTTATGTATGGTCCATATAGCCCACATGTAGGGTGGGCTATATATAACCCCTCCTAGCATGTTAGGAGGGGGTTGTTGATTCATTTTTCACATTAATCATTTAGTGATCTTACTTTCTCTCTCTACAATTCTCTCCCTTCTCTCCTTTCTCTCTCTAATCCTTCATCTAATTCCTTCATCTCTTCTTTATTAATCAATCAATCAACCAACCTAATCCACCAAATCCATGATCTAGAATAGGCCATAAATTACGTAGACCTTCAGCTTCTCCTCGTCCCTAATTTCTTTAAGCAGAACAACGGCTTCTTGAAGTTGCAAAACAATGGAGTGTGTTTCTTCATTCAAAGTAGCGAGTTGTTGAATTCTCTGAGAGGATTGATGATTGAGGTTGTGATGTGGGGGCTCAAAGTGTTGAAAACCTGAATTATAGCAAGGTTGTGGCTCATAGTTTTTCATCGGTTGAGAAGAATTAGAAACCGGGTTTGGTTCATAATAATCCATAGGTGAAGAAAATTGAGGACCCGGATTTTGCTCATAATAATTCATTGGTTGACAATAATAGGTATCGTGAGGGCCCCCACAGTTGTTGCAAAACGGGTATGGAGAAAAATCAGGTGCGTCTTTTGGATAGCTATTATCATTGTCATAATTGTACCCCGGTTCTTGCCCGTGTCCATACGGGTATTGAACCGGGCACGAAACATGCCAATGAGAATCGCTTCCACAATAGATGCACGGGGGAACAGGAGGACGTGGGTTCAAAAAGGACGAATTAATCGAGTTGCACAAAGGACAAAATCCGAATAGGAATTGCGTATTGTCGATATCGTTACCGCACCGCTCACATGTACACCTTTGACAAGAGTTGTTCCCAGATAATTGTTTCCCACACCTGACGCAATGGACATAAAAATCCATAAAGAAAGATAGATAAGCAAGAAGAATATTTTTGGTGCAAAACTTTGAAAAAGAAATGCTTTTTATGATTTTTCAAATGTTTTTGGGATTTTTTGAAAATTTTTGACACGAAAAATAACGTTCAGAAGTCAAAGGATCCCAAAAGCCAACGCGTCTCTCACAAAAAACCGTTAATCTTCACGAAAAGAGCCGGCAGCGGCGCCATTTAATACAAAGATTTTGCTAGTTGAAAAAGTTCGTTTTCTCGGTGTCTAATCGAATTGATTTCCGGTTCAAAGTGCGACTCAATTGTTCTTGGTGGAAATGAAAATGGTTTGGTTATCTATTACTAAGTAAAATGAAAATGTAAATTGCGATAAGTAAAAGGAATGCAAAAGGAATGCGAAAGGAATGTAAAAGGAATGCTGAAAGGAATGCTAAAAGGAATGCTGATAAGAATGCTAATAGGAATGCTGATAAGAATGCTGATAGGAATGCTGATACGAATGTTGATAGGAATGCTGATAGGAATGCTAATAGGAATGCTGATAGGAATGCTGATAGGAATGTTGATAGGAATGGTAATAGGAATGCTAATAGGAATGCTGAAAGGAATGCTAAAAGGAATGCTGATAGGAATGCTAATAGGAATGCTGATAGGAATGCTGATAGGAATGCTGATAGGAATGCTGATAGGAATGTTGATAGGAATGCTGATAGAAATGCTAATAGGAATGCTGATAGGAATGCTGATAGGAATGCTAATAGGAATGCTGATAGGAATGCTAATAGGAATGCTTATAGGAATGCTGATAGGAATGCTGATAGGAATGCTGATAGGAATGCTGATAGGAATGCTAATAGGAATGCTGATAGGAATGCTGATAGGAATGCTAATAGGAATGCTGATAGGAATGCTAATAGGAATGCTGATAGGAATGCTGATAGGAATGCTGATAGGAATGTAAAACCCTTTTCCAATCAAGATGATCGGAATGTAAAAGGAATGTATAAAAGGAATGTAAAACCCTTTTCCAATCAAGATGATTGGAATGTTAAAAAGAAAGTCCAAATCGGAATAATCATAAAAGGGCAAATCGGAATAATCAAAACCCTTTTCCGATTGGGTGATCGGAAAGAGGGTGTGCTGGTTGGAATGACAGATCGGAAAGATGCAATCGGAAAGGGGTTTTCCCTTTCCGATTTGTGTGGGATCCGAAAAGCAAAAGTAATAAGCTATGGAAAATAAGCTCAAACCAAAAACTTGAATGAATCAATAATTAAGCGAACAAAATAAGCATGAATAACAACTTTTCCAAACTTAAAATAAAAAAACTTTTAGATCAAACCATAAAAAGATGAACTTTTTAAGCACGAAAACATTAATGAACAACACGGATCATATGTAATTCGCACCAAAAGTAAACTAGAATCAAGAAAGGAAGATGACAGATTAAATAAGAAAAGTAAAGAATCAAGAACATAAATAAAAACTTACTTGAAAATTAAATGATTAGAAGTGCATAACAATTAATTAAAGTGCAAGAAATGAAATAACAAGTATGAAAATGGTGGAAGTGGTGGTTTGTCAAACCACCCAACAACATGAAAATGAAACTAGGATCATCTATGTATAGGGGTGATTAGGGAGGAGCTTAGGAAGCTTCCTCTCTCTTTCCTCTTTGCCTTAATTGCACACTTAAGTCCTTTTCTTCTTTATCTTTTGTTAATCTTGGACTTTGTCTTGGGATTTCTTTAACTCGTCTTGATTTTTCTTTATAAGTAAGACTCGAGTTCTTCGGCTTTTTAGTAAACTTCCGTCCTTTGACTTTTTCTTCGATAAATCTTCAGAATTGGTCTTGGACTTCCGTTCTTTTTCCACTCTTGATCTTTCGACTTCATCTTTCGTCTTTTTCTTCGATAAAAGCCCGTGAATGCCGTGTTTTCTCCACTTTTCACCTTTTCGTCCTAAATCACAACAAAAACACAAACCACGCATAATTCCGACATAAATGACATAAAATACACGTTTTGGCTCGGTTATTATTGCAATTAAGTGGTAAAAAGGATGGGTGTTTTCACACCTATCAGCTAGCATAAGGGCCAATAGATGGAACAGAAGATTCAGGAAGAAGATGACTTTTAATGCTAAAGACACGGCTGGGTTTTATAAATCCACGGTTGAGTGTTACAATTGCCATAGAATGGGTCACTTTATAAGAGAGTGTAGATCTCCTAGAAGGTCTGATGCTGGAAATCCTTCAAGCTAAATCGTCAAGGTTGAAGATACAAAAGCTATGGTAGCCATGCAAGACATAGATGGTGTTGGCTGGGATTGGAGATTTTTGGCCAAGGATGAGGAAGAGAACAAGGCTTTGGTTGTAGAAAAAGAAGAAGAGGAGCATGTTCACTATGCTCTCATGGCACATTCTTAATCTTCATCAGACAATGAGGTATATGATGATGCATTTTGTAGTAAGGGTTGTCGTCTAAACACTGAAAAGCTTAACAAAGAAGTTTTAAAATTAACAGCAGATGTTATTAATGAAAGATGCAAGTTATCTAATTATCAACTTGCTCTTACTCAAACTGAAAAGACTGTGGTTGAATATAAGAAAATGGAGTTTGACCTAAAAGATCAAATCAATATTTTAACTCATAATTTAAATGCTAGTGTTGAGGTTAGAAACATTTTGGAAAGATCCAATGGTGTTTTACAAGCTAAGTTAGATGAGGCTATCAAAAACAAAGATAATGTAGATCTCAAAATTAAAAAATTTGATAAAGCTTCGCAAACCCTAGAAAAATGTGTTAGTGATCAAAGAGATTCTAGGGATAGGAGTGGGATTGGGATGAAAGAGTATGTTGGTGTTCCACCAACTGCTGGGAACTTCTATGGTGTCCTTAGAAAGGATCTGTCTTGGATTGGTATTCCAGAACTCCAAGAAGAGGAATTTATTTCTCAACCTAGAGTTCTTACCCCAGTAGAGGAATACAAGCAGAAATTAACAGATTTAGACCAATGGGAAAAAGCAAACCCTACTTTGTTTTTTAAGGGTGGCATGCTTAGTGACAGCCCAAATGAGTCTACACCCATAAAAGTGACCAATCCTACTACTGGCAAGACTGTTGACCTTGGCTTAAACGTTGATAGAAAACCTAGTATTAAATATTCAGAAATGTATAGAAAACCTAGGTCACCAAAAAGTCAAATTAATGATAATGGGACATGTTTCTTTTCATCTAGACCTAGAACTATGTCTAGAAAAGCCTGTTATACTTGTGGAAGTTTTTCACATTTAGCTTATAAGTGTGTCAATGCTTCAAAGGTCAACGCTAATAGAAAATCAACCATGGTCAAACCCAAACCTTTTGTCGAGCAAATCCACAAGTCATTAGACCAGCCCCATTCTTTACAAAAGGGTCTAATACTTATGGACAAAGGCCTTTTCAGAAGACCAATACGTGGTCTAACATACAATGGGTTCATGTAGCAAACCCTAGGTTCAACGCTGATAAGGGTAATTTCAGCGTTGACAAGAACAAATTAAACGCTGACAAGAATGTTTCCAATGTTGCTAGACCAAGTAATGCCAAATATTTGAAACAAAAGGGAAAGGGGTCTAAAGCTTCTTCTAGCTTATTTTAGAGACCTAAACAAGTTCAAAACCCTAATTCAGATGGGATTTCTATGACCTGTAATGGATTTCAGTATATTTCAAAGGTCATAACTAAACCAATTGGGGTTAACTAGGTGTTTAATCCAAAAAGGGATGAACAAGGGGTTGTCATGAGGACTAAGTCTGTTCTTGTTGAACAACCAAATGAATCCAAGTCTTCTAAGGCTTGGGTTCCCAAAGAAAACTAATTTTTTTTCTTTATGTGCAGGGCATTCAAAAGCAGGTTAATGATTATGGCTATTGGGATAGTGGATGCTCTAGGCACATGACAGGGAAGGAAGACTACTTGACAAACTTCACTCCCATTAAAGATGGTGACAAAGTGTACTTAGGAGGCGGATATAGGACTATCACTGGCAAAGGCACCCTTATCACCAATAATTTGCGTTTTGAGAACGTGTTTTTGGTAAAAGAACTTGACTATAATCTGTTTAGTGTATCACAGGTGTGTGATAACAAAAATAAGGTTCTTTTCACTAATACTGAATGCTTGGTGTTGAGCAAAGATTTTAAAATACCATATGAGAAATTCATTGATTATAGAACACCTAGGCATAAGGACATTTATAATGTGAATCTTAATGGAATTAGCATGAATAATAATTTGTCATGTCTGTATGCTAAGGCTTCAGTTGATGAGAGTAATCTTTGGCACAGAAGGTTAGGGCACATTAATTTTAAGAACATAAATAGACTTGTGAGACATGGTTTAGTTGATGGTTTGCCTGAAAAGGCTTTCCACAATGACCACTCTTGTGTTGCATGCCTTAAAGGCAAACAACACAAAGTATCCTTTAAGTCTAAACCTGTGCATTCTAGTTATAAACCACTTCACTTGCTGCATATAGACTTGTTTGGTCCAACTAATATAGAAAGCTTAAATGGTAAATCCTACCGTTTTGTCATCACTAATAATTTTTCTAGATTTACTTGGACTTTCTTTTTAGCTTTGAAAAGTAAAATTGCTGATATTTTGATTAACTTTATTACCCAATTAGAGAAAAAGACTGGGAATGAGGTTAAGATGCTTAGAAGTGATAATGGTGGTGAGTTTAAAAATAAGTTTTGAGATGACTTTTGTGCCAAGAAAGGGATTACTAGACAGTTTAGTGTAGCTAGAACCCCACAACAAAATGGGGTAGCTGAGAGAAAGAATAGAACACTCATAGAAGCAGATAGGACTATGTTGGCTGATGATCACTTTCCCATTGCTTTTTGGGCTGAGGCTGTGAATACAGCTTGCTATGTTCAGAATAGGACATTAATCAACAAGATTCATAACAAGACACCTTATGAGCTATTTTGGAATAGGAAACCTAATATTAGTTTTCTTAGACCCTTTGGCTGTCATGTAGTTGTGTTAGATACTAGTGAAGCCTTAGGAAAGTTTAGTGCTAAGGGTGATGAAGGCTATTTCATGGGTTATTCTGTGCAGAGTAGAGGATATAGAGTTTACATTAAGAAAGAAAAACGTATACTTGAAAAGGTACATGTTAGGTTTTTAGAAAGTAAACCTAGTGATCCTGAGAGTGGTCCAAATTAGCTATTTGACTTGGAACCTCTATCTAGAACTTTGAACTATATGCCTGTTACTAATCCAGACATTGTGAAGATAACTTCAAATGTTGTGGAAGAACCAGCTTATGAAATTTCAGGTATACAGGTTGATAAAGAGGTTGGATCACAAGCAGACAAATCAGCACCCATACTTGAGTATGTTACCATTCCTATATGGAAAGATGCATTTGCTGCTGCTGCTGCTGGAAAGGAAAAAAGTGGTCCACGAGTATGACCAGTTGAAAACATGCATGATTCTTCAAGCGCTGACAGAGGAAAATCTGGAGCTGACAAGACAAATTCAGGCGTTGATGGCTCAAACGTTGACAACCCTAATTCAGGCGTTGACAACTCTTTTAACCATTTGTTCTCTTCCAGTGTTTTTGAACAAGGTGAACTTTCAAATAGAAATGGAGAGGTTCATTCAGATGATGATGGAAGAGCATTTGAAGAAGATATTGGAAACTTGGAGAGTGAGATTGATGATAATACAATCATTGAAGGAGGAGTACTTACATCTACCATGAAGAGTCATCCTTCTTCTTTAATCATAGGTGATGTGATGACTCTTGTATAAACAAGAAGGTCTCATCAGAATCATGGAGGATTTATTGCCAATATTCACAAGGTTGATACCCTCTTGTTCGAGCATGTTTGTATGCCTGTTTTCTGTCACAACAGGAACCCAAGAAGATTTTTATGCTCTTAAAGAACCAAGTTGGGTGGAAGCAATGCAAGATGAGCTTCACCAATTTGCTATTCAAGATGTTTGGGAGTTAGTTGATTGTCCCAGACATGTCAGACCTATTGGGACAAGATGGGTTCTTAGAAACAAAAAGGATGAAAGAGGTATTGTGGTCAGAAACAAGGCACGTTTAGTTGCTCAAGGATATACACAAGAGGAAGGGATAGACTATGTGGAGGTCTTTGCACCAGTTGCAAGGATTGAGGCAATCAGAATTTTTCTAGCCTATGCTTCTTGCATGGGATTTACAGTCTATCAAAAGGATGTGAAGAGTGCTTTTCTTTATGGCACAATTGAAGAGGAGGTTTATGTAATGCAGCCTCCTGGTTTTGAAGATTTAGAACATCCAGACAAGGTGTATAGAGTAAAGAAAGCTATGTATAGACTTCATCAAGCCCCAAGAGCATGGTATGGCACAGTGTCCACCTATCTTGTGGAAAATGGATTCAAAAGGGGCACCATAGATCAGACTTTGTTTACAAAGAAGACTGGTAAGGATTTCGTACTTGTACAGGTCTATGTGGATAATACCATCTTTGGCTCTTCTAGTCTAAAGATGAGTGAAGACTTTTCCAAACTCATGACAGACAAGTTCAAGATGAGTGCAATGGGGGTGATGATGAACTTCTTTCTAGGGTTACAAGTTCAGCAGAAAGAAGTTGGTATCTTCATCTATCAAGATAAATATGTAGCAGAAATCTTGAAAAAGTTTTGCTTTTCTCCACATGAGACACGGGCTAGCACACCCATGGATAGGGAACACCCTTGGGGAAAGGTTGGAGATGGAAAAGAGGTGGATGTCAGGCATTATAGGTCAATGATTGGATCATTGATATATCTCACAGATTCAAGACCTGACATTATGTTTGCTGTGTGTGCATGTGCACGCCATCAAGTGACTCCCAAAGAGTGTCATCTTCATGCTGTCAAGAGGATTTTTAGGTATCTTAGGTGCTATCCCACCTTGGGATTATGGTATCCAAAAGGTTCTCCATTAGTGCTTATTGCATATTCAGACAGTGATTATGGGGGTGACAAGTTTGATAGAAAATAACTGGTGGATGGTAATTTCTTGGGAGTAGGTTGATATCTTGGCAATGCAAGAAACAAACAGTGGTGGCTAATTCTACAACTAAAGCAGAGTATGTAGTTGCAGCTGCTTGTTGTGGACAAGTCTTATGGATTCAGAACCAGTTGTTGGATTATGGGTATAATTTTATGCATACCAAGATTTTTGTACACAATAACAGTACTTTATGCATTATTAAAAATCCTCTAAATCACTCTAAAACAAAACACATAGAAATTAGACATCACTTTATAAGAGATTGTTTTGAAAAAGGTTTAATACAACTAGATAGGGTTGACACAGAGGAAAATGTGGCTGATTTACTAACTAAACCTTTTCATACTGGGAGATTTCAATACTTGGTAAAAATTATTGGAATGATCAATCTTACTTAATATGTGTTTTGTGGACTTATTGTATAAGTATGTACAAGATATGCATTGTTATTGGTCTTTGTACAAAATTAGATTTTCCACTTTATTTTGTCTAACGCTGACAAAGGTTATTTTAACGCTAACAAGTGTTAATTTGACGTTGTCAGCAACATGTTAGTTTTGTGGTTTTTGATCTAATTATGCAGGCGTTGTTAGCATTGTACAAATGGATATAGAGTTGCTTATGGTTTCTTGGAGAATTATTGGAGCATATTCAAGTTTTTGGATGATGGTTGGAATATTTATATTCCTATCTTGACATAAATTTTTATTATATGCATTTTATTTGGCAACTTATGTATCATAGTTTAAGGGGAGGTTTAGGAACCCTTTAGGAATTTTTAGGTATTCATATAATACTCTTATCACAATTATAGATTGTGTCCACTGGTGAGTATGACTTAGTTTACTAACTCATGAGGCACTGTAGCATGCAAAGTTGTTATACTATGCACGCTACCAAGACTTTTTGGCCTAGAATTGGATGTGGTCGGTTGGGAGACTTGGGTATGACTTTTATTGGGCTTACCTGGGAAGTTACAAAGGATTTTATGAGATAACTTCACTGTTAATAACTTTGGTTAGCAAGGGACACTTGAGGACTGTTATGTCTATCTTGCTTAAGCAAGTGTGCATGATTGGACAGTGCTTGCCACCCTATGGTAATTTTTAGTTTATAGGTTATCTTCACTAGGATAAATCACTTTGTCAAGGTCCTTTTTCATTTTTGTTATTTTTATTTTTCGACGTTGACAGATTTATTTTCAAACGTTGTTAGGAGCAATTTTGACGTTGACATGGCATTTTCCAACGTTGACAAGAATATAGTCCTTGGGCGTTGATAGGTTATTTTTGACCGTTGACAACCATTGGGTCCTACCCAGTTGTTATTTTCGACGAAAATTTGGGCCGTAATTTTGGGAGTTGGTAACTTTTTATTAATGCACAAGATAAGTTATTTTCTTTTCAAGATTTTCATCATTATATTTTGAAAATAACTGCCTAATTTTTTACCAATCACTTGTGCCAACCTCTCCTATATATTTGGCTCATTATTTTGAAACAGGGTAACTGCTTATTCTTATCTAACTAAATTTTCACACATATTCATCTTTCATAACATATTTCACAGCTTTCTACGTCAATGGCGCCTAAGTTTAAACCGAGTGATTTGGTATTGGGATTCAGAAGTCAGCATAACATGGTTGCCTATTTGGAGGCTGATGATGCTTTGTTTCCTCAATATACTCAGATGGTGGCATATTTAAATGCATCCTCATTACGGTATGCACTTTCTCATGCTCCTCTTATCCCTGTCACTCATATTAAGCAGTTTTGGAATACTGTCACTTCCGCAATGATTAATAATGTGACTACATTGACTGCTATAGTCCATGGGCGTTCCTGGGTGGTTACTAAAGCCTTAGTTTGCCAGGCTTTGCATCTTAATGATGCAGATGGTATAACCACCCTACCCATTGGTGATCTAGAACAAGGACTTCAAGCTTTGGGTTATCCTTTCCCTGAAGAGGGATATTTAAATAAATATTCAAAACAGGAATTTCCCCCAGATTGGAAGTACTTAATACATGTCATACTTCAATGTTTGAGTCCCAAATGTACTGCACACAATGAAATTAACAGGTCTATTGGAAGTGCCATTATGTGTATTGCTACAGGGCAAAAATATAATTTTTCCAAAATTATTTTTGATGGCATGTGTAAAAACAAGGGTAGCAAGATGACTCTTACTTACCCAAGATTTCTGCAATGGATTTTGATGAACAAAGGTATTGCACCAGGGATCATGATGAATTTTATGCGATACCTGTGCAAAGGAAAGCAATCTTTGGAAAGATGAATTCACCCCCACACAGAGACTTACCCCTTACCCAAGCCATGCTTGCTGTTATTGCAGCAGCACAACCTCAACCTGACCCACAACCACAACCAAACCCATTACCTGAACCATCACCATCATCCCAACATATGCAACTTGACCAAGATCCCTTCAACACTGACACGTTAAATGTTGGTGTTGACACTTAAAATCCAAACGTTGACACCTTTCTACAACAAACCCAAACACCCCTTAACCTCCAAACTGAAACCCAATCCACATCATCTTCTTCACCCCAAGAATTTAGGATGGAAAAACGCCAAAGGACTACTAGAGTGTTCTCGTCTAGTGGTCCTAGCCATGTTGTAGAGAGAACCACCACCACAAGTGTGGTTGGTGATATGGGTGGGGCTGGGACTATTGGTAATAGCTTTGATGCAGGCCAAGCCAGTCCTAACATCATTAAGACCCCATCCATGCCCCATGACTCTAATTTGGGAGGTCAAATTCCTATTCTAGAGGAGGTCAGATTGGAACCCTATACATTGTTGGAATTGACGGCTGTCTGCATTAGCTTGCAAAAGCAAATTGCAGACCTTGTACATATTGTCTCTACCCAAGGCCTTGAACTCAAGCAATTGAGGGAGAGGATTGTTGTTTTGGAAGCTGCTGAGACTAGGAGAAGGCAGACAAGAGTCCTTTCATCAGGGGAGGATTTTTACAAAGGGGAGGAAGCTGCTACTAAGCCAATTAATTTAAGTGACAAAGGCTCAGGTGGTTCTATTGGTGTGGAAATGGCTGAAGCATTGACTGGCTTGAAGGAGAGGCCAGTTATTGATGTTTCACTGGCAACTCCAACAAAGATTTCATTTATAGAGATGCTGGAACAAGTTTCTAAGCCAAGCGCTGACAAGAGTAAGTTGAGTGTTGACAGGTAGATTTTTGACGCTGACAAGTCAAGTGCTGATAGGAGTAAGATAGGTGTTGACACACAGGTTTTGGATGTTGATAGACCTGCAGGTATGGTTGATGTATCCCAGTCATCAGCTATCATCAAGGATGTGTCTTCACAGGTACCATCGTCATCTTTACCCATCATTGATACATTAGATAAGGGTAAAGGAACTATGGTAGAAACAATGGTTCCCAAGGATGCAGCCCAAGTAAAGTTTGATTCCATGTTGGCTGCACAACTTGAGATAGAAGATAGGATGAAGAAGACTGCTATTGAGAGAAAGGAAAGCAGTGGTGATGAGAGCACATATTCAAGTGTTATTATTATTGAATAACCAGAAAGACTTGAATATGGTGATGAGTTGGCAAGGGAAAAGCTTGCACAGTTGAAGAATCAGGTAGATTATGATATGCCTGAAGTTGCTCAGATGTACTTTGCATGGGAGAATAGAGTAATGGAAATCCATACATGACTTTATCAGATCAAATTTGGGGTTTGGAGATTCTACTCAGAGTTCAAAGAGATTGCAAGGTGATTATAAAATACAAAGCTAGCAAAGTTCTTGAAAGGAACAAGACAGAAAGGAGGGAGCTCTATTACAAGTTGCTCAGATGTCATCAAACAGGATGGACTTTCAGAAAGTTGCAGGGATTGTCCTTTGATGAATTGTAGTATAAGGCTTATCCTATATGGGCAAGTGTGCAAGAGCAGAACACCATTAGACTCCTTTCAGATGAAAGAAAAGAAGAACTTGCAGAAAAAATGGAGATCCAAAAGGCTTTGGTTACACCAAGACCATTGAAGAAGGGAGTTCCTCTTGAGTTTCCAGAAAATTTGGATAGAGTGAATCCTAGTGAATCTATTATTAGAAAGAGTATTAAGCTCTCACACTTGGAAGTTTCACAAATGGTAGAAGTGTTACCTCATGATTCTAGAAACCCTATAGTTAGCTATGAGGAAGATGCAAGTCGGTTTTAGATGATTGGTAGATATGGGAAGAAGGTACATACTTTCACTACTCTTATGTCTTTGTTTGCAAGCCTGGGTAGGGAAGACATGACATATCTTTAGAGGTTGATGCATGCCAAGTATGAGACTGAAGCACCTACTTCAGTCAATAGAATAAAGATTTGGTCACATTCAAGAGGATGTGTGCACCAGATGAAGAAGATCCAGTTTGGAAGGATCTTGGTGATATCAGTGGACTTCAATGGCGTTTGTATTCAGCAGCTGGTGTGTATCATTTGAGTACTACAAAGTTTTCTGAATATCTTCTTGTGGATGCTGAGTATCCTATGTCCAAAGATGTTTTGAAGAAAATGATGACAACACAGTTGGAAATTGACTACTCAAGTGACGTGGCCAAAGATTTGATTAGATATATTTAATGCAATTTGTAAGAATCCTCCTAGTTCTTAGTTTTTATTCAAAAACTTGATTACTAGAGAAGATTCAAGTTTAGGGGAGGATTGTTGGGAATAAAATGTAGTCAAGACACTTGGACGCTGACAAGAGCAATTTGGACGTTGATAGGAAGAAATCAAGCATTGACAGGACAAGCATTGACAGGAAGAAGTCAAGCGTTGATAAGAAGAAGTCAAGCACTGATAGAAGACTTGGTCTACACGTTTTATGTTTCTAGTATGTTTCTAGTAAAGATATGTTTGACAATGTATTTCTTATGTTTATCTTTACCAAGAATAGCTGATACGTAGACTCTTGTACAAGGTTCCTTAATCTATAAAAGGAGGCCTTTAGGTTTTAGTTTAATATACGTTTTACACTTTCATTGTACACAAGTTTGATTAATCAATCAAAATGAAAGTTTGGTTTATCTTGTTTGTGTGTTCTTGTTTAAGTATTAATTCCGCATAATACTTGAATTGTTTCATATACAACAAAGTTTCTCTACGTGTTCAACTTGATTTAATCTCGTTTACACAAGCTAAATCGATCTAAGTTTGGGATCAACAATTAATTGTGGCTTTTATATCCCCTTCGTAACCTTTACTTTCTAGTCAACGCATGTATATATGTTAATAAATAATCAAGAACGGTTTTAATTGGTTTGTAGTCTCTTATGCATTTTTTACTAATCATTCGTGGTTGGTATAAGTACGTCTTAAGAATCTAAGTTAGAACGTTATATGTGTACTAGAATTATGTCATGTTGAATACTTAGCGGGTGATTTTCCTTTTATTCTTTTCAATTTTCTTTGTGAGAAATAAAGAAAAATAAGAGCGGCTTAAAAAAATTAGTGGCTAGAAAAAAAAAGAAGAAAAAGAAAATGAAAAACAAAATAATTATACTAGACTCCCAAGAGGGGTAGTGAAGTGTTAAACAGTAGCTATTGAATTCCAATAGTACTCTCACAAGGGTTGCGAGGTTTTGATAGTTGCTCTAATCCAATATTACCTTGACGGGTTGCGGGATTGAAGATCCAAGGTCTCAAAAAGGTGGAGGATATAAATTATTGCGCTAGTTTTATTTTTCTTTCCTTAGCGAGTGTGTAGCTACTTATTAATGCATAACATAAGGATTTTACACATAAGGCGAATGACTTGTTACTCTTGAGTCGGACTTATATCAATTGTGGGCGGTTTTTCGAGTAATGGATAAGATAGTTACTTAGGATTAAAATCGTGCTTCCTTATTTTGAGATTTTACATTTATTATATTTCACGCTTTAAATAATGACAAATTTGCTCTCAAGCAATTTGCTCAAATAATAACCGGTCTTAGAGGCATAATAAGTGGGGGTATAAGAGTAACACAATTAATCTATATGAATTAGTTGATGCACTTTCACTTGTGGATAACAATGATCTTTTTTTTTAAGCTTGGTATGGGGAAAGTGAAACTTGAGAGTGATAAGTGTTCATGGTACCAATAGCCCTAATCTAAGTCTTTGATTTCTTTATGAGTTATTTCCATCAAAACTATTTCAAGAAAATCCAAAAATATATAAATAGAATTGCTTTCCTTTGCATTGCATTATATAAAATCAAAATCATCATATAGTGTAGAGTAGGGTAAATGCATTCCATAATGGCCAAGGTGGATTAATTATGAGAAAAGTGTAAATTGGTGCTTTAAAATGTGGCATTGCATGAGGTCATCGCAATGACCAAGTGTAGGGGATTTGATATGAGCAAAATCACATATCAATAATATCATAAATCACCCTAAAACACAAAGCAAAATACCTAATTTTTATACATAAAAGCAGTATTATGGTATGTTTTGTTGTTTGTGCTTGTGGAGGTAACAAAGATACAATTTTGGAGCAAACAAGTGAAATCAAGCCTTAATGATGAAGAAAAGACAAAAGGAAGATGAAAAGTGACAAACCTTGCAAAGACAAAGGACCTTTCTTGACAACTTTCAAAGATAAGGGACTAAAGTATAATTATGAGAAAGTAAAAAATAAAGTCAAATCTGGTCAACTCTCAAGTCAACAAAGTCGAAGGATGGTTTTGGAACAAGTTTGAAGTTTGAAGGACTAAACATGACAAAGAAATGAAGTTGGGAGCTCAAGATGATAATCTGCCTAGTTAAGGGACTGAAAATGTCAAAATTCATACAAGTTTAGGAGTGATCCATGTTATACACAATTCAGCCAATGGGAGAGTAGTATTCCACTCACACGGATTTCACTTTATGTGCTACCTCACCCAACTCAGCCGCCACTTCATTTAATAAACAAATCAAAACAGTGTCGCGCATTAATACTTTCTCCACCAATCATAAATTAGAGAGTGGATAACAATCTGTGCCTCTCTCTCTCATCAAATTAGAACACGCCACCTGTCACATTCAAACAAGAACAAGCCCAGGAATGAATTTGAGCTAGAATGAATATCAAGAGAAATGATCAACATGAAAGTTGCTCCAAATCAAGAGAGGAAGACAACCCTAACAACCAATTAGCCTGAAAGTGACTACATCAAAAACCCCAAATTCAAGTTCTTTAACGTCTAGTTACAATCAGAAGAATTAAGCCACGTGGAAGCTCACCATTGGTTGCAACACGTCACCAACCTCCAACAAACTCCATCCCAACTACTATAAATACCCCTTTAGTGTTTCATTTTGTGTATGTAGTTAGTGTGTGTAATTTTCACACACTTGTTCAATCCTCTCATTTTTAGTTAACAATTTAGTTAAAAACTTCTCTCAAGTGATTGACAACCACTTGAGAGTTAGTTAGTTAGCTCTAACCATTTGTAACAAACTTTTCCACCATTAATGAACTTCAATTTTCACTTTCACTCAACTCTCATTCTCAATTCTGCATAATCCTACATTCTTGTTACTGCTATGATTCTTTTGATCATTCATGATCAATGGAATGTGTTTGAAGTCTTGCTGAAGCCTGTAGCTGATTCCGAAGCATTTTCAGTTCATTTCATACCAGTTGTAGCAGTTGTAGAAGGGGAGATCATTATCAGTAGATGATGATGATATGATGGTGTTTGGTGGTTGATTTCTGGTGTTTTTAAGTGTACCTAGTAGGCTCAGCGCCTCACTACTCCATCAAAGGAGTCATTCAAGCTAAAAGGTACTTAGTTTCTTAAAGTTCCCCAAAACTTTTATGCATGCTAAATTCCTAGATATAACTCTTGATTGCTGAACTGTGATTGTGTTACTGTACTTGTGGAATGATTTTGATGTTTTGACCGTTTACTAGTAGTCTTATAGCTTTAATTCATTTTTTAATTGATCAAAGTTGCTTTACATCAGTCATATATTCATCAATAGCTCATTTGTATTCTTTCAAGTAAACCTGTTGGATTTTTTAGTCAACTTAGTTCATTTCAGTCACTAATCAAGTTTTGATAAGTTTCAAGTGCTGTCATAAACATTTGCTTAAAAAATTTTCACAAAAGTTTTGAAATCAGTCAAGAACTGGTGTTTGGATCAAGTTCAATTTTGTGATCTAGTTGTTAAAACTTGTTCTTTTAAGCTCATTTACATTCGTTAAGTGAGTACTAGTCATTTGGGAAGGTTTTGTGGTCAAACTTACACTCTGTTCTCGAGTTTTTTTAAAAGAATGGAAAGGGAAGGGATGGGAAATTGCAAAATTTTGGTGTTCTCTAGATTTTTATAAAAAGGAAAGGTAGGGGACAGGAAGGGAAGAGGAATGGAAGGTATGCATTTTTTTGTGTAAACTTGATCCGTCCAAATTTGGGAGGATTAGGAAGGGAAGTGGGTTATTAATATCATGGGCTCTTGTAAAATTAGAAATATATCCCCATTGATATCTCACGTCTCATATATTTGACCTAGTTTTTTCACACTCCACAGCCATTATCTTCTGCCGCCTTTTTTTTATCTTCTTACCAGGTTAGTTTCTGCCTTGTTTTTATCTTCTGCCTTTTTTTGATCTCCTTCGTTTTCACACTCCAAGTTTTGTCATCATGTTCATATATGTTTTTGCTGCAACTACTCGTATAACTAATCATAGGTTGAAGTATTAAGAATAATACTCGTATAAATATTCATGTATGTTGGCTGCAATTGCTTGTATAAATAGTCTTTGCATGAAAACAGACAATTGCTTGTATAAATAGTCGTTCATATATTTGGGCTTCATGTACTCAACTCTTTTTGGCCAATCATTACCTAATCGACAAATCAAGACAAAAAAAAGGCCATTTTCTAAAAGAGTGGCCCCTCCTCTAGCCTCCATTTAAATTTCCTCATTTACGGCTTTGTTTTTTACTATGAATGTGTTCAGATTGAAGTCACAACTCTAGTAATACTACGATAAATATGTTGTTTGTTACTTTGTTTATGTTTCTGTTACACTGTATACCAAAATTATGACTCTGTGGCTTTAATTTGCAGTTCTAAGTGTATAAGAATATAATATTCATGAACACTTAAGAGTACATCCTGCATGCTCGAGTAGTAAAGGTTTTAGATAGTGATTTTACATAGGCTTTAGATTCTGATATACATATACCAGTGTGTTGCAGGACTAATTAGAGCTTAATTTGGTTGACATATGTTGGTCTAAAAATAATCTTCTAAATAAAAAAAAGTTGCTGCTATACCAGACCATGAACAGGTGGTCAAGTTTTTTGCCAGTATTTATATTCTATTATCAAAAGTATCAAAAATTGTTGACAACCAAAAGTATCTATAATTTGAGCAAAATTTGACTTTCTGTAAGTAACTTACTATACATTTGTAAAGTTTGTTGGTTTAGGACAATCATTATATGCTACTTTTGTTGTCAAGGGAGTATACAAATGTCAAAGATCATGCTAATTTATATATACATATATATTGTACAATTTTAGGACTTACAAATAATTCCACGGGTCATGCTAAGTGATAAATATTGTATATTTTATGTAGTGATTACACATTTACAAAATGGATGCGGATGAGTTATATCGTATGGCTAGAATTCAACAATTAGCCGTAATTCATGTGGTTTGTTTAGTTGTCGCTTATATCGCACGTATACAATCTCAAAAAAGAAAACGTGTGAATTTACCTTCCCAAGAAATAATGTTGCATAGACAAGCAGTACGAGAAAAGATGTTGCAAGACCTAGCAACAAATACCAATTGTCGTAAAATAATCCGTATGAGTTTGGACGCTTTTAAGATATTGTGTAAAAAGTTAGAAAATAAATGTGGTCTTTGTCCAACACGACGTATGTCTGTTGAGGAACAAGTTGGTAGATTTTTGCATATCGTAGGAAACGATTTTAGAACCCGTTTTGTCTCTTGGTTATATCGCCGATCCGTATCAGCTACTAGTAGATATTTTCATAGAGTTCCCAATGCAATAATATCTCTAGAAGACCAATATTTTAAGCAACCGACTGGAGATATAGTTCAGAAGGAAATCCAAGATAAACCAAGATTCTATCCTTTTTTCAAAGATTGTATATGGGGCTATTGATGGAACACATGTTCGAGTGAGAGTGCCTAATAGAGATGCCCCTAGATATCGCGGCCGTAAAGGATATCCAACCATCAACGTGTTAGTTGCTTGTACGTTTGATTTGAAGTTCACTTATGTTTTAAGTGTTTGGGAAGGCACAGCATCAGACTCAAGGATAATAAAAGACGCACTCACTAGAGATGATAAACTAATTATTCCTGATGGTAAATACTATCTAGTTGACGGTGGTCTACCCCATAAAAGTACACTTATTGCACCATACAGGGGTGTTAGATATCATCTCAAGGAGTACTCGTCTCGTGCACCTCAGAATCCACGAGAATTGTTTAACCTTCGGCATTCATCATTACGACACTCTATTGAACGAGTATTTGGTGTATTGAAGAAAAGGTTTCCTATAATTAGAAGTGCAACATAACCATTCTACTCATGCGATACACAATCAAACATATTTTTGGCATGTTGTATCTTGCATAAATTTTTACTTGAGGTAGATCGTGACAAAGAACTTGATGATGAAGTGATACATGACATGTTAGATGCATCACATGATGACGAACCTCAAGGACAAGGAGACACAGATGATAGAGGAGAAAAAATACGAAACTCAATAGCACATGACATGTGGAATGATTATATAGTGAATCCGAACAATGAAATTAATATGTCTGTTTAGTTTTTGAGTAACTATTGTCTTTTTGTCATTTGATGCATAATGTGTCTAGAACTTTTTCTTTATTATACTTGTCATTGTTGGAATAGAACTTATCAATAATTGTTGTGTACGATTACTTATTGATGTTTCGAATGTTATTATATAATCACTTACAAGTGCATAGTATATTGTTTTGTGACAGTTCTTAAATCACACTCGATAATGTTTTTATGTTTGTAATATAGGAACCGATGGCAAAAATACCAAATGATGAAGCTACCAAAAAATAAATTGAGGAAGATACTATAAAAAGGAGGGGGTTTCGTGGAATGATAAGATGGATGTTGCATTCCTCGCGGCCTAGCTTAAAGAACAAAGTGACGGGAATAGGCCTAATGGGACGTTCACGTCTCGTGCATATAATAATATAGTGAAGGAATTAAGTGATTAGTTTAATATGCCTATTGAGAAATTTTTTTTGATGAATCGAATTAAGACTTTAAAAAGTTACTTTAATCAGTTCCATGATGTTTTTAGAGTTTCATTGAGTGGCTATTCATGGAACTCAAGTACCAAGTTAATTGAGGCTGAAGATGAAGTGTGGGAAGACCTAAAGACGGTATGCACATTATATTTTTTGTCAAACTAATAATTTTGATTGTTTTGTTACTTATTTTAAATGTATAGATAAAACCCTATGTTTACAAGTTGAAGACAACACCGGTTAACTGTTATGACGAGATGTATGCTCTTTGGGAAAAAGATAGAGCTACAAGTACTTGTTCTAATACTGCTAAAGAGAAAAAGAACAAACTAATCAATGAACAGCAGGCGGAAACAATCGAAGAAGTTGAGCATTTGATTGAAAATAACGTGATCAACCTAGATAATATAGAGACTAGCGATGATATCTTTGTTACATCACCTACACCACAATCAGTTGGGAAGCTTCCCACTAAATCAAAGAGTAAAGGAAGAAAGATTGTTGAAGAGGATCCATCCAACAACGATAAGATTGCTAATTCTGTTAATAACATTGTTCATGCTCTAGACAGAAATTCAAAGGTATTCAAGTTATTTAGAATATTTATTTGTAATAGTTTGTTGTTCATATATATTGTATTAATATTGTCGTTATTTGCTTGTTATAAGGTACTCGAAAACTCTAATCCACATGTGTATACTAAAGAAGAAATTTACCAACAATTGTTTGTCATGGACTTTGAAGATGAAGAAATGCACAATGCGTATAATTATTAGCTAGAAAATACGGTTAAAACACGTGGAATGTTTGGTTGCCCCTTTGCACAAAGATCGTCTTACCTGAAAGCAACCATGTGACAAGCCCGCTTTAGAGACTTTGATACTCGTGGCTGACGATGATCACTTTTTGCTATTTATTTTATAAGTACTCTTGTTTTTGAGCAAGTTCCTGAATTTTTTTAGAACTCAAGCATTTTCTTTCTTTTATAATAAATATGTGCAAAGACTTGAAATGTTGCATCTTTTGAGTAATGAATTTGGATAACTTTTGTTTCAATTCATGTTCAATGTTGTGTTCATGTGCTTTGCGTAAGGTTAATCCGCAGGAAAAAGCATGGGTTGTGTTCATGGGCATCGCAGCTTAACTTCTGTTTTACACTTGTTCTATATTGTGGACTAAAAACGTAATACATGCTGAAGAAGCTCTACAGTTCTATATTGTGACATAAATGAAATGATGGGTCAAATAGTAATGCTTTAACTACAAGTTAAATCGGATACAGTGATATGTAGAGAAATTCTATACGCAGAGAAATAATGAACCATGGCAGAATACCTTGAATAAGGACTCACGTGAAGACTTTTAAGCATAGTATATGTCATAGATTAGTCACAATCAACAGGGACACATACCAATAGGCCCCACGTCTGATAGTATATGTCATAGATTCATTCTGGTGAGCAGTGTGTGTATACATACACATACATATGCCCTGCAGGTAATGTTGCCAATATATGGAGATAGAAAATGGGGGTAAAGTAGTAATTTTTTGTGTTCCTTTTCTTTTCCTCTCAACTAAAAAATAACTAGAGAACATAAACTAATGCACATGTTCCCTTCCTAATATGATCCATTACCTTCCCCTCCCTGTCCCCTCCCTTTCCATTCTTTTAAAAAAACAACTCGAGAACAGAGCGTTAGTGTCAAACAGGAAATTGGCACTTAAAAACTTTGGGTCAGTTCTTGTGAACGAATTTCAGTCCAAACATGTATACTTTGATCATCTCTCATTTCCTTGATTGTTGATGTTTTTAGCTGAAACCTGTTCTTATTTGTAGTTTAACATACAATCTTTTAGTAATAGTAAGGAAATTATACAATTTTCAGTCTTGAGCTAGTTATCAGCTTATCAATCAGCACTTGAGCATTTGATAGTTACTGTGATCATAGCAATCTGTTATCATCATTTCTCTTAATCCTTTTCATAAAACACCCAATTTTCTTTCACAAATACCTTTGCAAACATGTCTTGAGTTGATTCTGTGAATTTGAGCTTTTTGGAAAAGTTGGTCAAACTTCGTCAAAATAAGCACTTTTGGCTTATTTCAAATTCCAGCTTATTTTCTTGGTCATTTTCCAAACCAATTGACATTCCAAGCTTCTAAACACTTGATTAATTAGTTTCAACAAGAAAATCATTTTATGGATGTTTGAATAAGCTTTTAGCATAACTTGAGCTTATTGAAATAAGCTACTTTGAGTTTTACTGGATTTTAGCTGGATTCCTTGAACAAGTCTAGTTAATTTTTGATTTTAAGCACTTTAAAGAAAACTAGAAAAAATTTGATTGAGAAATAAGCTCAAACGAGCTTATTTGAGATTGGTTACCCGTTTTTGGAAAAATTTATGTTTTAATTGCAATTTGGTCCTCCATTTTTCATAATCTTGATAACCAGCTTTGAAACTTGCACTTTTCTAGGGTTTGCACAAATAAGTCCCTGGATTTTGATTAGTTACATAATTGGTTAGACAGTTTTGATATTTGTTAGAAAGTTGTTGTAACTTGTTATAATTTTCATTCCGAGTCCCTATACTTTCTGATTTTACACTTTTAGCCCTTATATTTTCATTTCATTTACATTTCAAGCAATTTTTACATTTGTGCTTTATATACTTGTACTTTATGATATCTTTGTGGTATTTGCAATTTGTTTTACGGTTAAGTAGCTATAATATTTTCCATTTTTTACGTGTTTATTTGAAATAGACATAGAATCCAAATAATCTTGTAACAACCAAAAACAATTATAACTTGATATTGGTGGGACTTTCAATTTGTCTTGAGTCGAGAAAAAACGAACTTGCATAAATACTCAACATTAATTATATAAATGTTTATGTTCGTCTATCGTATCCTTTATAATATATATTTTTAAATGATCTATTTAGACAAAACAATTACTTATAAAATACCGTACTGTGTATATTTTTATGTTTATTTTTCCGCGTTCATTTATGTCTGCGAGTTCATGTTCGTTAATGTGTTAATAAATGAACATGAATGGACATAAACAACCTTATCTCTTAGTAGACTAACATGAACATGAAAATTCATTCGGTTAAAAGATCGTATTAATTTGATTGTCCGGCTAAAATTAAATGGACGAACATGAATAAACTGCGTTCATATTGGTTTTAATCATTTACGTCACTAAACCAATCATGAAAATATGAGAAGAGATAATATTATTACTAACTAAATTGTAGTATATGAACAAAAAGTACACACAAAGCAGTTAGAGGGGCCGATTGAAGAATTAAACAAAAAAAATAAGCAATAGGCTAAACTTCCTTCTTTAGGTTGGGTTGATTGGGGAAGGCCTGGCACTCGCCAGCCCTCTCTGCAAATTGTGACTTAAAGCTTACTCATAATTTTGGGGGGTGGTACGCATTTCTCATGGAATCCGATATATAGTATGTGTTGTCTTTCATTCTGTCCGTTCACTTGACTAGCCTTGTCCCGGTCGAGGCTAGTGTCTTGCGGGCGGATGAGGCACTGTTTATTGTATAGGATGTATTCCACCCTATAAATATTTCTTTTTAAGCATATGAATGGGGAATTTCCTAATATGACCTTTTTGTATTATCTTGTCTCTAAAATGTCAGCTACATCTCAATGTTCTTAAAATGGCCCAAGGCAACCCAAGTCAACCGAGTCAACCGAGGCATCTCCAATAGAAAGTCGACATGTGTCATTTTTAATACCACATGTGATGTATTTAAAATGGAGGCAACCACCAGTTTACACACGAGGAAACCAAATAAAAAATAAAAAAATTAAAACATATTTTGTATACACAGTATACAAAATCGAGGCAACCTATGTATTTTTTTTAAATAGCAAGGCGACTTCGAAAATCAAGGCAACTTTTTCAGATTTATAAATAGAAAACACAAAAACTATTTATTTTACCCAGTTTATAAACACACACTAAAACACACACTTAAGAACCTTCTTATTCAAATTGAAAAATCAGAGTGGTATACAAATCCTCACATCTCAAACTACTAATCATAAACATCCACACTAACACACACTCTTAATAATCTTGATTACCAATAATTTTTTGACTAATGGGTCTGAAACGATGGGTGTTTGTTCCCAAGATGATCAAAAGATGTACCCAGATATTAATAGTATAATAATTCACTCAGGGTGTGTTTGGTTTTTCAAAAAATGTCTGAACACAATCAGACTTTTTGGGTGTTTGTTTTTTTCAGAGGCTTCAATATAGATATTGTCTGATCAGTCAGAGGCTTTGAGCAGATCTAAAAGTTTTGTCCTTCTCATTTCATAAATCATCAACTAATGTCATCCTCTACCTCTACCCACCATCTGCACCTTTATCCGTTTAAGGTATGATTTTCTTTCCTTTTTACATATTCATATTTACTTTTATAGATGGTTTCCTTAAAATTTGATAAGAATTCTATATGGGTATTGTTTAAAAATGAATAGTTTATACAATTTGTTTATAGGGTTTCATCATAGTCTTGATTTAAGTGAATCAGAGGGGTTTTCAAATGACGTTATGTATAATTGGATTAAAGGGTTTAAGGGTTTATTGCTTAGAGAGTTTTACAGTTTCTTTTAAACTGAATGTGTTTTAGATGTAGTAGAGGGTTTAATTGTTTCGATGGTATTTGTTTAATTGTTTCGACGACTTCCTAGTCTAGTTTTTCTTTGCTAGCTATTTGGTCTTGTTGAATCATTGAACCATGTTTTAGAAAAATCTCCTTCTGTTTTAGAAAGCTCGGCTTCAGGGTTGGACAGACGAAGGGGCAATTGGCCAATGGATAATGGTCATCTATCTCCAAACCCCACCATTCTGCTACATATATGTTGCTATTTTGTAAAACAAAATAGCAAAGGATCCCTATGATTATCGCTATAAATGTATACTTCTATTGTAATGAAATATTATTGCTCTAATATAAAATTTTATTAAAAAGTTAGTTCCATTTCACACCTTTGCACCAAGTTCTGTTGTCCTTGTTGTGAACACAGAGATATGAATCCTTTCTATATTGAAAAGTAAATTCTGCAATAACTTTTTTCTTGCTACTTTTTCCTGATATACTATCATGAAAATAACCACCAACAAAGTATCATAGTGATCAAGCACTACTAGATGTCCTTATTAGAATGTTTGAGGTTCAAACAATGCTACGTACCAATATAGCCTAGTGGTCTAAGTTCTCAATCCAATTCAAACCTTACTAGGTAAGAGACATAGGAGTGGCCAACTAAAGGGTCAATAATGGGCATGACGATTGTTAAGCAAGACCTTATACATCTGACTCTAACCATACTACGAGAATTTTCATGAAATTGTTTGTCGGTAGAGATGTTCCCTAAGTTAAAAAAGTCAGGGCCCTATAGTAATACATGTAATTGTTTCACTTCTTTCGTTTTTGTATCAGCTCTTAGATCAAGTCAGGGCCCTTCCGTTTCAACAAACTAGCTCGGGTACGCAATGCATCAGCCTGTCCCAAAGACTCAGGGCGCTCTTCCAGTTCCTCAGATCATGTCAATAAATTATCCCACTATTTCACCAGTTCTTTCCCGCGATCTGCTAAATCATTACGTTTTGTCTCCAAAATAACCATAGGCGTTGTGTCATCATCCCATAGCGACTCTGCGTCATCTGGTTGAATTCATAGTCCTTAATTTTAAGGAAACCATGTTTGGTAAGTAGTTGTAAAAAGGGTAATTGTAAGTGTAAATAAAAAGGGTAATTGTTTGTGTAAATAAAAAGGATAACTACAAGCTATTGTTTGACTTCTTACAGCAGTAATTGTTTCTTAAGTTAAAAAGTAGAAATAGTTTTGGAATTTAGAAACTACACGCAGAGATTGAAATCAGTGACTTGTTATATGCACATAAATAACACTCTCGACTATAACTCAAAAATGTTTCTGCCACAGTGGGTTAATGGGTCACAACTGTACAAGTAAGTGTAACCCTATACGTACATTACAAAGGATCAACTCTAGAGAACCTTGTTGATCACATTGTAGATCCCTTCCATAATAACATTATATCTATGCTTGGATCTCTTCTGTACAAGTAAGTGTAACCCTATGCGTACATTACAAACATATCACATCAATCCTATCATGTTGTATAATGACGTCAATACTATCATGATGTATAATGCTAGCTTGTCACATATTTGCTGATATTCTACTACGGCGTTCACCACTCCTTGTCATGTCCTGAACAGGAGCCTCTCCCACACCTTCGCCAATCCCGTCAATCACTCCACCTATGAACTCAATAACTGCTTGTGAAGCAAACCGAACGGCAGGTGCAAACACACTCGCCGTCTCAGAGTTCTTGATGCCATTCACATTAAAACAGTTTATTAAATCCTTAGCACATACTGCATGTAGTTGATAGTCACAAACACTGCAGCCATAAAGGCGGCCTGATCTCTTTCTATCGCACTCTCTGTAGGATAATCTGAGTTGCTCATCAGAGGAGACTAATGGGGGTAATACGTTCAATGGGTGGCTGTGAATAGTTGGGTAGTTGATTTGGTCAGAGAGCATAGCACAACATGGGTACATTTGAAAATGGCAGAATTTGCATCTAAACATAAACCCTTTAGTAGCTTTAGCACAAATATTGCACGTCGGCCATCGGATACCGCCTTAACTAAACATAAAAAACACTACTTAATAACGCAATCATGTTTAGTTGTAAAAGGATATTACATGTTTGGTATCAGCAATTAGCAAAGTTTTATACTTTAAGATGTGGTGTTTTCAGCAATTTTTCAATATTCTTACATATATGTTCAATCCGATTTTCGTAACATTTTTGGACGACAAAAAATAGATTTGTCAAGCCACTTTTCTTAGTGCAAGTGGAAATGTCTAATTTTTAAACTGCAAATACTTGTAACTATGTGTAGTGCTGAATAGAGTGTGTAGAATTGATCCTTTCAACTGGATATGTTGTGTCATTTACCTGTTTTGGGTTTAGAATGAAAAACAAGCTGGTGCTGAACCTCTTTATGTTCACATTGCATAAACTTTTTTTTTAATCATGCACCTTAGAACCATTTGATGTTTATCCCTATATTTAAGAGTTAGAACCATTTGATGTTTATCCCTATATTTAAGAGTTTTGTTTTGACTATATCGTCGTGTCTTTCTAAATTTCATTTCAGGCCAATGCGGATACTTGTTTTAAACGACAGAAACAAGAAGAAGAAATGCAACGCATTCAGAAAGAAAACCAAGCATCAATGCAGGCTGCAGAGGAGTTGCATAAAAAGAAACTGGCAGATGAACCCGAATGCAAAGATGATCCCATGGCTATTGTTGAGGCTAAGTCGTTGAACCAGAACAATAGGCCGTGTTGTAAGTTTGAAGAGGCAGGGGCAACATATGATTATCTAAACAAGAGAAATATCATAGGCTGTGATGTAGTCGAGATCGTGCTTATTTCTCATCGACTAAGTAGTTTGTGAGCATGTTGTAAACTGTATAGTGGCTGCACATAATTTCATAATACTAGCGGACACTTGCTTTGCGTAGTAGCATAACTGAGGATAGTTGTATCTGGTTTTTCATGTGTTTTTCTGAATTATAGAAGTTCAAATTAAACTAATCAAACTGACTGAGGAGCATAAACAATAAAGCAATAAAGTTTTGTTAATCCACCCAGGTAGTTTTCATTAGTACAATTTAACAATACAAAATAAAAGATGAAAAGAGAATCACAATAGAAACAAAGGACGAGATAGTTCATTTCAACTAAATTGACATTTTGTCTGTTCAACTACAGCAAAGACTGTACGATAGTTATTTATTCAAAATCCATATTTCATGTCATCATTTAGACGAGGATGAGAGTATCACCGGCATCAATGACTGGAACACGATCACAGTCCATGACAGTTGGTATTCGTTGAGCAATACTAATGATAGTACAGTCGGAAAAGTCCTCTCGTATGATTCTCTGAATGACAACATTTGTTTGTGAATCAACAGAAGTTGTTGCTTCATCCATGAATAACAGCCTGTTGTGCTTCAGCATCACCCTTCCTAGAAGTTGCAGTTGTCCCACACTCTATTTATCACCATTATCAACAACTAAGTAACAAAGTCAAAAAAATTTAGTATCATATGATAATCACTCTTATACTTTGTTTGATGCAGTCAGCTCTTAACTTGTTGAAAAATCCCTAGTAAAACAAAATTTTTCCTAAGGCGAACATTGGACGACACATTGATGATACAAACATTTGCTTGCTACGAGGCTATAAGTAAACTATTATACTGTTACATCTCAAAATGAAACAGGGCAGGATATAAAATAGCAAGGATTGTATGGATTAGAAGCATTGCTCTACCAGAATCATGGTGTAGTTCACTTGAAAAGAGATGATAGTGTCAAGACACGTTTCCTTTTGCGCTCTTGGTCGACACTTTGATTTTTGGTTGTTGACTGATCTACTTGCACTTCTGCATCTACAACGAATTTTTATTTGAATTGTTGAGTATCTAATTGAGATGGAATCTTCTCATTACCTGTTAGGGTTTCCAGGGTGTGAATTAGATCCTGCATTGGCAATTGAGTCGACTCTTCTAGATTCCTATTTGTGTGATCCTACAAGTTTTTAACGCAAGTATTAACCCTCACTGACAAAAAAATATAAATTGTTTGAGGATAATTCACTATTTGTCTAGTAAAGGTGGCATAACAGAATATCGCTTGACTTTAATAGTTGTATTTTATACTTGATTTAAATGTCAAAATCATATCATGACTGCAAATCATATCATGCCATAATAGAATATCGCTTGACTTTAAAGATTTTTGACTTGATTTAAAGTCAAACGGTATTCCCTTATGACAAACACTTTCTGAATCTTAAAAGTAGAATATCGTTGAATAAAAACAAGTTTACGTAATCATAAATGACGTACTAACTATTTATCAACAATACTTAACTTCAACAAAAACTTTTACTTGTCAACCTGAAATGACATGTAAAGTATCCGTTTTTCCCTTCTAAGTAAACTGGTGGATGTTGAAACTAAAATTGTATCTCAACATTCACTGCAGCTGCATTTTGCTTCTTACTGGTGCTTGATTTCTACAATGGTGATTGAGATGCAATAACCTCTTCTTGCTTCTCCATTGCGCTATTCTGAAAGTTGTTAACAATACTAGACCCACATTTATTGAATAAAGTTGAAAGAAAGTACATTCGCTTCAAAATACAAAATTTATAGTTCTTTCAAGTCTCAAAGATTGCATCACTTTATTGTAGATTATAGTCATTGCTAAATCTTGGTGATGCTATTGATTATGAATTACAAGATTTTGTCATTAACTAGAATTCAAATCGTACCTCCATATCTAGACGGGAAGAATCATCGAGTGCTTCAACATGATGCATAGAAACAACTTCTATAACACCCCACTTGGATAAGTGGACCGTTACGTGTATTTATGGCGTGTCATCAAAGCATAAGGTAAATGTCCTAAAACATTAAATGACCATAACGGAAATACTGGAATCAAACATCGGTAATCCAACCTAAGCTCAAAACATGAAAAATAAAATACTGAAGGAAAGGACTAAACAATGTCCAAATAAGCAGAATAATGTAAGTACATAAAGTAAGAAGTCTGGATAGCTTCCATCCAAATGCACATGCTCTCAGAATCCTGAGAGCGTCCTGGGGTACCTGCCGTTAGAACATGAAAGGGAACTACGGCTGAGCATAACGCTCAGTGAACGGATATAAAGCATGATACGGAATTTCTGAAATGAAACAGATGATGAAATACTGGAGCTGTAAGTCTGATAAGTAAAGTTGCAGCGGAAATCTGTGAATAATCTGTTAAGTCTGATTTATAAATAATAAAACTGAACTGTTATCTGTTAAATCTGAAAAGATACATTTACTGTATTTTAATTGCCAGAGCTTATATAGGTCACGTGCTGTAACAACCATGCATGAATAACTGGAGGGGTGACCTCGTCATGCTGTAGAGGGGTGACCTCTAAATAACTGTAGAGGGGTGACCTCTAAGTACTGTGCTGGGTGGAGGGATCAACCCCAATGTGAAGGATGTAGAGCACACACCACATTCACCCTGATAACTTGTAAACTGATAAGCCTAGGATGCATCCATACGCCCCACTAAACATACTAATAAAATGGCCAAACTGAACATGAGTGGGGCGATGCAGGATATCACTCTCCTGCATGTGAGTCACGACACCGGTGCCTCTAGTGCCGTGGTTACGGTACCTCCGTAACTAGTACATAAGCTGGTTGTGCTTGTATATAATGCTCAGGCAACTTATTTAGTTTTTAACATGATTACTGATAAGCTTAAACACATACGGGGGAAAAACATTTGGCTACAAACGGGGAATCTTAATCTTTCATAGAAAGGAAGTCCTTACTGAAAGGACGGAAAATCCGTACCTTGTGTCCAGTAATGAAATGTGAATGAAAGCTGAAGGATTTACTCTAACTTCACGGTTACTACATAAATAAGGATGTGGATGAGTTGTCTGATTACTATATAATTTTACTGATTCTTATAGCTCTTAACTGGTTTTAAATGTTTTGGTCTTGTTTTACTGTTTCGTGTATAGTCTTGTAATTCTGACTGTTTCATGTATTTCTAATTAATGCATTTTATGTCTTCTTATGTTATATACTTGATATTACCCAAATTAGTAACATTTCAAAAATAGCAGGTTTCTATAATTAATAATAAGCTCGTTTAATAAACATAGGTAAATTTATCTTGTTCATCGAATAAGCTAATTGTATGAGTCACGGTTTAATAAGTATATTAAATAAGAAAATTCTTATAGGTCAAGAATTATTAAGCCATGGTTAATCATAAGTATTATATTAATAAATCATGATTTAAATAATTCAATTAGTAATTAAGCTCATTTTTAAATAAGCCCAAAATAATAAACCAATTACTACTAATAAACTAGATTACGGTTTCGGACTAACTTTGAAGGGCATACAAAATGACATGGGTCAAATATGTAACTTTAGAATTTGTAAAATTTATTTGCAATTAGCTTTAAAATTCAGGGACCAAATGTGTAAACTTTACTTTTTTAACCATGCAGCGTGTTATCACGTTTATAAAACGAATCTCCGTCTTCTTCGGCCAGTTAGCAAACCTGTTACTTCCTACCTTTCAATATTTCATTCTTTAGTTTTGTATACTTTGCATAATGACTTAATGATATAACCCTCCCATAAGAGATTAATCGAAAAGCTAAGAAATTGTAACTATATACATGTAAACGTGCATTTTAAAGCATACCTTCCTGGCCGAACGAAAACATTTCGAGGCTGAAAATGAACACTGTTAGTGGCTTTGAATTGAACTCGGACGTGATTCAAACTTGATCACGAATAGTAACTCGACTCGATCTACTAGCAAAATCAAACCTCTTTTCCCAACTCGTTCAGATCGTAAGCGAATGTAATGATCGTTCATATGCGTCGTAAACAATATGATAATGCATGGAAACCATACGAGTAAGAACACCCTCTTGAACATAATGTGAATGATTCTTACTTGAACACAAACAAATTATATTCATCCTGATCGAACAGTACTCCATACACGAACATGTCATAATCCCCAGCCAAAGCTTAAGCCGACCGCGAGCAGCATCTTGTACGTAACCAAAATATGATGCGGACGCAAACCAAGTACTATTAAACACACTTTAGTATTGGCAAACATGAGCCTAATCCTAAATGGCACGAATTAAACATACATTCAGAATATAGCGCATATCCATCTTATTTTGTTTTCTCAAAAGAGATTTAGGAGGAACGAATGAAAAAAGAAAACTGATAAGTTAATATATAATTTAAGTAGATGGTCAAATCAAGGATACCCAATCTTGCGGAGTACGTAGCATTGACTAATGAAATCCCTGATTTTGTAGATTAGTTAGCGAGCTTATTGACCAAATATATAATTGGCTCCTATTTATGTCGTATGGTTTTGCTTAAGTTATTTAAGAGACTTTTGTTTAGTTAGTTTTCCAATGGTTCGGGCCGGGCCTTAATTTGTCTTGTAAGATTTAAGCTTAACATAAAGCCCGTGTAATTATTTCATGTCATAACTTGTGTTCTCGTGCGTGCCGTGAATTCATGATTTTTAATGTCGTGTTTTATTTTGTCGTGTTGTATTTAATATACGTAATTACTTGTCGTGAATTATTTAAATATTAAAAGTTTTAAGTTCATGGTATTTTCATGCGTTTTTACAACTCTTCTCCTCTAAAAGAATAATTCGTCCTCGAATTAGAAACGTGGTATTGCTACGGGTTTTACAAATCTTCCTCTCTAAAAAGGATAATTCGTCCTCGAATTAAAAGTAATTAAGTTGTTGAGGCTTGTAAAGGCTGAAAAGACACATAGACTGAAAGAACATGAAAACTGAAAACCCATATGAGCTGAAAGGATGATTCGTCTTCTAATTAAAACATAATGTTGCTAAAAGTATAAACATGACATGACTGAAGTGGACATGTAACGTGACACGTCTGAAGAGGACATGAATGTAACATGACTGGAAGAGCTTAATTGAATTATTGAAGGAAAGGATGAGAGGTCCGGATGGACTCCTCCATTCTGAGTGGCTTCCCGTTCGATACATTTCCTTTAAAGATCTAAACACAATGGAAATCTTGGTCCTGATGACCCTGTCCTGATGATGCTGAATAGTTTACGGTTGAATCTGATAAAATGAATAAGCTATAGCATGTAGGTTACATGAAACGGTCCGTACGATTATCCTGAAATATAATGTTTATCTCTCTGAGTAAGTTGTCGAGAATATATAGGAACGAATTACGTGAACAATTGTAAACATGATACGTGAGAAATTGTGAACTTCGTTCACGATTATATGAGGAACGCTGGGCATAGAATATATTGTGAACGTGATAGGTGAAACATACTGTGAGTATGCTGAGTGAGAAAAGAATGTCGACGATACGGCCTGAGACGTGAAACGTCTATCTGGTCATGGAGAAACCATTCTAAACATGAGTCTGGTTTTCTCAAGTTTTCTAAAGTCAAATCCGGTACAAGTCTTGGAACGTATCCACAGATATGGAACACGAACCTGAACGTGAACAATGTCATGAATGCGAATCGAGACCTTAAATCATGAGAGATCATAAACATGAACTGAAACAGCATCATACTGCGAATAAAATGCAAACGTGAAAGTGAAAATAAACGTGAACGTGAAGTGAACGTAAACATCCACGTGATCGTGAACATGAATTATGTCTGATATGATGGTCGGTGTAATACTTTGAATTTGTACAATTTACTTCTAAATTTTCTGCAGGTCCGCTACTACGTAATCCTTTCAAATGAAAGAAAACGCACAGGCTGATTACATGGTTGACTGTGACTTATGCAGTATCATACTTTTCTTAGTATGTGGTAACTGACAACAATTTCATGGAATTTCGTCTCATTTCTGCTCAAAATTTCTAAGGGTGGTAGTAACTCACTAACATGACGGCGTTCTATCTTGAACCTGTGGTATATCAGACATCTAGATATGAACATAGCTGCATCAACGTGTTATATTGTTTCTATCAAAATCCTGCCTGGAATTTTGGTACATTTTGGTGGAAATCTGGTTAAGTAGTCACAGAAAACTTTAGTGAGAACTGTCAGCAATTTCTGCGGTAGCAGTTAATTGAGTTCAAGAAAACTTGTACTTCGTACATAGGCGTCGGTCGGGACCATCAGGTGATGGCCTTCACCTTCGCAGGATTGTCTAAAATTTCTATCTGCTGAAATAGGGTGGCTTAGAAAGGTCACCTTGTTCAACTGGACTTCACATCTGAAAAGTTGCGCATATTATTTTCTCATATTTGAAAGTCTACATGGCTGTGAGAAGATGATTCTCCCGTTCTTCTTTAGGATTTAGTAGATCAGAATGTGGTCAATGAATATACTGACGATTTTATCAGAGAATTCATGGAAAAAATTTATTCGTAAATTTCATAATATAGCTGAAGCATTAGAGGGCTTAGGAATATGGATCAAAATTTTTAAGAGACTATAGTATGTGCAACAGTAGTCTGGAGAACATCACGTTCTTCCTCTCACCACTGATGATAGTATGATCAGAAATTTTCCTGGGATAAATGTTCAAAGTATCGTAGCAGGTCAGATAGACCTTCTATACTTGGATTAAATATCAATTTATAATGATAAATTTTCCAGTGGTCGATACATGATCTCATGTTATTGTCCTTCTTTCTGATGGAAAAAGAATGATGCACCTTCTGGTGATGTGCTAGGGCGATTTAGCCTCGTCCCAATAACTCTGGCAGCTAATGTTGCAACTCTTTTAATTTAGCTAAAGCCCTGCGGTAAAGAGTTCTGACAACATTTTTTGTTCTTGAGACAAATTCTAAGTTAAACTCCGCCTCGTGGTTAGAAAAAAAATTCTGGAAACCTTCTGCAATGACCTTTGGAAAACTTTAGGATAATTTTTTGATTATGAATTTAAGGAGTTTTAGAAGTAATTTTATAACTGATAGTTAAAAAGTCTTCGTAGCTATTGACTGAGAAGTCACGCGCTTAAAAAGCATAATAATTTGTATTGATTTTCTGGCAGAAATAAAATGAATATATTTGGAGTTTAGTAAGATGGATCTCGTCGTTAACTAAACGGAAATCCATCATAAATACGGTTTGTACTATGGTGTCTTTTCTGGCTAAAAGGTAGATAATGTCCGATTTAGATAAAGCTGGCATATGAATAATTGAGCAAGCATGGTAGATCTTGTTGAATGTGTTTGTCTGTATCCTTACAGAATAAACTCTGTGTGTCTAACCTGAATAATACTCTAGTGGTGGTAACTAAATTTTAATGGTCTGATTTATGCGTGGCATAACAAAACGGGTATACCCTTTCTGAAGGGTGCCTTGAATTACTGAGGGCATGGTTTAGAAACATACTGGAGTTATGAGTTCTGACTTGTAATTTGAGAAAAGATTTGTATGACGTGTACCATGACTGGTGTCCTGATACGTGTCTTCTGAAATGATACCTGAGACCCATGTCTTGACTCTGTATTTCTAGTCACGTCCGTTCCGTTGTTCCGATGGCTACTGACTGATTAATATAAACACGGTGGTTCTCATTACCGCCCTGTCTGTTAGTTTTCTGACAGACATTATCATGACCGTGATTCATGTAACTATTTCTGCTGAGTGGTCGGCTGGGTACCGGTCCCCACTCTTCTGACTGAAAATAGCTGGGTGAAGTGTGACATCTAGATAAGAAGGTGAAAGCATGGAATGGAATGGTAGTGTCTGATGGTTGAAATTTATCCTTGTTAGAAATTTCAAACTTATAGTTTTTGTCCTTGTTTTGTAGAGTCTTCGTAGTATAAACAGCATCAGCATCTTGAGAATCTCCAAAGCATCAGCATCAGCAGCATCAGCATTTGTGAGGTCTTCAAAGTATTAGCAGCATCAGTATCTGATAAAATCTTTTACATCACGAGCAGCATCAGCATCTGGAAGAATATCGACAAATGGAAACGCCTGAGATAACTGAGGATCGAGTAGCAATATCCATGGAGTAGGGTACCTGGAGCACACTTGGACTACTGTACATGAAGTACAAAGTGAATACTGCACATGGAGCATATCTGAGACACTATATGTGGAGTACTCATGTAATATTGTACATGGAGTATAACTGAGACACTATACATGGGGTACAGATGGAATACTGTACATGGCAATGATGGAAATTTTTTTAAGGGATGATCGATACTGGTATTGCTTGTCTGACATGATCAAAGAATTAAATTGATTTACACGGTAGTAAACTGAACTGAAATGAGTAACATGATAGCCTGGTAATTTCTGCGTGGACTTAAAGTTCGTTGTTTGCATAAAGGTTTAAAAATATGATTAAACCGAATTTCAACAATGATTAGCATGAAGACATGATTGATGAAGACCAAACATGATTTATCATGCAACAGAAGTTTACCGAAATCCTTTTGTGTCTTGGCGTGAAAACATCATCACTCTGCTGGAAGCATAATCCTTGTAAGGAGACATGAAACTGAATCAGCGTGGAAACGACATTAACTTGAGATTTTGAAAACTGGATTGTCACAAATAACATAAGAGTATGACCAACTGAGGTTTAACATTAACTGATGTGGATGTCTGCGGTTCAATCCACAAGATTCAAGGAAAAACATGTGACTAAGTATGGGCGATTCTGGTTCGAATCATACTTGTAAAAACTCTATGAGAACTGTCATGTATAAGAATTCATAATCTGGGACTAAATATGGACGGTTGTAGTCTAAACCATACTAGTCAAAATTTTAATCAAGGATCATGATATGAACAAAGGTGAACGCTTTTGGGTCGGTTCACAAAACAATTATCGGCTGAAAACATGAATTTTGACCTAAGCACTGGTGAATGTTTATGGCTGGTTCACCAATTAATATTCGACTTAAACCAGAAATCTGACATGAGTAAGGATGAACGCCTATGAGTCGGTTCATCAATACAAAAATTTCGAGTAAAAGCACATGCGACTAATTATGGCCAGTGTTGTACCAAGCTTTTACTTAGTCAAAAACTTTAAGAAAACTGACTGACAAATGAAGAAAACCGATTTTTAATTGCATGAGAAACATGAAAGATAACAGCACCAATATCTGAGAAGTTCCTGGTGACTACTCACTAGTCACATGTCACATTTTAGAGCCTATAGGTCGAACCCTACGCTCTGATACCATAACTGTAACACCCCACTTGGATAAGTGGACCGTTACGTGTATTTATGGCGTGTCATCAAAGCATAAGGTAAATGTCCTAAAACATTAAATGACCATAACGGAAATACCGCGGTAATCCAACCTAAGCTCAAAACATGAAAATTAAAATACTGAAGGAAATGACTAAACAATGTCCAAATAAGCAGAATAATGTAAGTACATAAAGTAAGAAGTCTGGATAGCTTCCATCCAAATGCACATGCTCTGAGAATCCTAAGAGCGTCCTGGGGTACCTGCCGTTAGAACATGAAAGGGAACTACGGCTGAGCATAACGCTCAGTGAACGAATATAAAGCATGATAAGGAATTTCTGAAATGAAACAGATGATGAAATACAGGAGCTGTAAGTCTGATAAGTAAAGTTGCAGCGGAAATCTGTGAATAATCTGTAAAGTCTGATTTATAAATAATAAAACTGAAATGTTATCTGTTAAATCTGAAAACATGCATTTACTGTATTTTAATTGCCAGATCTTATATAGGTCACGTGCTGTAACAACCGTGCATGAATAACTGGAGGGGTGACCTCGTCATGCTGTAGAGGGGTGACCTCTAAATAACTGTAGAGGGGTGACCTCTAAATACTGTGCTGGGTGGAGGGATCAGCTCCAATGTGAAGAATGTAGAGCACACACCACATTCACCTTGATAACTTGTAAACTGATAAGCATAGGATGCATCCATACGCCCCACGAAACATACTAATAAAATTGCCAAACTGAACATGAGTGGGACGATGCAGGATATCACTCTCCTACAAGTGAGTCACGACACCGGTACCTCTAGTGTCGTGGTTACGGTACCTCCGTAACTAGTACATAAACTAGTTGTGCTTGTATATAATGCTCAGGCAACTTATTTAGTTTTTAACATGATTACTGATAAGCTTAAACACATACGGGGGAAAAACATTTGGCTGCAAACGGGGAATCTTAATCATTCATAGAAAGGAAGTCCTTACTGAAAGGACGGAAAATCCGTACCTTGTGTCCAATAATGAAATGTGAATGAAAGATGAAGGATTTACTCTAACTTCACGGTTACTACATAAATAAGGATGTGGATGAGTTGTCTGATTACTATATACTTTTACTGATTCTTATAGCTCTTAACTTGTTTTACATGTTCTGGTCTTGTTTTACTGTTTCGTGTATAGTCTTGTAATTCTGACTGTTTCATGTATTTCTGATTAATGCATTTCATGTCTTCTTATGTTATATACTTGATATTAACCAAATTAGTAATATTTCAAAAATACCAGGTTTCCATAATTAATAATAAGCTCGTTTAATAAACATAGGTAAATTTATCTTGTTCATCGAATAAGCTAATTATATGAGTCACGGTTTAATAAGTATATTAAATAAGAAAATTCTTATAGGTCAAGAATTATTAAGCCATGGTTAATCATAAGTATTATATTAATAAATCATGATTTAAATAATTCAATTAGTAATTAAGCTGATTTTTAAATAAGCCCAAAATAATAAACCAGTTACTACTAATAAACTAGATTACGGTTTCGGACTAACTTTGAAGGGCATACAAAATGACATGGGTCAAATATGTAACTTTAGAATTTGTAAAATTTATTTGCAATTAGCTTTAAAATTCAGGGACCAAATGTGTAAACTTTACTTTTTTAACCATGCAGCGTGTTATCATGTTTATAAAACGAATCTCCGTCTTCTTCGGCTAGTTAGCAAACCTGTTACTTCCTACCTTTCAATCTTTCATTCTTTAGTTGTGTTATACTTTGCATAATGACTTAATGATATAACCCTCCCATAAGAGATTAATCGAAAAGCTAAGAAATTGTAACTATATACATGTAAACGTGCATTTTAAAGCTTACCTTCCTGGTCGAACGAAAACATTTCGAGGCTGAAAATGAACACGGTTAGTGGCAGCGAATTGAACTCGGACATGATTCAAACTTGATCACGAATAGTAACTCGACTCGATCTACTAGTGAAATCAAACCTCTTTGCCCAACTCGTTCAGATCGTAAGTGAATGTAATGATCGTTCATATGCGTCGTAAACGATATGATAATGCATGGAAACCATACGAGTAAGAACACCGTCTTGAACATAATGTGAATGATTCTTACTTGAACACAAACAAATTGTACTCATCCTGCTCGAACAGTAATCCATACACGAACATGTCATAATCCCCAGCCAAAGCTTTAGTCGACCGCGAACCGCAGCTTGTACGTAACCAAAATATGACGCGAATGCAAACCAAGTACTATTAAACACACTTTAGTATTGGCAAACATGAGCCTAATCCTAAATGGCACGAATTAAACATACATTTAGAATATAGCGCATATCCATCTTATTTTGTTTTCTCAAATGAGATTTAGGAGGAACGATTGAAAAAAGAAAACTGATAAGTTAATATATAATTTAAGTAGATGGTCAAATCAAGGATACCTAATCTTGCGGAGTACGTAGCATTGACTAATGAAATCCCTGATTTTGTATATTAGTTGGCGAGCTTATTGACCAAATATATAATTGGCTCCTATTTATGTCGTATGGTTTTGCTTAAGTTATTTAAGAGACTTTTTTTTAGTTAGTTTTCCAATGGGCCGGGCCGGGCCTTTATTTGTCTTGTAAGCTTTAAGCTTAACATAAAGCCCGTGTAATTATTTCATGTCATAACTTGTGTTCTCGTACGTGTCGTGAATTCATGATTTTTAATGTCGTGTTTTATTTTGTCGTGTTGTATTTAATATACGTAATTACTTGTCGTGAATTATTTAAATATTAAAAGTTTTAAGTTCTTTGTATTTTCATGCGGGTTTTACAACTCTTCTCCTCTAACAGAATAATTCGTCCTCGAATTAGAAACGTGGTATTGCTACGGGTTTTACAAATCTTCCTCTCTAAAAAGGATAATTTTTCCTCGAATTAAAAGTAATTAAGTTGTTGAGGCTTGTAAAGGCTGAAAAGACACATAGACTAAAAGAACATGAAAACTGAAAACCTATATGAGCTGAAAGGATGATTCGTCTTCTAATTAAAACATAATGCTACTAAAAGTATAAACATGGCATGACTGAAGTGAACATGTAACGTGACACGTCTGAAGAGGACATGAATGTAACATGACTTGAAGAGCTTAATTGAATTATTGAAGGAAAGGATGAGAGGTCCGGATGGACTCCTCCATTCCGAGTGGCTTCCCGTTCGATACAGTTCCTTTAAAGATCTAAACATAATGGAAATCTTGGTCCTGATGACCCTGTCCTGATGACCCTGTCCTGATGATGCTGAATAGTTTACGGTTGAATCTGATAAAATGAATAAGCTATAGCATGTAGGTTACATGAAACGGTACGTACGATTATCTTGAAATATAATGTTTATCTCTCTGGGTAAGTTGCCAAGAATATATAGGAACGAATTACGTGAACAATTGTAAACATGATACGTGAGAAATTGTGAACTTCGTTCACGATTATATGAGGAACGCTGGGCATAGAATATATTGTGAACGTGATACGTGAAACATAATGTGAGTATGCTGAGTGAGAAAAGAATGTCGACGAAACGGCCTGAGACGTGAAACGTCTATCTGGTCATGGAGAAACCATGCTAAACGTGAGTCTGGTTTTCTCAAGTTTTCAGAAGTCAAATCCGGTACAAGTCTTGGAACGTATCCACGGATATGGAACACGAACCTGAATGTGAACAATGTCATGAATGCGAATCGAGACCTTAAATCATGAGAGATCATAAACATGAACTGAAACAGCATCATACTGCGAATAAGATGCAAACGTGAAAGTGAAAATAAACGTGAACGTGAAGTGAACGTAAACATCCACGTGACCGTGAACATGAATTATGTCTGATATGATGGTCGGTGGAATACTTTGAATTTGTACAATTTACTTCTAAATTTTCTGCAGGTCCGCTACTACATAATCCTTTCGAATGAAAGAAAACGCGCAGGCTGATTACATGGTTGTCTGTGACTTATGCAGTATCATACTTTTTCTGAGTCTGTGGTAACTGACAACAATTTCATGGAATTTCGTCTCATTTCTGCTCAAAATTTCTAAGGGTGGTAGTAACTCACTAACATGACGGCGTTCTATCTTGAACCTGTGGTATGTCAGACATCTAGATATGAACATAGCTGCATCAACGTGTTATATTGTTTCTATCAAAATCCTGCCTGGAATTTTGGTACATTTTGGTGGAAATCTGGTTAAGTAGTCACGGAAAATTTTAGTGAGAACTGTCAGCAATTTCTGCGGTAGCAGTCAATTGAGTTCAAGAAAACTTGTACTTCGTACATAGGCGTCGGTCGGGACCATCAGGTGATGGCCTTCACCTTCGCAGGATTGTCTGAAACTTCTTTCTGCTGAAATAGGGTGGCTTAGAAAGGTCACCTTGTTCAACTGGACTTCACATCTGAAAAGTTGCGCATATAATTTTCTCATATTTGAAAGTCTACATGGCTGTGAGAAGATGATTCTCCCGTTCTTCTTTTGGATTTAGTAGATCAGAATGTGGTCAATGAATATACTGACGATTTTATCAGAGAATTCATGGAAAAATTTTATTCGTAAATTTCATAATATAGCTGAAGCATTAGAGGGCTTAGGAATATGGATCAAAATTTTCAAGAGACTATAGTATGTGCAACAGTAGTCTGGAGAACATCACGTTCTTCCTCTCACCACTGATGATAGTATGATCAAAAATATTCCTGGGAGAAATGTTCAAAGCATCATAGCAGGTCAGATAGACCTTCTATACTTAGATTGAATATTAATTTATAATGATAAATTTTCTGGTGGTCGATACATGATCTCATGTTACTATCCTTCTTTCTGATGGACAGAGAATGATGCACCTTCTGGTGATGTGCTAGGGCGATTTAGCCTCGTCGCGATAACTCTGGCAGCTAATGTTTCAACTCTTTTAATTTAGCTTAAGCCCTACGGTAAAGAGTTCTGACAACATTTTTTGTTCTTGTGACAAATTCCAAGTTAAACTCTGCCTCGTGGTTAGAAAAAGAAATTCTGAAAACCTTCTACAATGACCTTTGGAAAACTTTAGGATAATTTTTTGATTATGAATTTAAGGAGTTTTAGAAGTAATTTTATAACTGATAGTTAAAAAGTCTTCGTAGCTATTGACTGAGAAGTCACGCGCTTAAAAAGCATAATAATTTGTATTGATTTTCTGGCAGAAATAAAATGAATATATTTGGAGTTTAGTAAGATGGATCTCGTCGTTAACTGAACGGAAATCCATCATAAATACGGTTTGTACTATGGAGTCTTTTCTGGCTAAAAGGTAGATAATGTCCGATTTAGATAAAGCTGACATATGAATAATTGAGCAAGCATGGTAGATCTTGTTGAATGTGTTTGTCTGTATCCTTACAGAATGAACTCTGTGTGTCTAACCTGAATAATATTCTAGTGGTGGTAACTGAATTTTAATGGTCTGATTTATGCGTGGCATAACAAAACGGGTATACCCCTTTCTGAAGGGTGCCTTGAATTACTAAGGGCATGGTTTAGAAACATACTGGAGTTATGAGTTCTGACTTGTAATTTGAGAAAAGCTTTGTATGACGTGTACCATGACTGGTGTCCTGATATGTGTCTTCTGAAACGATACCTAAGACCCATGTCTTGACTCTGTATTTCTGGTCACGTCCGTTCCGTTGTTCCGATGGCTACTGACTGATTAATATAAACACGGTGGTTGTCATTACCGCCCTGTCTGTTAGTTTTCTGACAGACATTATCATGACCGTGATTCATGTAACTATTTCTGCAGAGTGGTCGGCTGGGTACCGGTCCCCACTCTTCTGACTGAAAATAGCTGGGTGAAGTGTGACATCTAGCTAAGAAGGTGAAAGCATGGAATGGAATGGTAGTGTCTGATGGTTGAAATTTATTCTTGTTAGAAATTTCAAACTTATAGTTTCCGTTCTTGTTCTGTAGAGTCTTCGTAGTATAAACAGCATCAGCATCTTGAGAATCTCCAAAGCATTAGCATTTGTGAGGTCTTCAAAGTGTTAGCATCATCAGTATCTGATAAAATCTTTTACATCACGAGCAGCATCCGCATCTAGTAGAATATCGACAAATGGAAACGCCTGAGATAACTGAGGATCGATTAGCAATATCCATGGAGTAGGGTACCTGGAGTACACTTGGACTACTGTACATGAAGTACAAAGTGAATACTGCACATGGAGCATATCTGAGACACTATATGTGGAGTACTCATGTAATATTGTACATGGAGTATAACTGAGACACTATACATGGGGTACAGATGGAATACTGTACATGGCACTGGTGGAAATTTTTTTATGGGATGATCGATACTGGTATCGCTTGTCTGACATGATCAAAGAATTAAATTGATTTACACGGTAATAAACTGAACTGAAATGAGTAACATGATAGCCTGGTAATTTCTGCGTGGACTTAAAGTTGGTTGTTTGCATAAAGGTTTAAAAATATGATTAAACCGAATTTCAACAATGATTAGCATGAAGACATGATTGATGAAGACCAAACATGATTTATCATGCAACAGAAGTTTACCGTAATCCTTTTGTGTCTTGGCGTGAAAACATCATCACTCTGCTGGAAGCATAATCCTTGTAAGGATACATGAAACTGAATCAGCGTGGAAACGACATTAACTTGAGATTTTGAAAACTGGATTGTCACAAATAACATAAGAGTATGACCAACTGAGGTTTAACATTAACTGATGTGGATGGCTGCGGTTCAATCCACAAGATTCAAGGAAAAACATGTGACTAAGTATGGGCGATTCTGGTTCGAATCATACTTGTAATAACTCTATGAGAACTGTCATGTATAAGAATTCATAATCTGGGACTAAATATGGACGGTTGTAGTCCAAACCATACTAGTCAAAATTTTAATCAAGGATCATGATATGAACAATGGTGAACGCTTTTGGGTCGGTTCACAAAACAATTATCGGCTGAAAACATGAATTTTGACCTAAACACTAGTGAATGTTTATGGCTGGTTCACCAATTAATATTCGACTTAAACCAGAAATCTGACATGAGTAAGGATGAACGCCTATGAGTCGGTTCATCAATACAAAAGTTTCGAGTAAAAGCACATGCGACTATTTATGGCCAGTGTTGTACCAAGCTTTTATTTAGTCAAAAACTTTAAGAAAACTGACTGACAAATGAAGAAAGCCGATTTTTAATTGCATGAGAAACATGTAAGATAACAGCGCCAATATCTGGGAAGTTCCTGGTGACTACTCACTATTCACATGTCACATTTTAGAGCCTACAGGTCGAACCTTGCGCTCTGATACCATAATTGTAACACCCCACTTGGATAAGTGGACCGTTACGTGTATTTATGGCGTGTCATCCAAGCATAAGGTAAATGTCCTAAAACATTAAATGAACATAACAGAAATACCGGAATCAAACATCGGTAATCCAACCTAAGCTCAAAACATGAAAAATAAAATACTGAAGGAAAGGACTAAACAATGTCCAAATAAGCAAAATAATGTAAGTACATAAAGTAAAAAGTCTGGATAGCTTCCATCCAAATGCACATGCTCTCAGAATCCTGAGAGCGTCCTGGGGTACCTGCCGTTAGAACATGAAAGGGAACTACGGCTGAGCATAACGCTCAGTGAACGGATATAAAGCATGATACGGAATTTCTGAAATGAAACAGATGATGAAATACTGGAGCTGTAAGTCTGATAAGTAAAGTTACAGCGAAAATCTGTGAATAATCTATAAAGTCTGATTTATAAATAATAAAACTGAACTGTTATCTATTAAATTTGAAAACATGCATTTACTGTATTTTAATTGCCAGAGCTTATATAGGTCACGTGCTGTAACAATCGTGCATGAATAACTAGAGGGGTGACCTCGTCATGCTGTAGAGGGGTGACCTCTAAATAACTGTAGAGGGGTGACCTCTAAATACTGTGCTGGGTGGAGGGATCAGCTCCAATGTGAAGGATGTAGAGCACACACCACATTCACCCTGATAACTTGTAAACTAATAAGCCTAGGATGCATCCATACGGCCCACTAAACATACTAATAAAATGGCCAAACTGAACATGAGTGGGACGATGCAGGATATCACTCTCCTGCATGTGAGTCACGACACTGGTGCCTCTAGTGTCGTGGTTACGGTACCTCCGTAACTAGTACATAAACTAGTCGTGCTTGTATATAATGCTCAGGCAATTTATTTAGTTTTTAACATGATTACTGATAAGTTTAAACACATACGGGGGAAAAACATTTGGCTGCAAACGGGGATTCTTAATCATGCATAGAAAGGAAGTCCTTACTGAAAGGACGGAAAATCCGTACCTTGTGTCCAGTAATAAAATGTGAATGAAAGCTGAAGGATTTACTCTGACTTCACGGTTACTACATAAATAAGGATGTGGATGACTTGTCTGATTACTATATACTTTTACTTATTCTTATAGCTCTTAACTTGTTTTACATGTTCTGGTCTTGTTTTACTGTTTCGTGTATAGTCTTGTAATTCTGAGTGTTTCATGTATTTCTGATTAATGCATTTCATGTATTCTTATGTTATATACTTGATATTACCCAAATTAGTAACATTTCAAAAATAGCAGGTTTCCATAATTAATAATAAGCTCGTTTAATAAACATAGGTAAATTTATCTTGTTCATCGAATAAGCTAATTATATGAGTCACGGTTTAATAAATATATTAAATAAGCAAATTCTTATAGGTCAAGAATTATTAAGCCATGGTTAATCATAAGTATTATATTAATAAATCATGATTTAAATAATTCAGTTAGTAATTAAGCTCATTTTTAAATAAGCCCAAAATAATAAACCAATTACTACTAATAAACTAGATTACAATTTCGGACTAACTTTGAAGGTCATACAAAATAACATGGGTCAAATATGTAACTTTAGAATTTGTAAAATTTATTTGCAATTAGCTTTAAAATTCAGGGACCAAATGTGTAAACATTACTTTTTTAACCATGCAGCGTGTTATCACGTTTATAAAACGAATCTCCGTCTTCTTCGGCCAGTTAGCAAACCTATAACTTCCTACCTTTCAATCTTTCATTCTTTAGTTGTGTTATACTTTGCATAATGACTTAATGATACCCTCCCATAAGAGATTAATCGAAAAGCTAAGAAATTGTAACTATATACATGTAAACGTGCATTTTAAAGGTTACCTTCCTGGCCGAACGAAAACATTTCGAGGCTAAAAATGAACACGGTTAGTGGCAGTGAATCGAACTCGGACATGATTCAAACTTGATCACGAATAATAACTCGACTCGATCTACTAGCGAAATCAAACCTCTTTTCCCAACTCGTTCAGATCGTAAGCGAATGTAATGATCTTTCATATGCATCGTAAACGATATGATAATGCATGGAAACCATACGAGTAAGAACACCGTCTTGAATATAATGTGAACGATTCTTACTTGAACACAAACAAATTGTATTCATCCTGCTCGAACTGTACTCCATACACGAACATGTCATAATCCCCAGCCAAAGCTTAAGTCGACCGCGAACCGCAGCTTGTACGTAACCAAAATATGACGCGAACGCAAACCAAGTACTATTAAACACACTTTAGTATTGGCAAACATGAGCCTAATCCTAAATGGCACGAATTAAACATACATTCAGAATATAGCGCATATCCATCTTATTTTGTTTCTCAAATGAGATTTAGGAGGAACGAATGAAAAAAGAAAACTGATAAGTTAATATATAATTTAAGTAGATGGTCAAATCAAGGATCCCTAATCTTGCGGAGTACGTAGCATTGACTAATGAAATCCCTGATTTTGTGGATTAGTTGCCGAGCTTATTGACCAAATATATAATTGGCTCCTATTTATGTCGTATGGTTTTGCTTAAGTTATTTAAGAGACTTTTTTTTAGTTAGTTTTCCAATGGGCCGGGTCGGGCCTTTATTTGTCTTGTAAGATTTAAGCTTAACATAAAGCCCGTGTAATTATTTCATGTCATAACTTGTGTTCTCGTGCGTGTCGTGAATTCATGATTTTTAATGTCGTGTTTTATTTTGTCGTGTTGTATTTAATATACGTAATTACTTGTCGTGAGTTATTTAAATATTAAAAGTTTTAAGTTCATGGTATTTTCAAGCGGCTTTTACAACTCTTCTCCTCTAAAAGAATAATTCGTCCTCGAATTAGAAACGTGGTATTGCTACGTGTTTTACAACTTCAATATCTTCAATCTTTAACGATATCCTTACATATGTTTGAAAAGGAAAAAAACATATAATTAGATATGAAAGTAGCAGCATTACTTTGCTTTAATAGAAATGGCTCACAAAATATGAAACAGCAGGGTGGACTCATTTTTAACAGTTGTCAATTGCAAGGCTCCACCCGAGATATAGAGATATTATTAAAATTGACTTGGATATGAGCTCTAATAACTATTAAATTGACATAACATAGTGATATTCTTGTTTTTTTTATTATGGCAATTTTTTACACACTTATGTCACACATTATATCTCACAAGTACCTCCAATGAGACTTGAACGCACAACCTCTTGTTGATGTCTCCTCACATAACACTAGACCAAAGGCCTTGGGTATTCTTAAAGTGATATTCAAGAAGTTTTGAGTAGCCACTGGTTAGTTGACTATATAAAGCCACACAAATTCTTCATAAACAAAAACGCCTTAGTTCTTTTGACGTGCAAGGTTCCTAAGGTTAGTTTTAAAGCCAGGCAGATCACAAAGCAAGTAATCCTATTTCACTCTGATGTTGAAAGGGACACGGATAATCATAAGTTTCCTGATCACTTCCTTCTTCAACCAATCTACCCTTTCTTTCAAAATGAAAATCAGTACACTTTTAAAAGTTTGTAAAGCATACCTCAGTCCCCTCAACTGTTTCTCGGTACCCAGCAAGCACATAGTCTTTTGTAAGTGTCTCCTTGGGATAATTTGCGGTTGGAGGATGAAAGTCTGGTAGTGGAAGCCTGACAGTAGAAGAAAATATGATTCAATGACAGTCGGAAGTCATAAGAGTGATACAAGGTAATTTGTCTAAATTCTCTAGTGAAAATGTAAAACCAGTTGGGAAAAAAGATTGCTTGGAGAGAGCTAAAACAGAAGGGTAAACTCTTGTGTCCATATTTACAGGAATCATATGCATAAACTAAACATACATAACGATTGTGAACTCTAAAAGAAATAGCAACAAATATGAATTTTTCTAGATTACACAAATTACCTTGAATTCAGAGGCTCTTTCTCACACCTCAGTTTGTATGATGGGAGCTATGTAGAGCGCCTACTACAGGTTGGATAGCAGAGGTGAGACATATGTTGCATATATGTTTAATTGACAGATAAGTGAAAAAACAAACCTATTTACAGGAAAGTTAGATGATAGCGCAAATGACTCGACTCGGGATGTATCCCTGCCTAATGAGCCACCAACTGCACTGTTATTGAATGCACTCGTGTAGTTGGTACCATGATACCTTTGCATTTCTGCTAACTATGACCTGCATACTGTCTCACATATTAAATGTCTGCAAGTTACCATGTCAATGTCTGAAAAATATACTATTGTACAACAAAAACAACAACATACCCAATCCTACCGAGGTAATAAATTCACTGTCGTATATATACATATTCGGTGTTCACAAAAAGAGAATAGAACGATGTCAATAAGAACGAAAATAGAGTAAATGGCTTATCTTTTAATTTTTATTAGTAAATGGCAATAACTTGGTGAAAAGTGAAAACATTATAACTCTTTTCTCTTTTATGCGTAGAAGGTTACTCATATGGTCATTGGCATATCAGAGAATGTCACCTCATAAACTAACCATATGTTTAAGGTATTTCTAAAGTAAAGCACGTTGAAAAAGCTCAGTATAATCCCAAGGTTCAATGCAATAAGTAGATAACCCAATACTACTCCGTAACTAAGAGCTCATTTGCATATTTACGGGTCAGTAGTGAGGGTCTAAAAGACACTATACTTTTATCTGAAATAAGCATCTCCTAACCTACTACATAAACGTAAACAACATCAAACTTTCTGAACGGAAAACAAACATAAATCAGTGTAGATCGTATCTACTTGTTTAAGCGGCTTATCATCTTATAGGGATTTTGAACTATATGTTTCAAGACCATTATTCCAGCTTATTTTGATACTTATGATATTAAGTTAAATCACAGTTTATATGAATAGTATGTAAAGAAATTTTAAACACAGTATACACAACAAACGCTAAAAATGCTTATTAAGAATTTGCGTAATACCAATCGGTCTTAGTTGAATGACAATTTGTGTGAAAGTAAACATAATAATCGGAGAAAATCCATAATAATTTTCAATCATAACACATACAAGAAACTCAAAACGCAAAAACATCAAACAATCAATACCCATTAAGTTAAGTGATGGGAGAAACCCATCAACTCCATGAATAATGAAATAGATGCAACCCACACTGCCGAATTAACAGATTTTCCAGCAAATTCATAACCCCTCGGTAAATCAAATGATGCAGAAATACAAGGGCTTAGTTGAGATCAATTAGTAGTACCTTATTCCACAAAAAGGTGAAGATTGGTGGGAACACCTTAACCTCGGTTGCCTTTTGGCACCAGCCATTGTCCACCCCACAAGGAATAGCTCCGTCAACTTAATAAGTGTGAAAGCACTTATCCTTTTACCACTTAATTATAATAATAACCAAGCCAAAACGTGTATTTTATGTCGTAACTATCGGAATTATGCGTGGTTTCTGTTTTTGTTGTGATTTAGGACCAAAATATGAAAATGGGAGAAAACACGGGCTTTCACGGGCTTTTATCGAAGAAAATAACAAAAGACGACGTCAAAAGATCAAGAGTGCAAAAAGAACGGAAGTCCAAGGCCTATTTTGAAGATTTATCGAAGAAAAAGTCTAAAGACGGAAGTTTAATAAAGCCGAAGAACTCAAACCTAATTTATGAAGAAATTACAAGACGATTTTAATTAACCCCGAGACAAAGTCAAAAAAGTCGAAGAATTTAGAAGATGAAAAGATGAGAAAGAAAGAAAGAAGGAAGCTTCCAACACATTCTTACCTCCCTAATCACTATAAATACCCTCCTAATATCACATTAGGAGGTGTTGACTAACTTGACAAACTAGTCTTCCACCATTTTCATTACTTGCACCTTTAATTACTTGCACTTTCTTATTGTCATTTCATTAATTGCACCTTTAATTTCTTGCCTTTAATTTCAAGTAAGTCTTTAATTTTTGTTGTTGAATCTTATTTTTAATCAAGTTCTTATCTTTAATCTCTCATTCTTCCTTTCTTGTCTTGCTTAATCTTTATGTTTATGTGCTTATTGTTATGCTTATTTGATTAAGTGTTATGTTTTTTTATGCTTTTGATTGTCTTGGATTATTGATTTTTATAGCTTATTTGTGTTTATTTTAAATTTACTTAAGTTTTATAAAATTTATTTTTGTTAAAAAATTCGTTTTTAATTATTTTATCATTCAATGTTTTCAAAAGTCTTTAAATTTTAGCTTATTAGTTTTTCTTATACGTGTTTTGATTAGGTTTTTAGGCGTGTGCTTATTTGATTAATAGCTTATTTATTTTGCTTATTTTGCCTTTATCCTACGGTATTCCCATTACCCGTCGGAAAAAGGCTTTACATTCCGATCAATAGATCAGAAAGGGGATTTGATATTCGGACCCACATTCCGATCAATAGATCGGAAAAGGTTTTTGGTTATTCCGACTTGGATTCCTTTTTGGATTCCGACGAAGGTCCTCTTCGTGACATTCCGATTAGGGATTGTGATTCCTTTGGGATTCCGATTTGGTATTCCGACCAGGGTGTGTGTTTGGTATTCCGATTAGGTCTGGAGGTGACAGCATTCCGATCTGGGATTCCGATAACATTCTGACGAGGACGCATTCAAATCTTGATTCCGAGTTAAGAACTCAAATCAAATCTAATTTAACTCGGAAGTTTAATAAAGCCGAAAAACTCGACGAAAAGTAAATTTGACAAGTTAACTCGGAATCAAGATCAGAATGCATCCTCGTCGGAATGTTATCAGAATCCCAGATCAGAATGCTGTCACCACCAGACCTAATCGGAATACCAAACACACGCCCCTGGTCGAAATACCAAATCGGAATCCCAAAGGAATCACAAACCCTAATCGGAATGTCACGAAGAGGACCTTCGTCGGAATCCAAAACGGAATCCAAGTCAGAATAACCAAAACCCTATTCCGATCTACTGATCGGAATGTGGGTCGGAATATCAATCCCCTTTCCGATCTATTGATCGGAATGTAAAGCCCTTTTCCGACGGGTAATCGGAATACCGTAGGATAAAGGCAAAATAAGCAAAATAAATAAGCTATTAATCAAATAAGCACACGCCTAAAAACCTAATCAAAACACGTATAAGAAAAACTAATAAGCTAAAATTTAAAGACTTTTGAAAACATTAAATGATAGAATAATTAAAAACGACTTTTTAAAAAAAATAACTTTTATAAAACTATGTAAATTTAAGATTTACACAAATAAGCTATAAAAATGAATAATCCAAGACAATCAAAAGCATAAAAAACATAACACTTAATCAAATAAGCATAACAATAAGCACATAAACATAAAGATTAAGAAAAACAAGAAAGGAAGAATGAGAGATTAAAGATAAGAACTTGATTAAAAATAAGATTCAACAACAAAAATTAAAGACTTACTTGAAATTAAAGGCAAGAATTTAAAGCTGCAATTAATGAAATGACAATAAGAAAGTGCAAGTAGTTAAAGGTGCAAGTAATGAAAATGGTGGAAGACTAGTTTGTCAAGTTAGCCAACACCTCCTAATGTGATATTAGGAGGGTATTTATAGTGATTGGGGAGGTAAGCATGTGTTGGAAGCTTCCTTCTTTCTTTCTTTCTCGTCTTTTCGACTTCTAAATTCTTCAACTTTGTCTCGGGATTAATTAAACTCGTCTTGTAATTTCTTCATAAATTAGATTTGAGTTCTTCGGCTTTATTAAACTTCCGTCTTTAGACTTTTTCTTCGATAAATCTTCAGAATAGGCCTTGGACTTCCGTTCTTTTTGCACTCTTGATCTTTTGACTTCGTCTATTGTCTTTTTCTTCGATAAAAGCTCGTGAAAGCCCGTATTTTCTCCCTTTTTCATATTTTGGTCCTAAATCACAACAAAACACAAACCACGCATAATTCCGACATTTACGACATAAAATACACGTTTTGGCTTGGTTATTATTATAATAAAGTTGTAAAAGGATAAGTGTTTTCACACTTATTAAATCCCCTACACTTGACCATTGCAATGTCCTCATGTAATGCATTAATTACAAAGCAAGTTTTACATTTTCCATCACAATCAATCCACATTGGCCTTTATTAAAGAAACAGAATATTTAAAGGAAGAAAACAAGTAAAAAGATCAAAAACTTACCTTGGGGTTTTGGAATGTCATGAATGATTATCATCCTCAAGTTTCACGTTCCCCATACCAAGTTTAAAAACGAGATCATTGTTATTATAAGTTAGCAAACTATCATAGACTCCCTTATTCCTAGGTGTATCTCTTATATTTTATTGTTGTCTTGAATGATCACGAGGATGCATTGTTGACTTATTTCGATAATTATTTAGGCCGAAAATAAAGTAGGACGATTTAATCAATAGTTAGCTAAAGGACAAAATCGTTTAAAACTACTTCTCGGGACCTCATAAAGTTCATATCTAGGCATAACTCGCTTCACGATTTGAGACCTTTCTCGGACCGATATTTGGCAGTGACTTCATACTTCGAATCTTGAGAGACGTTCATTAAATAATGGTCTTCTCTTCATAATAGGAATTTCTTCACTTGAAGTTTTTCTTGAGAGATTCTTCATACTTGGACCACGACTTCTTCATTTTTCTCCAATCTTTATTTGGGATTTTGATATACAACGATCCACCTCCTTTCAGGACTTGGATCTATTTATCCTCATACCTTGTTAGGGCCTTTTTGGATAGACTTCTCCATGATCTTTAGGGGAGTATTTGCCTTTCGTCGTGTGTTTCAATAATTATATTGATTTTTGATAAATGATTCTTCACATCACTCGGGATCTTTAGCAACAAAATGTAGCCCTCATGTCTTGTTAGGACCTTTTCGGACTCGCCAATCTTAGCATCCCTCTTTAATAAGTTATGCCTTGGCTATGAACTCTAATTAATACCGAGCAACTTTTAAACGATCTTGAGCTAGAAGCTAAGTAACTTTTCAAATCGTACGACCTTATTTATTGCAATTAAATTTATTAACAAGCGATGTGAGAAAAAGCTCATAATCAACTCACATAAATTCATGAAAGAATTCCAAACTTATAATTGACTGTATCATCTCTCGTTCTCTACAATTTAATATCTCAAGGAATGAGACTCGTGGATGCTTAGCCTATTAAATCAAAGTTTTGGGTTTTCAAGTCATCTATAGGATCTTGCAAATTCTTAGACTCTTTCAAGTTTAGAATTCGCTTTTTAAAGTTCCCTTGATAAACGACTTTCTCGGATCAATTATAGGAACTCTCGAAAAGTTCTTGTTCTTAACCCTTAAGAGTTAAGACTTTCGCGTTTTAAAGTTCCCTATATAAAAGCCTAGCAAAACTTGACTTAAACACGTTAAGGATACTAGCTAGAGTAAACTTAGATAAGTAAACTCGGGTTGAGTCAAAAGATTCACGACGTTTAAAAATTAAAACCACTTTATTAAAAATTTATTCTAGCGAAAGAAAATTAACGATAACAAAGGAAAAACTACAAGGCCAAAATAGATCAAAAATTTTGAAAAATGTCGAATATTTAGATTTTCCGGTTAAAATGAGGACTAATACAAGAAAAAGCCCATTTAACTTCGATAGAAGTCCCCCCTACACTTAATATAAACATTGTCCTCAATGTTTAAGCATGTGGAAGTAAACTCCCCTACACTTAGGACATTGTGCACTTTGTTTAAATCTTGCTAAGGAAGAGACAACTAAAGTGATTCCTATTTTAATATTGAAGAATATAAAATAGAGAATCAAAAGAGTTTAGGATAGAACCCGGAAGACGGGTATACGGAATCACGGGTCGTCAAAAGTAATCAAGAATGGATCTTTGAAAGCTCGAATCCCTGCACAGCATAAGAAAGAAAACAACAAACACATACTATGGTCTCCCCCTACACTTATTATAAAAACAAAAGAAAAAGGATAGATACTCGGGTTGCCTCCCGAGAAGCGCTTGTTTTTGGTAACCGAGTCGTGAGCCTGACTCGACCTTCATTAGCATGGGAAGAAACTTTAAGAACATCCACCGGGATCAAATACATGGTTTGCATCCATCAAGTAGCACAAGCTTAAGGCGAACAAGGCAAGCCAAAGAAGGGTAGGCAAGGTTCCCTTAAGCAAAGATGGAGCACGGTGGTAGTAAAGGTGAAGAGGTGCAAGCATATCTCCATGGTTTCCAAAAATATTTCCTTTTATTTCATCATATGGATAATGAGATGGCTTAAAAATTGCAATACCGGGATCGAACACCTTCTCATTTAGGGGAAAATAACACTCAGGCTCAGTAGACCTTGAAGAGGATCCGCTCATAAATCTTACAGTCTCATCCTCAGAAGGTGGATAGAGAGGTGTCAAGACATAAGTACTGCGGATATCGGTGTGTTCCGGCTTCTTCTCCTTTGCAACGGGTTTCTTCATATCCAAAGGAGGATAAAGACCATAATCATCAAAGTCCAAAGGAGAAGAATCACTCTCATTTGGGAAGTAAGTGTTGAGAAAAGTAGCAAAATCTTCCTTAAATGAGTAGTCATCCAAAGTAGGATCAAGCATTGTTGGTGGAGGATCTTCATCAAAATTAGGTGCAAGGTCATCATGCGAAGAATCACTCGAGAGAGTATCAGCCTCATCAAAATCATCATAAGTGGGCATGTCTGGATACTCAGAAGTAAAATTATCATAATCATCCCCATAGGAACTAGAATCATCATCATAAGCATCATAGATCGATGGAGAATCATAAATTGGTGGATGATCAGAATTAGAGAGAGAATCGTCCACATCATCTTGGAACAGTGGATTATCATAGGAAGAATCGAATAGAGGATTGTTGTAGATGACAAAATCATCAAGCACATTAATCATATTCTCTTCCATTGGGTTTGATTGTGATCTTCCCCATTTTAAACACTTGTGCATCATTCCCGACCCTTAAGATTAACTCACCTTCGGCAACATCGACTAATACTTTTCCGGTTCTCAAGAATGGCCAACCAAGTATTAACGGAATACAAGGGTCCATTTCATAATCAACAACAACAAAGTCAACCGGAAAAGTGAATGTGCCAACTTTATGAACACATCTTCGGCAATACCAACGGGGTAAGCGAGAGTACGATTTGCTAGCTCAAGAGTCATCTTTGTTGGAGTAAGATCGGGTAATGATAACTTTTTCCAAACACTTAAAGGCATCAGATTTATACTTGCCCCGAGATCGGCTAAGGCAGTAAATTCTTCGGTTTGGTGAAAAGTACATGGTAGCACAAAACGACCGGGATCTCCAAGTTTCTCCGGAAGTTCTTTAAGAAGGACGGGAGAACAATTTTCATTCACTCGAGTATTAACAAACTCGGCCATCTTCTCCTTCTTATTAAGCAATTTCTTAAACATCTTAACAAATTTAGGCATTTGGGCTAGAGCTTCAACAAGGCTAAAGGTGATGGTCAGTCCCGAAATCTTCTTCAAATAGTTCGACACTTGAATGTCATCCTTGGTTTTCAATTTGGCCTTGTCTAAGAGAGAAGGATAAGGTATATTGGGTTTATAGGTGGAAGGTGTAGCAGGTAAAGGTTGAGATGTTGAAGGTTTAAAGGTGGAAGGTGGGGTTGGTGAAGGGTTTTTCTTGGGTAGTTCTTCATGCATAGGTGGAGACGGTAATGGGGAACTAATACTAGGCGTGGGAGTAGGAGGGATAAATGGTGGTGGAGGAGGTGTAGATGGAGTAAGTGGGGGAGCGGTAGATGGTCCTACAAGAGTTGCTCCACTGCGTGTAGTAATAGCACTCACATTCGCTCTTGGGTTGGTGACGGTATTTGAATGTAGAGAGCCCGAAGTAGAGGGTTGAGTGGTTGGTAAGAAACTAGCGAGCATATTCTTCAAATCAGTTGTTTGAGTGCTAAGAGAAGTTTGTATATCATGTCGAAGCTCGGATCTAATATCATTACCTTGCTTAGTGATATCTCCTTTCAAATTGATGATTTGGCTTTGTAGATTCTTGATTTGCTCTCCTTGGGTCCTCATGAAAGTTTCCACATCTTGATTAATGGGTGGGGCTTGTTGAGCGGGTGGGTGATAAGGATTAGAAGCTCGAGGTGGGTTTGGGTTGCTTCTATTGTAGTTGTTGGGGTTGTGGTTTTGAGGAGAAAAACCGGGTGAAAGAAAGTTGTTAGAACAGAAACTTAGCAAGTTACGATCACCTTGAGGTCGGTCTTGGTAGCTTTCCGTTGAATAGTTACCATGAGCCGCATACACGTTTTCCGGATTGTCATGAGTAGAAGGACAATCAGTGTATGAATGAGGACCGCCGCAGGTCTCACAAGAAAGTGCTACAGCTTTAACTTGTTGTTGATTTGTAGCCAAAAGTTGCATATTCTTGCTCATTTCGACCATTGCGCGGGTCAATTCGGTGATATCAGGGTTTGAAGAAGTAGAAGACACATTGACTCTCGGGTTATGCCTTGAAGATGCGGATGAATCCCAATTTTTGTGATGAGTAGTCATGTTCTCTATAAGCTCTCTACACTCCTCGGGTCGTCTTTTCATAAATGTGCCACCGACGGCTGCATTAATCGTATCACGATCACGAAAAGTTAAACCATTGTAGAAAGTATCAATCAAAGTAATGGGGAGCATGTTATGGTTTGTACATCGATCAATCAAAACATTATATCGTTCCCAAGCATAAAAAAGTGATTCATCGGGTTCTTGAGTAAATCCACTAATTTGATTTCGAAGGCTCGTGACCAAGAAAAATAACGTTTACGCGTGAACGGATCCCAAAATACAACGCGTCTCTCACAGAAAACCGTTAACCTTCACGAAAAGAGCCGGCAGCGGCGCCATTTGAAAGTATGATTTTGCTACTTTTCTCAACACTTACTTCCCAAATGAGAGTGATTCTCCTCCTTTGGACTTTGATGATTATGGTCTTTATTCTCCTTTGGATATGAAGAAACCCGTTGCAAAGGAGAAGAAGCCGGAAGACACCGATATCCGCAGTACTTATGTCTTGACACCTCTCTATCCACCTTCTGAGGATGAGACTGTGAGATTTATGAGCGGATCCTCTTCAAGGTCTACTGAGCCTGAGTGTTATTTTCCCCTAAAGGAAAAGGTGTTCGATCCAGGTATTGCAATTTTTAAGCCATCTCAGTATCCATCTGATGAAATAAAAGGAAAGATTTTTGGAAACCATGGAGATATGTTTGCACCTCTTAACCCTTACTACCACCGTGCTCCATCTTTGTTTAAGGGAACCTTGCCTACCCTTCTTTGGCTTGCCTTGTTCGCCTTAAGCTTGTGCTACTTGATGGATGAAAACCATGTATTTGATCCCGGTGGATGTTCTTAAAGTTTCTTCCCATGCTAATCAAGGTCGAGTCAGGCTCACGACTCGGTTACCAAAAACAAGCGCTTCTCGGGAGGCAACCCGAGTATCTATCCTTTTTCTTCTTTTTATAATAAGTGTAGGGGGGAGACCATAGTATGTGTTTGTTGTTTTCTTTCTTATGCTGTGCAGGGATTCGAGCTTTCCAAGATCCATTCTTGATGACTTTTGACGACCCTTGATTCCGTGTACCCGTCTTCTGGGTTCTATCCTAAACTCTTTTGATTCTCTATTTTATATTCTTCAATATTAAAATAGGAATCACTTTAGTTGTCTCTTCCTTAGCAAGATTTAAACAAAGTGCACAATGTCCTAAGTGTAGGGGAGTTTACTTCCACATGCTTAAACATTGAGGACAATGTTTATATTAAGTGTAGGGGGACTTCTATCGAAGTTAAGTGGGCTTTTCCTTGTATTTTTCCTCATTTTAACCGGAAAATCTAATTTTTCGACATTTTTCAAAATTTTTGATCTATTTTGGCCTTCTAGTTTTTCCTTTGTTATCGTTAATTTTCTTTCGCTAGAATAAATTTTTAATAAAGTGGTTTTAATTTTTAAACGTTGTGAATCTTTTGACTCAACCCGAGTTTACTTATCTAAGTTTACTCTAGCTAGTATCCTTAACGTGTTTAAGTCAAGTTTTGCTAGGCTTTTATATAGGGAACTTTAAAACGCGAAAGTCTTAACTCTTAAGGGTTAAGAACAAGAACTTTTCGCAAGTTCCTATAACTGATCCTAGAAAGTCGTTTATCAAGGGAACTTTAAAATGCGAATTCTAAACTTGAAAGAGTCTAAGAATTTGCAAGATCCTATAGATGACTTGAAAACCCAAAACTTTGATTTAATAGGCTAAGCATCCACGAGTCTCATTCCTTGAGATTTTAAATTATGGAGAACAAGAGATGATAGAGTCAATTATAAGTTTGGTATTCTTTCATGAATTTATGTGAGTTGATTATGAGCTTTTTCTCCCATCGCTTGTTAATAGATTTAATTGCAATAAATAAGGTCGTACGATTTGAAAAGTTACTTAGCTTCTAGCCCAAGATCGTTCAAAAGTTGCTCGGTATTAATTAGAGTTCATACCCAAGGCATAACTTATTGAAGCGGGATGCCAAGATTGGCGAGTCCGAAAAGGTCCTAACAAGACATGAGGGCTACATTTTGTTGCTAAAGATCCCGAGTGATGTGAAGAACCATTTATCAAAAATCAATATGAAGGATCGAGACACACGACGAAAAGCAAATACTCCCCTAAAGATCTTGGAGAAGTCTATCAAAAAAGGCCCTAACAAGGTATGAAGATAAATAGATCCAAGTCCTAAAAGGAGGCGGATCGTTGTATATCAAAATCCCAAATAAAGATTGGAGAAAAATGAAGAAGTCGTGGTCCAAGTATGAAGAATCTCTCAAAAAAAACTTCAAGTGAAGAAATTCCTATTATGAAGAGAAGACACTTATTTCATGAACGTCTCTCAAGATTCGAAGTATGAAGTCACTGCCAAATATCGGTCCAAGAAAGGTCTCAAATCGTGAAGCGAGATATGCCAAGATATGAACTTTATGAGGTCCCGAGAAGCAGTTTTAAAAGATTTTGTCCTTTAGCTAACTATTGATTAAATCGTCCTACTTTATTTTCGGCCTAAATAATTACCGAAATAAGTCAACAATGCATCCTCATGATCATTCAAGACAACAATAAAATATAAGAGATACACCTAGGAATAAGGGAGTCTAAGTAAATAATTGGCCCACATGAGTTTGTGATAGTTTGTTAACTTATAATAACAATGATCTCGTTTTTAAGCTTGGTATGGGGAACGTGAAACTTGAGGATGATAATCATTCATGACATTCCAAAACCCCAAGGTAAGTTTTTGATCTTTTTACTTGTTTTCTTCCTTTAATTATTCAGTTTCTTTAATAAATGCCAATGTGGATTGATTGTGATGGAAAATGTAAAACTTGCTTTGTAATTAATGCATTACATGAGGACATTGCAATGGTCAAGTGTAGGGGATTTAATAAGTGTGAAAACACTTATCCTTTTACCACTTAATTATAATAATAACCAAGCCAAAACGTATATTTTATGTCGTAAATATCGGAATTATGCGTGGTTTGTGTTTTTGTTGTGATTTAGGACCAAAATATGAAAAGGGGAGAAAACACGGGCTTTCACGGGCTTTTATCGAAGAAAAAGACAAAAGACAAAGTCAAAAGATCAAGAGTGCAAAAAGAACGGAAGTCCAAGGCCTATTCTAAAGACTTATCGAAGAAAAAGTCTAAAGACGGAAGTTTAATAAAACCGAAGAACTCAAATCTAATTTACGAAGAAATTACAAGACGAGTTTAATTAATCCCGAGACAAAGTCGAAAAAGTCGAAGAATTTAGAAGACGAAAAGACGAGAAAGAAAGAAGGAAGGAAGCTTCCAACACATGCTTACCTCCTTAATCACTATAAATACCCTCCTAATATCACATTAGGAGGTGTTGGCAAACTTGACAAACTAGTCTTCCACCATTTTCATTACTTGCACCTTTAATTACTTGCACTTTCTTATTGTCATTTCATTAATTGCACCTTTAATTTCTTGCCTTTAATTTCAAGTAAGTCTTTAATTTTTGTTGTTGAATCTTATTTTTAATCAAGTTCTTATCTTTAATCTCTCATTCTTCCTTTCTTGTTTTGCTTAATCTTTATGTTTATGTGCTTATTGTTATGCTTATTTGATTAAGTGTTATCTTTTTTTATGCTTTTGATTGTCTTGGATTATTGATTTTTATAGCTTATTTGTGTTTATCTAAAATTTACTTAAGTTTTATAAAAGTTATTTTTGTTAAAAAGTCGTTTTTAATTATTCTATCATTTAATGTTTTCAAAAATATTTAGTCTTTAGCTTATTAGTTTTTCTTATACGTGTTTTGATTAGGTTTTTAGGCGTGTGCTTATTTGATTAATAGCTTATTTATTTTGCTTATTTTGCCTTTATCCTACGGTATTCCGGTTACCCGTCGGAAAAGGGCTTTACATTCCGATCAATAGATCGGAAAGTTTGATTGGATATTCCGACCCACATTCCGATCAGTAGATCGGAAAAGGGTTTTGGTTATTCCGACTTGGATTCCTTTTTGTATTCCGACGAAGGTCCTCTTCATGACATTCCGATTAGGGTTTGTGATTCCTTTGGGATTTCGATTTGGTATTCCGACCAGGGGCGTGTGTTTGGTATTCCGATTCGGTCTGGTGGTGACAGCATTCCGATCTGGGATTCCGATAACATTCCGATGAGGACGCATTCCGATCTTGATTCCGATTAGGAGTGGTAAGTCTTCATTCCGACAGGATTTCGATCACATTCCGATCGGATTCCGACAGGTTTGTTTTTAATATTTTGTTTTAGTTTTATTTTTAAGTTTACATTGTTTTATTTTTAAGTGTTTTTCTAATAATTTTTAGTTTAATTTTTAAAGCTTTTATTTTTATTAAATTGTCAATTTTACTTTCATTTTAATTAACTTGTCAAATTTACTTTTCGTCCAGTTCTAGTTTTACGTCATTTAATTCATTTACTTTTCTAAAGTTTTAAAAAATTGCACCATTTACATTTTAATTAGTTTTAGTTTTAATTACTGTCAATTATTTTAAAGTTTTGCAATTTATTTTACAACAACCAAAAATATTCTTTTTCACCAAAAGACGACTGAGTCGCACTTAAACTGGTAGTCAATTCGAGAAGATCGAACGATAAATTTAACCCTAGCAAAATCCTACTTTCAAATGATTTTTCTAGGGTTAAAGTTATCGTCCGATCTTCTCGAATTGACTACCAGTTTAAGTGCGTGAAAAAGAATATTTTTGGTTGTTGTAAAATAAATTGCAAAACTTTAAAATAAATGACAGTAATTAAAACTAAAACTAATAAAAATGTAAATGGTGCAATTTTAAAACTTTAAAAAAAGTAAATGAATTAAATGACGTAAAATTAAAACTCTACGAAAAGTAAATTTGACAAGTTAATTAAAATGAAAGTAAAATTGACAATTTAATAAAAATAAAAGCTTTAAAAATTAAACTAAAAATAACTAGAAAAACACTTAAAAATAAACAATGTAACCTTAAAAATAAAACTAAAACAAAATATTAAAAACAAACCTGTCGAAATCCGATCGGAATGTGATCGGAATCCTATCGGAATTAAGACTTACCACTCCTAATCGGAATCAAGATCGGAATGCGTCCTCGTCGGAATGTTATCGGAATCCCAGATCGGAATGTTGTCACCACCAGACCTAATCGGAATACCAAACACACGCCCCTGGTCGAAATACCGAATCGGAATCCCAAAGGAATCACAGACCCTAATCGGAATGTCACGAAGAGGACCTTCGTCGAAATCCAAAAAGGAATCCAAGTCGGAATAACCAAAACCCTATTCCGATCTACTGATCGGAATGTGGGTCGGAATATCAAATCCCCTTTCCGATCTATTGATCGGAATGTAAAGGCCTTTTCCGACGGGTAATCGGAATACCGTAGGATAAAGGCAAAATAAGCAAAATAAATAAGCTATTAATCAAATAAGCACACGCCTAAAAACCTAATCAAAACACGTATAATAAAAACTAATAAGCTAAAATTTAAAGACTTTTGAAAACATTAAATGATAGAATAATTAAAAACGACTTTTTTAAAAAAATAACTTTTATAAAACTTAAGTAAATTTAAGATAAACACAAATAAGCTATAAAAATCAATAATCCAAGACAATCAAAAGCATAAAAAACATAACACTTAATCAAATAAGCATAACAATAAGCACATAAACATAAAGATTAAGCAAAACAAGAAAGGAAGAATGAGAGATTAAAGATAAGAACTTGATTAAAAATAAGATTCAACAACAAAAATTAAAGACTTACTTGAAATTAAAGGCAAGAATTTAAAGGTGCAATTAATGAAATGACAATAAGAAAGTGCAAGTAATTAAAGGTTCAAGTAATGAAAATGGTGGAAGACTAGTTTGTCAAGTTAGCCAACACCTCCTAATGTGATATTAGGAGGGTATTTATAGTGATTAGGGAGGTAAGCATGTGTTGGAAGCTTCCTTCTTTCTTTCTTTCTCGTCTTTTCGACTTCTAAATTTTTCAACTTTGTCTCGGGATTAATTAAACTCGTCTTGTAATTTCTTCATGAATTAGATTTGAGTTCTTCGGCTTTATTAAACTTCCGCCTTTAGACTTTTTCTTCGATAAATCTTCAGAATAGGCCTTGGACTTCCGTTCTTTTTGCACTCTTGATATTTTGACTTCGTCTTTTGTCTTTTTCTTCGATAAAAGCTCGTGAAAGCCCGTGTTTTCTCCCCTTTTCATATTTTGGTCCTAAATCACAACAAAACACAAACCACGCATAAATCCGACATTTACGACATAAAATACACGTTTTGGCTTGGTTATTATTATAATTAAGTGGTAAAAGGATAAGTGTTTTTACACTTATTAAATCCCCTACACTTGACCATTGCAATGTCCTCATGCAATGCATTAATTACAAAGCAAGTTTTATATTTTCCATCACAATCAATCCACATTGGCCTTTATTAAAGAACCAGAATATTTAAAGGAAGAAAACAAGTAAAAAGATCAAAAACTTACCTTGGGGTTTTGGAATGTCATGAATGATTATCATCCTCAATTTCACGTTCCCCATACCAATTTTAAAAACGAGATCATTGTTATTATAAGTTAGCAAACTATCATAGACTCCCTTATTCCTAGGTGTATCTCTTATATTTTATTGTTGTCTTGAATGATCACGAGGATGCATTGTTGGCTTATTTCGATAATTATTTAGGCCGAAAATAAAGTAGGACGATTTAATCAATAGTTAGCTAAAGGACAAAATCTTTTAAAACTGCTTCTCGGGACCTCATAAAGTTCATATCTAGGCATAACTCGCTTCACGATTTGAGACCTTTCTCGGACCGATATTTGGCAGTGACTTCTCTTCATAATAGGAATTTCTTCACTTGAAGTTTTTCTTGAGAGATTCTTCATACTTGGACCACGACTTCTTCATTTTTCTCCAATCTTTATTTGGGATTTTGATATACAACGATCCACCTCCTTTTAGGACTTGGATCTATTTATCCTCATACCTTGTTAGGGCCTTTTTGGATCGACTTCTCCATGATCTTTAGGGGAGTATTTGCCTTTCGTCGTGTGTTTCGATCCTTTATATTGATTTTTGATAAATGATTCTTCACATCACTCGGGATCTTTAGCAACAAAATGTAGCCCTCATGTCTTGTTAGGACCTTTTCGGACTCGCCAATCTTCGCATCCCGCTTCAATAAGTTATGCCTTGGCTATGAACTCTAATTAATACCGAGCAACTTTTAAACGATCTTGAGCTAGAAGCTAAGTAACTTTTCAAATCGTACGACCTTATTTATTGCAATTAAATTTATTAACAAGCGATGTGAGAAAAAGCTCATAATCAACTCACATAAATTCATGAAAGAATACCAAACTTATAATTGACTCTATCATCTCTCGTTCTCCACAATTTAAAATCTCAAGGAATGAGACTCGTGGATGCTTAGCCTATTAAATCAAAGTTTTGGGTTTTCAAGTCATCTATAGGATCTTGCAAATTCTTAGACTCTTTCAAGTTTAGTATTTGCATTTTAAAGTTCCCTTGATAAACGACTTTCTAGGATCAATTATAGGAACTTGCGAAAAGTTCTTGTTCTTAACCCTTAAGAGTTAAGACTTTCGCGTTTTAAAGTTCCCTATATAAAAGCCTAGCAAAACTTTACTTAAACACGTTAAGGATACTAGCTAGAGTAAACTTAGATAAGTAAACTTGGGTTGAGTCAAAAGATTCACAACGTTTAAAAATTAAAACCACTTTATTAAAAATTTATTCTAGCGAAAGAAAATTAACGATAACAAAGGAAAAACTACAAGGCCAAAATAGATCAAAATTTTTGAAAAATGTTGAATATTTAGATTTTCCGGTTAAAATGAGGACAAATACAAGGAAAAGCCCATTTAACTTCGATAGAAGTCCCCCTACACTTAATATAAACATTGTCCTCAATGTTTAAGCGTGTGGAAGTAAACTCCCCTACACTTAGGACATTGTGCACTTTGTTTAAATCTTGCTAAGGAAGAGACAAATAAAGTGATTCCTATTTTAATATTGAAGAATATAAAATAGAGAATCAAAAGAGTTTAGGATAGAACCCGGAAGACGGGTACACGGAATCACGGGTCGTCAAAAGTAATCAAGAATGGATCTTTGAAAGCTCGAATCCCTGCACAGCATAAGAAAGAAAACAACAAACACATACTATGGTCTCCCCCTACACTTATTATAAAAAGAAAAGAAAAAAGATAGATACTCGGGTTGCCTCCCGAGAAGCGCTTGTTTTTGGTAACCGAGTCGTGAGCCTGACTCGACCTTGATTAGTATGGGAAGAAACTTTAAGAACATCCACCGGGATCAAATACATGGTGTTCATCCATCAAGTAGCACAAGCCTAAGGCGAACAAGACAAGCCAAAGAAGGGTAGGCAAGGTTCCCTTAAGCAAAGATGGAGCATGGTGGTATTAAAGGTGAAGAGGTGCAAGCATATCTCCATGGTTTCCAAAAATATTTCCTTTTATTTCATCATATGGATAATGAGATGGCTTAAAAATTGCAACACCGGGATCGAACACCTTTTCATTTAGGGGAAAATAACACTCAGGCTCAGTAGACCTTGAAGAGGATCCACTCATAAATCTCACAGTCTCATCCTCAGAAGGTGGATAGAGAGGTGTCAAGACATAAGTACTGCGGATATCGGTGTGTTCCGGCTTCTTCTCCTTTGCAACGGGTTTCTTCATATCCAAAGGAGGATAAAGACCATAATCATCAAAGTCCAAAGGAGGAGAATCACTCTCATTTGGGAAGTAAGTGTTGAGAAAAGTAGCAAAATCTTCCTCAAATGAGTAGTCATCCAAAGTAGGATCAAGCATTGTTGGAGGAGGATCTTCATCAAAATTAGGTGAAAGGTCATCATGCGAAGAATCATTCGAGAGAGTATCAGCCTCATCAAAATCATCATAAGTGGGCATGTCTGGATACTCAGAAGTAAAATTATCATAATCATCCCCATCGGAACTAGAATCATCATCATAAGCATCATAGATCGGTGGAGAATCATAAATTGGTGGATGATCAGAATTAGAGAGAGAATCGTCCACATCATCTTGGAACAGTGGATTATCATAGGAAGAATCGAATAGAGGATTGTTGTAGATGACAAAATCATCAAGCACATTAATCATATTCTCTTCCATTGGGTTTGATTGTGATCTTCCCCATTTTAAATACTTGTGCATCATTCCCGAACCTTAAGATTAACTCACCTTCGGCAACATCGACTAATGCTTTTCCGGTTCTCAAGAATGGCCGACCAAGTATTAACGGAATACGAGGGTCCACTTCATAATCAACAACAACAAAGTCAACCGGAAAAGTGAATGTGCCAACTTTAATGAACACATCTTCGGCAATACCAACAGGGTAAGCGAGAGTACGATTTGCTAGCTCAAGAGTCATCTTTGTTGGAGTAAGATCGGGTAATTATAACTTTTTCCAAACACTTAAAGGCATCAGATTTATACTTGCCGCGAGATCGGCTAAGGCAGTAAATTCTTCGGTTTGGTGAAAAGTACATGGTAGCACAAAATGACCGGGATCTCCAAGTTTCTCCGGAAGTTCTTTAAGAAGGACGGGAGAACAATTTTCATTCAATCGAGTATTAACAAACTCGGCCATCTTCTCTTTCTTATTAAGCAATTTCTTAAACATCTTAACAAATTTAGGCATTTGGGCTAGAGCTTCAACAAGGCTAAAGGTGATGGTCAGTCCCGAAATCTTCTTCAAATAGTTCGACACTTGAATGTCATCCTTGGTTTTCAATTTGGCCTTGTCTAAGAGAGAAGGATAAGGTATATTGGGTTTATAGGTGGAAGGTGTAGCAGGTAAAGGTTGAGATGTTGAAGGTTTAAAGGTGGAAGGTGGGGTTGGTGAAGGGTTTTTCTTGGGTAGTTCTTCATGCATAGGTGGAGACGGTAATGGGGAACTAATACTAGGCGTGGGAGTAGGAGAGATAAATGGTGGTGGAGGAGGTGTAGATGGAGTAAGTGGGGGAGCGGTAGATGGTCCTACAAGAGTTGCTCCACTGCGTGTAGTAATAGCACTCACATTCGCTCTTGGGTTGGTGACGGTATTTGAAGGTAGAGAGCCCGAAGTAGAGGGTTGAGTGGTTGGTAAGAAACTAGCCAGCATATTCTTCAAATCAGTTGTTTGAGTGCTAAAAGAAGTTTGTATATCATGTCGAAGCTCGGATCTAATATCATTACCTTGCTTAGTGATATCTCCTTTCAAATTGATGATTTGGCTTTGTAGATTCTTGATTTGCTCTCCTTGGGTCCTCATGAAAGTTTCCACATCTTGATTAATGGGTGGGGCTTGTTGAGCGGGTGGGTGATAAGGATTAGAAGCTCGAGGTGGGTTTGGGTTGCTTCTATTGTAGTTGTTGGGGTTGTGGTTTTGAGGATTAAAACCGGGTGAAAGAAAGTTGTTAGAACAGAAACTTAGCAAGTTACGATCACCTTGAGGTCGGTCTTGGTAGCTTTCCATTGAATAGTTACCATGAGCCGCATACACGTTTTCTGGATTGTCATGAGTAGAAGGACAATCAGTGTATGAATGAGGACCGCCGCATGTCTCACAAGAAAGTGCTACAGCTTTAACTTGTTGTTGTTGGTTTGTAGCCAAAAGTTGCATATTCTTGCTCATTTCGACCATTGCGCGTGTCAATTCGGTGATATCAGGGTTTGAAGAAGTGGAAGACACATTGACTCTCGGGTTATGCCTTGAAGATGCGGATGAATCCCAATTTTTGTGATGAGTAGTCATGTTCTCTATAAGATCTCTACACTCCTCGGGTCGTCTTTTCATAAATGTGCCATCGGCGGCTGCATTAATCGTATCACGATCACGAAAAGTTAAACCATTGTAGAAAGTATCAATCAAAGTAATGGGGAGCATGTTATGGTTTGGACATCGATCAATCAAAACATTATATCGTTCCCAAGCATCAAAAAGTGATTCATCGGGTTCTTGAGTAAATCCACTAATTTGATTTCGAAGGCTCGTGACCAAGGATGGTGGAAAGTAGCGCGACAAAAAGCGTTGAGTCATCTCATCCCAAGTATGAATTGAATTCTTCTGAAGACGATCAAACCATTTTTCGACATGGTGGGATAAGGTGTGTTGAAATAGGTGAAGGCGGAGAAAATCCATGGTAACCCCGGGCAACTTCATGCTTTGAGTTACGGTAATGAATTTGTCGAGGTGTTTGTTGGCATCATCATCCGGTAATCAGCAAAATGGACAAGTGTTTTGAACTTGTTGGATCATGTGATGCTTCAACGAAAACTCCGGAACCGTGATTTGCATCGGCGCAATCGGTCCTCCGCGTCCATTCATCGTTGGTTGAGAAAGCTCCTCCATCGTTCTAAGATCATGTGGGGGAACATTGTTGTTATTATTATTGTTGAGGTGCGGTGGGTTATTGTTGTTGTTCACACCTGCCATATCTAAATCTTCACGAGTCTCGGGCTCTAAATAAGTTGAAGATCTAGTACGCATACACCTGCAAAAGCAAAAGAAAAAGATACCAAAGAAATAGAGAATATATATGTACGTGTAAAAATAAAAATAAAAATCTTTTTGGATTTTTGAAATTTTTTATTTTTATGGATTTTTAACAATTTTTTAATTGTTATGGATTTTTGAAAAAATTTAGAGAAAGAAAAAATAACGTTCACGAGTGAACGGATCCCAAAATACAACACGTCTCTCACAAAAAACCGTTAATCTTCACAAAAAGAGCCGGCAGCGGCGCCATTTGAAAGTATGATTTTGCTAGGGTTAAAGTTATCGTCCGATCTTCTCGAATTGACTACCAGTTTAAGTGCGACTCAGGCGTCTTTTGGTGAAAAAGAATATTTTTGGTTCTTGTAAAATAAATTGCAAAACTTTAAAATAAATGACAGTAATTAAAACTAAAACTAATTAAAATTTAAATGGTGCAATTTTAAAACTTTAAAAAAGTAAATGAATTAAATGACGTAAAATAAAACTCGACGAAAAGTAAATTTGACAAGTTAATTAAAATGAAAGTAAAATTGACAATTTAATAAAAATAAAAGCTCTAAAAATTAAACTAAATATTACTAGAAAAACACTTAAAAATAAAACAATGTAAACTTAAAAATAAAACTAAAACAAAATATTAAGAACAAACCTATCGGAATGTGATCGGAATCCTGTCGGTATGAAAACTTACCACTCCTAATCGGAATCAAGATCGGAATGCTTCCTCGTCGGAATGTTATCGGAATCCCAGATCGGAATGTTGTCACCACCAGACCTAATCGGAATACCAAACACACGCCCCAGGTCGGAATACCAAATCGGAATCCCAAAGGAATCACAAACCCTAATCGGAATGTCACGAAGAGGACCTTCGTCGGAATCCAAAAAGGAATCCAAGTCGGAATAACCAAAACCCTTTTCCGATCTACTGATCAGAATGTGGGTCGGAATATCAAATCCCCTTTCCGATCTATTGATCAGAATGTAAAGCCCTTTTCTGACGGGTAATCGGAATACCGTAGGATAAAGGCAAAATAAGCAAAATAAATAAGCTATTAATCAAATAAGCACACGCCTAAAAACATAATCAAAACACGTATAAGAAAAACTAATAAGCTAAAATTTAAAGACTTTTGAAAACATTAAATGATATGATAATTAAAAACGACTTTTAAACAAAAATAACTTTTATAAAACTTAAGTAAATTTAAGATAAACACAAATAAGCTATAAAAATCAATAATCCAAGACAATCAAAAGCATAAAAAACATAACACTTAATCAAATAAGCATAACAATAAGCACATAAACATAAAGATTAAGCAAAACAAGAAAGGAAGAATGAGAGATTAAAGATAAGAATTTGATTAAAAATAAGATTCAACAACAAAAATTAAAGACTTACTTGTAATTAAAAGCAAGAAATTGAAGGTGCAATTAATGAAATGACAATAAGAAAGTGCAAGTAATTAAAGGTGAAAGTAATGAAAATGGTGGAAGACTAGTTTGTCAAGTTAGCCAACACCTCCTAATGTGATATTAGGAGGGAATTTATAGTCATTAGGGATGTAAGCATGTGTTGGAAGCTTCCTTCTTTCTCGTCTTTTCTTCTTATAAATTCTTCGACTTTATCGACTTTGTCTCGGGATTAATTAAACTCGTCTTGTAATTTATTCATAAATTAGATTTGAGTTCTTTGGCTTTATTAAACTTCCGTCTTTAGACTTTTTCTTCGATAAATCTTCAGAATAGGCCTTGGACTTCCGTTCTTTTTGCACACTTGATCTTTTGACTTCGTCTTTTGTCTTTTTCTTCGATAAAAGCCCGTGAAAGCCCGTGTTTTCTCCCCTTTTCATATTTTGGTCCTAAATCACAACAAAAAACACAAACCACGCATAATTCCGACATTTACGACATAAAATACACGTTTTTGCTTGGTTATTATTATAATTAAGTGTTAAAAGGATAAGGGTTTTCACACTTATTAAATCCCCTACACTTGACCATTGCAATGTCCTCATGCAATGCATTAATTACAAAGCAAGTTTTACATTTTCCATCACAATCAATCCACATTCGCCTTTATTAAAGAAACAAAATATTTAAAGGAAGAAAACAAGTAAAAAGATCAAAAACTTACCTTGGTGTTTTGGAATGTCATGAATGATTATCATCCTCAAGTTTCACGTTCCCCATACCAAGCTTAAAAACGAGATCATTGTTATTATAAGTTAGCAAACTATTACAAACTCATATGGGACAATTATTTACTTAGACTCCCTTATTCCTAGGTGTATCTCTTATATTTTATTGTTGTCTTGAATGATCATGAGGATGCATTGTTGACTTATTTCGATAATTATTTAGGCCGAAAATAAAGTAGGACGATTTAATCAATAGTTAGCTAAAGGACAAAATCTTTTAAAACTGCTTCTCGGGACCTCATAAAGTTCATATCTTGACATAACTCGCTTCACGATTTGAGACCTTTCTCGGACCAGTATTTGGCAGTGACTTCATACTTCGAATCTTGGGAGACGTTAATGAAATAATGGTCTTCTCTTCATAATAGGAATTTCTTCACTTGAAGTTTTTTTTGAGAGATTCTTCATACTTGGACCACGACTTCTTCATTTTTCTACAATCTTTATTTTGGATTTTGATATACAACGATCCACCTCCTTTTAGGACTTGGATCTATTTATCCTCATACCTTGTTAGGGCATTTTTGGATAGACTTCTCCATGATTTTTAGGGGAGTATTTGCCTTTCGTCGTGTATCTCGATCCTTCATATTGATTTTTGATAAATGATTCTTCACATCACTCGGGATCTTTAGCAACAAAATGTAGCCCTCATGTCTTGTTAGGACCTTTTCGGACTCGCCAATCTTCGCATCCCACTTCAATAAGTTATGCCTTGGCTATGAACTCTAATTAATACCGAGCAACTTTTAAACGATCTTGGGCTAGAAGCTAATTAACTTTTCAAATCGTACGACCTTATTGATTGCAATTAAATTTATTAACAAGCGATGGGAGAAAAAGCTCATAATCAACTCACATAAATTCATGAAAGAATACCAAACTTATAATTGACTCTATCATCTCTCGTTCTCCATAATTTAAAATCTCAAGGAATGAGACTCGTGGATGCTTAGCCTATTAAATCAAAGTTTTGGGTTTTCAAGTCATCTATAGGATCTTGCAAATTCTTAGACTCTTTCAAGTTTAGAATTCGCATTTTAAAGTTCCCTTGATAAACGACTTTCTAGGATCAATTATAGGAACTTGCGAAAAGTTCTTGTTCTTAACCCTTAAGAGTTAAGACTTTCGCGTTTTAAAGTTCCCTATATAAAAGCCTAGCAAAACTTGACTTAAACACGTTAAGGATACTAGCTAGAGTAAACTTAGATAAGTAAACTCGGGTTGAGTCAAAAGATTCACAACGTTTAAAAATTAAAACCACTTTATTAAAAATTTATTCTAGCGAAAGAAAATTAACGATAACAAGGAAAAACTACAAGGCCAAAATAGATCAAATATTTTGAAAAATTTCGAAAAATTAGATTTTGCGGTTAAAATGAGGACAAATACAAGGAAAAGCCCACTTAACTTCGATAGAACTCAATTCGAAAAGATCGGACGATAACTTTAAATATTCTTTTTCCCCGGCGGCGGCGCCATTTGAAAGTATGATTTTGCTAGGGTTGATGTTATCGTCCGATCTTCTCGAATTGACTACCAATTTAAGTGCGACTCGGTCGTCTTTTGGTGAAACAGAATATTTTTGGTTGTTGTAAAATAAATTACAAAACTTTAAAATAAATGACAGTAATTAAAACTAAAACTAATTAAAATGTAAATGGTGCAATTTTAAAACTTTAAAAAAGTAAATGAATTAAATGACGTAAAATTAAAACTCGACGAAAAGTAAATTTGACAAGTTAATTAAAATGAAAGTAAAATTGACAATTTAATAAAAATAAAAGCTTTAAAAATTAAACTAAAAATTACTAGAAAAACACTTAAAAATAAAACAATGTAAACTTAAAAATAAAACTAAACCATATTATTAAAAACAAACCTGTCGGAATCCGATCGGAATGTGATCAGAATCCTGTTGGAATGAAGACTTACCACTCCTAATCGGAATCAAGATCGGAATGCGTCCTCGTCGGAATGTTATCAGAATCCCAGATCGGAATGCTGTCACCACTAGACCTAATCGGAATACCAAACACACGCCCCTGGTCGGAATACCAAATCGGAATCCCAAAGGAATCACAAACCCTAATCGGAATGTCATGAAGAGGACCTTCATCGAAATCCAAAAAGTTATCCAAGTCGGAATAACCAAAACCCTTTTCCCATCTACAGATCGGAATGTGGATCGGAATATCAAATCCCCTTTCCGATCTATTGATCGGAATGTAAAGCTCTTTTCCGACGGGTAATCAGAATACCGTAAGATAAAGGCAAAATAAGCAAAATAAATAAGCTATTAATCAAATAAGCACACGACTAAAGACCTAATCAAAACACGTATAAGAAAAACTAATAAGATAAAATTTAAAGACTTTTGAAAACATTAAATGATAGAATAATTAAAAACGACTTTTTAACAAAAATAACTTTTATAAAACTTAAGTAAAATTAAGATAAACACAAATAAGCTATAAAAACAATAATCTAAGACAATCAAAAGCATACAAAACATAACACTTAATCAAATAAGCATAACAATAAGCACATAAACATAAAGATTAAGCAAAACAAGAAAGGAAGAATGAGAGATTAAAGATAAGAACTTGATTAAAAATAAGATTCAACAATAAAAATTAAAGACTTACTTGATATTAAAGGCAAGAAATTAAAGGTGTAATTAATGAAATGACAATAAGAAAGTGCAAGTAATTAAAGGTGCAAGTAATAAAAATGGTGGAAGACTAGTTTGTCAAGTTAGCCAACACCTCCTACTATGATATTAGGAGAGTATTTATAGTGATTAGGGAGGTAAGCATGTGTTGGAAGCTTCCTTCTTTCTTTCTTTCTCGTCTTTTCGTCTTCTAAATTCTTCGACTTTTTCAACTTTGTCTCGAGATTAATTAAACTCATCTTGTAATTTCTTCATAAATTAGATTTGAGTTCTTCGGCTTTATTAAACTTCCGTCTTTAGACTTTTTCTTTGATAAATCTTCAGAATAGGACTTGGACTTCCGTTATTTTTGCACTCTTGATCTTTTGACTTCGTGTTTTGTCTTTTTCTTCGATAAAAGCCCGTGAAAGCCCGTGTTTTCTCCCATTTTCATATTTTGGTCCTAAATCACAACAAAAACACAAACCACGGATAATTCCGATATTTACGACATAAAATACACGTTTTGGCTTGGTTATTATTATAATTAATTGGTAAAAGGATAAGTGTTTTCACACTTATTAAATCCCCTACACTTGACCATTGCATTATCCTCATGCAATGCATTAATTACAAAGCAAGTTTTACATTTTCCATCACAATCAATCCACATTGGCCTTTATTAAAGAAACAGAATATTTAAAGGAAGAAAACAAGTAAAAAGATCAAAAACTTACCTTGGGGTTTTAGAATGTCATGAATGATTATCATCCTCAAGTTTCACGTTCCCCGTACCAAGCTTAAAAACGAGATCATTGTTATTATATGTTAGCAAACTATCACAAACTCATGTGGGCCAATTATTTACTTAGACTCCCTTATTCCTAGGTGTATCTCTTATATTTTATTGTTGTCTTGAATGATCATGAGGATGCATTGTTGACTTATTTCGATAATTATTTAGGCCGAAAATAAAGTAGGACGATTTAATCAATAGTTAGCTAAAGGAAAAAATCTTTTTAAACTGCTTCTCGGGACCTCATAAAGTTCATATCTTGGCATAACTCGCTTCACGATTTGAGACCTTTCTCGGACCAATATTTGGCAGTACCTTCATACTTCGAATCTTGAGAGACGTTCATGAAATAATGGTCTTCTCTTCATAATAGGAATTTCTTCACTTGAAGTTTTTTTAAGAGATTATTCATACTTGGACCACGACTTCTTCATTTTTCTCCAATATTTATTTGGGATTTTGATATACAACGATCTGCCTCCTTTTAGCACTTGGATCTATTTATCCTCATACCTTGTTAGGGCCTTTTTGGATAGACTTCTCCATGATCTTTAGGGGAGTATTTGCCTTTCGTCGTGTGTCTCGATCCTTCATATTGATTTTTGATAAATGATTCTTCACATCACTCGGGATCTTTAGCAACAAAATGTAGCCCTCGTGTCTTGTTAGGACCTTTTCGGACTCGCCAATCTTCGCATCCCGCTTCAATAAGTTATGCCTTGGCTATGAACTGTAATTAATACCGAGAAACTTTTAAATGATCTTGGGCTAGAAGCTAAGTAACTTTTCAAATCATACGACCTTATTTATTGCAATTAAATTTATTAACAAGCGATGGGAGAAAAAGCTCATAATCAACTCACATAAATTCATGAAAGAATACCAAACATATAATTGACTCTATCATCTCTCGTTCTCCAAAATTTAAAATCTCAAGGAATGAACTCGTGGATGCTTAGCCTATTAAATCAAAGTTTTGGGTTTTCAAGTCATCTATAGGATCTTGCAAATTCTTAGACTCTTTCATGTTAAGAATTCGCATTTTAAAGTTCCCTTGATAAACGACTTTCTAGGATCAATTATAGGAACTTGCGAAATGTTATTGTTCTTAACCCTTAAGAGTTAAGACTTTCGCGTTTTAAAGTTCCCTATATAAAAGCCTAGCAAAACTTGACTTAAATACGTTAAGGATACTAACTAGAGTAAACTTAGATAAGTAAACTCAGGTTGAGTCAAAAGATTCACAACGTTTAAAAATTAAAACCACTTTATTAAAAATTTATTCTAGCGAAAGAAAAAATTAACGATAACAAAGGAAAAACTAGAAGGCCAAAATAGATCAAAAATTTTGAAAAATGTCGAAAAATTAGATTTTTCGGTTAAAATGAGGACAAATACAAGGAAAAGCCCACTTAACTTCGATAGAAGTCAAACATTTATCCCAAAACGTGTATTTTATGAAATGGACTAGCAGTTTTTAATTTTTAATTTTTACTCTATTAAATTGTTAAATAAATTTAATATGAGGACAACTTTGAAATTTTTAACTTTTATGGATTTTTAACAATTTATTAATTTTAATGGATTTTTGAAAAAATTTAGAGCAAGAAAAATAACGTTCACGAGTGAACGGATCCCAAAATACAACGCGTCTCTCACAGAAAACCGTTAACCTTCACGAAAATAGCCGGCAGCGGCGCCATTTGAAAGTATGATTTTGCTACTTTTCTCAACACTTACTTCCCAAATGAGAGTGATTCTCCTCCTTTGGACTTTGATGATTATGGTCTTTATCCTCCTTTGGATATGAAGAAACCCGTTGCAAAGGAGAACAAGCCAGAAGACACCGATATCCGCAGTACTTATGTCTTGACACCTCTCTATCCACCTTCTAAGGATGAGATTGTGAGATTTATGAGCGGATCCTCTTCAAGGTCTACTGAGCCTGAGTGTTATTTTCCCCTAAAGGAAAAGGTGTTCGATCCCGGTATTGCAATTTTTAAGCCATCTCAGTATCCATCTAATGAAATAAAAGGAAAGATTTTTGGAAACCATGGAGATATGCTTGCACCTCTTCACCCTTACTACCACCGTGCTCCATCTTTGCTTAAGGAAACCTTGCCTACCCTTCTTTGGCTTGCCTTGTTCGCCTTAAGCTTGTGCTACTTGATGGATGAAAACCATGTATTTGATGCCGGTGGATGTTCTTAAAGTTTCTTCCCATGCTAATCAAGGTCGAGTCAGGCTCACGACTCGGTTACCAAAAACAAGCGCTTCTCGGGAGGTAACCCGAGTATCTATCCTTTTTTATAATAAGTGTAGGGGGAGACCATAGTATGTGTTTGTTGTTTTCTTTCTTATGTTGTGCACGGATTCGAGCTTTCAAAGATCCATTCTTGATGACTTTTGATGACCCGTGATTCCGTGTACCCGTCTTCCCGGTTCTATCCTAAACTCTTTTGATTCTCTATTTTATATTATTCAATATTAAAATAGGAATCACTTTAGTTGTCTCTTCCTTAGCAAGATTTAAACAAAGTGCACAATGTCCTAAGTGTAGGGGAGTTTACTTCCACATGCTTAAACATTTAGGACAATGTTTATATTAAGTGTAGGGGGACTTCTATCGAAGTTAAGTGGGCTTTTCCTTGTATTTGTCCTCATTTTAACCGAAAAATCTAATTTTTCGACATTTTTCAAAATTTTTGATCTATTTTGGCCTTGTAGTTTTTCCTTTGTTATCGTTAATTTTCTTTCGCTAGAATAAATTTTTAATAAAGTGGTTTTAATTTTTAAACGTTGTGAATCTTTTGACTCAACCCGAGTTTACTTATCTAAGTTTACTCTAGCTAGTATCCTTAACATGTTTAAGTCAAGTTTTGCTAGGCTTTTATATAGGGAACTTTAAAACGCGAAAGTCTTAACTCATAAGGGTTAAGAACAAGAACTTTTCGCAAGTTCCTATAATTGATCCTAGAAAGTCGTTTATCAAGGGAACTTTAAAATGCGAATTCTAAACTTGAAAGAGTCTAAGAATTTGCAAGATCCTATAGATGACTTGAAAACCCAAAACTTTGATTTAATAGGCTAAGCATCCACGAGTCTCATTCCTTGAGATTTTAAATTGTGGACAACGAGAGATGATAGAGTCAATTATAAGTTTGGTATTCTTTCATGAATTTATGTGAGTTGATTATGAGCTTTTTCTCCCATCGCTTGATAATAAATTTAATTGCAATAAATAAGGTCGTACGATTTGAAAAGTTACTTAGCTTCTAGCCCAAGACCGTTTAAAAGTTGGTCGGTATTAATTAGAGTTCATAGCCAAGGCATAACTTATTGAAGCGGGATGCGAAGATTGGCGAGTCCGAAAAGGTCCTAACAAGACATGAGGGCTACATTTTGTTGCTAAAGATCCCGAGTGATGTGAAGAATCATTTATCAAAAATCAATATGAAGGATCGAGACACACGACGAAAAGCAAATACTCCCCTAAAGATCATGGAGAAGTCTATCCAAAAAGGCCCTAACAAGGTATGAGGATAAATAGATCCAAGTCCTAAAAGGAGGCGGATTGTTGTATATCAAAATCCCAAATAAAGATTGGAGAAAAATGAAGAAGTTGTGGTCCATGTATGAAGAATCTCTAAAAAAAACTTCAAGTGAAGAAATTCCTATTATAAAGAGAAGACCATTATTTCATGAACGTCTCTCAAGATTCGAAGTATGAAGTCACTGCCAAATATCGGTCTGAGAAAGGTCTCAAATCGTGAAGCGAGTTATGCCAAGATATGAACTTTATGAGGTCCCGAGAAGCAGTTTTAAAAGATTTTATCCTTTAGCTAACTATTGATTAAATCGTCCTACTTTATTTTCGACCTAAATAATTATCGAAATAAGTCAACAATGCATCCTCGTGATCATTCAAGACAACAATAAAATATAAGAGATAAACCTAGGAAAAGAGAGTCTAAGTAAATAATTGGCCCAAATGAGTTTGTGATAGTTTGCTAACTTATAATAACAATGATCTCGTTTTTAAGCTTGGTATGGAGAACGTGAAACTTGAGGATGATAATCATTCATGACATTCTAAAACCCCAAGGTAAGTTTTTTATCTTTTTACTTGTTTTCTTCCTTTAAATATTCAGTTTCTTTAATAAAGGCCAATGTGGATTGATTTTAATGGAAAATGTAAAACTTGCTTTGTAATTAATGCATTGCATGAGGACATTGCAATGGTCAAATGTAGGGGATTTAATAAGTGTAAAAACACTTATCCTTTTACCACTTAATTATAATAATAACCAAGCCAAAACGTGTATTTTATGTCGTAAATGTCGGAATTATGCGTGGTTTGTGTTTTTGTTGTGATTTAGGACCAAAATATGAAAAGGGGAGAAAACACGGGCTTTCACAGGCTTTTATCGAAGAAAAAGACAAAAGACGAAGTCAAAAGATCAAGAGTGCAAAAAGAACGGAAGTCCAAGGCCTATTCTGAAGATTTATCAAAGAAAAAGTCTAAAGACGGAAGTTTAATAAAGCCGAAGAACTCAAATCTAATTTATGAAGAAATTACAAGACGAGTATAATTAATCCCGAGACAAAGTCGAAAAAGTCGAAGAATTTAGAAGACGAAAAGACGAGAAAGAAAGAAAGAAGGAAGCTTCCAACACATGCTTACCTCCCTAATCACTATAAATACCCTCCTAATATCACATTAGGAGGTGTTGGCTAACTTGACAAACTAGTCTTCCACCATTTTCATTACTTGCACCTTTAATTACTTGCACTTTCTTATTGTCATTTCATTAATTGCACTTTTAATTTCTTGCCTTTAATTTCAAGTAAGTCTTTAATTTTTGTTGTTGAATCTTATTTTTTATCAAGTTCTTATCTTTAGTCTTTCATTCTTCCTTTCTTGTTTTGCTTAATCTTTATGTTTATGTGCTTATTGTTATGCTTATTTGATTAAGTGTTATGTTTTTTATGCTTTTGATTGTCTTGGATTATTGATTTTTATTGCTTATTTGTGTTTATCTTAAATTTACTTAAGTTTAATAAAAGTTATTTTTGTTAAAAAGTTGTTTTTAATTATTCTATCATTTAATGTTTTCAAAAGTCTTGAAATTTTAGCTTATTAGTTTTTCTTATACGTGTTTTGATTAGGTTTTTAGGCGTGTGCTTATTTGATTAATAGCATATTTACTTTGCTTATTTTGCCTTTATCCTGCGGTATTCCAATTACCCATCGGAAAAGGGCTTTACATTCCGATCAATAGATCGGAAAGGGGATTTGATATTCCGACCCACATTCTGATCAGTAGATTGGAAAGGGGTTTTGGTCATTCCGACTTGGATTCCTTTTTGGATTCCGACGAAGGTCCTCTTCGTGACATTCCGATTAGGGTTTGTGATTCCTTTGGGATTCCGATTTGGTATTCCGACCAGGGGCGTGTGTTTGGTATTCCGATTAGGTCTGGTGGTGACAGCATTCCGATCTGGGATTCCGATAACATTCCGACGTGGACACATTCCGATCTTGATTCCGATTAGGAGTGGTAAGTCTTCATTCCGACAGGATTCCGATCACATTCTGACAGGTTTGTTTTTAATATTTTGTTTTAGTTTTATTTTTAAGTTTACATTGTTTTATTTTTAAGTGTTTTTCTAGTAATTTCTAGTTTAATTTTTAAAGCTTTTATTTTTATTAAATTGTCAATTTTACTTTCATTTTAATTAACTTGTTAAATTTACTTTTCGTCGAGTTTTAATTTTACGTCATTTAATTCATTTACTTTTTTAAAGTTTTAAAATTGCACCATTTACATTTTAATTAGTTTTAGTTTTGATTACTGTCATTTATTTTAAAGTTTTGCAATTTATTTTACAACAACCATAAATATTCTTTTTCATCAAAAGACGACTGAGTCGCACTTAAATTGGTAGTCAATTCGAGAAGATCGGACGATAACTTTAACCCTAGCAAAATCATACTATCAAATATTATTAAATAAATTTAGTAATACACGTTTTGAATTTATTAACAATTTTGTCCAAAACTGTTAGTCCTTAACGTGTTTAAAAATATTTGAGGACAACTATTTAATAAATTTAATTAAAGGTGTATTAAATTTATTAACGGAATATGAGGACAAATATTATAATTTATTTTAAAAATATTTAAAGGAATAGCTCCGGCAACTCTCCTGGCCCAGAGGAGCAACACCTAAAGTGAGACAAGCCGAGACTCGACTCTCGATCTCTTATTCCACAAAGTTTCTCCAGTGTGCTTATAGGTTTTGCGGAGGCGGATACCTATTTGAAACAAATGCCAAAGATGAGAATTGAACTTGAGTCATTTGAATCAAGCACAAAAGCTCCACCCATTTAACTAATGCTCCAATGGTAATTAGTAGTACCTTATTAGAATATAAATGAACTTGAGTTGGCAGCAATGGGCTGGAGATTGTGACTACATACACGAAAAATAATTTGAGATGAGATTAAAAAATAAGTTTGGGGAAATAAAAGTCAGATGGTAGAAAGATGGAAATGGTGGAAGGATGGAGATGGCGGCTGATATAGGGATTGTGGAAGTGCGAATGAGGATTAGGGTTGTGATAAAGTAGTGGATAAAAACATGGTTGCCTCAGAATAAGTATAAAAATTTAGGTTTCACAGTATTTCGACTGAAAGTATGTATAAACTTTTTTTTTACAAGATCGCCTCGTGTACTATTTGGAAATTGCCTCTAATTTTTATACGAAACGTGTTAAGAAATACATTAAGTAGAAATCTACGTGTCGGCTTCTTATTGGAGTTGCCTCAGTTACCGCAGTTGACTTATGACATTTTGAACCACCTGACCATTGTTAACTATTTTGAGAAAGTTACATTATAAATGGGTTATTTATGAAAATACCCCATATAAGTTATAGACTAAAAAAGTTGTTCCGTTAGTAATTTAAAGTAAACTCGATTTGTCCTATATGGATCATCCAACATGTGCGACTAGCTCATCTTTGTCACAAATGTTAACTCTTGATATGTGTCCATTGTAGGTCAAAAGAGACAAGTAGACAACATGTTACCTCGTAAGGCGTTCTTCTATCGTTATCTTAGATAAAATCAGCAAATGGGTGTGCAGAAATTGCTTCGAATGTTCCAAGTACAGTAATCCCATAAAGGAATTGCATAGCACTATAGCACAACCCATGCTTCTATATGCTACAATCACTAGTATTGTATTTTTATGATGGCTTTTTTGTGCACATTTGTCCCACTAAAATTAACACCGAAAATTATATTCTTTTACAGTTGGAACGGTTAACATTTTCTTTAGATAATAAAACCCGTGAAGTTGGGTAGGCTCTTTCAACATAAGCCCGATCTTAATCCAATAATTACACCGGCCAAGGTAATCTAAATAATAGTATTTAAAGTTATATTATTTTTAATTTAAACATGTAAACAAACTTTTTACTAATGATTTATTAAAAATTATTTTTATTTTTAAGTTAAAATATATTTTAATCTATTTATTATATTTTCTAAAATTTTGTACTATTTAATTTAACATTTATTTTAATATATTCTTATAAAAAAAATATTTTTATTTTTAATGAATTTAATTTATTTTTATTCAATTTCTTACACTTTAACACTAGTTTAATTGCAAAAAGGTATACAAAAAGGTATACAATAATTACTCGTCAGTGCATAACGCTGATACAATGCTAATTTGTTTATAAAGTAGTATGATGAAGGAAAATTAACTCAAGAGTACCTTGACCTAATTAACATAGCTAATACGAGCTTTTAACTTATGAGGTTGGGTTCCCCAACAACCCTTTATGTAACAAAGTCACAATGCATCAATCTCAACCATCCATCATCTTTTCATCTAAGGGTCCAGATTATACCCTCCTCCAACACTACAAAGGTAAAATAGTCCCACTATAAATAACAATATTTTACACACACAACCATTTTTATCTAAAAAATTAGGTCGGGTCTCCCACCCACCTACCTTCCGGCGACCACCACCAACAACCACCCCAACAAATTTTTTCGGCAACCACCCCCAACAACCTACCTTCCACCACCAACCACCCCTACCACCTACCTTTTTCCGGCGACATCACCTACAACACACCTACCTTCCACCGCAAACAACCTTCCACAACCACCTACCTTCCATCTTTTCAGGCCATCTTTTCCGGCGACTTTTCACAACGAAAAAACAGACATGGAAACTCAAATACAAACACGAATTGAAGCTCAAATCGAAGAAGATGTTTTTGTGGTTCTAGTTACGCAAACTGATATTGCAGATCTAGATCCAGAACGTCACGTACTTGATGAAGATGCAGATCCAGAAGCTAATCTTGTCGAAAATATAGGTAAATGATTAGTTTGAGTTCTTTGAAAACAGAATCATGCATGTTTTGAATAGAAATACAGTAATAAATCTTTCTTGTCGAAATCATATGTGTTATGCATGAATCATGTTGAATCATGCTGATTCTGCATAATTCATGTTGAACATGTGTTATTCATGTTGAATATGCATGATTCATGTCGAATCATGCATGATTCATGTGGAATCAAGCATGATTCATGTGGAATCAAGCATGATTCATGTGGAATCAAGCATGATTCATGTGGAACAAGCATGATTCATGTGGAACAAGCATGATTCATGTGGATCATGCATGATTCATGTGGATCATGCATGATTCATGTGGAACGAGTATGATTCATGTGGAACAAGCATGATTCATGTGGAATCATGCATGATTCATGTGGAATCAAGCATTATTCATGTGGAATCAAGCATGATTCATCATGAATCATGCATGATTCATGTAAAATTATGCATGATTCATGTAGAAACATGATTCATGATGAATCACGCATGATTCATGATGAATCATGCATGATTTATGATGAATCATGCATGATTCACGATGAATCATGAATGATTCATGATGAATAATTTTTAGTATTATTAAAAAATTTTGACCAACTTTATACCAGCACTTTAACAATTGTTATTCTCTAACAGGTTCTACCAGCACTCCAAGACCAAGTTTATACAGTCATAGTGAGACACTCGGAGGAACTGTATACTGGGAACCAATTGTTCCGGACGAGTTGTTACCTAAGCAGGGAAAAAGATTTGATACAATGGAGGAATGTATTGAGTTTTATTCTGCTTATGCTGAAAAATCAGGATTTGAAGTTAAAAAGTCCACGCAAAAAAAGAAATAGGAGTGGTGACGTTAAATCAAAGTACATCATGTGTAACCGGCAAGGGGTTCCAAAAGACATAAATGTTAACACCTTGGATCCTACAAACAGTGGAAAGCAAACAAGGAATACAAGATATCGTGTAATAGGTTGTGAGGCACAAATATAGGTTGATATGGATTATGTTAAGAGAAAGTATGAAATAACCAAATTTGTTGCTAAGCACAACCATCAAATGCTTCCGAAAGAGTATAAGCATCTAACAAAGAAACAAAGAAAAATGACTCATGCAGAAAGAGTGTTTGTTGTGAAAGCTTCAACAATGGAACTTGGGGCAACCAAGGCACATGTCGTGTATTCTAGTATCAAAGGGGGAGCTAAGTATATGCATGGAACTAGTAATGATTTTAAGAATCAGATAAGGGACGTTAATGAATATATAGGAGAACGTGACGCGCGGATGCTTATAAATAAGATGGAAAATAGGAAGAAGTTTGTTCCAGGCTTTACGTTTCAGTATAAGGTTGAAAACAGCGAATTAGTTGCAATGTTTTGGGCGGAAGAAGTAGATAAACGTAACTATGAAGAGTTTAAAGATATTATATCTTTTGATGCTACCTTCCGAACAAACAAGTAAGTTATTTATGATTCTGTTGAATATGAATCATGCATGATTCAACATGAATCATGCATGATTCAACATGAATCATGCATGACTCAACATGAATAATGCTTGATTCAACATGAATCATGCATGATTCAACATGAATCATGCATGATTCATCAGTTGAATCATGCATGATTTAAGATGAATCATGCATGATTCATCATAAATCATTCATGTTGACTCTGTCTTTTTTGCATAATCTGTTATCTATTTTGTAATCGTACATTATTTTCAGGTACGATATGGTCTTTGTTCCATTCACTGGAATAGATAATCACCGAAAGTGCGTGAATGTTGGATCAGGAATGCTACTAAGAGAGGACACAGAAGCTTATACGTGGCTTCTAACATCGTTCATGACTACTCACGAAAAACAACCAACAATGATTGTAACGGATCAAGATGGGGCAATGAAAAGGGCAATTGAAGCTGTTTTGAACGAATCAAATCACAGATTATGCATGTGGCATATCATGCAAAAAATCCCATCAAAAGTATTGCCATTTTCATAACCTTTTTTGAATCATATCTGTTATGATTTACTTACAGATATGTGAAGAAATTTATGATAAAACTAATTTCAAAGAACGTTTCAACAAATTGGTGTGGAGTATGTTTATAGAGCCAAAAGAAATTGAAGCAAGATGGTCAATGCTTATTGAAGACTTTAAGTTGGAAAAACACAAGTGGATGATAAAGATGTATGACCTTCGAAAAATGTGGTTACCAGCTTATTTTATTACGTCACCTCTGTTTGGCTTAATGAGAACTACTTCAAGATCAGAGAGTGAAAACGCGTTTTTTAAAGGTTTCACAAATCACGGGTCAACATTGGTAAACTTCATGATGTGCTATGAATCAACAATGGAAAGGAAAAGGAATAGACAAGAACATCTAGATTTTAGAACTTTTGATGCTACCCCAAGATATAAAACAATGTTAGAAATGGAAAGACATACGGCTAAAGATTATACAAGGACAATATTTCTGCTTGTTCAAACAGAAATGTATGAATCTATTTGGTCTTGTCAAATAGAAGAGTTTAAAAAGGACGAGGGAGTTGAGATGGTTTTAGTTAGAGACACAAAGGCGGGTGCTTATAGGACACTATTCACAAAAGAAGGAAAAGAGATGGTTGTGCAGGAAGAAGACAAAGTAATAGACTACAAGGTTAGTGGATTTTTTTTAACAATCATGCATAATTCATATATAATCAACAATGAATCATGCATGATTCATATATAATCAACAATGAATCATGCATGATTCATGGATGAATCATGCATGATTCGTTGATGAATAATGCATGATTCATTAGTGAATCATGCATGATTCATTAGTGAATCATGCATGATTCATAATGAGTCATGCATGATTCATTAGTGAATCATGCATGATTCATGATGAATCATGCATGATTCATAATGAATCATGCATGACTTAGTAAGAATCAGGTATTAATACGTTTTTTTTTGCATCAAAACAAGGTTTTGCGTTCTCTTGAAGATGGATCAGTTGAGTGTACCTGTAGACATTTCATGCGTTACAGATTTTTATGTAGACATGTATTTTGTGTTTTGAAGAACCGTAATGTTCAAATGATTCCGGAGAAGTACGTTTTAAGGCGTTGGAAGAGGGATTTGATACTACTTTCATTAAGAAGAAGCACAAACAGATATGGAGAGAAAAACAAAGAAATGGAAATATTAACAAATGAGGCTAATTATGTAGTAGATGAGTGTTTGTTTTTGTTGAGTAAAGATAAAGAAAAGTTGTCGCAATTTGTGGAAAAGCTCAAAACTATAAAGAAGGAATTTGAGGTTCTAGTGCCAAGGCCTCCTTCACAGAAAACGGCAGACATGATTAAAGATATTTATGCAGTTCAAAAGCCGAATAAGAATACTATAAACAATCCTCGTGTTGCTTCAATAAGAGGTGCTAAGAAAGGAGAACGTAGAAAAAGTGCAAGAGAAGTAGCTATCAATGCTAAAAAAAGCAAGCGCGGAAGTGTGGACAATGTGGAGTGAAGACTAACAAACATACAAAAACAACATGTCCGGAAAATCCAAAATACATTGCTAAAGTCCAAAAGATTGCTGCTGCGGCTGCTGCTGCAAAGGAAGCAAGGAATGCAACTATTGCGGCTGCTGCTGAAAAGGAAGCAAGGAATACAACTACTGCTGATGCACTACAAACAGGAACAACTGGTGCGGGTGCTGCGGCTGCAAATGCAGCAAAGAATGCATCTATTGCGGCTGCTGCTGAAAAGGAATCAAGGAATACAACAATTGGTGCGGATGCTCCTTGAATTGTTTTGTAGTACACTTATAATATTCGTTAGATTTATTCTTTAATTTGATTTAACTGTATTAAAACTCTGAGATTAAAGTACTTTGTTTAATGTTCATATAATATTCAATTGAATGTGAAACTGTTACAAAAGTTTTGGAAAATCATGCATGATTCATAATGAATCATGCACGATTCATAATGAATCATGCATGATTCATAATGAATCATGCATGATTCATAACGAATCATGAATGATTCATAACAAATCATGCATGATTCTCTGATGAATCATGCATGATTCAAAATGAATCATGCATGATTCAAAATGAATCATGCATGATTCTTAATGAATCATGCATGATTCATAATGAATCATGCATGATTCATCAATGAATCATGCATGATTCATAATGAATCATGCATGATTCATCAATGAATCATGTATGATTCATAAGGAATCATCACATGTGTCATCCAAAAATCATGCATATGAGTCAGCAAGGTAACTATTGCTGATACACTACAAATAGGAACAAGTGGTGTGAGTGCTGTTTGAATTGTTTTTGTAGTTCACTTATAATTATTCTTAGATTTCTTCCTTAATTTGGTTAAAATGTGTTAGATTTCTTCTTAGATTTCATTTAATATGATTAATGTTCTATTAAATGTAGTTAAACTGTTACAAAACTCTTGGAAAATCATACAAGAATCACGTACATGAGTCATCATAAAGAATCATGCAATGTTGAATCCATTATGATTTCTTAGTGAAAAGATATCTGCCATAAAATCATCTATGAATCATGCATGAAATGATTCATATATGAATCATGCATGATTCATCTATGAATCATGCATAGTTCATATATGAATCATGCATGATCCATAGATGAATCATGCATGATTCATAGATGAATCATGCATGATTCATAGATGAATCATGCAAACAATTACATAACAGTAAAAAAGATAACATAAAAAAGACAGTCATGTAACAGTTAAAAGATAACATAAAAAAGATAACATCCAATATTACATAAAAGTACCATCAATTTTACCAACAAAAGATTACCAACATATTACATCAAAATATAACATAAAAATACCCTTCTCATTAAACTACCATCCATTTTACGAACAAAAGTTTAACAAACTACAATCAAACATCATTTTCTTTTTTTAGCACCAGCATATGTCATATGAAAATCTTTCGATTTTGCAACTTTAACATCCTTCCGAACCTCCTTCCCTTCTGCAACTTTAACATCCTTCCCAACCACCTCATTTCCTTCTGCAGCTTTAACATCCTTCCCTTCTGTCGGATCTTCTTTGCCAGGCATAGTCTTCGGTGGATCACGCTCATTCCTGCTTTTGATTGCCTCTTGAATAATATCAACCCTTTTCTGGTGTTCATTCTCAGTCTCAAACTTGAAGGCCAACTCAAACATCTTTTGTTTATGAATGTTAAAATCATGCAACTAAAGCTTGGTAGCAATCCTATACCTCATACATAACAACTGTGAGCGTTTTTCCTTTGATTCTTCATCGAACCCAACATCCCAATCAACAGGATTACCAGTGTAAGATTCCATATGGATCATAGTAAATATTCCGCAATCTTCATAGTTATTCACTGTACTCCAATTGAAACGTAGAATGCGTGCTTTGACTTTCATCATGGCCGATAGTTTTTCATGTCCATGCTCTTTTAGATGCCTGATAAAAAACTTTTTCTACAAAAAAAATTGAAAAAGAAAAACAATATAAAAGTCAATAAAAGATACAAGGATCACAAAACTCAATACATTAGTAAAACTCGATACATTAATAAAACTCAATACATTAATAAACAAAACGATTTTAAACTTACCAAAGTATCACAAGCTGCTTTGTATCTTGAAGTATAGGAATATGGTCCAGCATAAATGTTATCAATGATAAACATTGACGGATTCTCCAAGTTGAAAACAACAACATAAAAGTGTCCAGAAGCACAAATAGGAAAAAACACCAAATCAACATCCGAGAGGCGAAGTGCATCCTCATCATGCTGCAACGGAGTTGAAATGGCATCTGAAAAGACTTTCTACTTTCCATCTGGATCAAAAGTATTTTTAATAGTTCCTTCTGGCTATTTACAGGCAAATGAAACTAAATTAGAGAGGATTCAAGATGAATCATGCATGATTCAAGATGAATCATGCATGATTCAAGATGAATCATGCATGATTCAAGATAAATCATGCATGATTCAAGATGAATCATGCATGATTCAAGATGAATCATGCATGATTCAATGAATCATGCATGATTCAAGATGAATCATGCATGATTCAAGATGAATCATGCATGATTTACAGAATGAAAAAAAACATCGCTACATGTGAATAGAAACTTACAATACAGCTAGTTGTAAAAAAAGCCTTCTTAACCGCTCATTAACTTTACCCGCTTCCACTAGCTTCAACAATGCAGCCCGCTCCTCCAGGTTCAACAATGCACTCCAACTATCAATAACATTATGGTCTAACCATAATCCAGGTGTCAATGTCTCCATGCTCACTCGTACAGATTTTTGCTCATAACTCGAATTAGTTTGGAAAACAGTTTCACTACAATTAGAAATAACAAAGAAATTACGATACGTCATTCTTTAACTACAAATCGAAAGCAAAAACTGAAATAGAGAACTTACTATTTATCGCCTTGCATAGCGAATAAACTATTCCCCAGTATAAACTCAAGTCTCTTTAGATCAGGACCAACCTCAGTTCTCTTGTTCATAAAAGGAGACGACAACACAGAAGATGGCTTCCTAACTTTTTTCTTGGGAGATGAACGAGTAGAAACTCGTGGAGGAGTCTTGGGAGGCGAAACGTTAGTAGGTTCATTCATAAACATATTAAACAAATTTTCCTGCAAAAAGTTCAAAAAATTTAATTATAAACATACATATGAACATATCATTATACAACTCATGAGGAAAAGATAAAAATATACGTCATAAAATGCATCTGAAAGCAGATCAATCACCTCTCCAACCCAATGAATATTTCTTTCAAGCTACTGCGTGTAAGTTTCTTCATCATCATCGACTGCTGCTTCGTCTGTTGCTTCGTCTGCCGCTTCGTCTGCTGCTGCTTCGTTCCCAGGCTCAATGTCCTTTGTAGGTGACTCCTTTGCAGCCGACTCTTTTACTTGTTTAAATCAACATTCTCGTCAGGGGAAGCATTGAAATCATCAATATGAGTAGGTTCATTTTGAAACAAAACAGTATCCTTAAAAACTCCCTCATATTTCTCAATCAATTGACAGATGTTCTCATCATTTGGAAATTCATTGTTGGCATCTCTTAAAATGCATTCAAGTTCGGCCTTGTCTTTGGCAATGCTTGAAAGCTTTTCCTTGATCTTTGTGCAAAAGACCTACAAAAATAAAATATATAAATCATGCTTGATTCATGTAGGAAAATTCACGATTCAGTTGAATCATGCAAACTCAAATAATTGTAACACTTTAGATGATACAAAAATAATTGAAAAAACAATAAAAACCGTAAAAAGATACGACAGCACACCTGTTTACCAGAAAAACCACTTTGTTTTTCTTCACTTTATTTTTCTTCAGTTTGTTTACCCACATTAAAAAATCCTTCAGTTTGTTTTTCTTCGGACGCATTCCATTCTGGCTACCACTCCAACATCCCAATTACTTTATCTTGGACCTCTAAATCCTGTCTGCGATGTATGTTTGTTGTATTCCAATTCATTATAGCAGGTCTAGACCGAAGAACAGGATAACGATCAAATTTTGTTGAATCCAAATACAACAGCTGTTAGGAAAATAAAAATTGTTTCTTGTTAAAAGTTATAAACAATATAAACATAAAACACAAAAACACAAAAAAACGTAAAAACGTATATATATACACACTTACAATTAAAAACACAACGGCCTAATGTAAAAACCATCCAAAGTATTCGGTTCCGTACTATTTCCAAGACACCTGTATAAGAACTCACACCAATCAATTCCAGCAATATCCGTATCCTCACGAATACGCCGAACAATAGTTAGATTAGGTATTCCTTTCATCGTGTAAGCTGTACACATCCCAACAGAAAATAGAGTAAGAAAATTGACTTTATACATTAAGTCAACTTATGTTGCTTCATTAAGTTTCTCTTGAATATCAGAAGCACAAAGTAGTTTCCATGGTTTATCAAACTGTTTTAACCACAACAACAACGGGTCATCCAAAGCTCTCTCAGGTAAATCATATATAGATGTTCCACCAATGGGAAGTCCTAAAATATCCTTAATCTTTTGAGGAGTTACAAGAATCGAAGACCCGTTTAAAAGCTTAAAATGATAGCTCTCCTTATCAAATGCTCTAACAGCAAACCTCCCTAAACGCCTAGGTAAGGTATCTATTTTAATAGAACGAAATGCAGAAAAACCAATACTTTCCAAAAACTTATCAATGACCACTCTGCTATCTCAAATTGCTGCGAAGAAAGAAGTAGGCACTGTCCTAGATTTTATAATTGGAAACTTGAGTAGATACTTATCTTTTTCACTCAACACAACCTCTCGACCTTCAGAAGTTTTCTTCTGCATCTTCCCATGTTTCTTAACACCCTCTTCATCTTCCTCATCAATTTCATCTTTGACATATTCCTCATCATATTCCTGCTTTTCAACCTTCACTTTTCGGGGAAGTTTTTTTACCCGAGGCTCTTTCTTAACTGTATCATCATTTTGATCATCGTCATCCGACTCCTCTTTGTAGTCACTCACAACCTCCGACACTATACTATCTACAAAATCAGTAGATCTCTTCCTCTTCCCAACTGGTTCCTTCTTAACAGTAGGTTCTTTTTTTAATAACAGAGGGTTTTTTTTAATAGCAGCACTAGACTTCTGTGAATGAGCTTTTGACTTTGGCATTGCACTAGTTCTTGTTTTTTTTCAGCGGGAGGAGGTGAATTAGATCCTTTATGACCTAAAGATTTCTAACGCTTGTTCGTATTACGATGAACTGCAAAAAGTAAGAACACAATCAGTTAAGTACTAAAAAGTTACAAATACAAAAAAAACATATGCATGATTTAACATAACTCATGCATGATTTAACAAACATGATTCATGAAGAATCATGCATGATTCTTCATGAATCATGCATGATTCTTCATAAATCATGCATGATTCTTCATGAATCATGCATGATTCATGATGAAAACAATACACATCTATCTAAAAAAGTACAAACACGCCACAATTTGCAGTTGATACTAAACAACATTAAACACACAGGAGGTCACATTGTCCCATTTCTTTTTAATTGATTCAAACTATAGAAACTTCATATGCAGTTAAAGTTAGTTTCGTTTAGACCAAATAACCAATTTCAAGTTGGTTAAAAAAAATTTCACCAAGTAATGGATTAATATCCTCTGTTCCTAAGAGTGAAATTTTGTGGATTAAACATGTCAAGCATCTAAGCCTTTTTACTAATAAACTGCCAAAAATTGTTAACCACACTGAATAACTCGACAAAGTACGACACACAATCAAATGCTCGATTAATCAGGCTTAGATCAACCATGAGTGTAACAAACTAGGTGATCCCTTCGTGGTCTCAAACATAGTGTTACTATAAGCATGCTTCCTAAGAATCTAGGTTTAAAAGAAACCATTCAGATAAACTATGATGATGATGCCAACAACGATGATGAGAATGGTGAAAGTGACCTATTGAAAATACCTACATAAAAAAAAGTATTTCATATCAAATTATAACCTTGATAAAACAACCCATTGTCCTTCGATTTAAACTACAACTAGCATTATCACCACCACTCCGCGCTTCTTTTAATCTGTTATTGAAACCCGTTTTATTATTGACAAAGGTATTCTAATTTTTGTGCATGTCACATTGCCATGGTCATCGCCTGATGATGTTTCATTCTATATTACGTAGTGTATGCAAAAACTTCGATGATATGTATTACGAGTATTAACTTTAATGATGCACAAGACTACTAGAAAATTATAGGATATTGATCAACTTTAATTATTTTAGCGGTAAAAAAAAGAAATGTATAAGAAACTGGCGTGAAGCTATGGATCAGAAGTTCACGAGATACACAAAAACAGCCCATACACCTAACCATAGGCTAGCACACGTCTTACATGAATCATTACAACAAAACGAACTAGCTTTGTCGCATCACTAACCATATCCATTATCCGTGATTATTTACAGAAAACAAATATGAAGTAAAATGAGCCTTTTCATATTTTAGGCCTTTTCATAGCTTTTTCAGGGCTGTTTTCAGCTTTTTACTGTTTTTTTTCACCTATATACGTGATTATTTACAGAAAACAAATATGAAGTAAAATGAGCCTAAAATAACTTGATAATTATAAAAGTAAGCCTAAAATCATAAAAATAATCCTCATTAACAACCAGTAATAACAAAAACAAGCCTAAAATCTTTAAAAAAAGCATAAAAACAAAAATAAGCATAAAATAAGCCTAAAATCATAAAAATAAGCCTAATTAACAACCAGTAAGTTAAAGCTATTAATAACAAAAATAAGCCTAAAAATCTTTAAAAAAAAGCACAAAAACAAAAATAAGCATAAAAATAAGCAATATAAACTCAAAAATAAGCATAAAAAAGCATAAAACAATTAAAAATAAAAATGAAAAGGATTACCAGGAGCCAAGCCGCCATCTTTAGGAGTAGAAGCCATATCTGATCGATTGTTAGTGTTTCAATCGGAAATGGAGTTTAAATCAGTATCAAAGATCGATTGGAGAGTGATTGGGGGTGGCGGAGATGATTGGGGGTGGTGGTGGCGGAGATGATTGGGGGTGGTGGTGGCGGCGGAGATGATTGTGGGTGGTGGTGGTGGCGGTTAGGGTTTATTAAGCAGAGTGTATGTGTGTGTAAAATGAGAGAATATGGTTTATTTTTTTTTGGCTTACGGTTTATTTTTTTTTAATTCATTTAATCTGGACGGTTAGATGTAAGAAAAATGAATGGCTTAGGGTCTGTTTGTTTAATTTTTTTATTAAGTCCTGTAAAATTAAAGTGTCTGTCTCGATATATGTTGTCTGTTTGTAAAAGGATATATAGTTGTTTGTTTTATGTGCTGAATAAAGTGTATGAATTAAAAAAAATACTTTTATACCTTTTTATATAAAATAAGTATTAAGAGTGAGAGGGTAATAATGTAAACTTATGAAAATAAGTCACGACTTAATACAAAGACCCTCTCATGTGTGGTTTTTTCTAGAAAGTCATGTATTAGTTTTCAGCCCAAAACAAACATGCTTAAAGTGACTTAATTTACTAGCCTATTTTTCAATTAAGACCCATTAAATTGTTATCAAACATTACTTTAGATTAGTCTATCAGAACTTTGCTAAAAAGTAGGACTATGAGAACTTTTGGCTATAATATGATAAATAATCATGACACTTATTAAAACTGTATTTGTTATAGACATTATAGAATAAAATGTTTTATTCAATTCATTTAAATGACATCGAAATTTGAATAGCTAGCGCCGGTGTTGGTTGCAAAGTATCACACGCAACATCCTGTACGACATTCGAATTTTTTTTAATATATGGATTACTTGTCTATTCGTATGTATTGATTAAATCATGGGAAGATCATGTAATCTTGCTTTTAAAAAAAGGAAAAGTTTTGTAATGGAGAGAAGCTGGAAATGTATACGGTTTGCTATCGCACATGGTTCATTGACTCCAGTGAACAATTATTGAATAGTATCATTATCATGTGTGCGTACATCACGCAAACAAACTTATGTATGAATTTCGTGTATATCTAATTGACATATATACTAATATTACTCGTATTATTGTGAAAGTTATATCATCTGTAAACAACACTTGCCACATTTTTATGTGATATGTGTATTTCAATTCTTGCAAATGATGTGGTATAGCGTGTGACATTTTAGTTTTGTGATGCCTCGGCTCTTGTTACCTTGACTGATTCACTTTAGTGTACCCTAAAATGCACCAAGGTATACATCCTCGGGATAGATTATGTTATTATGCTGACCAAAAATGTTTGTGGATGTTGACATTAATTTATTTGTAAACTTTGTCAAGGGTGTGGTTCAATTTGGTCCTACACATAAGAGGAGAAAACGAAATTTCATGCTTTTAAAAATCCAGAATTCGTATTCGTGAGTTGTTTAATGCGAAAAGATGCACAAGAAGCACGCGTCTAGGCATAGACATAGTAAAGTTTAGAGACTGGCATGATTGTCAATGGGGGCTAAACACATCAATATATCAAGCTATACACCAAATTACCATTATAGCAGGTGTAAAAAGATAAAATATTTAATCTTTCATTAGTTACGAAAGTTCATCTACGATTATTCCGAGCTGCTTTAAAAAATAGTCGTCTTGATGTTAATTCGAAAGTAAATCCCAAAAAAAACAAAAATAATAACCGGTGACTTGTGGATACGCATATTAATGCACTAGAATAAAATCATTTTATTATTATTATTATTATTATTATTATTATTATTATTATTTTTACAATAAATAAACTAAATCTTTTATTAATAATTATAATTTACATATTTGAAGAAGGCAAACGGGCAATAAGCTGCGCCGCTAGCCCTTTTTGTATAGCAAAACCAAGTCTATAAAATACAACGTTTTTAGATTTAGGAGTCAAAACATTACTATTCATAACACGTTGTATTCTGGTAAGTAACTCTACCGCCTCAGGTGCAAGGAAACAAAATGTATCAAACGCGAAAAGAATAAACACGTGTTGATTTTCAACACATGTTTTTTCGTGTTTAATCATTTTGCACGAGGCGGCTTTTATAGCAGCCTGATCCGCTGTAAAATCTCGACTGCCTAGCCCCACGAGAGGAGAAACCCCTGTCAAATCAACGCACACATGTTTAACTCCAACCCATCCAAAAACCAAAACATCAGCGGGTCTCATTGTGGATCTTCCATCTGACGGGTCGGTCAAGAAATTCACAGGTGCCTCTTTCTTGGCGAAGATCCCGGCACACCTACATATGTCATAAAGAACGTCCCTAACAAAATCATATCGGTACTTGAAGAACGTCCCTACATATGTCATTATGTTTAATTTATTTAGTTACATCCATAAATTAACGAAAGACCAACATAATAGGATGGTACAGAGAAATGAGGATTAGAAGTACACGAAAGAACTTCATTTAATGAAAGGGGAATGAACATTCCTCATGACGTTCACATGCCTTGCATGTTACACTTGATTATTGTACCATTTGTGTATTAACTTCGGCAGATTAATAATCACTTATTTAGAAGTGTTGCTCTTGAAAGGGATAATATGCTGAAGGCATACAAATTTTTACAAAAAGAAATTCGCATGATAAATTGACATAATTAATGTTAAAAAAAAAAGTTGGCAAAATTACTACTCGTATTAGTTACATAATTTTATAAATTTCATTTTGTAAAATTGTTGCGACTCTAACATTGCTTCAATTGCTTTTTAACAAACACTACATCTCACTGGTCTGAGCAATCTTCTGGGCGAAGTAAGTTTGGTTCTACAAGCAGATCGATATGTTTAAACTTTGGGCAGTGATGGTTCGTTCTCACTTGCTTCTTTGAAGAGGAAGATTGATTGCTCCAGATCGACTACTATGGCAACTAAAACAATTTGGATCAAATTCATTCCGATAAAGGTTAACATTTTGGCGTGGAAAGTTAATCGCAATGCCCTCCCTACACGATTTAATTTATCAAACCGGGGCATTGACGTTCAGTCCCTTACTTGTCCTGTATGTGAAGAGGGGATATAATCGACGTCCCACATTTTCTTTTCATGTCCTGTTATGCATAGTATCAGAAAATAGCTAGGTGGTGGAATATCTCATACGAAGGATGTGTTTTATACGAGGAGTGGTTAGTTTGGTTTAATTCGATTCGGCTCAAAGCTACCCTCAAAAACATCTTGGAAGGTGTGTTTTATGTCACGTAGTGGTCTGTGTGGAAGTTCCGTAATAAGACCTTATTCAATATAGAGAATCCTTCAAAGACTTTGTTATTCGAGAGTATTGTTTCATGTTCATTTTTTTGTGTAATTCTAGATGTAAAAAATCGTTCTCTTGGAACGAGTGGTTGAAAAACCCGTACCTTATTTCTGTGTAACTCTAGCATCTTGCTAGTTTTTTTTAATGAAATTGCCGTTCAAAACAAAAGATGGAAAAATCGACTTTTCAAAAATCAACCAGTGTCATGGGCTCATGTCAATGTACAGAAAAATAACTCTTTCACGTTTCTATAGATGATAAGTTTGTCTTACCTTCCTGGTTTAAAAAAAATAATCTGTAATTTTTATTTTCAAAAACATTGGTGTTCTTTTGGTAAAAAAAAAGTCATATTGATGAGACTGCTTTTATACATGGTCTCATCGTCCAAATCGGGCTTAAAATGCATAAAATATAATTAAAACTGCCAAATATATGCTCGTGTTTGTTGCTTGTGTATTTTAGGTACGAATATTGAGGAAAAGACAAAAAGATCACAAGAATCAATCAAAAACGAACACGGGAAACGAAGCCGCACAATGAGCCGGACCCGAATCAAGAATTTCCAAAAATGACCTTGAAGTTTGAAGATTGTACAAGTTTGGTCCTTGAAGAATTGAAGACTTGTCAATTTATACCCTTGCAAATCTCAATTATTGCATTTGGGTCCCTAAATTATCAAGAAATTACAAGAAAAGTCCTTGGAGAATGAAGAATGTGCATTAATGGTCCTTGTTTAAAGTATTGAGGAAAGGCTGTGCCAAAAGTGACAAGTACTCCAAAGTTGTTACTAAGGGATTCAGAGTTGATAGCTATTTTTTACAAAGTAAACAAATGAAGAGAGTAGGGGGACTGATTTTGCCAGACTCATGAACTCACTACCACCAATCAACATTCCACATCACCCCCAACATCCACTCATAACCCAACACCTCACCACCCCCCACCCACATCAGATTCCACCACCACACCTTTTTATTTATTAAACAAAATTTTTAAACCTGTTTAATATTAATTATTTTTTGGTGGAAACTAATACTATTCAGATTACACCCTAATCCCCAGCTCAAGAACAACATAAACCCTAATCCTAATTACCTATCAAACCAAAGGGTTTTTGGCTGTTAGTTTCCAGAATGATGATTAACCCTACACTAAACCAATCCCCCAACCCAGATTCTTTTCACAACATACCCATGTGACTGTAGGGACCTCCCCTTCACGTCACTTTCCTCCTCAAAACCTAAAACCGACAAGATGAATGTCCCTGATCCTTTTACTTGGTCCCAAAGGTTGAATGAACGCACAAGATTACCCTTACAGCTTGCACATCACTCTCCATGGACAGAGATCACATGAGGACTCTTTTTGACCAAATTTTCAAAATCGTCCAAGGGAAAAATAGGAAGTTTGTTTCTAGGGTTTTATTGATTCTAGATAGTTCTTTTGACTAGTATAAATATGAGGTCCATGTACCCATATTTTCTTGTTCCAGTTTTTAGCTCTCAACATTTGTAATTCCTTTTTATAAATTTATAAAGTTGGTATTTTTATTATATTGTAATTCCTTTTATGGTTTTTAAAAGTTGGTGTGTGATTGAAAGCTAAGACTGAGTTCCATTAACATTTTTTCAAACATTTTTGTGTTTGAAGTTTTCAGAAAACGGTTTCTGAAATATTGGGTATTTTGATAAATCTTGTTCCAAGAGTTGGTTTTTCAGTGTTTAAGTTGTTTGTTTAAGGTGTTTTGAAAGGAAAAGTCATTGTGAGAAATTTTGTGAAAAAGATTTTAAAAAGTGTTAAAATCAGAAAGTTAGTATTTGTGTTTCTTCATTTGTTCTTAGCAGGAAACCTTGAACTTGCTTGTTGTCCAAGAGGTTCTGCTCAGGTCTGGACCTGATTGGAGGTGACATAGCAGTCACTGAGGGACCTGGATGGAGGTCCCTCTAGGTAAATCCTTGTTCTCATTTTTCAGTTTATAAATTTGGTGATTTATGTGATATTGCATGAAAGTTGTTTAGATGGTATTTTAGTTGTTTGTTTATGTTGATTTATGACTGGTATGCATGTTAGGAGTACTTAGGAGTGATTTGGTTAGAGTATGTTTTGATTTGGTTGGTAAAATTGGTTTTCTGAAATTTAAAGGAGTGTTTGGATTTGCATATTAATTGAACTTCTTTGGGAAATTTTGTGTTAAAACCTGTTTAGACACACTCCTTGGGTTAGTATTAGGTGATATAAGTAGTTAGTCTTCAGTTTGGGTAGGTTTAAAACAAAATTGCATGCTTAAAATTTGGTCATTGTAGCTAAAAACAGTCAAGTCCTTTTCTGCTTGTTTTTGTGATTTTTGTGCCATCAAGTTTTGTTATCTGTTAGGGTTTGGTGTCAACTAGGGTTCTAGATAGGTTGCATGCTACTTTGTGAACTTACATGCAAGATTTGAGCCATTAAAATTCACTTTTGTGCTTATAAAATCAGCAAAACACCCCCAGACTTGTGTATGCCATAACAGAAACTTTTTGTGCATTTGTGTGTAATTTGTGTGAAGAGAACTTGTTGTTTTTGTGATTAGCTTGACTCCCTATACTCAACTGAGTATAGGGGTGCCCCATTTGTCCAATCAATCATCAACAAAAGCCAAGATCAAGCTCCTCTTGATCCATTCTTCACAAGTGAAGATATTCTTTTCTTCTTTTTGTTCATCAGCTATTCTGAAATCTGGGCACGTTTTTTTATTTATAGGGCTTAATTTGGTTTGAATTTGGGTTGGTATTGGTACTTTTGAGATTAAAGAGTTACTAGATTGAGTTTTAAAAGTAAAAAAAAAAGAAAAGTTTTTCCAAAGAGCTCCTTGGCCTGGACTCGAACACGGGACCTCTCGTTGGAGGACTATAGGTGTTAACCAGTGACCCAAGTGCTTTTCTCTGTCATCCATCCCACCCATTATTCTTTTATTGTCTTTTTAATTATTTCTAGTTAAATAAAGCCGTAGCTTTATAAGCTTATTTAAACTTATTGTATAAGCTTTTTTCGCACAAGCTTATTTTTCCAGTATTAGTAATTGAGTCTAGGATTTTTCTAACCTAAGTTTCGATTTTTCCCTTTCTTTAATTATTTTTTATCATTTTTTTATTTACCCGTTTTTAAATAATTAGATAAAAAATAGTATAAATAGTTTTTAAATTTTATAAAAAATGTTTTTAGGTTTTATTTAAGTAACTTGAGGTTTATAGCCATTTAAGTTTTCAAAAAGTCTTATTTTTTATTTTATAGGATTTTAGGGTTTTTAACCAACTTTAAAATTTAATATAAAATTATTAAATAGGTTTTAGAAACTTTTAATTGCATTTCTGTCTTAGTTACATTATTTTAGATTTTTGGTAATTTTTTAGATTTATTTTATAAACTTTGAATTTTTTGATTATTTTTTGATTATTTTATTATTAAAAATTGAAAATTAGTTTTTTTCTACTTTTTTCATTTTTCCTAGATTTTAGACACTTAATTAGGAATTTTGTAACTTTCCAAATATTTTTGGGGCTTTTCAATTATTTTCTAGAATTAATTTAAGTTTTAATTGATTTTAATAGTTTTTAAGTGTTTAAAAATAGTTTTATTTGGTTTTAAAATTTTAAAAATTACTTTTTAGCTTAATTAGGTTATTTTTGAGGTTTACAAACTTTAAAATCTTGTTTAGGGCTTTTTAATAATTAATTGTGATTTTTAGGGCTTTAATTAGCATTAAAAAGTCATTATCTAATTAATTAAAAGGTTTTAGCAAGTTTGGATTTTTTTTAAACTCTTAGAATATTATTGTGGATTTTTAGTAATTTTTAGGAATTTTTAGGTTAAAATTTTAATTTTTGCACTATTTACGGTTTTACGTTGTCGACCTTTTCGTCTTAGTTTAATCCGTCGTCGTAACCGTCTTTCTCTTCTAATCTCATTTCTATTTTTCTTCTTTTCTCAATATAATCACAAACATTAATCTATTCTTAACACAACGCACTAGCCTCCTCGAGAACGATCCCCACTTTGGGTCATAAGTGTTTACGTTTTCCTAAACGTACGCTTAATACTTACCGCTTTTACCTCGTTTTCCTAAACGAGTGTGAATTTACAACTATCATTTTGGCGCCGCTGCCGGGGAGGCGTGTTGTGTTTTGATTGAACCATTGTTGTTTTTATACTAACCATAATTAGTATTTGTATTAGTAGCACTCAACTAATAAGTATTATCGTTTTTCGGTTTTTGTGTGAATACTATTACTATATTGTATACGTAGAACAATAAATTCACAAGTACTCCAAATACGTGAGAAATCACAACCTTGACTTGGGAGGTCATTACCAAATCATTGTATTCGAATCTCAAACCAAAGAAAAAAGGCAAAAATAGATAAATACTTTCGAGAAGCTCGATTTTGAAAAATACAAACTATAAGGTGGGTATAAGGCGGTTGTATTTCACGACCTAAAGGAAAAAGGCTCTTATGTGCTTCGCGCCGCCTCGTTTCCTCCGCTTGCTTGTGCGTATTTTGATTTTGAGAGCTAATCGAGGGTTTTTCCGCCAAAGTATTATTACATATCATATATATTTTCTTGGTTTCTATTGATTAAACCCTCTTGAATGATTTGGTATTCCACCATCGTTCTAAAGTCATCGAAGGCTTTCACTTCACGTGATCGTTTTCATTCCTTGAGGCTTCTTTAATCGAGAGATTTGATTAAGGAGGAGATTTGTAGATCTTTGTCTACTTAATACATTCACCAAATTCCAAAAAAGTTAATACCATCAAAAACCACAAAAAAATTGAAAAATTAAAAACACCAAAAATAATCTTCTTTGCTCATCCCCTCGTTGTACGTGACGTTTATGCTTACTCGCAATCAAGCAAAACGTGCACGTAAACGTAGAAACCGAAAGGAGGCAACACCTACTCCTAATTTTTCTAGTGAAGAGACTCCAAGTGAGGAACCTATTGTAGAACAAGAAGCTATCATGGCTAATCGTACTATGATGGAGTTGCTTCAAGCACCCACCGAGGGTTTTGGAGAGGCCATTGTGATTCCCGCCATCCTTGCGGAGAACTTCGAGATCAAGACGGGTTTAATGTCTATGCTTCAAGCAAACAAGTTTCGCGGAAACGAAAAAGACAACCCACATTATCACATTAGGAAATTTAATCGTCTCACCGCGACAAGCAAGTTTAAGGATGTACCACACGATGCCATTAAGATGATGTTGTTTCCCTACTCGTTAGATGGACCCGCCAAGATATGGCTTGAGAAAGAACCGCCAAATTCGATTTTGACATGGGCCGATCTCGTGTCTAAATTTGTGAATCAATTTTTTCCACCATCTAAAACAACACATTTGAAAAACGAGATTTCACGATTTACACAAAGATCTAATGAAAGTTTTTCAATGGCTTGGGAAAGGTTTAAAGAAATGTTACATGAATGTCCACACCATGATTTTTCCGAATTGCATCAAATTGACACTTTTTATAATGGGCTTAATGATCATGAACGAGATTACTTAAATGCCGCCGCGGGTGGTAATTTTTTGTGCAAAACAACCGAAGAGGCTTTGAAAATCATTGAAAATAGGTCTAAGGTTTATAGCCCTCGTAACACACCGAGTGTTGCCAATTTGGATTTGTCATCGTCTCGTAGCATTAACGCCTTGCAAGATGAAGCAAATGAGGAGAATCGGTTTTTCGATAGGTTTTCGACTCTTATGTCTCATTGGAAAGCTCAAGAAGCTTCAAATTCCGCTTCGGTTAAAGCGGTTGCTAAGAGTTGTATTTCGTGTGGTGGAGCTCATGATTTTTCCGAGTGCATTACCGGGGATGGTAACACTTCGAATGCTTATGTAGCCACGGGAACTTATAACCAAAACGGTCAAGGTTCCCGCCAAAATCAAGCTCCACAAAATCAAAATGCTAATAACTATCGAAACAACAATCAAGGTGGTAATTATCAAGGAAATCAACGTAACTACAACAAGGGTAATTATCAAAGTGGAAATGGGCAAATTTCAAACCAAAACCAAAACCGTGATTTTCAAACTACGACTCAAGGTTTTCAAAATGATCACACCAAAAATCTTCAAGGAGAGTTTTTGAATTATGCTAAGGAAAACGATGCTAAGTTTGATAATTTGCAACGTGAAATGGTTAGCTTAAGATCCGAGTTGAAAAATGAGCTTAAAAACGAACTTGCTAATGAACTTAAAACTCATGCTAATAAAATGGAAGGAAATGTTCAACGACTCCAACAAAATCAACAAAAAATGGAGCAAGGTCAACATGAGATTAAGCAAGAATTGTTAAAAGCGGATGCTAGGAAATCTAAGTTTGAAGATAGAATGGGAAAAATGTTTGAAGCTATCATGTGTAAGCCCTTTTCTTCGGGTGGTCTTCCTAGTGATACCATCGTGAACCCGAAAGGAGAATTGAAGGTTATTACTACTCGTAGTGGTAAAACTTTCAAAGAACCCACTTCTCGACCAAGTACTTCTATGGAGAAGGAAAAAGAGAAAGAACCCGAGGTGGTGGTAGAAAAGGAGCAAATTCCAAGCCCACGAAGTACCGCTCAAACCACACCTACGGTTGAACCCACACCAATCATGGAACCCGAGATTCCAAGGCCGATGCCTATGCCTATGCCCCAACCCACACCACCTTTACCATACCCTTCAAGACGAGACAAGGAAAAGGCACAAGAACGAAATAATTATCAATTTGAACTTTTTATGAAAATGTTTCGTGACTTGCATTTCAATATAAGTTTTGCCGACGCCTTAGTCATGATGCCTCGATTTGCCGCGAACTTCAAAAGTATGTTGAATAACAAGGAAAAATTGCAAAAATCGTCTAGTTGTTCATCGGTTTTTCTTAGCCGCATACCTCAAAAAGTCGGTGATCCCGACAAGTTTTTAATCCCATGTGCTATACAAGACATGGAATAATGCTACGCCTTGGCCGATCTTGGTGCTAGTATTAATTTGATGCCTCTTGAGATTTTTAAATCGCTCAATCTTCCCAATCTCACTCCTTCAAGAATGTCAATCGAGATGGCCGATCATTCTACGATTCTAGCTTGTGGAGTAGCCGAGGACGTCTTTGTGAAAGTTGGAAAGTTCTACTATCCCGTAGACTTTATTGTTGTTGACATTCCTATCGATCCTAAAGTTCCTTTAATTTTAGGTCGATCATTTTTGGATACCTCGAGAGCACTTATCGATGTGCATGCAAGGAAAATCACTCTTCATTTCAATGAGGAAGAACTCGTCATTAATGCAACTCAAAACTCCACTCTTTCTCATGTGTATTCGATCACATCTTTGTACAATGTCAATCCCATCAAAAACATTTGCAAAAAGATTTCAAAAAGAGTTTTAGAAGTTGTTGAGAAAAATGAAGTTCCGTCCCCTCCGTCGGTGGAGGTTAAGAGTGTTAAGCCTACAATTCCAATTGTGAATGATTCTTCGGATGATGAATATGTTGATCCCGATGGGGGAGTTTTCTTTGTCGACAAACGTTTTGAGAACTTGCCACCACCTATACCAAAACGGTTTTCAAATGTGAGAATTTTTAGTGTGACTAACATTGCTTTAGAAACACCAAATATTTTTGACATAATTAAATCGGGTTTTCACAAGGAGAGTTTAAAAGATGAAAAAGGGAAAGATTTTGAATTGAATTTAAAAGATTTTTCTACAACTCTAACTCCGTCATCACCGCGTGTATTGAGTACTACAAGCTCGTCTTCTCCTTTTGACGATGCTTTGTGTGGACTTAGTGTGGGGGAAGCCCCTTATGTTCCCTCCCCTTTCTCCACCGATGACGAGATATTTGATCCTGGAATTGCTTATAAAGGGAAATCTCGGTCTTCCACCGATGCAATAAATGGAAAATCTTTCTATTTGATTGGTGCGAGTCTACCTCGAGTAGCTCAATGTTTTCATGACTTACCCATTGTCCCACCCTTCTATTTCTTCTCATCTATTTTCTTGAAACCCTTTGGGTTTGTGTTGGCACACGATGAAGTGGCGTTGATTTGTTTTTCCAATGAAAACGAGAACGCCATCTTCGATTCCGGTATTTTGCACCATCAAAGGACTTAGTCCTTTATACCGGTTGTTTTTGGGCCTTGTTTATCATGTAAGCCCCACTAAAAATTGACCACACCATGATTATCCCTAAATGACCACATTTATGGGGATTCGAGTCGAGATTTTGACTCGGTTATCAGAAACAAGGTGCCTCGTGGGGGAGACCCATGCTTATCCATGTACATATTATTGCTTTCTAATTAGTGTAATGTGAGGGGATTTGTGCCCTTCCAACCTTTGTTCCGTGGTTGTTTGTGCATTGTGGTTTTTTGATCATGATCTTCACGATTGGAGCCTCTCGTGTTCGGGAGCACTCGATCGTTTGATTTGGAGACATTTCTCAATATCCAAATGATATATCCTTTTGATGTTCTAACCTTAGGTTATTAGCACACTTCATAAACGGCTATTAATTTAATGGTTACACCCTTTCCATGCTAGATTAGGCATTCGACTACGTCTCTAGTATGGGGGTGTTTGCACCCCTAGACTCGAAACATTGAGGACAATGTTTAACTTTAGTATGGGGGGGGGGGGGGGGGTGAATAGATACTTGCCTTGCCAGACCTTCACGCTTTCCAAAGTTTATCTTTTTGTTTATCGTTTTGTTGCAAAATAAGGCTAAAAATGGCCAAATTTTAAAATTTTTCTCATGTTTCATAAGTGTTTAAGACACGAATGTAGGTTTTCCGATGGCGAGAATAAGAGTAATTTTTGACTCGACCGTGCGTGTTGAGCACTTAGCTTTGATTCCTTAACTACACATTAGGCTAAGTCTCTTAAATGAGGACGAGAAATGATAGAGTTAATTATAAGTTACTATGCTAAACGTAGAGTACTCGTATTCTTTCAAAAACTCATGTGTCCTCGTTGTTTGCTTATTCTCCCTTCGCTTGTAAATATTTTTTGCTTAATAAATATTGACTTAGTGGTTTAGTTAGGATTGTTGGGTTTCTAGTCTTTTCTAGTAGCCTCCGTGTAATTAAATTGGGAAGACATTAAGGTATCGCCAGCGTCACGGTTTTGAAGTATTGGCACCCGAATAATCGAAAGCTTCACCCAATAATAAGATTTCAAGTGCTCACCTAAATCTAGCAAACAATTTGAAGCCCCACAAGGCATAAAATCTATGCAAAATTGAAAGTGAATCAAGCCTTAATCTTCGAAGCTTTAAAGATCCAAAATTCGCTTTAGCGTGAGGATATACGTCTTTGGCTAATAAAACCACCGATGAGGCGGATAATAAAAGGCAAGGCAAGACCGAAGTCATAATAAAAGCTTCATGGCGAAGTTGAATAAAAGATGGAGGTAAACCAAAGATAATAAGGCCCTTCCGTTAGGGGGCGTATAAAAGTCTTGGTAATAAGTCTCATGTTCAAAACCGTTATAAAACCGTGTTTATCGATTCTTCTTGTCAACTTAATTTTTTAACATCGTTGTCTATTGGGAGGGGTTATTGATTTGATGGTCTTAGTTACACCGTTAGGACTCTATTTTTAGACCTAAATCTCTATTATCGCATAAGTCAAACAATGTATCCTCGTGAAATATTCAAGACAAAATAAAATATAAGAGATACAACTTAGGAATAATGGGAGGATAAGTACGTGATTAGGGCATATGAGTAGTGTTAGCATTACTAACTTATAATGACAATGATCTCGTTGCACGCTTGGCATGGAATTAAGGTGAAAATCGAGTACGATGAAATTATTTCTAACGAAGCATTCACGTGCTCTTATTCTATGAACCTAAACGTCCCGTTTTGCGATGAAAATCATACATTATGTCTATAACACAAGTAGTAGTAATAGTAGTAGTATAGCTAGTTTATCATTCCAATAAAGTGAATAAAAATGAATTTTAGAGATGCTACGATACTTTATTCGAGCATTGCGTGAGGGCACAGCAATGGTTTAGTATGGGGGAGTGATGAGACTCCTTTTATACATGGTCTCATCGTCCAAATCGGGCTTAAAATGCATAAAATATCATTAAAACTGCCAAATATATGCTCGTGTTTGTTGCTTGTGTATTTTAGGTACGAATATTGAGGAAAAGACAAAAAGATCACAAGAATCAATCAAAAACGAACACGGGAAACGAAGCCGCACAATGAACCGGACCCGAATCAAGAATTTCCAAAAATGACCTTGAAGTTTGAAGATTGTACAAGTTTGGTCCCTGAAGAATTGAAGACTTATCAATTTATACCCTTGCAAATATCAATTATTGCATTTGGGTCCCTAAAATATCAAGAAATTACAAGAAAAGTCCTTGGAGAATGAAGAATGTGCATTAATGGTCCTTGTTTAAAGTATTGAGGAAAGGCTGTGCCAAAAGTGACAAGTACTCCAAAGTTGTTACTAAGGGATTCAGAGTTGATAGCTATTTTTTACAAAGTAAACAAATGAAGAGAGTAGGGGGACTGATTTTGCCAGACTCATGAACTCACCACCACCAATCAACATTCCACATCACCCCTAACATCCACTCATAACCCTACACCTCACCACCCCCCACCCACGTCAGATTCCACCACCACACCTTTTTATTTATTAAACAAAATTTTTAAACCTGTTTAATATTAATTATTTTTTGGTGGAAACTAATACTATTCAGATTACACCCCTAATCCCCAGCTCAAGAACAACATAAACCCTAATCCTAATTACCTATCAAACCAAAGGGTTTTTGGCTGTTAGTTTCCAGAATGATGATTAACCCTACACTAAACCAATCCCCCAACCCAGATTCTTTTCACAACATACCCATGTGACTGTAGGGACCTCCCCTGCACGTCACTTTCCTCCTCAAAACCTAAAACCGACAAGATGAACGTCCCTGATCCTTTTACTTGGTCCCAAAGGTTGAATGAACGCACAAGATTACCCTTACAGCTTGCACATCACTCTCCATGGACAGAGATCACATGAGGACTCTTTTTGACCAAATTTTCAAAATCGTCCAAGGGCAAAATAGGAAGTTTGTTTCTAGGGTTTTAGTGATTCTAGATAGTTCTTTAGACTAGTATAAATATGAGGTGCATGTACCCATATTTTCTTGTTCCAGTTTTTAGCTCTCAACATTTGTAATTCCTTTTTATAAATTTATAAAGTTGGTATTTTTATTAAATTGTAATTCCTTTTATGGTTTTTAAAAGTTGGTGTGTGATTGAAAGCTAAGACTGAGTTCCATTAACATTTTTTCAAACATTTTTGTGTTTGAAGTTTTCAGAAAAAGGTTTCTAAAATATTGGGTATTTTGATAAATCTTGTTCCAAGAGTTGGGTTTTCAGTGTTTAAGTTTTTTTGTTTAAGATGTTTTGAAAGGAAAAGTCATTGTGAGAAATTTTGTGAAAAAGATTTTAAAAAGTGTTAAAATCAGAAAGTTAGTATTTGTGTTTCTTCATTTGTTCTTAGCAGGAAACCTTGAGCTTGCTTGTTGTCCAAGAGGTTCTGCTCAGGTCCGGACCTGATTGGAGATGACATAGCAGTCACTGAGGGACCTGGATGTAGGTTCCTCTAGGTAAATCCTTGTTCTCATTTTTCAGTTTATAAATTTGGTGATTTATGTGATATTGCATGAAAGTTGTTTAGATGGTATTTTAGCTGTTTGTTTATGTTGATTTATGACTGGTATGCATGTTAGGAGTACTTAGGAGTGATTTGGTTAGAGTATGCTTTGATTTGGTTGGTAAAATTGGTTTTCTGAAATTTAAAGGAGTGTTTGGATTTGCATATTAATTGAACTTCTTTGGGAAATTTTGTGTTAAAACCTGTTTAGACACACTCCTTGGGTTAGTATTAGGTGATATAAGTAGTTAGTCTTCAGTTTGGGTAGGTTTAAAACAAAATTGCATGCTTAAAATTTGGTCATTGTAGCTAAAAACAGTCAAGTCCTTTTCTGCTTGTTTTTGTGATTTTTGTGCCATCAAGTTTTGTTATCTGTTAGGGTTTGGTGTCAACTAGGGTTCTAGATAGGTTGCATGCTACTTTGTGAACTTACATGCAAGATTTGAGCCATTAAAATTCACTTTTGTGCTTATAAAATCAGCAAAACACCCCCAGACTTGTGTATGCCATAACAGAAACTTTTTGTGCATTTGTGTGTAATTTGTGTGAAGAGAACTTGTTGTTTTTGTGATTAGCTTGACTCCCTATACTCAACTGAGTATAGGGGTGCCCCATTTGTCCAATCAATCATCAACAAAAGCCAAGATCAAGCTCCTCTTGATCCATTCTTCACAAGTGAAGATATTCTTTTCTTCTTTTTGTTCATCAGCTATTCAGAAATCTGGGCACGTTTTTTTATTTATAGGGCTTAATTTGGTTTGAATTTGGGTTGGTATTTGTGCTTTTGAGATTAAAGAGTTACTGGATTGAGTTTTAAAAGTAAAAAAAAAAAAAGTTTTTCCAAAAAGCTCCTTGGCCTGGACTCAAACACGGGACCTCTCGTTGGAGGACTATACGTGTTAACCAGTGACCCAAGTGCTTTTCTCTGTCATCCATCCCACCCATTATTCTTTTATTGTCTTTTTAATTGTTTCTAGTTAAATAAAGCCGTAGCTTTATAAGCTTATTTAAGCTTATTGTATAAGCTTTTTTTGCACAAGCTTATTTTTTCAGTATTAGTAATTGAGTCTAGGATTTTTCTAACCTAAGTTTCGATTTTTCCCTTTCTTTAATTATTTTTTATCATTTTTTTATTTACCCGTTTTTAATTAATTAGATAAAAAATAGTATAAATAGTTTTTAAATTTTATAAAATTTATTTTTAGGTTTTATTTAAGTAACTTGAGGTTTACAGCCATTTAAGTTTTCAAAAAGTCTTATTTTTGATTTTATAGGATTTTAGGGTTTTTAACCAACTTTAAAATTTAATATAAAATTATTAAGTAGGTTTTAGAAACTTTTAATTGCATTTCTGTCTTAGTTACATTATTTTAGATTTTTGGTAATTTTTTAGATTTATTTTATAAACTTTGAATTTTTTGATTATTTTATTATTATTTTATTATTAAAAATTGAAAATTAGTTTTTTCTACTTTTTTCATTTTTCCTAGATTTTAGACACTTAATTAGGAATTTTGTAACTTTCCAAATATTTTTGGGTCTTTTCAATTATTTTCTAGAATTAATTTATGTTTTAATTGATTTTAATAGTTTTTAAGTGTTTAAAAATAGTTTTATTTGGTTTTAAAATTTTAAAAAATACTTTTTAGCTTAATTAGGTTATTTTTGAGGTATACAAACTTTAAAATCTTGTTTAGGGCTTTTTAATAATTAATTGTGATTTTTAGGGCTTTAATTAGCATTAAAAAGTCATTATCTAATTAATTAAAAGGTTTTAGCAAGTTTGGATTGTTTTGTAAACTCTTAGAATATTATTGTGGATTTTTAGTAATTTTTAGGAATTTTTAGGTTAAAATTTTAATTTTTGCACTATTTACGGTTTTACGTGATCGACCTTTTCGTCTTAGTTTAATTCGTCGTCGTAACCGTCTTTCTCTTCTAATCTCATTTCTATTTTTCTTCTTTTCTCAATATAATCACAAACATTAATCAATTCTTAACACAACGCACTAGCCTCCTCGAGAACGATCCCCACTTTGGGTCATAAGTGTTTACGTTTTCCTAAACGTACGCTTAATACTTACCGCTTTTACCTCGTTTTCCTAAACGAGTGTGAATTTACAACTATCACATATCGTGGTAAAAAAGTTTATACGTCACAACCCGATACGTAAGTGACAAACATGCACAATATCAATGTGGAAGAAACAAGTAGCCTACGTAAGAGGGCAACCCTTTTTATAAACTAACAAGAAAGTAAATTTAGTTCGTACTACGAGCTGAATATCACGAAGAGCTTTAATCTCCCTTAATAAGTCCTGGATCTGATCCGTATAATTATCATATCCATCATACTCCTCCATTTTAAGTTGGTAGCCTTCCCAATCGACGACATATGCATAATTAATTTCTCTTGAGATTTAAACACCTCATCGCCATCAAAGTCACTAACATTACTAAGGTTAATGGGTCCAAATGACAACTTAGGTTTACTAGGCGAGGCCACATCAACCCCTTCTTTAGCATTGTTACGTTTATTCACCTCACTTATATTTGAGTTCCTACATTGATGTTCTCAATTTCTTAATAATGAATTCGAGGACATTAAGGAGAAACGTGCACAAAAATTGGATTAATACTTCGTATATAGTCGTATATAATGGTTATGTTTGATGTCATACAACACTACCAGTAAGCAATACGTAATAAATAGCACTTCATTTGTTCTTAAATAAATATATTCGCTATTAACTTTCGAACTAATTATTTTTCAACTTTTAAATTATTTTGTTTATATAATAATATTTGATGCAACATATATGAATGAGTTACATAATACAAACAAGATAATTGAAAGTAAAAGTTGAACAAAATAACTTAAAAAGTAAATAATGAACATTATTTAAGGAAGAAAGCAGTCGTAAGTTAGCAGTACAGTAAGCAGTGACGTTTGTTAAAAACATGTGTGATAACGTATTTGTATCTGTAGTTATAGAATGTAAAATTATCAAAAATAACCGACCAAAAAAACAATGGTAATTTAAAGGTATATGGGTAATTTCATAAACTAAATGTTGGAGCAGTCGAATAAAGCTTGTTCAACAAGCACTTCAAATGGAAACTGATAAGTGTGAAAACACTCATCAATTATGATCCAAAAATCACTTAAAACACAGTCAAATACATTATATTTAACTAAAAATTATCAGAATCACGTTGGTATTTGTGTTTCATGTGTTTTCAGGTAAAAAGATGCATTTTTTAGCAAACACGCATTTTCAAGGATTTATTTGATGAAAAGACGAAGAAGATGAAGAAAGAGTTTTCAAGGAACTTATTTGCCAAGCTTTCAAAGATCGAGGACTTAAGTTGCAATTTCTACAAGACAAAGGATGATAAAGAAACTTGATTTCAAAGAGTAAAAGACTTTTGATTAAAGAAAGAAGATGAGGGACCAAAGAGAAAAACTAGTGGAAAGTTTATATTACTTTGTCATTGACCAAGCCGGTCAAAACAACACACCCCCATACACGTCTCTTCTTCTCCAAACGAAGAGAGAGAAAAAGATAAACAGACGCCTCATACTTTCTTTTCTTCACCACCATAAACCTGCAACCGAATTTCAAGGAAGGTAAACAGGTTTTCAAGCGAAGCTTATAACTACAAAGATGTTCCTTTTGATCTCCTCTACAAGAAGATGATACTTAATTAGATCAAGATGGAGTAATGAAGAAACCCCCAATGATGAAGAATGAAGAACGAATCAAGATCATCGTATTAAACACGTGGCAAGATTTAATTGGAAGATGCACGTCATCAGCACCTCATCTCCTCTCTCAAACGCCTATAAATACAAGACGAAGAGCTCATTTTCAGACGGTTAGCTAGGAGTAGTTTACACACAGAAAATTAGATAAGTAGGAGTAGTTAGTAATTAGTTAATCTTGTTCATTTTCTTTCGAATCTGTTAAAGATTTTCAGTTTTCAGTTGTAACCGATTTATCATTTTTCCCCATTAATGAAAGCTTTAACCTTCTTAATCTCCTTTCTTTTAAACTGTTTGGATGTTATTAGTTTGTTATGTTATGAATTAGTGAAGATTGAGATATGTTTCTTCTTATTATCTACTGTTCATCGAGGGCTTTTGGATTGAGTCTGTTGAAGAAGCATTTCTGATATAATCTTGTTAAGAGTTTGTTATAATGTTGTTAATTAGTTAGGATACAGATTTAATTCAGTTAAATTCCATTGATTAGTTTTAATTTTCTTTCTCAAAATTGTTTTCTTTCCAATTTTACCTTACTCTTAAAAGTTTAAGATCTTTAAAGAGCTTTTGAAATGAACTGATTAAATAGGTTCGATCAGTGTTTTGATTACAGTATTTTGAGCTTATTTCAATTGATACAGCCATAGATTTACAGTCTGTGACTTTAGAATCGTTAGGCCTAAGAACTCATATGCATCAAAATAGCTTAAGAGAAGTTTTCGGTACCTGCGTTTTCAGTTTCAGTATTAGCAGTATAGCTATTCAGTAAGTACAGGTTAGGAGTAGAAGTATTATGTTCATTCAGCGAAGATAAATAATTCAGAATATTCAGATCTATGGTTGCAGTTTCGTTCAAAGTTTTGCAGGTCAATAGTTCAGCAGAAAAGTGGCGTAGAGTTCAGTTTATTGCAGTCCTTTATCGACCTTGAAAAGCCGGCTCAACGCCGTGCTTCGACATCAAAGGACTTACGTCGGATGAATAGGTCAAGCGCGTTTTATTTTCTTGCATTTTTTTATATAATCTGCTTGCTAGTTAGAATTGTAGTGCAAATTTGGATTGCTATCAGTTTGATTTGACTAGATAAATGATACATGTTATCTGATTTTGCTTATTTCCTTTATTCATGTGATTTTAGCATTTTGATTGCAAGGTGTTTGATTTGGCTTGATCTGTAGTATTTGTTACTAGTTTCTATTGTGTCAGTTTAGTTGATTCATTCCAGCGTTGTAGATGTTGTGATATTTGCTCATTTCTGTAATGAAGTGTTTGGTTTAGTACAGTTGTTAGCCTATCTTGATCTTCATTTTGATTTGAGTAGGGATATAGGTTTTTTGATTGAGAGATAGATGAATTCTTTTAGGAGTTTGTAGGTAATTGGCTATTCAATAAGCGTCGAGTTTTTGGTTTAATAAGTCCATTTAAAGCTGCTTTTTCATCTTAGTTAGTTAAACGTTAACACTGCGTTCAGACTTATGACTTGTCTGTACATAATAAGCTGAGGAAGTTTAGATAATTTTGGAATAAGATTTGATAATACAAATGAGTTACACACACATGTAGCTTTGTAGATTCAATTCTGTGACTGATATATTGTAGTGTAATATAGGTTGTAGAGGATGTGTTTGATAGTTTAATATTGTTAAGCAAATGTAGTCCATGATTAGAAAATAGTGCATCAGTTAGTGAGAACTAGAATCGAATCTTAAATCTGGTGAATTCAAGTTCTGTTTTCATGAATTATACTAGTTTTAATGGTTTACAACTTTAGTCCTCCATAGTTATAGCCTTCTTTACAGTTACAGTCCACCGTTAGCTTAGGATTAGAATTCGTTAGATTGATAACTGCGCTATTAGTCCTTCCAGTTAGATTGTTAGATATATGTTGGATTAGAGGCCTGCTAGTGTTAGATGTTGGGCCTACTATTGGTTTGGACTGTTTAAATTTACAAACGTTTGGGAATTTACATTGGCTAAATGTTAGTTGTATTACAATTTCAGATTTTGTAAAGTTTAGCTGTTAATAAATTTGAATTGTATTTTACTTTTATAAAAAAAATTACTTTTAGTTTGTTATTTTGTATTTTGCAATTTATATTTGTATAATAAATTTGTATTTTCCGTTTTTACATTTTGTGCATTTAATTGTTTTACGTGCAATTTGTTTTAGTGTAGTACGTATACGTATATAGCTATATTTTTACATTTTTTTACATGCTTTGTGCAAAGTAGATTAGAAACCAAACAAATTTGTATAACCAAAAACAATTGAGTCAAACTTGAAAATGTTATATCCATTCGATTAGACCGACAGAAAAACGAACTAAAAAAGACAATATTAAATGGCGCCGCTGCCGGTTCTTTTCGTGAAGATTAACGGTTTCGAGTGAGACGATTGGATTTTGGGATCCGTTCGCTTTGTGAACGTTATTTTTACGTATTATAAATCAAAAAGATAAAAAAAATCAAAAATATAAAAACACAAAAAAATAAAAAATCACAAAAATCAATTCTTTTCCTAAAGAATTGAACCAAAAAATAAAAAATCCAAAAAGTAATCTTTTTCCTAAAAGATTACACCCAAATATATATATTATATCGGTTTTCATCGTTTTTACGTACATATAGTATTTTTCTTAAAAAAATCAAATAAATACAAAAATATTTTCTCTATATTATTATATGTAAATACGTATATGTATAAGAACAACCAACACACATATTCTCCATAAGTATTGCCAAGGCAATACACCGTGTTGAGGGGCGTTCCGGTCCTTGACACGCGTATCGATCAAATTTAATTAAGCAAGAATAGATAAATACTTCCAATTGGCAATAATTCGAAGAATACAAACTACAAAGTGAATAGAAAGGCGATGTGCTATAAAATGCCATCTAAGGTTCAATAGGTACTTAAGTGCTTCGCGCCACCTAACCCCCCGTTCACTAGTGCGTATTCTTAGAAGGAAGGCTTTATTGGGGGTCTTGCACCCAAGTAGTAATTACATATATTATACTTTCTTGTGGATATTTCATATGGAACCTCGAGGGAGATAATCTCTTCTCCTTCAAAAGTCGACCGAGAGCTTATCTCTCACTCCTCGAGTTTACTTACACGTGTACTCGCACGCGTGTAACCATACCACCTTTGGTGTATTACTTCCTTCCCCGACGAAGCTTTTAAACGTCATTTTACTTGTATATACATTCGGCCACCTTGTTACACATGGATACTCGTTCCATGTTGGAGATTTTGCAACAAGGATCCGCCAACGCTAATTATCCTACTTGTTCGACTTGTGGTGGTCCACACGATACTTATTTATGTGATCAAAACAATGGCTATTAGGGGGAGGGATATGATTATAATGGAACCGAGAACCCTAATTTTCGACCTAACATTCAAATGGACTACACTTGTAATGACTATATGGGATATTCCGGTTTTTCATCACAATATCCACCATCATTTCATGATCAAACTTTTAATGAGCCATACCAAAATCAAGGATTTTCCAATTATGGAGGTTTTCAAAATGATGAAAATTTTCCATGCTATAATCAAGAGACTTTTCAAAATCAAGGATTTTCAAATCATGTAGATTTTCAAAATGAGAGAAATTTTCAAAACTTTAATCAAGGGGATATTTCACAATCTCAAATGGACTTAATTCTTCAAAAGATTGATGAAAATGTTAGAAAACATAAAGAAATGCAAGAGGAAACTGATAGGCAATTCTTAATTTTAGAAACACAACTCTTGCAAAACTTTACACCTCAAGGAGCTTTACCATGTGATATTGAGCCGTCTTTGAGAGTTGATGATGAGGATGATACTATTAGTGATAAAGGGAATTTTCAAGGTTACAATCATGAGAACTTTCATAATCAAGACTCTTTTCAAAACTATAATCCACCTAATTATGGAAATCCACCTCCACCATATTCTTCGACTTATTCATGTGAGTTTTGTGGAAAAGAACCCCATTATGGTTATGATTGTCGACCAAGGGATCCTCCTTCTTATGATGAGATTTCTTTTATATTCGAGCAAATAGAAAGAGACAATGCATATTTTTCGAGGGCTCTTAATCATAAGAAAGAAATGAGCCTCGAGGAAATGAGAGAAGAATCTCGGTGGTTAAGGGAGGAAATTAAGTCTCTTGAGGATGATGTAAGGAACAAACGGTTTAATATCAAAAAAATTGGTGACATTTATAGAGAATCGGTGAACAATTCCTCTCAGTCACTCAAGAAAGATTTAGATGATTTACTCGTTAAGATTGATAAAAAGGAACGTGAACGCATAAAAACCATGAGATTTGAGGAAATAGAAGAGGAGAATGTGCGGATAATAGGAGAAATGGTATCTCTTTTTAATAACGCGAAGATGAAACTATCTAATAAAGCGGACATTTGTGACGAGTTGAACATTAAATATCGTCAACTTCAGCATGAGTTACGTACTTTGCTCTTAGAAAAAGACGAAAAAGTAGAAGATGAAGGCATAAAAGACGAATATTTTGCTACTCGTAGGCCTTATCCATTATTTTATGACGATGATGACGATCCTTTGATTTGTATGACACTTAATGATGACACACCTTCATCACCTTTACCTCACGTGGAACCCACCGACTCTTTAACCATGGGGGACGAGCCTCTTAGCACTAATACAAACACCGATTTGGATGAATTAACCTCTTCTAGTGTTGAGAACCTTATCCCAATCCAAAGAGAGTTTGAGTGTGTTTCCAATGAACCATGTGACGAGCTTTGTATTGATACCTCTTATCCTCATGATCACATTGAGATTTCATCACATGTTGACCTTCATGCTACTACTAGTGATTTTGGTGATTTCGATCTTGATGAATTATTTAAAGAAAAGGATAATGAGATTGAGGACGAATTTGTGCAAGACTTGCCACAAGTAGAGGATTATGATTGTGATTCTAGTGAGGCATCTTATGATATATCATCCGATGACTTTTCATGTCAAGATGACCTTCCTAATTTGGATGAAGATGTTGCTCATTTAGAAGAAGTGGAAGATGTTCATATTCGTGAGGTTTTATCAAACTTTTATCATCTTATCTCCTCGATTGAAGCTTTGAATGGAAACCATAATGATGATTCCATAGAAGAAGAACCTTTCATTGATATTTCTTCACCGGTTTTTGAGGTTGCACCTATTGATTTTTATGATGATATCATCTCTTTGAGTGATTCTCTTAATACACCTTCTTTTGAGCCTTCTATTCCCACCCTCCCACCCTTGAAGTTGGTTATTGATGAAGATCCTATACTCTTAGAGATTGATCCTTTTTCACCAAAGGCACCTTTAGAACTCAAAACCTTTGATATGGATTCTCATTTGGATATTGATGCCACCATAGAGGCTTATCTTGCTAAGATTGATATTGAGGTTGATGATAGTGATTCTAATTGGGAAGAGGAGATTCGTCTTAGTGAGAACATGCTTTTTGGGACCCTAGAGCCTACACCTCCTTCACAAGACACTATTCATCTTCATCCTCCTTTTTCTATGCCTTTTATGGAAGATTACCCACCTTTTGATGATAATGAAGAGCCTAACATGGATATACTTGTTATAAATGTTTTGATACCTACACCTTCATTGTCTCATGATGCTTTGATAACTAAGGGGGAATCTTATATGGTTGATACGAGTTCATCTCTTTATTTTCCCATGAAGGGAAAGGTTTTTGATCCTGGGATACGTATATTTGGGAAATATTGGTTTTCATCTACTCCACTTAAGAGTGTGACTTCTATTGAGATGGAATTCTTGTATGAGCTTAATTTGGTGATGCTACCTACTTTGGAGTTGTTCGAGTGTAGATAATAACTCGATTTTACTCAGGTTAAAAATTTTCGTTGTACCAATCTAATCGAATTGATCCTGGTTATCTATGTTACTCAGCTGTCTTTTTGTTGGAACAAAAGGTTGTCGTTGTAGTATATTTAAAATACAAAACTTTAAAGTAAATAGCGTTTAATTTAAATCTAAAACTATTTTTAAAAATAAATGGCGAGAAATTAAATCTAAACTAATTAAAAGTAGATGGTGCAGTATTTAAAAACTTTGAAAATTAAATAACGAGAAATTAAATGACTTAAAATAAAAACGTGACGGAAATTAAAATTTGACAATGAAAATAAAATTTGGAAACTTAAAAATAAATCAAGTAAAAAGGGGCGGGAAATTCAAAATTTAAAATGAAACAAGAACAAAACAAGTAAATGGGTCTGATCGTACTACGATCGCAGCCAAGGAAACTGGTTGGATCGCACCCTGATCGTACCCACTATTGCAGCTTGATCGCAGTCTAGATCACTTGGATCGTAGCCCACGATCGCACTTAAATTCGATGGAAACAAAGGTGGTGGATCGTACTCAGCAGTACAATGGGTAGAAGTGATCGCACTCACGATCGCAACTACGATCGCAACAAGTGGATCGCAGTGGTGATCGTAGCCTGATCGTGACCAGGTGATCGCAACACGGATCACACTGTTGATCTTACTCACGATCGCAATGAGTGATCGTGGTGTGGATTAAGAGGTGTGATCGTAATACGATCCTAGTCCTTGATCGCAACCCTGGATCGCAAGTAGAAACCCTTAAGGGTTTATGCGATCGCACTGGTTGGATCGTATTGGGGTTTTGAGCAGTTATGATGGGAATAAACAAAACAAAATAAGCAAACGGAATAAGCACTAGGAAAAATAAGCAAATACCAATGAAACACTTTTAACTACAAACTAATAACAAAACTTAATTTAAAACGAGATTAAGAAAAACAAATTAAGCTTATATTTAAAAACTTTTCAAAACATAAAATAAGCAAACTAAATATATAAACTTTAGAAAAGATAAAACTTGAAAACACTTAAACTAAATACCAAATAAGCACACAAGGTTGTCAAACTCGTGGCTTATTTCGTATGTAACTTAAAGGAAAAGAAAGGACGAAACTTTTAGTTAAATAAGCAAATGGATTAAGCAAAACTTTGCTTAATCCGAAATTTAAACCGAAACAAAAATGAGAAGAGAAGAATGAGATTGACAAAAGTAAACTTGATCAAAGATAAATGAAGATTAAAACAAGAAAATTAAAGGACACTTACTTGGAATTAAAAGATAATTAAGGTGCAAAACATGTATTTAAATGACATGAAAAGTAAATGACAAGATATGAAAATGGTGGAAGACTAATTGTCACCTTAGCCAACACAACTTAATGAAATGAAAATGAAAGCTATTTATAGGAGATTAGGGAGGTGGTTAGAGGAAGCTTCCTCCCCTCCTTCCTTTCTTCTTAATTGCACCATTAAGTCCTTCCTTCTTAATCTCTTTGTTAATCTTGGACTTTGATGACTTTTGGCTCGGGATTTCTTTGGACTCGTCTTTTAATTCTTTGATAAATAAGACTTGAGTTCCTCGGCTTTAAGTAAACTTCCGTCTTTTGACTTTTTCTTCGATAAATCTTCAGAATTGGTCTTGGACTTCCGTTCTTTTTGCACTCTTGACTTCTTGACTTCGTCTTTCATCTTTTTCTTCAATAAAAGTTCGTAAATGCCCGTGAATGCCCGTGTTTTCTCCACTTTTCACCTTTTCGTCCTAAATCACAACAAAAACACAAACCACGCATAATTCTGACATAAAAGACATAAAATACACGTTTTGGTCCGGTTATTATTGTAATTAAGTGGTAAAAAGGATGGGTGTTTACACACCTATCAAATCCCCTACACTTGACCATTGCAATACCTTGGGTTTTGGAAATGTCATGAATAATCATCATCCTCAAGTTTTCACTTTCTCCAAACCAAGCTTAAAAACGAGATCATTGTTATTATAAGTTAGTAGACTATCACGAACTCATGTGGGCCAATTACTCACTTAGACTCCCTTATTCCTAGGTGTATCTCTTATATTTTGTTGGTGTCTTGAATGATCACGAAGATGCATTGTTGACTTATTTCGATAGTTATTTAGTCTGAAAATAAAGTGAATGATTTAATCAATAGTTAGCTAAAGGACAAAATCTTTTAAAACTGTTTATCGGGACCTCATAAAGTTCATATCTTGGCATAACTTGCTTCGCGATTTGAGACCTTTCTTGGACCGATATTTGGCAGCGACTTCATACTTCAAACCTTGAGAGACGTTCATGAAATTATGGTCTTCTCTTCATAATGGAATTTCTTGAAATTTTGAGAGATTCATACTTGGACCACGACTTCTTCATTTTTCTCCAATCTTTATTTTGGACTTTGATATACAACGATCCGCCTCCTTTTTGACTTGGATCTATTTATCCTCATACCTTGCTAGGGTCTTTTCGGATACACTTCTCCATGACTTTGGGGAGTTTTTGCTTTTCGTCGTGTGTCTCGATCCTTCATATTGATTTTCGATAAATGATTCTTCACATCACTTTGGATCTTTAGCAACAACATATAGCCCTCATGCCTTGTTAGGGCCTTTTCGGACTCGCCAATCTTCGCATCCCGCTTCAATAAGTTATGCCTTGGCTATGAACTCTAATCCATACCGAGCAACTTTTAAACGATCTTGGGCTAGAAGCTAAGTAACTTTTCAAATCGTACAACCTTATTTATTGGAGATAAATTTATTAGCAAGCGATGGGAGAATTGGCTTATAATTAACTCACATAAATTCACGAAAGAATACCGAACTTATAATTGGCTCTATCATCTCTCGTTCTCCACAGTTTAAAATCTCAAGGAATGAGACTCGTGGATGCTCAGCCTATTAAATCAAAGTTTTGGGTTTTCGAGTCACCTATAGGATCTTGCAAATTCTTAGACTTTTTCAAGTTTATAAATCGCATTTTAAAGTTCCCTTGATAAACGACTCTCTAGGATCAATTATAGGAACTTGCGAAAAGTTCTTGTTCTTAACCCGTGAGAGTTAAGACTTTCGCGTTTTACAGCTCCATATATAAAAGCCTAGCAAATCTTGATATAAACACGTTAAGGATACTAGCTAGAGTAAACTTAGATAAGTAAACTCGGGTTGAGTCAAAAGATTCACAACGTTTGAAAATTAAAACCACTTTATTAAGCATTTATTATAATAAGGAAAGAAAATAACTATACAAAGGGAAAAACTAATAGGCCAAAATAGATCAAAAATTTTGAAAATTGTGGAAAAATTGATTTTCCGGTTAAAATGAGGGCAAATACAAGGAAAAGGCCACTTAACTTCGATAGAAGTCCCCCTACACTTAACATAAACATTGTCCTCAATGTTTAAGCATGTGGGAGTAAACTCCCCTACACTTAGGACATTAGGCACTTTGTTTAAATCTCGCTAAGGAAGAGACAACTAAAGAGATTCCTATTTTAATAGTGAGAAAATATAAAATAGTGAATCGAAAAGAGTTTAGGATAGAACCGGGAAGAAGTGGAACACGGAATCACGGGTCGGCAAGAATCATCAAGAGTGTGTCTTTGAAGCTCGAATCCCTGATTAAGAAGAGAGGAGAGGAAAGCAAACCAAAGGGTCTCCCCTTACACTTATGATAAATAAAGCGAAAAGATAGATGCATGGGTTGCCTCCCAAGAAGCGCTTGATTTTTTTTAACCGAGTCGTGAGCCTGACTCAACCTTGATCATCATAGGAAGAAGCATGAAACATATCCACCAGGATCAAAGACATAGTTTTCGTCCATCAAATAGCACAAGCTTAAGGCGAACAAGGCAAGCCAAAGAAGAGTAGGCAAGGTTCCCTTAAGCAGCGATGGAGCACGGTGGAAGCAAGGGTGAAGTGGTCGCAGATTTCCATAAGTTCCAAAGATATTTCCTTTTATTTCATTAGGTGGATACTGAGATGGCTCAAGAATATCGATACCGGGGACGAACACCGTTTCTTTTAAGGGAAAATAGCACTCAGGCTCAGCAGAGTGTGAAGAAGATCCGCGAAGAAGCACAACCTCGTCCTCAGAAGGTGGACAAAGAGGTGTTAACTCATACGTGCTGCGGATATCGGTGTCGACCGGTTTCTTCTCCTTTGAAAGAATGTGCTTCAAATCCAAAGTAGGATCAAGATGATAATCTTCAAAGTCCAAAGGAGGAGCATCACTCTCATGAGGGAAGTAAGTGTTGAGAAATGTAGAGAAATCTTCCTCAAATGAGTAATCGTCCAAAGTAGGATCGAGTGATGGCGGAGGATCTTCATCATGTGAAGAATCACTCGAAAGAGTATCGGCCTCATCAAAATCATCATATGTGGGCAGCTCAGGATACTCAGAAGTAAGGTCATCATAATCATCCGAGTCTGAGCTAGAATCATCATCATAAGCATTAAAGACCGATGGAGAATCATAAATGGGAGAAGGTTCCATATTGGAGCGATAATCATCCACATCATCTTGAAAAAGTGGATTATCGATGCAAGAGTCGAATAGAGGATTGTTGTAGACAACGAAGTCATCATGCACATTAATCATATTCACTGATTCTCTGCATCCAAAGGATTTACTTGTAAGCTTCCCCATTTTAAAAACTTGCGCATCATCCCCGACTCTTAAGATTAACTCACCTTCGGCAACATCAACTAAAGCTCGTCCGGTTCTCAAGAAATGCCGACCAAGTATTAAAGGAATACGAGGGTCTATTTCATAATCAACAACGACAAAGTCGACCGGGAAAGTAAATGTGCCAACTTTAATGAACACGTCTTCGGCTATACCAACGGGGTAAGCGAGAGTGCGATTTGCAAGTTCAAGAGTCATCTTTGTTGGAGTGAGGTCGGGTAATGATAGTGTTTTCCAAACACTTAGTGGAATCAAATTAATACTGGCCCCGAGATCAGCAAGGGCAGTAAATTCTTCAGTTTTGTTGAACACGCAAGGCAACACAAAACGACCGGGATCTCCAAGCTTTTCCGGAAGTTCTTTAAGAATAACTACAGAGCAGTTTTCATTTAAGCGTGTGTTGGCGAGTTCAATCAGCTTCTCCTTCTTGTTAAGCAATTCCTTAAATGCTTTAACAAATTTCGGCATGTGGACAAGTGCTTCAAGAAAGCTAATGTTTAAGTTCATTTGAGAGATCATCTTCACATAGCGTGTCACTTCAGAGTCATCCTTGGTTAGCATCTTGGTCTTGCCTAAACGAGAAGGATAAGGGATATTGGGTTTGGGTGGTGAAGGTGTAGGCGTAGCAGGTAAAAGTTGAGATGTTGAAGGGTCCTTCCTAGAGACATCGTCATGACGAGGCGGAGATGGTAATGGTGCACTAATACTAGGTGTAGGAGGAGTAGGGATAAATGGTGGTGGAGGTGTAGATGATGGTGGTGGGATAGGTGGATCGACAATGGTAATTCCACTACGCGTAGTAATAACACTCACATTTGCTCGCGGATTGGTGACGGTGTTTGAAGGTAGAGAACTCGAAGTAGAAGGCGGAGTTGCGGGCAAGAAACTAGCAAGCATATTCTTCAAATCATTGGTTTGATTGCTGAAGGAGGATTGAATATTATCTCGAAGCTCGGATCGTATCTCATTTCCTTGCTTGGTAATATCTCCTTTAAGATTGATAATTTGGCTCTGCAGATTCTTGATTTGCTCACCTTGGGTTCTCATGATGGCTTCAACATCGGGGTTAATGGGTGGGGTTTGTTGGGCGGGTGGGTGATAAGGATTAGAAGCTCTTGGTGGGATTTGGTTGCTTCTATTGTAGTTGTTGGCGGGGTTTTGGTTTTGAGGGGAAAAACCGGGTGAAAGGTAATTGTTGGATCGGTAACTCAGCAAATTTCTATCCCCTTGTTGTCGAGCTTGGTAATTTTCCGGTGAATAATTACCATAAGCTGCATACACATTTTCCGGATTTCCTTGAGTCGAAGGACAATCGGTGTATGAGTGTGGACCGCCGCATGTTTCACAAGGATTAGCAACCGCTTTAACTTGTTGTTGTTGTTGGTTTGAAGCGAGAAGCGTGATACTTTTGCTCATTTCAGTCATCATGCGGGTGAGTTCGGTCATATCAGGGTTTGCTGAGGTAGAAGAGACATTGACTCTCGGGTTGTTCCTTGAAGAAGCGGAGGAATCCCAGTTTTTGTGGTGAGTAGTCATGTTCTCAATTCGCTCTCTACACTCCTCGGGTCTCCTTTTCATGAATGTGCCACCGGCGGCTGCATTAATCGTATCACGATCTCGAAAAGTCAAACCGTTGTAGAAAGTATCAATCAATGTGACTGAAAGCATGTTGTGGTTTGGACAACGATCAATCAAGACATTATATCTTTCCCAAGCATCAAAAAGAGATTCATCAGGTTCTTGCATGAAACCGCTGATTTGATTGCGAAGGCTTGTGACCATGGATGGTGGAAAGTAGCGCGACAAAAAGCGTTGAGTCATGTCATCCCAAGTGTGAATAGAATTCTTCGGGAGATGATCAAACCATTTCTCGGAATGATGTGATAAAGTATGTGGGAAGAGTTGTAGGCGAAGAACATCCATTGTGGCACCGGGCAACTTCATACTTTGGGTGATTGTAATGAACTTGTCGAGGTGTTTGTTGGCATCATCATCAGGCATTCCTCTAAAAGGATTTGTTTGCACTTGCTGAATCATGTGGTGCTTCAACGAAAACTCGGGAGCGTTGATTTGCATCGGCGCAATCGGTCCTCCTCGTCCAAACATGGTAGGTTGACAAAGCTCCTCCATGGTCCGAAGATCGGGCTGTGGAAGAACATTGTTGTTATTGTTGAGGTGCGGTGGATTATTGTTGTTAACACCTGACATACTTAAATCTTCTTGAGTCTCGGGCTCCTGATAATTAGAAGATCTAGTACGCATACACCTGAAAATGCAAAAGAAAAAGAAACCAAACGCAAAGACAATATATATATACAATAAAGATAAAATCTTTTTGGATTTTTGAAATTTTTAATTTTTATGGATTTTTAGCAATTTTTGATTTTTATATTTATGATTTTTTTTTGAATTTTTTATGCAAGAAAAATAACGCTCACGAATGAACGGATCCCAAAAAGCAACGCGCCTCTCACAGAAAACCCGTAATCTTTACGAAAAGAGCCGGCAGCGGCGCCATTTTAATAACTCGATTTTACTCAGGTTAAAAATTTTCGTTGTACCAATCTAATCGAATTGATCCTGGTTATCTATGTGACTCAGCTGTCTTTTTGTTGGAACAAAAAGGTTTTCGTTGTAGTATATTTAAAATACAAAACTTTAAAGTAAATAGCGTTTAATTTAAATCTAAAACTATTTTTAAAAATAAATGGCGAGAAATTAAATCTAAACTAATTAAAAGTAGATGGTGCAGTATTTAAAAACTTTGAAAATTAAATAACGAGAAATTAAATGACTTAAAATAAAAACGTGACGGAAATTAAAATTTGACAATGAAAATATAATTTGGAAACTTAAAAATAAATCAAGTAAAAAGGGGCGGGAAATTCAAAATTTAAAATGAAACAAGAACAAAACAAGTAAATGGGTCTGATCGTACTACGATCGCAGCCAAGGAAACTGGTTGGATCGCACCCTGATCGTACCCACTATTGCAGCTTGATCGCAGTCTAGATCACTTGGATCGTAGCCCACGATCGCACTTAAAATAGATGGAAACAAAGGTGGTGGATCGTACTCAGCAGTACAATGAGTAGAAGTGATCGCACTCACAATCGCAACTACGATCGCAACAAGTGGATCACAGTGGTGATCGTAGCCTGATCGTGACCAGGTGATCGCAACACGGATCGCACTCTTGATCTTACCTACGATCGCAATGAGTGATCGTGGTGTGGATTAAGAGGTGTGATCGTAATACGATCCTAGTCCTTGATCGCAACCCTGGATCGCAAGTAGAAACCCTTAAGGGTTTATGCGATCGCAGTGGTTGGATCGTATTGGGGTTTTGAGCAGTTATGATGGGAATAAACAAAACAAAATAAGCAAACGGAATAAGCACTAGGAAAAATAAGCAAATACCAATGAAACACTTTTAACTACAAACTAATAACAAAACTTAATTTAAAACGAGATTAAGAAAAACAAATTAAGCTTATATTTAAAAACTTTTCAAAACATAAAATAATCAAACTAAATAAGTAAACTTTAGAAAAGATAAAACTTGAAAACACTTAAACTAAATACCAAATAAGCACACAAGGTTGTCAAACTCGTGGCTTATTTCGTATGTAACTTAAAGGAAAAGAAAGGACGAAACTTTTAGTTAAATAAGCAAATGGATTAAGCAAAACTTTGCTTAATCCGAAATTTAAACCGAAACAAAAATGAGAAGAGAAGAATGAGATTGACAAAAGTAAACTTGATCAAAGATAAATGAAGATTAAAACAAGAAAATTAAAGGACACTTACTTGGAATTAAAAGATAATTAAGGTGCAAAACATGTATTTAAATGACATGAAAAGTAAATGACAAGATATGAAAATGGTGGAAGACTAATTGTCACCTTAGCCAACACAACTTAATGAAATGAAAATGAAAGCTATTTATAGGAGATTAGGGAGGTGGTTAGAGGAAGCTTCCTCCCCTCCTTCCTTTCTTCTTAATTGCACCATTAAGTCCTTCCTTCTTAATCTCTTTGTTAATCTTGGACTTTGATGACTTTTGGCTCGGGATTTCTTTGGACTCGTCTTTTAATTCTTTGATAAATAAGACTTGAGTTCATCGGCTTTAAGTAAACTTCCGTCTTTTGAATTTTTCTTCGATAAATCTTCAGAATTGGTCTTGGACTTCCGTTCTTTTTGCACTCTTGACTTCTTGACTTCGTCTTTCATCTTTTACTTCAATAACAGTTCGTGAATGCCCGTGAATGCCCGTGTTTTCTCCACTTTTCACCTTTTCATCCTAAATCACAACAAAAACACAAACCACGCATAATTCCGACATAAAAGACATAAAATACACGTTTTGGTCCGGTTATTATTGTAATTAAGTGGTAAAAAGGATGGGTGTTTACACACCTATCAGTAGAGATGGAAACTATGTATTTGATCCTGGAGTGCTTCCTATTTGAGAGATTTCGTATGTTGGACAAACTTGAGACACGTTGGACCGTTCCATTTATCGAGGCAGATATTGTAAATCTTATAATAAATGGCAACGTGCTAAGTTTGAGTGTATCGTGTGAGACGAGCTTCAAAGTGATATCCTTTATTCTCCATGATGGTTTCCCCAAGGACAACCTAATTCAGGGCCGAGTCGAGCTAGCGACTTAGGGTTAAAAAAACTCAAGCATTGAATAACTAGGTTAGAAAACGTAGAGTAGATATAAATAGGTTAGGATTAATTAAAAGGATGTTATAGTAGAGTTGAAGTGGAGGGGTGCCTTTCTTCGTCTTTTCGTGTTTGCTTCAAGGGTTGCTCTCTCTCATTTCATGCTTTGAGCTTATGGAGGAGGCCCGTGTATCCGGTTCACTTCGATTAGTTTTTGCTATTGTGATATTCAAAACAATTGTGCTTAAAATGAATACCCTTTAGTTGTCTTTTCCTTAACTTGGGTTAAACAAAGTTATCAATGTCATAAGTGTACGGGAGTTTACTCCAATACTCTTAAACATTGAGGACAATGTTTATCTTAAGTGTAGGGGAGACTTCTATTGAAGTGACCTTACCTAGACCATTGCCTTAACTTCATGATAACATGGAAAATTAATTTTCAAAAATTTTTCAAATTTTTGATCTACTTTGGCCACAAAAAATATGCATTCATAATTTTTGCATCAATCATTTTTCATTTGCATAACACATTTGCATTGTATATATCTTTTCTTTTATCTTTCATCAAAAATATATAAAAAGAAAAAAAAATATAAAGGATATAGTTTAACAAATTTAGACTTCTTTGACATATTAGGCCCGCCATGGATATTTTGACTCAACCTGAGTTTGCTTATCTTAGCACTCTCTAGCTAGTATCCTTAACCATGTAGTCCTTCATTGGTCTATTAGGCTAAGCATCCACCAATCTCATTATTTGAGATTTTAAATTTGTGGAGAATGGGAAATGATAGAGTTGAAGCAAGTATAAAAGGGCTAGATAAACTTCATGATAATTATTTGTGGCTAAACTCTTCTCTTCTTTGCCTCTATTTTCTTCGCATGTATAAATTGTTAATAAATAATCAAGAACGGTTTTAATTGGTTTGTAATCTCTTATGCATTTTTGTCTAATCATTCATGGTTGATACAAGTACGTCTTAAGATTCTAAGTTAGAACGTTTTATGTGTACTAGACTTATGTCATGCTCAATATTTAGCGGGTGTTTTCCCTTTTATTCTTTTAAACTTTCTTAGTGAGGAATAAAGAAAAATAAGAGCGGCTTATGAAAAAAAATGAGTGGCTAGAAAAAAAAAAGAAAAGAAAAGAAATATATATATATACAAGACTCCCAAGAGGGGCAGTGTGGTGTTAATTATAGTGACTATTGAGTTCCAATATTACCTTGACGGCTTGCGGGGATTCAATAGATTGCTCCAATCCAATATTACCTTGACGGGTTGCGGGGTTGAAGATCCAAGGTCTCAAAAAGGCGGCGGATGTAAATTATTGCGTGAGTTTTATTTTTTTTTCCTTAGCGAGTGTGTAGCTACTTATGAAAGCATGACATGAGGATTTTACACATAAGGCGAATGACTTATTACTCTTGAAACGGACTTATATTAATTGTGAGCAGTTTTTCAAGTAATGGATGAGAGGATTACTTAGGATTAAAATCGTGCTTACTTATTTTTGGATTTTGCATTTCTTATACTTCACACTTGAAATAATGACAAATTTTCTCACAAGCAATTTGCTCAAATAATAACCGGTTCCACATTTAATTATCATGAATAAGTTGATGTACTTTTTACTTGTGAATACAATGATCCCATTTTTAAGCTTGGTATGGGGAAAGTGAAACTTGAGGGTGATAAATGTCCATGGTACCCAAGCCCTAATCTGAGTCATTGAATTCTTTATGAGTTATTTCCATCAAACCATTTCAAGAAAATACAAAAAGATATAGATAGAATTGTATCTTGTGCATTGCATTATCAAAATCAAAAATCATGCATCATATAGCATAGCATAGTGTAGAAACATTCCATAATGGCCAAGGTGGGTTAATTATGAGAAAAGTGTAACTTGGTGCTTTAAAATGTTGCATTGCATGAGGTCATGGCAATGGTCAAGTGGAGGGGAGTTGATAAGTGTGAAAACACTCATCAATTATGATCCAAAAACCACTTATAACATAGTCAAATACATTATATTTAACTGAAAATTATCAGAATCACGTTGGTATTTGTGTTTCATGTGTTTTCAGGTAAAAAGATGCATTTTTGAGCAAACACGCATTTTCAAGGATTTATTTGATGAAAAGACGAAGAAAATGAAGAAAGAGTTTTCAAGGAACTTATTTGCCAAGCTTTCAAAGATCGAGGACTTATGTTGCAATTTCTACAAGACAAAGGATGATAAAGAAACTTGATTTCAAAGTGTAAAAGACTTTTGATTAAAGAAAGAAGATGAGGGACCAAAGAGAAAAACTAGTGGAAAGTTTATATTACTTGGTCATTGACCAAGCCGGTCAAAACAACACACCCCCATACACGTCTCTTCTTCTCCAAACGAAGAGAGAGAAAAAGATAAACAGACGCCTCATACTTTCTTTTCTTCACCACCATAAACCTGCAACCGAATTTCAAGGAAGGTAAACAGGTTTTCAAGCGAAGCTTATAACTACAAAGATTTTCCTTTTGATCTCCTCTACAAGAAGATGATACTTAATTAGATCAAGATGGAGTAATGAAGAAACCCCCAATGATGAAGAATGAAGAACGAATCAAGATCATCGTATTAAACACGTGGCAAGATTTAATTGGAAGATGCACGTCATCAGCACCTCATCTCCTCTCTCAAACGCCTATAAATACAAGACGAAGAGCTCATATTTAGACGTTTAGCTAGGAGTAGTTTACACATAGAAAATTAGATAAGTAGGAGTAGTTAGTAATTAGTTAATCTTGTTCATTTTCTTTCGAATCTGTTAAAGATTTTCAGTTTTCAGTTGTAACCGATTTATCATTTTCCCCATTAATGAAAGCTTTAACCTTCTTAATCTCCTTTCTTTTAAACTGTTTGGATGTTATTAGTTTGTTCTGTTATGAATTAGTAAAGATTGAGATATGTTTCTTCTTATTATCTACTGTTCATCGAGGGCTTTTGGATTGAGTCTGTTGAAGAAGCATTTCTGATATAATCTTGTTAAGAGTTTGTTATAATGTTGTTAATTAGTTAGGATACAGATTTAATTAAGTTAAATTCCATTGATTAGTTTTAATTTTCTTTCTCAAAATTGTTTTCTTTCCAATTTTACCTTACTCTTAAAAGTTTAAGATCTTTAAAGAGCTTTTGAAATGAACTGATTAAATAGGTTTGATCAGTGTTTTGATTACAGTATTTTGAGCTTATTTCAATTGATACAGCCATAGATTTACAGTCTGTGACTTTAGAATCGTTAGGCCTAAGAACTCATATGCATCAAAAGAGCTTAAGAGAAGTTTTCGGTACCTGCGTTTTCAGTTTCAGTATTAGCAGTATAGCTATTCAGTAAGTACATGTTAGGAGTAGAAGTATTATGTTCATTCAGCGAAGATAAATAATTCAGAATATTCAGATCTATGGTTGCAGTTTCGTTCAAAGTTTTGCAGGTCAATAGTTCAGCAGAAAAGTGGCGTAGAGTTCAGTTTATTGCAGTCCTTTATCGACCTTGAAAAGCCGGCTCAGCGCCGTGCTTCGACATCAAAGGACTTACGTCGGATGAATTAGTCAAGCTCGTTTTATTTTCTTGCATTTTTTATATAATCTGCTTGCTAGTTAGAATTGTAGTGCAAATTTGGATTGCTATCAGTTTGATTTGACTAGATAAATGATACATGTTATCTGATTTTGCTTATTTCCTTTATTCATGTGATTTTAGCATTTTGATTGCAAGGTGTTTGATTTGGCTTGATCTGTAGTATTTGTTACTAGTTTCTATTGTGTTAGTTTAGTTGATTCATTCTAGCGTTGTAGATGTTGTGATATTTGCTCATTTTTGTAATGAAGTGTTTGGTTTAGTACAGTTGGTAGCCTATCTTGATCTTCATTTTGATTTGAGTAGGGATATAGGTTTGTTGATTGAGAGATAGATGAATTCTATTAGGAGTTTGTAGTGTTGGAAATACGTTTTACGTATTAAGAAGGATCGGTCACTCCAACGATAGTCCATGTAATAGCTCGTAGTTTAGTTACATGTCTTTACTTAACAAACAACACCAAGCCTAGCCTACAACATGTGTAGGCCGGCCCAAATGTAAGCCCAAGCCCATGACAAGGGCTTGGGTATATAAACCCTCTCCTTTGATGGAGAGGGTGTGGTTTTCATTATTTTACACATAGTTCTTTCTTAGTTTCTCTCTCTAAAGTGTGAAATCCACCATTTCTCTATCTCTTTCTCTCTCTAAAAACATAAGCATAGATTTGCAAATCTACAAATGGTATCAGAGCTTGGGATGAAATATAGGTTTGTTTTTGTGTTGCGTTTTGTTTTCAAAACAATTCGTGGAGTATAGGTTTGTTTTTGCCGAAATCTTCAAAATTTTTTGTGTTGGATCGAAGTTTAAAGTAGTGTAACATAGGGATTCGTGCTTAAGAGTGTTCTTGGTATCTTGGTTTTCATTAAAACATCAGTTTTCTTGGATCAAAAGTACGAAAAAAGGCTTTGTTCTTCATTCCGAAATTCTAGCAGAAAGATCCATCGGAAAGTACAAACTGTACTTGGGCCTCCATCGCAATAACTTAACCATCGGAAAGGGTTAGGTTTCTACATTGCGATCGTTGGATTTTTTATCACTTATTCCGATCTGAATCATTCCGATAGCTATTGCGATCTGAGATTCCGACGGGTATAAGGAAGTATTTTAAGTCGTTACTCTGCTCGAATTTTGTCAGCTACTTTGCGATCTGGGTATTGCGATCTGAGTATTCCGATAGTTCATTGCGATCTGAATCTTTACGATCTGGACTTTGCGATCTAAACATTTCGACAGCCTTGCTTTGCGATCTGGACTTTGCGATCTGACATTCCGATCTGGTATTACGATCTGACATTCCGTTCTGGCATTCTGATAATCACAAATTTTTCCATAAAAAATTTCGACTTGGAATTTTTGGTTTATCGAGAACATATTTTAAGGGATTTTAACATTGTTTCTCGATTATAACTCACAACAACACAAAAATACTTAACCTTATTTCATTGTTCGATCAACTTTATAAATCTTAACTTATTGAAATGGAGTACACATCTCTTACGGATAAGTCCATCCTCTCGGGCACGGATAATCGTCCACCAATGTTGGTGAAGACTATGTATGAGGAATGGGCTTCCCGAATGGAACTTTATATGTTGAACAAGGAGAATGGACATCTAATTTGTGCATCGGTGCTCAATGGACCATTAGATTATGGTACTGTGACGGAAGGTACGACCACTCGTCCTCGCACAACGGGTGAGTTGACTAGAGATATGAAGATTCAAGATAAATGTGATAAGTATGCTACAAACATCATTCTCCAAGCTCTTCCTCTAGATGTCTACAAACTCGTCAGCAAACATAAAGTTGCCAAAGAGTTATGGGATAGAATTCGTGTTCTAATGCAAGGCACCTCGTTAACTAAACAAGAACGAGAGTGTAAGCTTTATGATACTTTTGATAAGTTTGCCTATGTGCCAGGGGAGACTCTCAATGACTACTATCTGAGATTTACCCTATTGTTGAATGAGCTAAATATCTATGGTATGGAAATTCCTACCTTTCAATTGAACACCAAGTATTTGAACACTCTTCCTGCAGAATGGAAAAAATACGTGACGGATGTTAAATTGGCAAAGGACTTGCATAACACCAATGTGGATCAACTTCAAGCTTTTCTTCAACAACACGAATGCCATGTGATCGAGGCTCGGTTGTCTACACCTCAAGTTCATGATCCACTTGCAATGTATGCTTCTCAACAAAACATAGCTTATACTTATCAACAACCATCATACTTGCAACAGCCACCACCACACATCTATCAGCAACCACAGCAACCATCTTATCAACCACCAATGATGCCACAGCAAGAATATCAACAAAGTGTTCATCAACAATCTTTTCAACAGCAACCACCATATCAAACATCACCATCACAAGCCAACACTTCTCCATTGGGCTATACTCCTCAGCAAGGATATTTTCCAATAGAAGCACAACCAGCACAAGCTTTCTACTCTAATGAACTTCCACCAATCCAAGCACCGGTCTTTACTACAAATGATACGCCAGCTGATGTTCTAAACCATCTCACCGCCTACTTGTCAAAACTTGTTGCCACTAGAGGATTTCCACCAACAAACAATCAGCTCCGCACCTCATCAAATCCTCGACAACAAGCCACTGTTCAAGATGGTCAAGTGACGGTGCAACCTATTCAGGGAAGGCAAAACTCATATGGACCTCCTGCAAGGACTGGGAACAATCAAGCTGTGAATTCTCAAGCTAGTGGAAATGGGAGTCCTATTGGTCCTAAGAAGGTTGTGACTTGCTATAATTGCCGAGGACAAGGTCATATGGCTAGGGAATGCACTCAACCGAAAAGGAGGAGGGATGATGCATGGTTTCGTGAGAAGATGTATTTGGTTGATGCTCAGTCTAAGGGGAAGATTTTAGATTCAGAGGAGTTGGCATTTCTTGCAGACCCAGGGGCAGCAGATACTGAAGGCATTGCAGTCGTTTCCACTTCTAATGCAGCTTATCAAGCGGATGATCTTGATGCATACGATTCAGATTGTGATGACATTCACTCTGCCCAAGCTGCTCTCGTTGCCAATCTCTCTCACTACGGTTCTGATGTCATCAGTGAGGTACCAACCACATCTAATAATATTGATGATAACCAACATCAAGTTGGGCATGAAAATGACAACCTCGAACAGCATTCGGGAACTAGTAATTCAAATGATGTGGTACCCAAACCTAAACATTTGAGTGAATCTCAACCAAATGCTACGACGGGTATGGAATCTTATGCTCAACATGATTTGGTCATGGTGCCCAACCATATTATTGATCAAATGCATATGGCCCTCAGACAATCCGTAGATACCAATTCCACCCTAACTGCTGAGCTTGCGTTGCATAAAGAAAAGGTCAAAACTTTTGAAATGGTCCCTCAAGAAGAGAAAATAACATGTTCTGAATTTGACCAATTTCGTTTTGAAAAGATTGAACACTTGAAAGAAATAGAATCATTAAAAGCTAATCTTTCCAATGAATTAAAAGAAAAAGAGTCGGTTGTCAATGATTTTCAGAAACTTAAAATGGATTTCGAAACTCTCGAGTCTAAAAAGGTTGAATCGGAAATTAATGCTACCAAACTTCTTAAATTTAAAGAACAACAGCTTTTAAAACAATACGCTTCCACAGAAAAGGTTCATCTTTTAACTAAATCATTTAAAGAATTCGAACTTAAGCGTCTTCAAGATTTACCACCTAATCCCGGTTATGCAAAACAAGCTCAGGAATATATTCCCGGCCTTTATGATATGACCATAATTGGAAAATCGAAAGAAGCACCTTTTGTTCGTAGTACTGAGGAGACACAATCACTTGGGGATGAAACTCATTCTAAAATGCTTTCAAAGTTCCATACAATTGATTATGATCAACATAACAAAGATCAATTTTCGAAAAAGACACGCATTCGCTTACAAAAGGAATTAGCAGAATTAACAGTTCTTGTGCCCCAAAGTTTGTCAAATGAAAACCTTCCTAGTACGTCTCCTACACTCGTCAAAAAGGATTTAACGAAGTTAATTCCACCGGTAAGTAAGGCGTCCGTTAACTTAAATACGGTTCACCAACACTTGGCCGATTTTGACAAGGTCATTTTGGAACGTACGACGGCCACGGCCATAACGGAAGGTGAATGGAACTTTGAGCACACTAGAGCTGCATTTCGAGATGAAATTGTTCCGTTTGTAAACAATGTTAAAGCTTGTCTTCGTGATATTGATCAAGATTTGTTTTTGGAAATAGAAGAAGTTAGACGTGTTTTCAATGAAATGGAAGATGCTTATGAAAACAGTTTACTTGAAATAGAACGAGTTTCACGCCATAATGATCTGCTTCTGAATCAAGTGATGTCTCATGATTTAGTTTCTGTCTGTGTGAATACAAGTGTTGATAATGATTCTATTGTGCATAATGTTGAATCTGTGGATACTGTGGTAGATAGTACTTGTCACGAATCTGACGCTGAATTTTTAAAGCTTCAAGATTCATATTCATCGCTTTCAAAACGTTTTGATGAGATTCAAACACAATGTATTTCGCTTGAATGCAAGCAACAATTTATTCAAGAAATATTTGAAACGTCATTCGAAGGTGTTAATATCGATGATGCAAATTTTGAAAAGAATTTTCGATTGAATTTACAATCAAAACAGCGTCAGCCAAGTGACAAAGTTGCTAACTCTTTGCCGATAGAAATAGAGAAATCTAAGGAGCTTAACTGTGTAAACGTACTTGAGGCCGCTGAGAGTTTTAGACTTGATCTATACAATCAAGTTTCCAAGATTTTGTCCAAAGTTGATAACTTAAAACAGAAAAATACACGACTCTTCGATTCAGTACAGCCCGCATGTTTTGATACCACTGCACAGAATCAATCATTGATTGAACAATTGAATCGAAAGTCGGTGGAAATATCTGATTTGAGGGAACAAATTTGTGATAAGAACCTGGTCTTGGCTGAGTTAAAGGAAACACTTCGTACTATCAAAGGTAAGAATGTTGTGGATAACGCAGCCACTATCTCAGCATCGTCCTCTAGTGCAATAAAAAGAACCCTTATAGCCGTCACACCACTTAACAAGGGCCCTAGGACTAAACCATCTCAAACTTTGGTCACTAAAGATAAGGCGGAATCAAAACCAGCTTCTAATATTCCCGTGTTGCCTTCTACAGGAGTAAGCACCACTACTAAGGCTCAAAGATCTAAGCTTAAAAGAAACAAGAAGAATGATAGGATCTTGTCCCCATCTAGTAGTCAAGTGAAGAAGAAAGTAGAAGCCCATCCTAGGAATGTTATTTCTGTTTTGAATAAAAAGAATCATGCAGCTAAACCTAAAGGCTCTGCGGTTGTGCAGCATTCTAAGCCTACTATGAATTCTAATTTAAAATGTTGGAATTGCAATGAATGTATGTTTTCTAGTCGTCATGATTCTTGCCTTATTGACCATGTGAATGAGATGCATGCCCGGAAAAATGGAATAGAATGGAAACCGACTGGGAAAGTGTTAACCCAAGTTGGTTGGATGTGGCGCCCCACTGGTAGAACTTTCACTATAGTAGGAAATACGTGCCCTTTAACTAGGATCACTCCCACTGAAGTGAAGAAAGCGTGCCCTTTCACTAGGAGTACCAAGTCTACCAAAACACAAGCGTGTCCTTTAACTAGGAACACCAACACTACTGTAGGAACCAAGTGTCCTTTAAATAGGTCTACTCCCACTGTAGTGCCCGCTAATACTCCAAAACCTAAGAAAGTTGGAACAGTAAAACCTGTTAGTGCTAAAACTCACATTAGAAAACGCAGGAAATCTAAGGGTCTCAAAAATGTTAGCAATTCTGATAATTCTATATCTGTATCTGCTAACACTCCGGAACCAATAGTTTCCAATGCATTGTCTACTGTTGTTATTGAAAACAGGTGGTCCAAATTGTTCTCTGGTATTTGGACTCTGGTTGCTCCAAGCATATGACCGGAGATCACTCTCAGCTCAGAAATTTCGTCAGCAAGTTTCTTGGTACGGTTAGATTTGGAAATGATCATATAGCAAAGATAATGGGTTACGGTGAATATCATATTGGGAATGTTATAATTTCAAGAGTGTATTACGTGGAAGGTCTCGGTCACAACTTATTTTCTGTGGGACAATTTTGTGATGCAAACCTAGAAGTTGCTTTTCGAGAGCATACCTGCTTCATTCGTAATTTGGAAGGGGTTGATTTATTGAAAGGTACTCGAGGGAATAATTTGTATACTTTGTCTCTACAAGACATGATGGCCGCTTCTCCCGTATGTCTTCTCTCCAAAGCATCGAAGACTAAGTCATGGTTATGGCATCGACGGTTATCTCATCTTAACTTTGACGCTATTAATCACTTGGCGAAAAACGAACTTGTTCGTGGTCTTCCTAAACTTTTATTTCACAAGGATCATTTGTGTTCCGCGTGTACAATGGGGAAAAGCACTAAGAAGTCTTACAAACCCAAGACTGAAGACACCAACCAAGAGAAACTTTATCTGTTGCATATGGATCTTTGTGGGCCAATGCGTGTTGAAAGTCTTAGTGGCAAAAAGTACATCCTCGTCATTGTCGATGATTACTCTCGGTTTACATGGGTGAAATTTCTTAAAGCAAAAAATGAGGCACCTAAATTCATCATCAGATTTCTCAAGATGATTCAAGTGCGTCTCAACACTACTGTCCGACGCATTCGTACAGATAATGGAACCGAATTTGTGAATCAAATTTTGCGTGATTATTATGAAGAAGTTGGCATTTCTCATGAAACATCCGTTGCTCGCACTCCACAGCAAAACGGTGTCGTTGAAAGGCGAAATCGCACACTTATGGAAGCTGCTCGAACGATGTTAATTTACGCAAAGGCTCCATTGTTTTTAGGGGCAGAAGCAGTATCTACAGCAGTGTACACCCAAAACCGGTCACTAATCCGTAAACGCCATGGTAAAACACCTTATGAGCTTCTCCATGGTAAAGTACGAGATTTATCCTATCTTCATGTATTCGGTTCTCTTTGCTATCCAAATAATGATGGTGACAATTTGGGAAAACTTCAACCAAAGGCTGATATTGGTATTTTCATTGGTTACGCACCCGCAAAGAAGGCATACCGAATCTACAACCGTAACTCTCGCAAAATCCTTGAAACTGAATGTTGATTTTGATGAGCTGACAGCAATGGCTTCTGAGCAAAGCAGCTCTGAACCCGCACTTCATGAAATGGGACCCAGTAACATTAGCTCTGGTCTTGTCCCAAACAAACCTACTTCATCATCATTTATACCACCTACTAGGAATGAATGGGATACGTTGTTTCAACCATTCTTTGATGAATTCTTTACTCCTCCAACTATTGTTGCTCCAGAACCTGAGGTAATAGCTCCGGTAACCGAAGTTGTCGCTCCAGCAACCGAAGCACAATCAGATACATCTGCACCTACAATTGGTCAAGATATACCATCCACAAGTAATTCTCAACCAACACATGTAACAACTACCCACATCATGCCTATTGATGATGAAGAGGATGATGATGATCACGATTTGGAATTCGCTCAAATGCGTGAACTTCCATTCTTTGGTGTACCTATTCCCGACCCTAATCAAGCCGGGTCGTCCACCTCGGAGGAAGCTCCTTCTACAGTTTACTCCAATCCACGGATTCGTGAACATGACAGCAAGTGGACAAAGGATCATCCTATAGATTCTATTATTGGTGACCCTAATCGTCCGGTATCCACACGAAGTCAGTTACAAGAAAGTGCAATGTTTTGTCACTTTGATGCTTTTCTCACTGAAGTTGAACCTAAGACATGGCAACAAGCTTTTACTCAATCCTGTTGGATAGAAGCTATGCAAGAAGAACTTAACGAATTCATACGTCTTGATGTTTGGGAACTTGTCCCATGCCCGGATCAAGTGCAGTTACTCACTTTGAAATGGGTTTACAAGGTGAAACTCGATGAGTTAGGCGGAATATTGAAAAACAAAGCTCGACTAGTAGCTCGTGGATACAAGCAATTATTGGGCGTCGACTTTATGGAATCCTTTGCACCTGTTGCCCGTTTGGAAGCTATTCGACTATTCCTCGCTTATGCAGCCCATATGAATATGATCGTCTATCAGATGGATGTGAAGACGGTATTTCTTAATGGTGAAATCAAGGAAGAAGTCTATGTTCAACAGCCGGATGGTTTTGTGAATCCTAATTATCCTAATCATGTGTACAAGCTTAAGAAGGCTCTTTATGGGTTGAAGCAAGCTCCACGCGCATGGTATGATCTATTGTCACAATTCCTCATTACTCAAGGCTTCGCAAAAGGCAAGGTGGATCCCACGCTGTTCATTCAGAAACGAGGTAAAGATATGATTATGGTACAAATATATGTTGATGATATTATATTTGCAGCCTCGACCCAAACCTTATCGGATGAGTTTGGGACACTCATGTCTTCCAAGTTTAAGATGTCAATGATGGGCAAGGTATCATTCTTCTTAGGTCTTCAGATATCTCAGAGTCCCAGAGGCATATTTATTAATCAATCCAAATATGCCCTTGAATCGCTTAAGAAATATAAGATGGAATGTTGCGACCCCGTGGACACTCCAATGGTGGAGAAATCTAAACTTGATGCAGATCCACATGGAGTTTCCGTTGATCCAACACTGTATCGTGGAATGATCGGTACTCTTTTGTATATCACAGCTAGTCGACCTGATCTTCAGTTTGCTATATGTATGTGTGCCAGGTATCAAACTAGGCCTACTGAATTACACTTAGCTACTGTTAAAAGGATCTTTCGATATCTTAAAGGAACCATTAATCGGGGACTTTGGTATTCGAAGGACTCTTCTATTGCACTAATGGCATATGCAGATGCGGATCACGCGGGTTGTCAAGATACACGACGTAGTACGAGTGGAACTTTGCAACTACTAGGAGATCGATTAATCAGTTAGGCATCGAAAAGGCAGAAAAGCGCTGCAATTTCAAGTACGGAAGCAGAATACATAGCTATGTCCGGTTGCTGTGCTCAAATTCTTTGGATGAGATCGCAATTAACCGACTATGGTCTAGGTTTCAACAAGATTCCGATGTACTGCGACAACAAAAGTGCAATTGCCTTATGCTGCAACAATGTTCAATTCTCCAGGTCGAAGCATATTGACATTCGCTACCACTTCATCAAGGAGCAAGTGGAAAATGGAGTAATCGAGCTTTACTTTGTCCGATCTGAGTATCAATTGGCGGATATTTTCACGAAAGCTTTAGATCGCGCTCGAATTGAATTTTTAGCCGACAAGCTAGGAATGAGAACTTTCTCGCCTGAGACTCTAAAGGAACTAGCAGATGAAGCGAAAGAATAGTGGTGGTAAAACTATTCTCTATATCCTTGGTGATCATTTGTATATATTGTTTATATTATTATCCACAAAAGCAAAATACAAAAATATAAAACCATATAAAAACCATAAAAATTGAAAAATCTAGAAAAATCCAAAAATATTTTTACTTTATTTTTCTAAGGCATGTCTTTTGGTACGATAATATTTACGGCCTTAGAAATGTTGATTAATATTGACACGGCGCCATAAATAGAGTTCGTACAAAAGTTGTAAATATTTCATAAAACATGCCCTAATGGCTTGTAGCTACTTCTGACTGCAACCCGGTTTTCATATTAAAGTCAAGTATTTCTTATGAAAGCTTTGGCTCACAACGGGAATTAATTTTCTCGGGCAAGGTTTACTTTAAAACCTTGTAAGGGATCAAGTTTACTTTATAACTTGGTCTAACACAAATCTATGTACGTTTCAGTGCATTTATTTGTTAAAACAAGAGAAGTCTTGTTTTTATGAAGCTATCATCTCTAAAACCATGCTATCTACAATTGGTATCTACATACTCGACGATGCGACTACTCAACCGACGACTACAGCTCTTTCAATAGAACACGGGTCAACAATTGAGGGGGAGCAATTGTCAAGCATTCAGAATCTTCGATGCCGAACGTGTCAAGTTCACAAGTTGGTGTCAAGACAACAATACCAATCGTACATGTGGTGTCAAGAGATGACTTCAGACGTGACGAGGCGACCAACATATGCTGCCAAGAACCATTTGATCTTATCATATGATGTTCTCATCAATCAGGTCCAACCTTGTCAATTCTTTTTATAATATGGTGAATATGTGATCATGTTACAAATCGGTATCATATCTCATGTGTTTGATATCATGAAGATAAAACAGACTCGCATTTTTCTTTCCAAAACCTTTGTTAAAACTACATTAAACCAATTGATATTAAAAACATAGATTGGGTTAATATTTTTAATATGGGGGAGAAAATGTGATTTAATATGGGATATTATCACAAATGGTTTGACTTATTGTGCTGGCTCATCTCTACATATGCGAAATGTTTTCGAATATCGTGGCATATGTTAAGGGGGAGCAAAATGGATTTGCTATATCAAAATGGATTTTCATGGTGACATTTACTTACCCAAAACCCATTTATTTCACGACGATGAAGATTATGGTGACATAAGGATGGTAGGATAGGTTAAGTCCTATGATTCTTCCAGAACCGGAGGAATCTTCCCAAGGACATTCTATAGCTAGAAATAGTAGTCCTTAGGAAAGATGGAGAAAGATTGTGAACGTAGCTGAATGCCGACCAAGTACTTAAGTTAGCACTGGAACAATCACAACAAGGTGCTAGTTATGACGTATTGGTAAGCATTGAAGGGGTTGAAGAATGAAAAAGAATTGTAAAGATAAAGGGTGTAAAGAAAGAAGCCCTCCTTACAACTTTAGGCAGAAAACGGGTCAATACATAAGCTATTAGGATCATTGTTTAATGATTCTTGATATTGAAGACAGACATCATGGACCCAGTGATGCAATGCACAACCCATCCCAGCTTACTCAGATATCTCTTAAAAGATATTTGTTTTAATCACACGGAGACAACACGTTATCTATCGATTTATTCACTCCGAATAAATTGGTATTGAAATGGTGGCACTCCTCTCCAGCCTCCGATCACTAAAATCCAAAGTGCACGATCGAGTCTAGAGCCATTTGAGATCATCAAATATCTCACTAGGACACACTTTCATATTTCCTTGCTTCTTCACACACTGTGAAAAGTAAGAAAGATTTTAAGAGTCCTACGCAAAATCTTCATGATCTTGCCTGAACATCCGAGTAATACGAAAGTATTTACAATGAAGATGGAAATCCTTCTTGAGCGAATATCAAAAAGCTCATGGTAGGTGACTTGGGCGATTCTTTATGAATCAAACTTGTGATAACTGGAAAGCAACAGCTGTTTAATTCTTAACTGAACTTAAACACGTTCCAGGCCTCTACGCAAAATCTCAGTGATCTTGCCAGAACACTCAGAGTGATACCTTAGTGCTCACAGTGATGAGTGGAAATCCTTCTAGTGTTAACCTCAAACAGCACTTGGTAGGTAACTTGCAAGATTCTATACGAATCAAGCTCGTGATAACTGGAAAGCAACGATGGTGCGGTTCTTAATTGAATTTCACTTGTTCCAGGAACATGAATTGACGGCTTCAAATCATGCGGATATTATTATCCAAATGATTCACTCTTTATGTTCGCAGTCAGCTTTGGACGGTCGAATAAAGAGAACGGGTTTACCCGCGAAATCCTGTCAGGAAGTTACTTAATTGAAACTATCCGTCACGGGTACGATATCTAATATCGTCCAACGGTCTTCACCGACCGGAGGTAAAATGCTACCGAATTAGAATGAAATGTTCAAAGCCATTTCGTTCGTGTCTACTTATGTTGCGGCATTTGAAGACGGTGGCGTTGCGGGATCCAAGAAGAAGTCGTCCCCACATGCTTATACTTTATGCACTTAATACCTCATCTAATTCATGAAAGCCTAAAAGTTAAGTCTTCCGCTGTATCAAACTCTGAAGCTTTCAAGAATTACGAAGGTATAAGTATGTGTCATGTGAGGTCACGAAGAGGCGAAGATCACAAGTGATGGATGCACGAGATCAAGGCAAGAGATTAATGCTCAAGATTGATATCAAAGATCACATCAGCATGTTCACCAGAAAAGAAAAAGAAAAAGAAAGACGAAGACTACGAGCTCAAGACAAGCATAGTATGCTAGGTTTATTTCATTATTATAACTCGGGTAACGCCCTTGTTTGGAGTGACCTCCCTTAGGGGGAGATTGTTGGAAATACGTTTTACATATTAAGAAGGATCGGTCACTCCAACGATAGTCCATGTAATAGCTCGTAGTTTAGTTACATGTCTTTACTTAACAAACAACACCAAGCCTAGCCTACAACATGTGTAGGCCGGCCCAAATGTAAGCCCAAGCCCATGACAAGGGCTTGGGTATATAAACCCTCTCCTTTGATGGAGAGGGTGTGGTTTTCATTATTTTACACATAGTTCTTTCTTAGTTTCTCTCTCTAAAGTGTGAAATCCACCATTTCTCTATCTCTTTATCTCTCTAAAAACATAACACCATTTCTCTATCTCTTTCTCTCTCTAAAAACATAAGCATAGATTTGCAAATCTACATGTAGGTAATTGGCTATTCAATAACGTCGAGTTTTTGGTTTAATAAGTCCATTTAAAGCTGCTTTTTCATCTTAGTTAGTTAAACGTTAACACTGCGTTCAGACTTATGACTTGTTTGTACATAATAAGTTGAGGAAGTTTAGATAATTTTGGAATAAGATTTGATAATACAAATGAGTTACACACACATGTAGCTTTGTAGATTCAATTCTGTGACTGATATGTTGTAGTGTAATATAGGTTGTAGAGGATGTGTTTGATAGTTTAATATTGTTAAGCAAATGCAGTCCATGATTAGAAAATAGTGCATCAGTTAGTGAGAACTAGAATCGAATCTTAAATCTGGTGAATTCAAGTTCTGTTTTCATGAATTATACTAGTTTTAATGGTTTACAACTTTAGTCCTCCATAGTTATAGCCTTCTTTACAGTTACAGTCCACCGTTAGCTTAGGATTAGAATTCGTTAGATTGATAGCTGCGCTATTAGTCCTTCCAGTTAGATTGTTAGATATATGTTGGATTAGAGGCCTGCTAGTGTTAGATGTTGGGCCTACTATTGGTTTGGACTGTTTAAATTTACAAACGTTTAGGAATTTACATTGGCTAAATGTTAGTTGTATTACAATTTCAGATTTTGTAAAGTTTAGCTGTTAATAAATTTGAATTGTATTTTACTTTTATAAAAAAAATTACTTTTAGTTTGTTATTTTGTATTTTGCAATTTATATTTGTAGAATAAATTTGTATTTTCCGTTTTTACATTTTGTGCGTTATTGTTTTACGTGCAATTTCTTTTAGTGTAGTACGTATACGTATATAGCTATATTTTTACATTTTTTTACATGCTTTGTGCAAAGTAGATTAGAAACCAAACAAATTTGTATAACCAAAAACAATTGAGTCAAACTTGAAAATGTTATATCCATTCGATTAGACCGAGAGAAAAACAAACTAAAAAAGACAATATTAGAAACATTTCCACAATATGCTAACTTATTGATTTGTTGTCGAACAAGTTTTTCGACCAAATGATTGTATCATTGTTATATATAATAGATGAGTACCCCACATATAACGACATAAATAGATAGCGACAATTTGTAATGACAAAAAAGTGTATTGGTTATAAACGGAAAATAATTAAAATTTGAGGATTTAAAAATTAAACATAATGTTTTGAAACCCATTTCGACCCGGCTGAATCAATTAATTGAATCGATTCCGGTTGGTAGCTAGTCAAATTAAAACAGGTTTTATAATTTTGAAACCCGCTAGAACCGCCGGGTTTGAAGTTACATGAGTCAATTCGGTCATATAAATTTTATTTTTGTCGATGCTTCGTATTTAATTTAAATATATTTATTAATCAAGTTTTAATATTTTGACAACACATTAATGGGCATAGAACATGGTTGTGTGAAGGTTTTGAATGGTAAATCCGAGGTCTTCTAAGTAGCTTAATGTGAATTTATTTTAGCTTGTTGTTGTCATGTAATAATAATAAATAATTAAAACTAAGAACAAGAAATAAAATAATGAAAGTAAATAGAAGAGATAGATCAATATGAGAAATGTATTAGCTTAACTACTCTATAACAATCTAGTAGTGATAAATGTTATCTAGTTAGTATTAATTAATTTAAGAAATATGCATGCCCATGTTAAAGGCTTGGATTCCTAACTATTACAAATAAGAATCTAGTTAAGGAGCATACTTACATAAATTACTAGTAACCTAGTGTTTATGTTTAACTGATTAGTGGTAATAATATCAACAAACCTATTTGTTTAATAGCCCTCGCCCAATGTCTTCTAAATCCAGATTACAACTTCCGTGAATAGCCTAATATAAAGTTAATAGTGTTTGAACCACAACTACCCATACGACCTAAGTACTCAAACCCTACCACAAGGGCTCTTTCATTTTTAAAGTAAATAACTCATAAAATCCGGTGATCAGTAAAACCATACACTCAGAATAGTTGCCAACCTGCTTCTCGTAAATCCCTTTCCAAAGTTACCAACGGTAAGTTTCTATACATTCCTACAGGCCAAGGGAAATCTTTCATAGATAAAAGACTACCAAAACACAAGGTTTTCATAACAGGAACAAGGATATCCTAAATAGTTAAAGATATAAATTAAACTACAATCACAACATTAATAACAATATCATCACTCACGTTTCAAAATTTCCATAAAAATCTTTATTAATGACTGGTGGCAGAACTGCACACTCATGTTTTAAAATTTCCATCAAAATTGATGAACTTTCTATATGTTCCATTAATCCTCAAAGTGATCTGGCTGCATTGGTGCGCAAATATAAACTAATTATACGGGATGAAGCACCAATGACTCACAAACACTTCTTTGAGGCATTAGATAGATCATTAAGGGACATTATGCGTAAGTCAAAGTATGACACGATGGACACTCCATTCAGAAACATTACTGTGGTTTTTGGTGGCGATTTCAGGCAGGTCTTGCCCGTCAATCCAAAAGGATCCTGACAAGATATTGTTGGCGCTTCTTTAAAACAGTCTTACTTGTGGGACCACTGTAAAGTTTTACACTTAACTGCAAATATGCGTCTCACTGTTGGTTGTCGGCCCAAAGATGTCAATGAGATTAAAGACTTTGCTGAATGGATTCTAAAGCTCGGAGATGGTAAAGTTGGAGAAGCAAACGATGACGAGGTTAACATTGAAATACCTGATGAAATGTTGATTAAAAATGCAAGTAACCCCATAACCTCAATCATAGATTTTACTTACCCAAATATGTTGGATAACCTTGACGACAACAATTATTTCATCGAAAATGCCGTTCTTGCACCTACGAATGAGGTTGTCGACACTATCAACGAGAAATTTGGTAGTTTTCTGTTTGAAACATGTTCTTTTAATGTTACATGATTATTCTTGGTAGTGTAAAAAGATTTCTTCTTGATTTGCAAACAATTCTTTTGAAAATCTTACCTAATAAAAGTCTAAAGGGGTGTTTGGGTCTGTTTAAATATTGTATTAAGTGACAATATTTAAAGTATAAGGTAACTAAACACTCTCTAATAGGCTTGTGTAGGAGTATGTTGTATTTTATCTGATAAGTCTAGTTTAAAAAATGAAAGTTCCATGTTTTCTTTAGACTAAAATCTGCATAAGACAATTTTACTGTCAAACAGTGAGTCTAGGCCTTGATTTATTTGATTTGTGGTTTGTAAATCTTAGTCATAGTTAGATAAAATACTAGTTTAGGGTTTGTAATCTTTTGTTTGAAGTTTTCTAGGATTTTGGCTAAGTTTTTGGTGCTCAAATATCACCAAGTAGTCATTTGCATCAGCAAGGCCACTTGCTGTCAAGCCTCTACCAATAATAGGCTTTATCTTATGATTTTTGTGCTCAAATCTTGATCATTATTAGTTATATGCTTGCTATAGGTAGGTCGATTATTATTTTCAAGTTTGGAATACACTTGTAGCCAATTAAGCTATATTTAAGTCACCAAATAACAATATAAACCAGCCAAAACACCACTTTCTTTCCAATTACATCAGCATGTGTTTTAGGGCTTAGATCTTTGATTTTTTCCATAAAACCTTGTTGGTAGGGAGATTAGGTGTATAACCCACATGAAAATGCATGAAAATACCATTAAATAAAAACTTTTAATAATTAAGTTATTCATGATAATTAAATACGAATATTAATTATAACACGACAAGGTATGACAGGAAATTAAAAATCATAGACACACGACAAGTATTACGTATATTATATAGTTAACGATAAGTATTCATGTATTATAAATAAATCACGACACGACATAACACGGAATTTAATCACGAAGTTACGACACACAAGATATATAAATAAAACACGAAAACACAAAATATATACTTGAAGGGGTGTTTGTAGCCGGCCTAAAAAGAAAAGAAACAAGAAAGGGCCCATGGCCCGACCCATTTGTGAAAATTAACAATACATGGAAAAACATTTCTGTCTTTTTTCAAATTACAAAAAATTAGAAAACCTTAGGGTTTGTGTGTTCTTTGGCCGCAGGCAGAAAAGGGGAAAAAGGGAAAACCATTTGAGCTTTGATTAATCCAAGTATTCAAGTATTGATCGTGTTTATTAGTAAAAAAACATCACGCATTCGGTAACCATTTCATCTCTATTTTATTTATTTCAAGATCAATTAATAAACAATTGTTTAATTAAGAACATGTGGATTTGTTAATTAAAAACAAGGCTTGAAACGGTTTCGTTTGGTTGTTTAGACACGAAACGAGAAACCCACCCTTGGGGTGCTCTCGGTGGGAATTATAAACCCACATCCGCCGACCTTAAGGCTCGGTGGCTGGGGTCTTTGGTAAGCACAACCAGCAGAAACCCCTAGTGGGGTGTTTTCTTCGGTCGGTGGCAACCGAGAGCACAGCTCTGGGTGGGAACTCAGGAGCAGCAGTGGCAATGTCACTGTTGCCGGTGGGAAGCAGAAAACAAAACAGCCACCTGCTTTGTGGAAGTGGCTAATTTAGGGGCGTAGGGGGAAGGGAACACAGCCGGTGGCTGTGATGTTTGTTGTTGGTTCGTGCAACCGAGACCAAGGGGTCTCGGTGGGCTACTTTTTGGGGATCGGCTTAAATATCAAGGGGGTGTTTGGTTATTAATATTTTTGGCTAAATTAGGTGGGCATTAATATTATTAAATTGTCAAGACATGGTAAAATTAATCATAGTATAATTTAGTTATATTAATCAAGGACTTAGCTTAATTAATTATTTACATTTTAACTATGGTTTAATTAAATCAATTATGTTTTAATTTAATTATAAAATATTCAAGTTATGGTAAAGTTTTATTAGGATATACATCATGCTTTATTAATTAATAATCACTTTATCAATCATGCTATATTTTTAATTAATAATCATTATGTTATGCTAAGGTATTTAATTGTATAAACTTTACTATTTTATCATTTAATAAATCATGACTTATAAAATATGTTCACTAAGCTTCGGCTTATATTATATACTTATTAAACCAGCTTATTACTATTTATAGAAACTTTCTATTTTGGAAACTTACTATTTATGGAAACTTTATGTTAATGCAAAGCAATGCCTAAAAACGTTATTAGTGCTAATTAATCTTTCTTACTTTTGATCATGCCAAATTACAAAGACATTTATTGTCAAACATAATCATAAAACGAATTATCTAACTGACGAGACTACAATTATACATAGTCTCATCGTCCAAATCGGACTTAAAACGCTAAAAATATCATAAAATACCCCAAAATATGATTGTGTTTGTTCATTATGTATTTTAGGTACGGATATCGTGAATTCACCAAAAGAGAACAAGATTCAAGCAAAAACGAACACGAGAAACGAAGCCGCACAAAGAACCGGACCCGAATTATGAATTTCCAAAGAAGTCCCTGAAGTTTGAAGAATTGTTAAGATTGGTCCGTAAACTTTAGAAGACTTGTCATATTATACCCTTGTAAGTATCAAATATTACAATGAGGTCTATTTCAAAAAATGACAAATTAAGCCCTTGAATAATGCCCTTTTTACATGAATAGTCCTTGTTAAAAGTATGCATTGTGCTTGTGCCATTTTTGACAACATAGCTAAACTTGCATACAAAGGATAATGGAAGATGGAGCTGAAAGACTTTGTGTGAACATATTTTGCAACTTCAGGGGTTAAATCTGTACAAAACAAACCCAAACCCAACTTAAGCCCAAACCTAAACCCTCTCCAGCTCAAACTTTAAACCATATACTACCCATTACCCTAATACCCGGTCCATCCTAAACCCTTAACCACCCCACTTATATATTTTTAAACCGTATTTAACAAATATTGTTAAAGGGGGGAAACCTTCACTGTATAGATCATCACCCCCACATCCCCCTCTTATCTATCCTAAACCTTAATCTTCAATTGACAACCAAATCAAAGGGATTTAATCTCCACTTTTCTAGAACCCTAATTATCCATCAACTTAACCCTTTCCCACCATTAAACCTGACACCACATGGCCAATGGGGCCCACGAAGACCTCCCCTACTGCTTGGTTTAGCCTAAAATAGAAAACATGACATCTTTATAGAGAATCAACGCTCTAAATGGTTTTCTTCTCCTCAAAGACTTGTTTCAAGGGCCATGATCAATGAATACAACTGGCATCATTCAGGAAGTCACATGTATGTATCTTGACCAAAAAATTCAACAAGAACTCAAGGGCAAAATCAGAAATCAAAGAACTAGGGTTTATTATCATTGTATTTTTTATTTTAAATTTTAGAATAGTCTATCATGTAGTATAAATACAAGATGCATGCACCTTGTATTTTTGTTCCAACTTTATGTATATTTTTTTAATTAATGAATATTTAGAGTATTTTTTATAAAAGTTGCATAAGTTGTGTTCTAAAACTTTATTTTTCTACAAATAACTTAGAACTCCTTTAAATTTTAGCAAATAGTTTACTGTTTATCACGTATTTTTTGTTCCAAATCATTTTGGCATAAAGTTGTTTTAGACCCAAGGATGCAAAGATTATTGGTTAGGGATGTTTGACAGTCAAACCTAAGCAATAATCTTGGATTCTTGTTACTTTTTTAGTTTAGATATCTTCTTGTTTACCAGTTCTTTCCCCAAAGGATGGCTAATCAAAATTTTCTGGTTTTCTTATAAGTTATTGTAGCATAAGCCTTCATAAGCTCTCTCTGACAAAGAGAGCTTATAAAGGTTTGGTTACTTGAGTTTTTCTGGTTTGTTAATCTTAGCAGGTACCTATGTAGAAAGAGATCCATTCCTTATAGTGGTGTGTGACTGTGGTAGTCTCACCACTCTTTCTTCTACTTTCAAACAGTTTAAGGTCATCCTACAAGCTCCAAATATTATATAAGCCTAGTAATTGAAGGCATCAGCCACCTTGAGGTTTGGCTTGAACCCAATTAGTCTAGACTTGTACTTCTATTTTTTATGCTTGTGTGATTTTTGGTTAACTGTCATTATATGTTTGTTTAAGTTTGATTTCATTATTATTTATGAGTTTTATGTAGGATAGAGAAGCATTTGTTGATTTTCAAAGAAGTTTCTTAAATTTTTGTTTGATAAAAAATATAGGTTAAGTCTGTTAATGTGTGTTTGGATCTGCTTATTGTGAGCTTCATTTGACACTGATGTGGCTTGAAAAGATTGTTGATACCCCACTTTAGTCTAGGATAGAAGATATGTGTGGTTTGCTTGATAAGTATAGAGGAAAAAAAAGAGATTTGCAAGTTCTTGGTAAAAACTGTCAAACATCAATAGGCTGCTGTAGGATTTGTGTATATGTTTTTCTTATTGGATTTTGGTTCACAACTAGATCATAAGTTAGCCTAGGGGTCTGTGTAATTTAATTAGGTGTTTGCTAGATCTATAATTAAGATTTTGTTATTCGAATTTCACTTTTATGACCAAGTAGTTCAACAAAGGCATATTGCTATGCACCAGTAGGGATTTAGTGGTAAAATTTTGCTTTCTTAGTTTTGAATCTTGGCTCAATAGTAGTGCATAGGTTAGTTTTAGGAGCATATTAGCTGGTATTAGCTTTTTGTGGGGTTTTTATGGTCTAGATAGCAATCTAAGCCCACTATTTTGCACTTAAACCTCGCCAGACCCATTTTTCTGTGCAGTTTGTACCAACAAGCATGGGGGTAGAATTTTGTGTTTTGGAGTTTGTGATTTGGCCACTAATTAGTTTTTGTAGGATTCATCAATATTAATTTGAGGATTAGTATAATTTTGGTCAAGATTTGTTGCATCAAGAAGTCACTGGTGTGTCAAAATGTTGTCCCTAATATACGATGATATAATAGCACGAATTTAAGAAAGAAAGGTAGATATGAGATGAATTTTAGAGAGAGAAAGTAGTGAGAGAAAGTAGAGAGAAAATGGTTGGTGAAACTTATGAAATATTAGATTAGAAGAAAATGAAATGAAACAACACCCTTCCTAACATGCTAGGAAGGGTATATATAGTCCACCCACATGCGGGCTTCTTTATGGACTATATGGTTTGGGCCGGGCTTTCCTTTTGGGCTTTGGTTACTTATGAATGAACCTTAGCTTAAAGTTAAGCCCGTAATACACGACTAACGTACTACCTATTACAACGTTCTAAAATACGATACATAATAAACCTATGACCGATCATTCTTGTTTGACTCGATATTTTGAGGCTAACAATCTCCCCAATGAGAGGTCATAAACCTTGGTCATTTAGGAAATTTTTAGAGATTACTAGTCTCGCCATAAATGAGTCTTGAACGTGTAATCGTAGTCTTGTTCCTTCATGCTGTGATCTTTGAGCCTTTGTCGTTGTCTTTCGACTTTGTCTTTTGATCTTGAGATCTTCAAATCATCCTTGACTTGTCTTTGCCATCTTGCTATCTTGTGTCTTCATACACATGCTCACACTATTAATCGTTGAGTATGTCTTTAGGCATGAGTATGTGGTTTATGAATCATTGACTTTGCTGTGTACACCGTGACGCCACCTTCTCGAGACAAAACATAGACACAAACTGAATGGCTTTAACATTCGTCCTAAATCAGTAGCGTTTTACCTCCGGTCGGTGAAGACCGTTATACGATATTAAATACCGTACCTGTGATAGGTAGATTCAATTAAGAATATCCTTGACAGGGTTTCGCGGCTGTACTAGCCGTTCTCTTTACTCGACCGTCTCAAAGCAAGACTGCGAACATAAAGAGTGAATCAATTGGATAGATATCCGCTTGATTAAAGTCGTCAATTCAAATTCCTGGAACAAGTTTGATTCATTAAAAATCTTACCATTGTTGCTTTCCTGTTGACACAAGTTTGATTCATAAGAATCTCACAAGTCACCTACCGTAGCGCTGTTTGATGTTGACGCTAGAAGGATTTCCATTCGTCACTGTGAATATTAATGAATATCACTCTGAATGTTCTGGCAAGACCATAAAGATATTGCGTAGAAACCTGAAACGAGTTTGAATCAATTCAGAATCAAACCACTGTTGCTTTTCAGTTTTACACATGTTCAATTCATAAAGAATCTTGCATATGACCTACCGCAGTGCTGTTTGATGTTAACACTGGAAGGATTTCCACTCATCATTGTGAATACTAAGTAGTATCACTCTGAGTGTTCTAGCAATATCACAAGTATATAGCGTAGGAATCTCTTGATCTTCATCCGTGTGTCCTAACGAGATTTGATTGATATCTTGGCTCTAGACTCGATTTGTGCACTTTTAGTGGTCGGAGGCTGGAGCAGATGCCACCTATTCAATATCAACTATCTCGGAGTGAGAAAGTCAATAGAAGTCGTGTTGATCTCCGTGAAAATAAAACAAACTTCTTTTGAGAGAAGCTTGAGTAGCTAGGAAAGGGTTGTGCATACATCACTGGGTCCATGATGAGTTTGTCTTCATGATGAGTTGACCCGATTTCTGCCTAAGTTGTATGGAGGGCTTCTTTCTTTACACCCTTTATCCTTAAATTTCTTTTTCATTCTTCAACCCTTCAATGCTTACCAAGACATCATTACTAGCACCTTGTTGTGATTGTTCCAGTGCTAGCATCAGTACTTAGTTGGCATTCTACTACGTTCACATTCTACTCCATCTTTCCTAAGGACTTATAATAATCTATTGGATTGTCCCTGGGAAGATCCCTCCGGTTCTGGTTGGATCATAGGACTTAAACCTAACCATCCTTTTGACACCAATAATGTCGTGAATTAAAGATGTTGTGGGTATTTTATCGTAACCAAGAAAACCACTTTAAATTCTAACAAAGTGTTTGAGAAACATTTAACACCTTGCTAGTTTTGTCGTTTCAGAAATGTTCCCCCTTCACATGTGCATCGATAATCGAAAGTGTTTCGCACATGTAGGTAAGAGTTAAAGTGCTTGAGTCTTATATTAGATCATATTTTAATCACATTTTCTCCCCCTATCTCTAATATATAAAATCTTTTGATATTAGAGATACCAAATTTGATTAAAATATATTTTGAAAATAGTCTTGAAAATCACTGGGAGAAAGATGTGTCAGTCTTTGCATGAAGTTAAAATGCTCCCCCTCAAAAATTTGATCCAATTGAATTGTCATTGTGAGGATGTGATCCACATTTCTCTTTTGATTTTGAATAATCATTGAAAAATTCTTGAAAAAATTGTGTTCAACGCTTTTTGAAAAATCCTATTTCTTTTTGTCGAAGAGATTTTTCTAAAGCATAAACTTGAGTTCATAGACTTTTAATGTCTTGACGAATCCAATCAAGTGTAAGAAGATTTCTCTTCTTTTGTTGAGGGTAAGAGCACGAAATCGTACACTCCCCCGTGAATATAGAACCGGGTTGCAATCTAAAAGTGATTACAAGCCATTGTTTTGAGCTCAAAACGTTGAATATTTTGTGACTAGCTCAACCCGTGATAGATTGCTCTACCTGTTGTTTGGAAATATTGTCCAAAATAGACAATTTCCTATATTAAAAGAAGAAATGACATGTTTTGAAAAATATTTACAACTTTCATTCGAGCTTTATGTACACACCCGTGTCGTTATTGAGCGACATTTCTAGGCACATCCATATTATCGATACTGAAAGACATGTCGAGAAGAATATTTTTGGATTTTGAAAGATTTTTAATCTTGTGTTTTGTTTTTATATGTTTTATATTTTTGTATTTTGCTTTTTCAAAGATATTTATAGGTTGATGTTTGATAGATAAATCAAGCAGGCACCTTTGCCAGAATCTCCAGGTCTGCTGGAGTCAAACATCTCATACCAATTTGCCTAACGAGGTACTCAAACCTATCTTTCGACAGAGCTTTTGTAAACAAGTCGGCTAATTGGTAATCAGTTCCAACAAAGTATAGTTCAACGATACCTCTTTCAACTTGTTCCTTAATGAAGTGATATCGGACATCAATGTGCTTCGTGCGGGAATGCTGTACCGGATTGCAGGAGATGGCTATGGTCGACTTTAAGTCACAATACATAGGTACTTTATCAAAGTGAAAGCCATAATCCGTGAGTTGTGTTCTCATCCATAGAACTTGATCACAACACGTAGATAGAGACACATACTCCGCTTTGGCTGATGAAAGTGACGTGCAATCCTGCTTCTTGGAAGACCATCCCACAAGCTTATCTTGACCTAGAAATTGTGCACCACCAGAAGTACTTTTTCGTGTATCAAGACACCCTGCATGATCAGAATCTGAATAGGCCGTTAGAAAGAAACCGGTTTCCCTCAGATACCAGAGTCCCAAATGAATGGTATTCTTAAGGTACCGAAAGATCCGTTTAACCTCCTTGAGGTGCTTTTCAGTGGGTCGTGCTTGATAACATGCACAATAACACGTAGCATGTGATATATCGGGTCGGCTTGCTGTCAAGTACATGAGGGAGCCGATTATTGAACGATATCTCGTTTGATCTATGGCATTTCCCTCCAAGTCAGCATCAAGTGATGTGGTTGATAATGGTGTCCCAACGGGGTCACATGAAGTCATACCATGCTTTTTGATTATCTCTTGACAATACTTAGCTTGGTTTATAAAGATACCACTTGGGGATTGGTGAACTTGAATTCCTAGAAAGAATTTTAGTTCGCCCATCATTGACATTTCAAATTTGCTGTGCATGACTTTTTCAAACCATTTTGAAAGTTTTGGGTTTGTAGACCCGAAAATAATGTCATCAACATAAATCTGCACAAGCAAAATGTCATCCCCATATTTATAAGTGAACAAAGTTAGATCAATGGAACCTTTTGAGAAACCTTTGGATACCAGAAATTTCGAGAGCTCGTCGTACCACGCCCTTGGAGCTTGCTTTAGTCCATATAGTGCTTTGTGGAGACGATACACCTTGTCAGGATAATGAGGATTGACGAATCCTTCCGGCTGCGTAACATAGACTTATTCCTTCAAAGGACCATTAAGAAATGCTGTCTTTACGTCCATTTGATAGACAGTGAATCCCTTATGTGCAGCATAAGCAAGGAAAATCCTGACCGCTTCCAGGAGCAACTGGTGCAAATGATTCATCAAAATCAATTCCGTCTTTCTGGCCATACCCCTTAGCCACTAGCCTAGCTTTGTTCTTGATGATCGTATTCTCTTCATCCATCTTGTTTTTCCAGATCCAACGAAGATTTAATGGAGTCACATCGTATGGTCTGTCAACAAGTTCCCAGACTTTAAGTCTTTCAAATTGTTGAAGTTCATCCGTCATCGATTCAATCCAAGCATGATCAGCCATGGCTTCTTTGATGTTTTTTGGTTCAGCAGTACTCACGGCGAGTGCGAACATACAAACATCGCCATCGGTGGCTAGTTGTCGTCTTGTACGAACAGGCTGCGAGGGGTTTCCAATTACGTGAACCAAAGGATGATCTCGAGTCCAATGATGTGTTGAAGTTCATCCGTTGATAAAACGTATGCATATTTGATGGATCAACATGGCGAGTAGAGGACTCTCCAGTTTCGTGTACCGGTGTACCGAATGGGTTGATAAATTCGTCATTGTCAGATAATGCATCGTCTGCTTGATTTGTGTTCTCTGGAGCAATGACAGTGGTTGTGGATGTTGTAGGAGCGGTTGTTGATGTGATATTCTGAGGATGTAAATCTGCAGCAACCCGTGTTGAAGTAGATGAAGTTGTATCCTTTTGTTGACGATGATTGGTATCATCATTCGTATCATGAGTGACAGCGGAAGACTTCGATACAACATGTTTCTCCCCCGTGAAATATTCATCAAACATTGGTCCATATAACATTTCCAACTCTTCAAGTGTCGTTTCCACTATCATATCTGCTCTAGGAACATGTTTAGGAACCAGCTTTGAACTTGAAGGTTCATTGCTTTGGTCTTGAGTTCCGAGTTCCGTACGGTTGTGAACAGAAGTCGTATGTCGTTGTGGATCGGGACTTAAACTGCTTTGTTCAAGTGCCATTTCTTGCAATTCATCAAATCTGATATGAATAGTCTCGACTATCAATTTTGTTCTCTTGTTGTACACTCTGTATCCCTTAGACTGAGTTGCATATCCCATTAAAATGCATGCGTCACCTTTCTCTTTCATCTCCAGATTTTCACCATCTCGAATAATGTAACACGTACATCTAAAAACATGAAGGTGTTTGAGTGAAGGTTTGCGATCATTAATTATGTGATATGGTGTCTTTTCGTGTCTTGGGATAATAAAGGAGCGGTTTTGTGTGTAGCATGCGGTTGACACGGCTTCGGCCCAAAAGTATAGTGGAAGTTTTGAAGCGGATAATAATGTTCGAGCAGCCTCAACTAAAGTACGGTTTTGTCTTTCAACAACGCCGTTTTGTTCGGGTGTTCGAGCAATAGATGTTTCATGTTTGATTCCTTCAGCTTCAAAATAGTTTCTCAGTTTTGAATTTAAAAATTCAGTACCTCTGTCAGTACGAACCACTTTAACTTGAGCTTGAAGACAACGTTGTATCACTTTCAGGAAGCTGATGAGAACATCGGGTGTTTCATCCTTGGTCCTCAAGAAGTGAGTCCATGTGTACCTTGAGTAGTCATCGATAATTACCATAACGTATTTCTTCCCATTGATACTGTGAACACGCATGGGACCACACAAATCTATATGAAGAAGATCTAACCGTCCTTTAGAGCTTGGTGTAGTATTTGTCTTGAAACTACTCCGTTTAGCTTTACAAGGCTCACAAGAAGAACAAAGATGATCTTTGATGTGTGGAAACCTTGGTTTCCGGATCTTTTAAGCTACTAGGAATGATCATTGTTCATATGATTAACATAATCAAAGCGGAATTAGAACAATAACCATTAACAAGGTGTTTAGGGCACAAGAACATGAATTAAAACAAATGGATTGCTAATTATATTAATAATCAACAATCACTAGGTGTGTGTACATTGAATCCCACACCTAGTCGACACACGCTTTAGGTTTACATTGTATATGAAAGTTATGAATAAAACCTAAGACCCTTGGTTCCTTTTATAGTGTAAGGATTAGGGTTTACAAGAGATAAAATCAAATAAACAAGTAAATCTTCTATTTAAATAAACTTATGTAGAATAAATCTTGCATGTTTATCTAAATAGAAGCTTGCATAAGCTTCTTTGTCTACGTTCCTAACAATGCTTACATTGTACATGACAATGCTTGGATTGTACATGACAATGCTTGCTTTGTCAACCTTGGAATTTCTCTTGGCAACGCTTAGATTGCTCTTGACAACGCTTAGACAAAATCTTCATGTTTTCTTTGTTTTTGAGTTTCTGCCACATCAACTTTTTGACCCAACAATCTTCCCCTAGTTGATGTTGGCAAAACTCTATGTGTATCTCTTGTAAGTTATACATGATCTTCAAATTGCTTCCCCTTAAGTGTAGCATGTATATCTTCCCCTTTGTGTCACATCAACAGGGAAGTAAACAATGTATGCAATCTTTGAAGATTCTCCAAATGTAGCTCTATGTAATGATCTTGAAGAAAAATAAATAAAGTAATCTTGATGTAGAAGTAGAATAACCCAACCTTGTTCCATGTCTTGTACTATCCACGTGATAAAGAACTTATACTCGTCTCACCAAGTATAAGTAGACTTCGATCCCTTGTCAATATTCTCATCCTTTGTGAGACACTGAGCACGATAATGTAACTCCTTCAAGTGTTATGACAAGTCTTCGTCACCAACCATGTAAAGCACGAACAAGTTACCTTTAAAGAATAATGTTGACAAGGCACCATCTTTAAAGATATAATAGAACACAAACTCGCGAAAATCTTCTTCGAACATCAAACTTACCATAAGAATTCTTCCCCTTAAGCTAACACCTCTTCATGACAAATCTCAATCTTCATATCATATGTAAAAGTAAAAGAAAGGATAACTCTTTTGCAAGGCTACCTCGATTACATAATCAAATCCAATAAAGTTCTTCATAAATTGTTGCCAACTCGCATTAAAATCATTAATCCCTTTTAAAAGTATCCGAGCCATAAATATCAACTTGATATAAAAAAAACGGAGATTCCATGTACCTTCGTGTGTAAATAACTCCTTTTTGTGTGCTAAAAACGTACCAATTTTCTCAACAGCAGCAATCCTTTTGTTATCCGAGATCCTCCTTTATCCAACATATCTGGAATGTGTATTGTCCAATATCGGACAATACTTGTCAACGTTCAGATTAACCATTTCTCGGATAACAATGTCAACGCTGTCAGCGTTTGACTTATTGATAACAAACTTTCATTGTAAGCAAGTTTATTATGTTCAGATTAATCCTTTTTGCTGACATAGAAGAAGAAGAGCATGTTCAATATGCTCTCATGGCACACTCCTCCTCTTCATCAAATAATGAGGTATACGATGATGCTTTTTGTAGTAAGGGCTGTAGGTTAAATACTGAGAATCTTAACAAAGAGGTGTTAAGATTATTAGATGATGTGAGTACTGAAAGATGCAAACTGTCTAATTACCAAATAGCTCTCACTCAAACTGAGAAGACAGTTTCTGAGTACAAGAAAATAGAATTTGACTTAACAGAAAAAATAAATATCTTAAAACATGAGTTAAATTCTAGTAATGATGTTAGAAGCATCGTGGAAAGGGTTAATGGTGAGTTACAGGCTAAAGTTAGATGAGGCCATTAAAAATAAAGATAATGTTGGCCTTAAAATTCAGAGATTTGATAAGGCCACACAAACCCTAGGAGAATGTGTTAATAAACAAAGGGATCCTAAGGACATGACTGGGATTGGGATGAAAGACTACTCTGTGGTTCCACCACCAGCTGGTGACTTCTATGGTGTCCAACAAAAGGACCTATCTTGGACTGGTTCACCAGAACTCCAAGAGGAGGAATTCATTCCTCCACCAAGATTCATTACCCTAGTTGAAGAATATCAACAGAAGTTGAATGACTTGAATGAATGGAAGAAAGCCAACCCTACCTTATTTGTTAAGGGAGGCTTGTTATGTGAAAGTCCTAATGAGTCAACCCGTATTAAGGTAACAAACCCAATCACTGGTAAGGCTGTTGACCTTGGCTCAAACACTGTTAGAAAACCTAGTGTCAAGTATGCAGAAATGTATAGGAATACTAGGTTACCTAAAAGCCAAGTTAGTAATGATGGAACAGGCTTCTTCTCTTCTAGACCTAGGGTTGTGTCTAGAAAAGCCTATTACACTTGTGGTAGCTTTTCACATTTAGCATATAAGTGTGTCAACGCTTCCAAGGGCAACGCTGTTAGAAACTCAAACGTTGTCAAACCCAAACCTTGTATGCAGCAAAGTTCACAAGTTGTTAGACCTGCCCCATTCTTCACTAGAGGGTCTAACACATGGACAAAGACCATTTCAAAAGACAAATACTTGGTCTAAAATGCAATGGGTTTCTATAGCAACCCTAGGTTCAACGCTGGCAAGGGTAATTTCAGCGTTGACAAGACCAAATCCAACGCTGACAGAAAAGTGACCAGACCTAAATATTTGCAACCACAGGGTAAGGGGTCTAAAGCTTCCTCAAGCTTGACATGGAGACCTAAGAAAGATCAAAACCCTAATGATAATGGGATTTCTATGACCTGCAACAGATTTAATTACATTTCAAAGGTCATTACAAAACCTATTGGGGTTAACTGGGTATTTCATCCAAAGCGGGATGAATAAGGGGTTGTTATGAGAACTAAGTCTGTTCTTCTTGAACAACCAGATGAATCCAAGTCTGCTAAGGCTTGGTTTCCCAAAGAAAACTAACTTGTTTTCTTTATGTGCAGGGCATTCAAAAACAGGTCAATGATTATGGATATTGGGACAGTGGATGCTCAAAGCACATGACAGGGAAGGAAGATTATCTCACTAACTTCACTCCCATTAAGGATGGTGATAAGGTTTACTTTGGAGGCGGATATGGAACTATCACAGGCAAAGGAACCCTTCTCACCAAGAACTTGCGTTTTGAGAACGTATTTCTGGTAAAGGAACTTGATTAAAATCTTTTTGGTGTATCACAAGTTTGTGATAACAAAAATAAAGTTCTGTTTATTGGTACTGAATGCTTGGTGTTAAGCAAGGATTATAAGATCCCAGATGAGAAATATATTGACTATAGAACACCTAGACATAAAGACATCTATAATGTGAATCTGAATGGGATTAGAATGAATAACAATATGTCATGTTTTTATGCTAACGCTTCAGTAGATGAGAGTAATCTATGGCACAGGAGACTAGGGCACATAAACTTTAAGAATATAAATTGGCTTGTGAGACTTGGTTTGGTTGATGGCTTGCCTGAAAAGGATTTCCACAATGACCACTCTTGTGTTGCATGTCTTAAAGGCAAGCAGCACAAGGTCTCATTCAAGTCCAAACAGGTGCACTCTAGTACTAGACCACTTCACTTACTACATATGGACTTGTTTGGTCCAACTAATATAGAAAGTTTGAATGGTAAATCATACTGCTTTGTCATCAAAGATGACTTTTCTAGGTTTACTTGGACTTTATTTTTAGCTATGAAGAGTGATACTGTAGATACTTTGATTGATTTTATTACCCAGATTGAAAAGAAAACATGTAATGAAGTTAAAATGCTTAGACGTGACAATGGTGGTGAGTTTAGGAATAAAGTTTTGGATGATTTTTGTGCTAGGAAAGGGATTACTAGGCAGTTTAGTGTTGCCAGAACCCCACAGCAAAATGGGGGTGCAGAAAGAAAGAATAGAACCCTAATTGAAGTAGCCAGAACTATGTTGGCTGATGCTCATTTCCCCATAGATTTTTGGGCTGAGGCTGTGAATACAACATGCTATGGTCAAAATAGAGCATTGGTCAACAAGATACAGAACAAAACACCTTATGAATTACTTTGGGGAAGAAAACCTAATATTGGTTTTCTTAGACCTTTTGGTTGTCATGTAGTTGTACTTGATACTAGTGATGCCTTAGGTAAATTTAGTGCAAAAGGTGATGAAGGTTATTTCATGGGGTATTCAGTGCAGAGCAAGGGATATAGGGTTTACCTTAAGAAGGAAAAACGTATTCTTGAGAGAGTACATGTTAGGTTTTTAGAGAGTAAACCTAGTGATCCTAAAAGTGGTCCAAATTGGTTGTTTGATTTGGAACCTCTATCTAGAAATTTAAATTATATGCGTGTCACTAATCCAGACATTGTGAAGGTAACTTCAAATGTTGTGGAAGAACAAGTTGTTGATGTTTCAGGTACACAGGTTAATGAAGAGGTTGGATCACAAGCAGAAAAGTCTTCTCCTATACAAGAGTATGTCACAATTCCTATATGGACAGATGCTTTTGCTGCTGCTGCTGCTGTTGGAAAGGATAATGGTGGTCCCCAAATACCACCAGTTAACAACATGCATGGTCCTTCAGGCGCTGACAAAGGCAAATCTAGCACTGACAGGACAAATTCAGACTTGGATGGCTCAAACGTTGACAACAACATTTCAAGCGGTGTTAGCCCAAACACTGACAACCAAGGTTTAGGCGTTGACAACACTTTTGAGCCTCTTTTCTCTTCCAATTTTGAGCAAGGTGGACCTTCCAATACTTATGAAGAGATTCATATTGATGAAAGAGAGTCTGATGAAGATATTAGCAATATAGAAGATGAGATTGAGGACAATAGAATTTTTGAAGGAGGAGTGCTTACTACTACAACCAAGAATCATCCTCCTTCTCTTATCATTGGTGACGTGATGTCCCGTGTTCAGACTAGAAGATCTCATCAGAGTCTTGGAGGATTTATTGCTAATATTTACAAGAAGGTTGATACCCCTCTTGTGCAAGCATGTTTGGTTGCCTGTTTTCTGTCACAACAGGAAACCAAGAAGATATTTGATGCTCTCAAAGAACTAAGTTGGGTGGAAGCAATGCAAGATGAGCTTCACCAATTTGCAATTCAGGATGTTTAGGAGCTGGTTGATTGTCCCAGATATGTCAGACCTATTGGGACAAGATGGGTTCTAAGGAACAAGAGAGATGAAAGAGGCATTATGGTCATAAACAAGGCACGTTTAGTGGCTCAGGGATATACACAAGAGGAGGGGATAGACTATGAGGAGGTCTTTACACCAGTTGCAAGGATTGAAGCTATAAGAATCTTTCTAGCCTATGCATCCTGCATGGGCTTCACTGTCTATCAAATGGATGTGAAGAGTGCCTTTCTTTATGGAACAATTGTTGAGGAGGTATATGTGATGCAGCCTCCTGGTTTTGAGGATCCAGAGAGTCCAGATAAGGTGTATAGAGTCAAGAAGGCTATGCATGGACTTCATCAAGCCCTAAGAGCATGGTATGGTACTTTGTCTACTTATTTGGTGGAGAATGGATTCAAGAGGGGCACCATAGATCAGACATTATTTACAAAGAAGAATGGTAAGGATGTTCTACTTGTTCAGGTCTATGTTGATGATATCATCTTTGGATCCACCAATCCAAAGATGAGTGAGGATTTCTCCAAGCTCATGACAGATAAATTCAAGATGAGTGCAATGGGGGAGATGAACTTCTTTCTAGGGTTACAAGTTCAGCAGAAAGAAGATGGTATCTTCATCTCCCAGGATAAATATGTGGCAGAGATCTTGAAGAAGTTTGGTTTTTCTCCACATGAAAAGAGGGCTACTACTCATATGGATAGAGAACACCCTTGGGGAAAGATTGGAGATGGGAAAGATGTGGATATCAGACACTATAGATCAATGATTGGTTCATTGATGTATCTCACAGCCTCCAGACCTGACATCATGTTTGCTGTGTGTGCTTGTGCACGCCATCAAGTGACTCCCAAAGAATGTCACCTTTATGCTGTCAAGAGAATCTTTAGGTACCTAAGATGTTATCCTAGTCTTGGCTTGTGGTACCCAAAAGATTCACCTTTGGAGCTTATTGCATATTCAGACAGTGACTATGGAGGTGATAAATTTGATAGGAAATCCACAACTGGTGGATGTCAGTTTCTTGGGAGCAGGTTGATATCTTGGCAATGCAAGAAACAAACACTGGTGGCTAATTCTACAACTGAAGCAGAGTATGTGGCTGCAGCTGCTTGTTATGGACAAGTCTTATGGATTCAGAACCAGCTGTTGGATTATGGGTATAATTTTATGCATACCAAGATATTTTTTGACAATAACAGCACTTTATGCATTATTAAAAATCCTGTGCATCATTCTAAAACTAAACACATAGAAATTAGACACCATTTTATAAGAGATTGTTTTGAAAAGGGTTTAATACAACCAGATAGGGTTGACACAGAAGAGAATGTGTCAGATTTACTAACTAAACCTTTTGATGCTGGAAGGTTTCAATACTTGGTAACAAGTATTGGAATGATCAATCTCACATAATATGTGTTTTGGAGTCTTTTTGTAAAAGTATGTACAGGATAATGCATTGTTATTGGTCTTTTTGAGGATTTAGATTTTCCACTATATTTTTCTAACACTGACAAAGGTTGCTTTAACGCTGATAAGTGTTATTGTGACGTTGTCAGCAATATATTTGTCTAAAGCTGACAAGGCTTTTCTTAACGTTGTCAAGTGTTATCAGGGCGTTGTCAGCAACAATGTTAGTTTTATGGTTTTCAATCTAAATGTGCAGGTGGTGTTAGCATTATACCATTGGATACAGAGTTGCTTATGGATCATTGGAGAAGCATTTGAGCATGTTTTTAATTTATGGATGATGGTTGGAATTTTCAATTCCTATCTTGACATAAATTTTTATGTTCATGCATATTTTTGGCAACATATGTATCACAGTTTAAGGGGAGGTTTTAGGAACCTTTAGGACTTTTGGGTATCCTTATGATACTCTTATCACAATTCTAGATTGTCTCCATAGGTGAGTATGAGTTAGTTTTACTAAATCATGAGGCACTGTAGCATGCAAAGTTATACTATGCATGCTGCCAAGACATTTTTGGCTTAGAATTGGTTGTGGTCTGTTGGGAGACGTGGGAATGATTTTATCATGGGTTTTACCTGGGAGTAACAAGGAATTTTATAAGGTAACTTAGTTGTTAAGAGTTTTGGTTAGCAAGGGACACTAGAGGACTGTTATGTCTATCTTGCATAAGCAAGTGTGCATAACTGGACAGTGCTTGCCGCCTTATAATAATTATCAACTTATAGGTTATCTTCTCTAGGATAAGTTACTTTGTTAAGGTCATTTTTCATTTTTATAAAGTTTTATTTTTGGACGCTGACAAGTATTTTTCCAAGCGTTGTTGTGACCAATTTAGACGCTGACATGGATTTGGCAAACGTTGACAAGAATATAGCCGTTGGGCGTTGATGAGTTATTTTTGACCGTTGACACTCAATGGGACCTACCCAGTTGTTACTTTTTGACATATTTTTGGGCCGTAATTTTGGGAGTAGATAACTTTCATTTAATGCATGAGATAAACTTATTTCTTTTCAATATTTTCATGATTGTATTTTGAAAATAGTTGCCTATATTTTGACCAATCACATGCATTTTTTCTCTCCTATATATTTGGCTCCTATTTTAAACAGGGTACCTATCATTCTTGTCTAACAATATTTTCTCCTATACTTCATCTTTATCAATTCATTCAAACAGCTTTCAACAATAGCACCAAAATTTAAACCAAGTGATTTGGAATTGGGATTCAGGAGTCAACAAAACAAGATAGCCTATCTGGAAGCTGATGATACTCTGTTTCCCCAATACACACAAATGGTGGCGTATTTGAACGCATCCCCTATTAGGTATGCTCTTTCTCATGCACCACTCATTCCTGTCACACATATTAAACAGTTTTGGAACAATGTTAGTTCCTCAATAGTTAATAGAGTGACTACATTATCATCTATTGTTCATGGGCGCACATGGGTGGTTACTGAAGCTTTGGTTCACCAAGATTTACATCTTAATGATGCAGATGGTATAACCACCCTCCCCATTAATGAAATAGAACAAGGACTAAGGGCTTTGGGTTATCCTTTCCCTGATGAGGGAACTTTAAATAAATATCATAAACAGGAGTTTCCCCAGCCTGGAAGTACCTAATACATGTCCTCTTGCAATGTTTAAGTCCCAAGTGTTCTGCACACAATGAGATCAATAGATCTATTGCTAGTGCTATTGTGTGCATTGCTACTAGGCAAAAGTTTAATTATTCCAAAATGATTTTTGATGGCATTTGTAAAAATAAAGGGAACAAAATGACTTTAGCTTATCCCAGATTTTTACAAATGGTTTTTGATGTCCAAAGTTACTGCACAAGGGATCATGATGATTTTTATGAGATCCCTGTGCAAAAGAAAGCAATTTTTACAAAGATGAACTCACCCCCACATCGTGACTTACCCCTAACCCCAGCTATGGTTGCTGTCATTGAAGCAGCACAATCCCAACCAGACCTACAACCCCACCTTGACCCAATACCTGAACCTTTACCTTCACCACAACACATGCAACTTGACCAAGAACCCTTCGACGTTGACACATTCAATGTTGGCGTTGACATGCCTATTCCAAACGTTGACACCAATCCTTCACAAACCCAAACACCCCTTAACCAACCAACATCCACCCAATCCACATCATCTTCTCCACCAACACAATATAGGTTACAATAATGCCAAAGGACTACTGGAGTGTTCTCCTCTAGTGGTCCTAGCCATGTAGCAGAGAGAACCACCACCACAAGTGTGGTTGGTGCTATGGATGAGGCTGGGACTATTGGTTCTGGCTTAGAAGCTGGCCAAGACAGTCCTACCATCATTAAGACCTCATCCATGCCCAATGAATCTAACTTGGGAGGTCAAATACCCATTTTAGAAGAGGGCAGATTGGAACCAATGACTTTGATGGAATTGACGGCAGTCTGCATGAGCTTGCAAAAGCAAAATGCAGACTTCGTATAAGTTGTCAGCACACAAGGCCTTGAACTCAAGCAATTGAGGGAGAGGATTGTTGTTTTGGAAAATGCTAGCACAAGGAGAGGGATGGAGGAATCTTCCAAAGGGGAGGATCAACAGATAAATGTGAGTGATAAGGGCTCCCATGATGGTGAATCTTTGGGTATTGCTGAGGCCCTAACAAGTTTGAAGAAACAGACAGGTTTTGATACGTCTCTAGTCTCTCCTACAAACTTAAATTTGTCATTTACAGCCATGTTGGAGGAAATTACAAGAGGCGCTGAGACAGGTACTTTGGGCGTTGACAAGCAAGATTTGAACGCTGACATGAGTAACTTAGGCGCTGACAAAGCAAAAGTGAGCGTTGACAGGTCTGTAGATGAGGTTGATGTATTCCAGTCATCATCCATCATCAAAGATGTTTCTTCATAGGTATTACCATCTTCCTTACCCACCTTGGATCCATTAGATAAGGGTAAGGGTATTATGGTAGAAGTAGATGTTCCAAAGAATGCAGCACAGATTGAGTTTGATAGAAGGTTGGCTGCACAAATTATGGAACAAGAAAGAAAGAAGGTGGGTGAATCACCTTTTGTTGTCACTTCAGAAGAGCAAGAAGGTAGTGATGAAGCCAGTTCAGACTCAAGTGTGATAATTATAGATGATCAAGAAAGACTTGAGTATGGTTATGATTTGGCAAGAGAGAAGTTGAATGAGTTAAAATTGCAAGTTGATTTTGATATGCCAGAAGTTGTTCAAATGTACCATGCTTGGGAAGATAGGTGTATGGAGAATCCACATTCGACTATTTCAGACCAGATATGGGGTTTGGAGATTCTTCTTAGAGTGCAAAAGGACTGCAAGGTAATTATGAGACACAAAGCAAGCAATGTTCTCTCAAATTTGAAAAGGGATAGAAGGGAGTTGTACTACATGCTACTCAGATGTCATGGAACATGATGGACTTATAAGAAATTGCTTGGGTTGACATTTGAAGAATTGGAGTTCAAAGCTTATCCCATTTGGGTAAGAGTGCATGAAGAAAACACTCTAAGACTTCTTTCTGATGAAAGAAAAGAAGAACTTGCAGAGGAAATGGAGCTTAAGAAGGCAATGATTGTTCCCAGACCTGTGAAGAAGGGAATTTCTCTTGAGTTTCCCAAAGATAAGGATAGGTTACATCCAAGTGAAGCTGTTATAAGAAACAGCCTCAAGCTCTCACCATTGGAAGCTTCAGATATGGTACAAGTGTTACCACTTGATTCCAGAAACCCTATTATAAGCTATGAAGAAGATGAATGTGGGTTTTGGAAGATTGGCAGGTATGGAAAAGAGGTTCACACTTTTACTACTCTTATATCTTTGTTTGAAAGTTTTGATAGAGAAGACTTGGTAGACCTATGGAGGTTGTTAGAGGCCAAGTATGAGACTGAAGCTCCCACTTCAGTTAATGCAATAAAACTGTGGTCAACATTCCAAAGAATGTGTGGACCAAGAGATGAAGATCCTGCTGTTTGGAAGAATCTTGAAGATGACCTCAGTGGTCTTCAATGGAGATTGTATTCAGCTGCTGGTGTTTATTATTTGAGTTCTACAAAGTTTGCTGAGTATCTACTTGTAGATGGTCAGTATTCCATATCCAAGGAAGTCTTGGAGAAGATGAAGAATACACAGCTGGAAATTGATTATTCAAGTGACGTGGCCAAAGATTTGATCAGATTTATTTATTACCAATATGATAAGTGTTGTAAGATTCCTACTAGTTCTTAATGTTTATTCAGAAACTTGATTACTAGGGTAGATATCAAGTTTAGGGGGGGATTGTTGGAATAAAATATAGCCAGTCTACTTGAGCGCTGACAAGAGTAAAACAAGCGTTGATGGGAAGTAAACAAACGCTGACAGATCAAGCGTTGACAAGAAGAAGTCAAGCGCTGATACATTGAAGACAAGCACTGATGGAAGGATATGATCTACGCGTTTATTATGTTCTAGATTACTTTTAGTAAAGATAGGAACAACAATGTATTTTCTATATTTATCTTTACCTAGAATAGTTGATACGTAGATTATTGTACAAGGCTTCTTATGTCTATAAAAGAAGACCTTTAGGTTATTGTTCAATATAAGTTTTCATATGTTAAACACTTTCATTGTAAGCAAGTTTGTTATCATTAATCAAAGTGAAAGTTTGTTTACATCTTTGTGTTCTTGTTTAAGTGTTAATTCCGCATAACACTTAGATTGTCATATACATATACAAAGGTTTCTCTACGTGTATAACTTGATCCAATCTCGTATACATAAAGCTAAATCGATCTAAGTTTGGGATCAACATGATGAATTTCAAGTTAGGAAGGCCTCGCACAATATCTTTCTTTGAAAGCAAGTTGATGGTGTCAAAGTTAAGATGAGATAAACGTTGATGCCATAACCAAGCTTGAGTCGTTGAAGCTTTAGCCATGAAACAGATTGGAGTTGAAGATGTGGAGTCTTGTAGTGAAATAGTGTAGAGATCAGTACCCCGTGTTCCGGTAAGTAAGTCATTCCCAGCATAATCACGAACAAAACATGTCTTCTTTCTAAAAGCAACCTCCAAATCCGCATCACAGAATTGACCAACCGAGAAAAGATTGTGATTGAGCCCTTCGACGTAGTAAACCCTTTTGATAGTGATATTCCCCTGAACCAAGTCTCCATATCCTAGGATCGGTGGAAATTGATCATTTCCGAATCGGACCGTACCCAGGAACTTCTCCACGAAGTTAATTAGAAGCTTGAGATTCCCCGTCATGTAGTTCGTGCATCCGGAGTCCAGTATGAAGAGAATTATTTCGATCACCTGCAGAAGAATTAGAACACGATGGAGCATTTGCTAAATTGGATTCCATGTTAGTTGTGATTTCCGATTCATTAGTTTCCCTAGTTTCATCACTTAGAGTCACACTAACGCACGTAGTCACATTTTCTGTCCTAACCTTAGGCATCCATTTATATCCTGGAGGACATTGATTAGCAAACCACCATTTCCAAGGCTTGCTAGAAGACTCATATAATTCCCTAATTATGCTTCTAGGGTTCTTAGTGGTGGAGTCTGATGCAATACTTTTCTTAGGGGTGGTTGCACCAGAATGGTTCACTTTGAGTTTGGGTTTTCTAGCACTAATAGGAATCACAGTTTGCTTCTTAGTTCTAGTTTCTACGCCTTTGACATTATTCGAAACACACATGCGTCAACCGTAGAGTAAATATCATCTCCAATGCCACTAAGAATTAAGTAGATTGCTTCCTTCTCTGCATCAAACCACGCACAGTTCTCTGGGGTGAGGTCGGTCCTCTTTTCATCACGTTCATATGCGGGTTGTGCGTCACTTGTGTCTGTGGCTGGTACTAAAGGAACTTGAATTCTTGAGAGTTTATAGGGTCCATCCAAAATGCATTGCCTTAAAGCATCACCGTTAGGTTTTGTGTCAAGGTAACGTATAAAACGGGATTGCCATTGATCATATCGACCCGACACAAGCATTGGTGGTCTTTCTTTGTTACCTGCCACCATTATGTTGTTGTTCGTCACACGATATTCGGCAGTAGAATCCATCTCAATATTCTCTAAAATGATGAATCGAATGTGGATCTTAAGTAGTTGTGTTATGATTGTTTGGTTGTTGAAATTCCGAAAAGTGCGATTTTTTCTCAGTCCGACAATTAATTCCTCAGTCCGACAAAACGGTAGACCTAAAAAATTTGTAATCACCAAATTTTGAAATTGAGCTAGAAATGTCCTAAAACTAGTATGGAAAAAAATTTGAATTTACTTGACGGAGAAATTTTAACTCTTTTTTTTTTATCTTTGTGTAAACGATATTCCGAAACTAGTGTAGATGGTGGCTAAGTTTAAAAAATACTCAAACAAAATTTAGCTAAACATGTCATCGGAATGTCCATCGGAATCTGCCATCGGAATGTCCATCAGAATGTTGGCTGTCGGAATGTGGGCTGTCGGAATGTGGGCTGTCGAAATGTAGGCTGTCGGAATGTTGCTGGTATCGGAATGTTGGGTTCTATCGGAATGTCCTTCTGTCTGAATCCTAGATCGCAATGTTGACCTGTCGGAATGCTTAGATCGGAATATTCAGATCGGAATGTTCAGATCGGAATATGTTCAGATCGGAATATGTTCAGATCGGAATATGGCTAAAAAAATTTGGCAGAGTAACGACTCAAAAGTCCCTTGAAATCGTCGGAATCCCAGATCTCAATGTATGATCGGAATGTCCAGATCGGAATAAGGTATCGAAATCCTTAGATCGCAAAGTAGAACCTAGTGGTTATTGCGATCTGGCCTCACTCCCTTTGTACTTTCTGATGGTGATACTTTTGCTAGAATTTTAGAATGATGAAAAACCAAGAATTTTTGAACGTTTGATCCAAGAAATTTTGTGTTTTTAACCAAAACCAAGATACCAAAAATCACTACAACACTAATGAAGAAGGTATACGACTTGAAATCACAAACAAACACAAAAAAATCTTGAATTCGTGGAAGAAATAAGGATCAAATCAAATAAATCAAGTGAAAACACAACAACCAATCACAAAACTACCCCATGGCGATTGATACCAATTGTTGTCCCTAATATACGATGATATAATAGCACGAATTCAAGAAAGAAAGGTAGATATGAGATGAATTTTAGAGAGAGAAAGTAGTGAGAGAAAGTAGAGAGAAAATGGTTGGTGAAACTTGTGAAATATTAGATTAGAAGAAAATGAAATGAACCAACACCCTTCCTAACATGCTAGGAAGGGTATATATAGTCCACCCACATGCGGGCTTCTTTATGGACTATATGGTTTGGGCCGGGCTTTCCTTTTGGGCTTTGGTTACTTATGAATGAACCTTAGCTTAAAGTTAAGCCCGTAATACACGACTAACGTACTACCTATTACAACTTTCTAAAATACGATACATAATAAACCTATGACCGATCATTCTTGTTTGACTCGATATTTTGAGGCTAACACAAAAGCACAACCAACCATGACCCTCTCTTTTCTGGATGCACAGTAGGATACCTTACTGGTATTTGCGTGTTTTTTAGCTCAAGAATCTTGATATCAGTTTGATTTAGGTCCCCAATAGTTGGTGTTAGGATTCGGATAGTTTTAGAAAGCTTAGGAAGCCATTTACCCCACGGTTTGCACACAAAAACAGCAAACACCCACACTCGCTGTATGTATGCAGGTTTTTGGTGACTTGAATGTTGAACCTTGTGGCTTAAAAATTGGTTACACAGTACATTTAGAGGTAGATTTAAGTGTCATTTAGCTAGTCTAGGAGTTTGGGTAAAATTTTAGTGGAATTGCATAGCCGTAAGACTCATTGTTTGCCTCTAGAACCTCTCACAGCCCTTTATCTTGTTAAGTTTTTACGTAATTTGTGGAATTTGGTGTGTATTTGTGTTAGCTAGTTGTTTGTGTGGTTGTGTGTTTGACTCCTCACAACCAACAGGATGTGAGGGTGCCGTTTGTGCCCAAAAACATCGAGAAACAAGCTCAAAACAAGCAAAAACAAGCAAAAACAACCTCCAAATCGAGCCAAAAGCATACAGTGATTCTCCTCTTTGTTGTCCGAGAACGACACAGTTTTTTGTTTTTTCTTAGTGTTGTCCTATATCAGACAACACTGATCTTGGACGATACCTTCCTCAGGAGGATATATCGGACAGAACTAAAGTACCCAAAAAACTAAAATTGGAGTACTTTGGGGTACTTTCGTTTTTATCCATTTTTTTAGTTTTTTTTAACTTTTTCATTTATCCCTTCTTTTAGTTAAAATAGAATTTCTAGAAAAACAAAATTTATATTTAGCATTATTTTATTATTTTTGATCATTATTTTACTTTAAAAAGTGTTTTTAGCATTTAAAAAATAGAAAAATAGTTTTATAAACTTAGGAAAAATACTTTTTATTGTTTAATTAATATAAATAAGATATTTGTTTTATAAAATAATATTTTTGGCTTTTTGTTAATTATATTTAATTTTAGGGCTTTAATTAGCATTTAAAATTGAATATTTAATTAATAAAATGTTTTAAAATTTATTTATTGAAATTTTATTCTTATTTATATTATTATAAACTTAGTTTTAATTTTTAAATTTGTTTTTAGCTTAATTTTTTAATTTCGTCGCGTTTTACGTATTTACGTTATCGTTTTACGTCATTCGTCGTAGTTTAATCGTAGTGTAGCTCGTCTTTTAATTTTCTTACTTGTCACAACCAAAAACGAAACTAATCCAAACGTTGTTTTATATTATTGGCACCATGCACACACCTCACCCGAGAACGAACTCGCACTTATTCGATTTGTCGGTTTTCCTAAACCGCCGAGTTTAATACTTTCCCATTATACGTCTTTTTACTAAAAGCGTATTTTTACATACAATCATTTTGGCGCCACTGTCGGTGAGGTGTATTGTGTGCCTTATATATATCGTGTTTGTGTGAGTAGTGCGTTTTTGCTTTTCATTTTTGGATAGCGTAAATAACGTACATACTCATTTTTGTTATTTTTCTCTATTATAGTATAATATCAAAATAAATCGTGTTTATTTTTCCTAAATTAAACACACAACAATCTTTTAATATATTGTAGATATATTCGTTTTCGTTTTTCTTTGTGAATATTATTAATATATTGTACTACGTATCACAATAAAGATACAATATCTCCAAAAGTGTGAAAACGCAACCTTAATTGGGTTTTTATCACTAAATTATTGTATTCGAATCTAAAGAAAAAAGAAAAGGCAAAATAGATAAATACTTTCGTGAAGCTTAATTTTGATTAACACAAACAATAAGGTGGGTATAAGGCGGTTGTATTTCACGACCTAAGGGAAAAAGGGTCTTAAGTGCTTAGCGCTGCCACGTTTCCCTCGCTTGCTTGTGCGTGTTTTGAGAAAAAGGGCTAATCGAGGGTTTGCCAACCAAAGTATTATCTACGTATACTATATTTTCTTGTTTTTCAAGATTAAACCCTCTTGAACGTTTTGGTGTTCAACCAACGTTCAAAAGTTATCGAAGGCGTTCACTCCACGTGATCGTTTTCATTCCTTGAGGCTCCTTTGATCCAACAATTGATTCGAGGAGAGATTTTTAGATTTGAGTCTACGTAATACACCCAAAAACCAAAAAAAATAAAAAACAATCAAAAATGAAAAATATTCTTCTTACCCCTTATCAAGTAATTATTTTCTAACCCTTTAGTGTTTAATTCTCGTAACACCATTCTCGTTTCGTCATGTCCAACGATGGATATTACTCTTGTCCATATTGTGGAGGTCCGCCCGACGGTGGTAATTGCTTCAATTGCGAGATTTATAGAGGAAGGAAGGGGTAGATCTACAACTCTCCTCAAAACGAACATGGTTATGGATTTCAATCCTATGAACAAGCTCCACAACCGCCTTCGTCTTATTCGTGTGATTTTTGCGGTTTGGAGCACGATTTTGGATTTTGTTGTACAAATTATAATGACCCCGAACCGAATCCTAACTTCTTTGACCAATCTTCGCAATATCCCTCTTCGTATTCATGTGAGTCTTGTGGAAACACACCTCATTATGTGTAACACCCCATTTTGATAATGGAATGTCACACGAAATTATGGCGTGTCATCAAAGCATACAAGGATAAATGTCTAAAACATTACATGACCATAGGGATAACCAGAATCGAACATCGGTTCCCAAACATGAGCCCAAAACATAATAAAGCAAAAGAAATGAATGAAAGACTAAACAAGAATAAGTATATGAAGGCAAAAAGGAAAAGAAGTCTCTAGCAGCTTCCATCCTATGCACGTCCTCCAAATGCTCGAGTCTTTCCTAGGGTACCTGCCGTTTTGGGACATGGAAAGGAAAGTAACGGCTGAGAAAAACGCTCAGTGCACGGATATAGACATAGTATGAATGATTAAAACATAATAAAGACTTAATAGCAGCGGAATTGTATAAGTCCTAGAAAACCTGGAACATGTTTATAAAACTGGTATTATAGTTTGAAAAGCCTTATGTTTATCTTATGAAAACTGTTTAACGTATTTCACCATTAGCCAATATAGGTCATGAAAATCCACCGTGCATGAATACTTGGAGGGGTGACCTCATCATGCAAATTAGAGGGGTTGCCTCTAATTTAATATACTGGTTCTGGGTAGGAGGGATCAGCTCCTTGTGAAGGATGCAAGGCACACACCACATTCACCATGAAATCCTGACTGAAAACATGTAACTAGGATGCACCCATACGCCCCACATGATAAATATAATATAAATGGCCAAAAGATGAAGGGACGCCACGAGCAATCACTCCGTGTAGAATCTTGATAACCTATGAATCTATGAAGTGGGTTGAAGATTCCTAGAGAGAGAAACTAGAGAGAGAAAGTGAGAGAGAAACTATGTGTGTTTTTATTCAAATGAAAACAAGGAATGAACAACAACCAACCCCTTTCCATGGTGGAAAGGGGTATTTATATCCAAGGCCTTATTTGGGCTTAGGCCGACCCATGACAAGCCCATGGGTCGGTTTCTTACTTAACTTAATAAGTAACACTAACTACGAGCTATTACAACATTAATAATATTGTGGAGTGACCGATACTTCTAATATACGTAAAAACGTATTTCTAACAATCTCCCCCTAAGGGAGGTCACTCCACGTTTACAAAGTTCTAAACCTAGCATACTATACTAAGTCTTCGTTCTTCAGCTCGTAGTCTTTTCTTCTTTCTTTTTTGTTGTGAATATTTTGATTTGATCTTTTAGGCTTTGGCTTGAGAGCATTGTTCTTTTGACCAATCACGTGCGATCTTTGCCTTCTTGTGAAACTTGCCTCCTCGTGACTCCATGTTCCACACACTTATGTCTTTTTGTTGAATTCTCGAAAGCTTCAGAGTTTGGTACAGCGGAAGACTTCATTTTGCACTTTCTTGAATTTTACTGAACTTTGATGCATAAAAACATAAGCATGTGGGAACGACTTCTACAGGTACACCGCAACACCACCGTCTTCAACTGGTACACAGCAACGCCACCGTCTTCAACAGGTACACAGCAACGCCACCGTCTTTACCAGGTACACAGCAACGACACGAATAAAATGGCTTTGACATTTTACTCTAATTCGGTAGCATTTTACCTCCGTTCGGTGAAGACCGTTGGACGATATTAGATATCGTACCCGTGACGGATAGTTTCAATTAAGTAACTTCCTGACAGGATTTCGCGGGTAAACCCGTTCTCTTTATTCGACCGTCCAAAGCTGACTGCGAACATAAAGAGTGAATCACTTGGATAAATTATCCTTGTGATTTGAAGCCGTCAATTCATGTTCCTGGAACAAGTGAAGTTCAATTAAGAACCGTACCGTCGTTGCTTTCCAGTTGTCACTAGCTTGATTCATATAGAATCTTGCAAGTTACCTACCAAGTGCTGTTTGATGTTAACACTAGAAGGATTTCCATTCGTCACTGTAACTACTTAATAGTATTACTCTGAATGTTCTGGCAAGATCACTAAGATATTGCGTAGAGTCCAGGAACGTGTTTAAATTCATTTAAGAATTAAACCACTGTTGCTTTCCAGTTATCACAAGTTTGATTCATAAAGAATCGCACAAGTCACCTACCATGAGCTTTTTGATATTCGCTCAAGAAGGATTTCCATCTTCATTGTAAATACTTTCGTATTACTCGGATGTTCAGGCAAGATCATGAAGATTTTGCGTAGGACTCTTAAGATCTTTCTTACTTTTCACAGTGTGTGAAGAAGCAAGGAAATATGAAAGTGTGTCCTAATGAGATATTTGATGATCTCAAATGGCTCTAGACTCGATCGTGCGTTTTGGATTTTTAGTGATCGGAGGCTGGAGAGGAGTGCCACCTTTTCAATACCAATTTATTCGGAGTGAATAAATCAATAGATAATGCATTGTCTCCGTGTGATTAAAACAAATATCTTTTGAGAGATATCTGAGTTAGCTGGGATGGGTTGTGCATTGCATCACTGGGTCCATGATGTCTGTCTTCAATATTAAGAATCATTAAACAATGATCTTAATAGCATATGTATTGACCCGGTTTCTGCCTAAGTTGTAAGGAGGGCTTCTTTCTTTACACTCTTTATCTTTACAATTCTTTTTCATTCTTCAACCCCTTCAATGCTTACCAATACGTCATCACTAGCACCTTGTTGTGATTGTTCCAGTGCTAACTTAAGTACTTGGTCGGCATTAAACTACATTCACAATCTTTCTCCATCTTTCCTAAGGACTACTATTTCTAGCTATGGAATGTCCTTGGGAAGATTCCTCCGGTTCAAGAGGAATCATTGGACTTTAACCTATCCTACCATCCTTATGTCACCACAATCTTCATCATCGTGAATAGAGATGTTTTGGGTAAGTGTATGTCACCATGAAATCCATTTTGAAGTGCAAATCCATTTTGCTCCCCCTTAACATATGCCACGATATCCAAAAACATTTCGCACATGTCGGGATGAGCTAGCACGTTAAGTCAAACCATTTGTGATTAATCATTTCCCATATTAAATCACATTTTCTCCCCCATATTAAAAATATTAACTCAATCAATGTTTTTAATATCATTTGATTTAATAGCATTTTAAGAAAATTTGGGAAGAAAAATGCAAATCCAATTATCTTCATGAATTACACAAGCTCCCCCTCAAATTAATGAGGGTGTACTTGAAACGTAAATTAAATACCTTTTAAACACAAGTGTAAGGTATTTATCACGTGCAAAGATCATATATGATAATGAATTCACAAGATTAGCAATTTACGAGGTTGGACCTGAATGATGGAGAACATCATATGAAAGAAGCACATGGTTCTTGTTCACGAATGTTGGTCTTCCTCGTAACTTCTGAAGTTATCTCTTGACTCCATGTGTATGATTGATATTGTTGTCTTAACACCAATATGTGAACTTGGCACTCTCGGCATCAAGGATTCTGAATGCTGGACAATTGCTCCCCCTCAATTGTTGACCCGTGTTCTATTGAAAGAGCTGTAGTCACCGTTTGAGTAGTCGCATCGTCGAGTATGTAGATATCAATTGTAAGTTGCTACGGTTGGTGGAGATGATAACTTCGGATTCTGAAGTCAAAGCTTTCCGGTGAAATGCTTGACTTCAAAGTGAAAAGCGGGTTACTATCGGAAATAATAGCAAACCATTTTGAGCATGTTTTAAAAGTTTGAACTTCTGCTCGAACTTTATTTACAACCCCGTGTCATTATTGAATGACATTTCTAGGTTCGTAAATATTATCGATTCCAGAAGACATGCTCTTTTTATCAAAACATTTTTGAACACACAATTTTGAAAGATTTAGAAAAACCTTTTGAGAAATTCTTGAAAAATTGTGTTCATAGTTTTGAAAACCAATTACTTGAGCTTAAGATTTGGAATATCTTAGGAAAGCTCAAGTCCGAGAAGTTGTAAACTTCTCGTTGTTAAGGATAAGTTTATCATCGGCGATAAACTTTCCTTTTATCTGAAGAACGAGTCCTAAGCTGACATTTACTTAGAAGTCGTGTTCATGAGCTTGAAAACTTTGACTGTTTTAACGGAAAGCTCATGACCGAGAAAGGTTAATTTCTCGTTACGAGGAAAAGTTCTCTTATTTAAAAGATACACTTTCCTTTCTGAGCTTAAAACTTCGAATGTTTTAATACAAGCTCATGACCGAGAAATGTTAATTTCTCGTTATGAGGATAAGTTATCATAAAAGATAATCTTTCCTTTATTTGAAGTTCGAGTTAAAGTCTGACATTTAACTGTAAGTCATTGTGCATGAGCTTAAAAACTTCGAATGTTTTTTGATATAAGCTCATGCCCGAGAAAAATTAATTTCTCGTTGTTAGGATCAGTTTATCATCGGCAATAAACTCTCCTTTCTTTGAAGCACGGGTTACCATCTAATATTTAATGATAAACCATTTACACGAACTTAAAACCTTTGAATGGTTTTAGGATAAGCTCGTGTCCAAGAAAAATTAATTTCTTGTTAAGAGGGTAAGTTATCGTTGCGTAGATAAACTTCCCTGTCTCTGAAGTCTGGGTCGTCGTCTGTCATTTAACGAGGAGCCATTGTGCATGAGCTTAAAAACTTGGAATGTTTTAATATAAGCTCATGCCCGAGAAAAATGAATTTCTCGTTGTTAGGATAAGTTTACCATACGCGATAAACTTTCCTTTCTTTGAAGAGCGAGTTATAGTCTGTGATGTGACTATAAGTCCTGTACACGAGCTTAAAGCCATTGAATAGTTTAAATATAAGCTCGTGTCCGAGAAAAATTAATTTCTCGTTTGTTAGGATAAGTCATCATCGGGATGAACTTTCCTATCTTTTGAGAGCGAGTTACAGTCTGTTATGTGACTGTAAATCCTTATGAGCTTAGCCATGAATCCCCTGAGACACTTGTTTCTCCGACATCTGCTTCTTCAGCAACCAAACTCTAAGAGTGTCCTTAGTTGAACGGTATACAACGATTGGACCGCTTCGTTCTTTTGGAACATCAACTTTGGTACCTGCATTCTCATTAGGAGTTTGTATACTTTTGCATGGGTTAGAGATATCTATTTTAGAAGCACGTGGGGGTTCACGGATTTCTTTTCTTGTGTCAGAGGAGGCCTGAGGGGATGATTCACTTGTCTTAGTTGGCAAACGTTTCCTTTTATAGAAAACCTTAAGTTCAGGCTTAAGTGATGTATCCTCCTTTTCAATTTCCTCCCTAGTAATCTTAGTAGAATCAGAGACTATCCTAGTTAAAGGGCACTCGTTTTCTACAAGGGTGAAAGTTCTACCAGTGGGGCGCCACATTTTACCAATGGGTTTGATTTTAGCAACCCACTGGGATTTAAGTCTAGCACGGGAGTTCACCTCATTAAGCAATTTTTGATACAAGAATCATGATTTGCCGCAAAGACACATTTTCTACATTTTTTACAAGTAGCATATTTAATGTCCGAGTAAGATCTAGAATTCCTAGATGATTGATTGATGCTCCTAGGATGTGACATGCTACGGTTAGCAGTGTTGGGTAATCTAGAAGGCATCTGACTAGGTTGGACATTACTATCTCTTACATGTGTCTTTTGAATAGCTTCCCTTTGACCAAAATCATGGCGCACATCAGTTGAACTAGTTCTAGACGTGTTCATTGAACTATTCTTAGAGAAACTAGGGGCAATCATGTGATGAGGTCTTGCTAAAACTGATTTAGTCACATTAGGCCTAGTTGGTGGAGTGACTTTTCTAGAAATATGACCCAAATCAACTTGGGAGGCAAACCGCGGTCTCGAGGATTGTGGTCGCTCGGATCTAAATGCAGTAGGTTGTCTGACGAACTGATTTGTAGGCGGTTTCCCCAAGATTGATGGTTTTTCAAGCTTAGTGTCCACACTAGGTCCTTTACTTTTCCTTACCTCGTTTTTCAACGCGGCTATAGCAAAGACCTTTTCCTGTACTTGAGCCTTTAATGTCTCATTCTCTTTAAGCACTCTATCTTGGGATGCCAATTTATACTCTAGTAACTGAATTTGTTTCAAAAAATTATCCTTTTCAGCTTTAGAATCTAAAACTTTTTGATCCAATTATCTTTCAAGAACAACGTTTGACTTTTAAAGTTTCTCAAAGTATGTTTCAAATTTGTCCGTTTTCTTAGAAAATTCAAGTTTGGCATCCTCAAGATCTTTTAATTGTTGAGCTACAATCATTTCGAGCTCTCTAATCTTGGAATCAGAAGCAGTCAATGAAGCAGTTATAGGACAATTATCATTATGTTTAGCATTTTGAACACTTTCTCCCCCATTATGACTCTCATCGGATGAATCAGAAGTGGTATTTCTATCACTCTTTTCCATCCCATGTTTGTCATAATTAGGTTCAGAATGCTCAATATGCGGCATGTCATCAGCATATACATCATAAACAACATTACATTGTACCATGTTTGTCGGCTCTTCGTCATAAACGGGTAAGGTGTCATCAAGAGAGATCTCGTGAACATTCCCTGACGTGCCACTGGTAGCATGTTGTCCTCCTGATTTCGTGCTCTTGCCATCGTTAGGCTCAAAGTTTTCAACCGTATGACCAGTTTCCTCTTGCATCGAAGAGTCTTGCACTCCATTATCATACCCTTGCTGAAGTCGAGATCTTTCATAAATCGAAGACGAGACCGATGACATGAGTTTCAAAATCGTATCACGGAAAACTCGAAGCTCGGTATGTGTATCTCGAAGAAATGATTGGCAAATCACTGAACTTTCAGGCTTGATGATTTTGAATTGGAGGAAAGGCGTGAGGTGTGTCACAAGAGCCTTATATGCAAGTGCCGATGCAGAGTGATTAAAGTTGTTATGGTTGAGTTGCTCGGCGAGTTGGGTCAAAGTGGTGAAAATTGAGTCGATGAATATATGACGATCTTGTCCAAATATTGTCACAAATTCGCTCCCTCCTTGAATCCCCGAAAGAGTGACAAGATGAGACTGGAGCATTTGAAAGGAGGTGATGCCGCTTTTCCTAACTTTGTTTTGCATTAAATACGATTCTCCCTTTTGACATGTCGAATCGAACGAATCCATTAAATATCGATTAACAATGACGGGGATGTTGTTGTTTTCGGGATTTTAGAGTTTGTGAAAAAAAAGAAAAAAAAAACGAAAGACCCGTAAATAACACTTAAAATTCCTCGATGGATGATATAAATGAAGCTCGTCACTTTGACTCGTCACGTTTTTCTTGAAATCCGGCCACAATAACGTTTATCCCGACAAATATTTTTCCACATTAACTTTAAAAATACCCGCCTCGACACGATTTGCCAAAAATTAATAATAAAAAATTAACTTAATTAAAAAAATAAAAGGAAAATAACTTAAAATATGAAAATATAAAAAATTAAGTTAACTTAAAAAAATTTGCTTAACTAAAATTGACAAAAATAAAAAAATAAATTTAATATAAAAATAGAAAATGTTACTTAAATTTTAAAAATCTTACTCAACTAAAAAATGAAAAAAAATAAAAAAGAAAACAAAATAAGAAGAAAATAAAATCTGATAAAGATTGAGAGATGTAGTAAGGAAAGAAACGTGTGTGAATGTGGTCTTCCTAGTTTCCTCCGCCTTACACCACGTGGAGACCAGATATGAAAAGGCTACTTGCCTTGTTTCCTCCGTCCTTTGACCCAATATATCAAACAAATCGCCCCCTTTTTTTTATCTCTTCCTCCTAACTGTTTTCATAAACCAACCAAATCATTGTACACTTCGCCTCCACTTTTCACCCATCTCAAGACCATCCAAATCTCACATAGCTAATAAATCTAAACAACTAGCATAAATCAGATCCCACTGTTAATTTGTTGATCTACAAGACTAACCTAATTCGTTCTCCCAACCAAATCTCTCTTTCAAAAAATTACACCTCCGTCTCTCTGATTTTCACAGGAATGATCAAGAAAAATGTCTTCAAGATCTTTAATTAGGTCTCGGGTAGGTGCTTTCTTGTCTAATCAATGGTGTTTCTCTCATCTGTCGAGTCTTTCTTGTCAGTCTTGGGTTGAGTTTGTAGATCGATGAAGGTTTGAAGTGAAACTGAGATCGATTGTTAAGTTTTGAGTATGGTAGAGGGTCGCGTCTATTTTTGAGTCAAAATGCTGTCGAGGGTGATGTTGATGTGAGTGAGGGGTTCGAGAGTGGGTTGGTTTAGATGAGTCGAGACTATTTTTAGAGGATGGTCGAGAGTGTTGTGAGGGTGTCGGTGTTGGTTTGAGTGAAGTGTTGGTTTATGTTGAGGGTCTTGTGAGGTGAGAGTTGTTGGGGTGAGAGGGTCTAGAGTCTTGATTGTTGAAAAATGGGTGAGTCGAGTGAGTGATAGATGGGTTGGTGGGTGATACGATAGGGTGACGAGTTAGTTTTGGTGAGGAGACGAGGGGAATATAGATAGAGTCTGAAGGAGTCTAGTTTCGAGTCACTGAATCGAGGCTTGACACAGGTTTTTCGAGTCTGTTTGAGTGGTGACACGAGAGGGTGTGACTGAGTGTCTAGACGAGGGTGAGTTTCAAGGGTGTGTGTCGAGGGTGGGGAGTGAGTCGAGAGAATGAGTCGAGATGAGGGGTTTGGGATGTGGTTTGGTTCGAGTTGTAGTTTAGGTGTTTGGATTTCGTGTCAGTTTGGGGGGGGGGGGGGTTCGAGAGGATTGCCAGGGTGTGAGGGTCGAGAGGGTGTGAGTGTGCTGGTGAGGGGAGGGTGTGAGGGGGTTGAGTGGTGTCCGAGAGGGGTTTGGAGTCGAATCTTTTGTTTGGGTTTTGTTTGGTCAGATGAGTCGAGTCTGTCCCGTTATGTTTGAATTCTTCTTCATTCGGAAGATTTCATTCATTCGGAAGTTTTCATTCATTCGGAAGATTTCATTCATTCAGAAGTTTTCATTCATTCGGAAGTTTTCATTCATTCAGAAGTTTTCATTCATTCGGAACTTTCGTTCATTCGGAAGTTTCGTTCATCCGGAAGTTTTGTTCATCCGGAACTTTTGTTCATCTGGAACTGTTGTTCATCCGGAACTTTTGGTTTGATTCGGAACTTTTGATCCGGAACTTTTGGTTTGATTCGGAACTTTAAGAATGACAATTTTGGACAGAAAGATGATAACCAGGAAACTTTTGACAGTTTGACAGTTGACCAAAAAAGAAAAATCCAGATATGATAAAACTGATAAACTGATAAACGAAAAACTGATTAAAAAATTTATATAAAAAACTGATTATAAAAAATTGATAAAAGAAAAAAACTAATAAAAAAAAAAGTGGAAACTGATTATAAAAAAATAAAAAAAGGATAAAATTAAAAGTTCAATTTAAAGAATTCAAACAAAAATGCAATCAAAATAGAAAGGGATTTATCAATAAAAATACAAAATTAAAAAGAGAAAAACACAAACTTTTTATAAAAACACAAACTTTTTAAGATTTGATAATAAAAGTTTTTGATTTTTGTATAGAAATTTGTGATTTTTATCTAAAAAGTAAGTAAATCTAAAGATTTGACATGATTTAAAGCATAAAAATACAAACTTTTTAAGATAAAAGCTTGATTAAATCAAAACCCACCAAAATCAATAAAAAATAAAAGAAAGAATAAACCAATCAAACCTTGGCTCTTGATACCAATTGAAGGTCTACGTGATTATTGGCCTATCCTACATGATGGATTTGATGGATTTGATGTATAAAGATGGTTGATTAATATAAGAAAGATGAGATGAAGGAGATGATGGAGTAGAGAGAGAAAGGAGAGAAGGGAGAAAAGTAGAGAGAGAAAGTAAAGATTAATTGTGAAATGTGAAAATGAACAACCCATCCTAACATGCTAGGAGGGGATATATATAGCCCACCCTACATGTGGGCTATATGGACTATACATTAACTAAATGGATCACGAGCCCATTACATAATTTTCGTTGGAGCGACCGATCCTTCATATACGTAAAACGTATTTCCAACACTCCGCCGTGGTGAAGTCATAACATCAGTGCCTCTAATGTTATGGTTATGGTACCTCCATAACTAGGTGAAACTGGTCATGCATGTATATGGCTATAGGTATTCTTAATTATACATAAGCAATTCAAAAACAAATAAAACATATACTAGGGAAAACAGTTGGCTGCATACGGGAAATCCTAATAAGGAAAGAATGTCCATACTGAAAGGACGGGAATCCGTACCTTATGTCCAGTGAACGAAGAAGACGAACTGAGAGGAATCCTACGTCCGTATCACTAATGCTACATGAATACATACGTGAATAAGTATCTGACTACTAAATACGTAACTGGTTTATATCATGTCTTAGCTTATTTTATATGTTCACATCATGTTTTACTGTTTAAAGTCTTAAACTGTGTTTATTTTATATTCTGTCTATTCTGATTAAGTATTTCTGGTATTTCATGTATTATTATACTTACTGTGTAATAATAAGTAACTTTCCAAAAAATAGCAGGTTTCCTAAAATAGAAAGTTTCCTAAAATAGAAAGTTTCCAAAAATAGAAAGTTTCCATAAATAGATCAGCTGCATTAAATAAATAAGTTTCTAAAAATAGAAAGTTTCCATAATTAGATATAAGCTGGTTAAATAAGCTAAGTATATAAGCCTAAGTGTTTTCATGATTATTTTCTAAGTCAAAATGATATAATGTATAGTTTATTAATTATTTCATGTAATTAAAATAAACTATAAGTTAAAATATTTAATTAAAGTATATCATGTTTTTAATTAAATAAAGGTATAAATACTTAGGTTAAAAAATGTATTATTAACTATTAATAATATAACCTAAGTCATGCAAATTAATTAATTATAAGTCATGGTTTAATAATTAATTAATTAATATAGTCTAAATTAAATAAATAAAAATACTTAGGTTAAATCATGTATTATTAATAATAAACCTAAGTCACGAGAATTAATTAATTATAGGTCATGGTTTTAATAATTAATTAATTACTTAGTCTAATTTTCATGATTAAAATACTTAGGTTTAACTAGGTATTATTAGTAAAATAATTAACCTAAGTCATGGTTTAAATTAAATTAATTATATACATGTTTAATTAATTTAATTATTCTCGTAATAATAAGTCATGATATAGTCCAATTGTCTCGTAATTAATATACATGTTAAGTTAATTAACCTCGTAAAATAATACCCCGAACCCGTGTATCATCTTATGAAAACGTGTTGAAAACCAAACCGTGAAAACCCGTGTTATTTTAACTATAAACCAAACCAAACAGCCCTTTAATTGTGTCTTATTAACCTGACTGCCAAACGCACCCTTAAGTGGCCATAAACCCAAAACCAAACAGCCCCTTCACTGCCAGTTTCCACTGGCAGTGGTGATGGTGCCACCGGCAGTAGCCGGTTCCCACTGTTGGGCATAAACTCCCACCGAGACCTGGTGGTCTCGGTTTCCACTGCTTTCACAAACCGACCACTGGCCGTAGCCAGTGGTTCCCCTTGTTAGGCTGCTGTTTCCACCGCCAGACCAAAACCAAGCCAGCACCCTTTTTAGAGTTGCGGCTGGTGGTGCAAGTCATCACCGAGAGTCATAGACTCTCGGTTTGTGTGAAAACTGGCCAACGAACACCCCCTTTCCCTAATAAGTCTCGTTTTAAACATGTTTATATTCTTAAAAATTCGTGTTCTTTATTAATTAACAAAGGGAAAAGAATTTAAAACGAGATTAGGGTTTTCATTTACTTGTTTAGGGTTTAAGGAAAACACAAACTTGAATCATCACTCTTGCACTAGATCACCATGACTGTTTTTCTTGTTCTTGGTGATTAAAACCCGACGGCAGGAAGGAGAAAAAGAAGAAAACATAGGCGGCTGATTTATTAGATTTAGGGTTTGATAGGATTTTCCTCTTTGTCCAAAAATAAAAATACTCCTCCCGTTCTTTTTTGTTATACACGCATCAAACACATACACTTGGGCCTTGAGCCCAAGTCCTACATTTTCTTATTTTGTCTAAAACAGCCCGAAACCTTACTCTTATGTGTTTGTGTTATTCGTTTAATAAAACGTACGCATTTAATTTAATACCTAATCGGTTTCTCGTATAAATATGCCGTGAAATATCTTGTAATAACTTCATGTGTTATATGTAATATTAATTTACATAGTACTTGTCGTATTAATTTAATTATACGTAATAAGAATAATCGTGTCTAATATTCATGTTTACGTGTTACGTAGTTTACGTGATTTAATTAGTTATCGATCGTGAAATAATATATTTATTCGTGTTCATAATAAATATACATATGTAAATAATATTATCTCGTGATTAAATTACGTTCATGATTATAATTATTATTTAATAATTATCGTGTGTTCCTACGTAATAAATACTTATCGTGTGCTAATACCTACGTAATACTTAAATTCTTATACGCAAACGTAAACATGCTATATAAGGAAAGTTTTAATCTAGTACGTACGATCTAATGGGTACTGTTCATGGTAAAAATCATGCGGGTTTTACAACTCTTCCCCCCTAAAAATAATAATTCGTCCCCGAATTATATATAACGTAAACTGAAATAGGGACATACCCGAATCAACTGAGAGGGTATGTAAGTTAAATGAACGTGCAGGTGACCTGCCAGAAAGAACGCGGAATGTGACATGTCTTCAAAGGACATGGAACGTGACATGTCTTGAAAGGACATGGGACGTGACGTGACTGAAAGGACGTATCTAATTGATAAGAGAAAAACGGATAAGAAGTCCGGATGAACTTGTCCGTTTCCAAGTGGCCTCCCTCTTGGAACGGTTCCTTCAGAAGATCTTGACACAAATGATAAATCTTGGTCCTCCTGACCTTGACTTGGAATACGAAGAAATTCTTGGTTACCAACGGAAGGTAGATCCCCTAAATTCGATCAAGGAAAATAAGAGTTAACGTGCTAGGGTAACTGAAACATTACGATGCAAGACAATCTGACTTAACTGATAATTAGAAACGATGCGCGAGACATAAAGAAACGTAGTACGTGAAAAATTTTGAACGTGATACGTGAAAAAATTTGAACGTGCTACGTGGAGATATGGCGAGTGTAGTATGAGTAAACATATCGTGATCCATGATACGTGTAACATATCTTGATCATGATATGAGCAACGTGGAATGAACATGACATGTGAAACATATCGTGATCATAGAATACAATGGCGGTAACGCCAAACGCTACAAGGTGAGACGTGGAATATGACGTGAAACATCTATCTGATGATGGAGAGTTATACTAAACTTGGGTCTGGTCTCTCAAGTTCTTGCAAAAATTCCCAGAACGAAATGAACGTAAAATCGTAAGCCGAGATGCCATCATGAACGTTAATAGTGTCATGAACACGAGCGCGAAAGCAAGTCGTGAAATTAGGACAAGGACGTGAAGTAAATAAGGGGCACAATTACGAACATTTGTCTGACCCGATAACTGAGAAATTGCCAAGTGATCGGATGAGCCTTGGCTAGAACATGTCTGATCAATCTGTTGGTTCTGAAATCCTTACGGATATAAGGATTCTACAGACTTGATCAAACTGTTTGCAATAAACCAAATATCATCATGCTTCTTCTGAGTTTATGTTAAACTGGTAACCAAAATCCGTGGAGATCTTGTCCCATTCCAATTCACAATTTCAGATGATGAAAACATCCCAGTCTGTTGGTGTCCTATCTTAACCTGTTGGTATGTCAGGTACTTAGATATGAATGTAACTGTATCTTGCTTCGTAGAACTTGATACCTAGGAGTTTGCGAAACTCTAAGTTTTTGAATCTAGACTTCTCCTAGCGTAGGATTTTCTAGAACACCTAATGTAGTGTAGGGTTCTCTCATTTAAGCATAGGCTGAGTCATGGTAGGATTAACCGTAGAAACCCATGTGATTCAACGTGTCACTGTAATCAACCGGAATTGATATTGGAAATTTCCAGGGTGAAATTTCGCTTGACATAGAATTTGCAACATAGTGCAGATAGGGTCTTCCTGTTCTTCTCTAGGCTTAGAGGAAATCAGGTTATCCTCAATGAAAACACTGATGAATTTGCTATGAGTTCATAGAAACTCATTCTTGTAATGTCGTTGGAGTATTGATGAGACTAATTCAAAGTCATAAATCTAGCATGACCGAGTCGTGTACGAATAGCAGTCATGGACATGTCCTGCTCTTCCACTCTTCATTGTCGGTAGCATGATCATGAGTTTGATCTTTGGAAAAGTGGTTAACACTATAAGGTCGATTGGACATGTTGTCAATACGTGGAGGAGAATAACAGTCATGAATGATGATTTGTTTAAGCCGACGGTAGTCGACACATAATCTCATGGTATCGTCCTTCTCCTTGTAAGTTCTTCTGGAATGTATGCGAAGATTTTGGAATAATCACCTGGCAGCTAGAAAATTTTAGCTACCAAGGCTAACAACGCACATGCTTGTAAGCATAGATAATTTGTACAGATTTTCCTGATGGAAAAATCAAGCTGACGTATTCAAGAGCCTGAACATTACTATACAAAATTATGAATCGTAGCATGGTGTGCTGTTCATTGTCCATAATTAAGATAAAATTCATCTCGTGTCTGTCCGAGGAAATGCGTTAGCAGCTTGGATCTCATCATTAAGCTGAAGGAAAACCTTCGTATATGTGGGAATATGAAAGGCGTCCTTCATGGTCATGAATATATGAAATATGGTGAAAGAATTGAAAGTGATATCGGCAACGTGACAGTTCTCACTGATGTGCCGGTAATGGTACTGAAATTCTTGTGGCTTGATTAATACATGGCACAACAAAATGATATACCCTTGGAGGGTACCCTGAATTTCCTAGCAATGTTCCATAGTTGGACGTGAGTCATGTGTCGTGACTCGTGTCTTGGAAATATAAACATGACATGTGTCTTGACTGGTGTCTTGACATGTGTCTTCAGAAGTATACGTGAGACATGTGTCTTGACCGATGTCTTGACATGTGTCTCGAGATGTGAAACAAATAGAACTACAAATATTAGGTTATTATGCCCGAATTGGCGGATCAGTGGGACTACTGATCATTTGTATGTCTGATCACGTCCGCGGCCGGAGCCTCGGTTGCGATTTCTAGGATAGTTATTGTCATAGTAGGGGTTACTATCGTCTTGTCTGTCAGTTCCATGACGGTCATTCTCATGACCGTGATTCATGTAAATATTTCAGCTGAGTGGCCGGCTGGTACCGGTTTGCACTCATATGGCTGAGATGACAGTTGCATGACGTGTGACACGTAACTAAGAATTTGGGACAATAACAGATGGAGATCGTCTGGTGGTGAAGCATCTTCTCATACGATCGCTTTGATCTAACGCCTTTGTCTTCGTCTTGTAGGATCTCCAGGTTGTGAACAGCATCCGCATCTCGTAGCGTCTCCAGCATCAGCAGCATCAACCTTTCGTAACATCTCCAAGCTATGAGCGGCATCAACAATTTGTAGAGTATCAGCAAGTGGAAGTACGCACATGGGATAAGGTACATGGAGTACACATGGAATGTACATGAAATGATCGTTATAGGGTCGATCATTTATCATGATTTAAGGAAAGTATATCGGTTAAACGGTTAGGAAACCATCATGATAACCTGGCAATGCCAGCATATACCTCATTCTGGTTGCATAGAGAAACGTTAAAGTGTGGTTACACAAAATTCAACGATGATTTGCCTGACAGCATGATCAATGAAAATTAACCATGACTATCATGAAAGCAGAATTCAATGAAATCCAACAATGTCTTTCGTGAGAGCATAAATAACAAAAGAGGCGTAAGACGTAATCAACATGAAGACGGAATTATCATGAAGGAACATAAAACGATCTATCATAAAGGAGTGTATAACATAATAAGCATGAAACCGAAGTTAACCATGACAGTATGAAAACATACTTGACATAAAAACATAGTAACTTATGAGGGGACATGAAAAAAAATTTATGCCAATAAATCATGAGAAAAATTTTATGCATGAAAACAGTGCATGAATGCGTAATGTTAGTTTATAAAAACCTTTTATATGTGCGAGGGAAGACCTATGGGTCGGTCCCAAAACAAAAGACATGGCGATGGGACGCCTATGGGTCGGTCCCAAAGTTAAAAGTTTCGATAAAAGCACATGCGACTAAATAGGGCCAGTCCTGTACCAACCATTACTTAGTCATAATTCCTGCAACAATGATGCATGAAACATAAATAAATGAAACTCATCTGTCAAAACTTATCAGAAATTTTTTTTATGTGACTAATTATGAACTACTGGGGTTCAGTCCACATAGCCACAGTTCATGAGGAACATTATGCATGAAACAATGACACATAACTCAATATGAATGACGGTTGTCCATCCATATTAGTAAAACAATATCGATGAAAACATCAAGGTTAAAACCTCAAGGTGCTGAAAACATCATGGTTAAAACAACAAAGCGCTGAAAACATCAATACGTGGAATAACAAACGTTGGCTTAGGAAGCTCCTGGTGACTACCCACTAGTCACAGGTCGAGTTTTAGAGCCTACAGGTCGAAGCCTTGGCTCTGATACCATAATTGTAACACCCCATTTTGATAATGGAATGTCACGCGAAATTATGGCGTGTCATCAAAGCATACAAGGATAAATGTCTAAAACATTACATGACCATAGGGATAACCGGAATCAAACATCGGTTCCCAAACATAAGCCCAAAACATAATAAAGCAAAAGAAATGAATGAAAGACTAAACAAGCATAAGTATATGAAGGCAAAAAGGAAAATAAGTCTCTAGTAGCTTCCATCCTATGCACGTCCTCCAAATGCTCGAGTCTTTCATAGGGTACCTGCCGTTTTGGGACATGGAAAGGAAAGTAACGGCTGAGCAAAACGCTCAGTGCACGGATATAGACATAGTATGAATGATTAAAACATAATAAAGACTTAATAGCAGCGGAATTGTATAAGTCCTGGAAAACCTGGAACATGTTCATAAAACTGGTTTTATAGTTTGAAAAGCCTTATGTTTATCTTATGAAAACTGTTTAACGTATTTCACCATTAGCCAAAATAGGTCATGAAAATCCATCGTGCATGAATACTTGGAGGGGTGACCTCATCATGCAAATTAGAGGGGTTGCCTCTAATTTAATATACTGGTTCTGGGTAGGAGGGATCAGCTCCTTGTGAAGGATGCAAGACACACACCACATTCACCATGAAATCCTGACTGAAAACATGTAACTAGGGTGCACCCAAACGCCCCATATGATAAATATAATATAAATGGCCAAAAGCTGAAGGGACGCCACGAGCAATCACTCCGCCGTGGTGAAGTCATAACATCAGTGCCTCTAATGTTATGGTTATGGTACCTCCATAACTAGGTGAAACTGGTCATGCATGTATATGGCTATAGGTATTCTAAATTAAACATAAGCAATTCGAAAACATATAAAACATATACTGGGGAAAACAGTTGGCTGCATACGGGAAATCCTAATAAGGAAAGAATGTCCATACTGAAAGGACGGGAATCCGTACCTTATGTCCAGTGAACGAAGAAGACGAACTGAAAGGAATCCTACTTCCGCATCACTAATGTTACATGAATACATACGTGAATAAGTATCTGACTACTAAATACGTAACTGGTTCATATCATGTCTTAGCTTATTTTATATGTTCACATCATGTTTTACTGTTTAAAGTCTTAAACTGTGTTTATTTTATATTTTGTCTATTCTGATTAAGTATTTCTGGTATTTCATGTATTATTATACTTAGTGTGTAATAATAAGTAACTTTCCATAAAATAGCAGATTTCCTAAAATAGAAAGTTTCCAAAAATAGAAAGTTTCCAAAAATAGAAAGTTTCCAAAAATAGAATTACTACTTAAAATAGATAATTTTCTAAAAGTAGAAAGTTTCCATAAATAGATCAGCTGCCTTAATTAAATAAGTTTCTAAAAATAGAAAGTTTCCATAATTAGATATAAGCTGGTTAAATAAGCTAAGTATATAAGCCTAAGTGTTTTCATGATTATTTTCTAAGTCAAAATAATATAATGTATAGTTTATTAATTATTTCATGTAATTAAAATAAACTATAAGTTAAAATATTTAATTAAAGTCTATCATGTTTTTAATTAAATAAAGGTATAAATACTTAGGTTAAAACATGTATTTTTAACTATTGATAATATAACCTAAGTCATGCAAATTAATTAATTATAAGTCATGGTTTAATAATTAATTAATTAATATAGTCTAAATTAAATAAATAAAAATAGTTAGGTTAAATCATGTATTATTAATAATAAACCTATGTCATGAGAATTAATTAATTATACGTCATGGTTTTAATAATTAATTAATTACTTAGTCTAATTTTCATGACTAAAATAGTTAGGTTTAACTATGTATTATTAGTAAAATAATTAACCTAAGTCATGGTTTAAATTAAATTAATTATATACATGTTTAATTAATTTAATTATTCTCGTAATAATAAGTCATGATATAGTCCAATTGTCTCGTAATTAATATACACGTTAAGTTAATTAACCTCGTAAAATAATACCCCGAACCCGTGTATCATCTTATGAAAACCTGTTGAAAACCAAACCGTGAAAACCCGTGTTATTTTAACTATAAACCGAACCAAACAGCCCTTTAATTGTGTCTTATTAACCTGACTGCCAAACGCACCCTTAAGTGGCCATAAACCCAAAACCAAACAGCCCCTTCACTACCAGTTTCCACTGGCAGTGGTGATGGTGACACCAGTAGTAGCCGGTTCCTACTGTTGGGCATAAACTCCCACCGAGACCTGGTGGTCTCAGTTTCCACTGCTTTCACAAACCGACCACTGGCCGCAGCCAGTGGTTCCCCTTGTTAGGCTGTTGTTTCCACCGCCAAACCAAAACCAAGCCAGCACCCTTTTTAGGGTTGTGGCTGGTGGTGCAAGTCATCACCGAGAGTCATAGACTCTCGGTTTGTGTGAAAACTGGCCAACGAACACCCCCTTTCCCTAATAAGTCTCGTTTTAAACATGTTTATATTCTTAAAAATTCGTGTTCTTGATTAATTAACAAAGTCAAAAGAATTTAAAACGAGATTAGGGTTTTCACTTACTTGTTTAGGGTTTAAGGAAAACAAAAACTTGAATCATCACTCTTGCACTAGATCACCATGGCTGTTTTTCTTGGTCTTGGTGATTAAAATCCGACGGCAGGAAGGAGAAAAAGAAGAAAACATAGGCGGCTGATTTATTAGATTTAGGGTTTGATAGGATTTTGCTCTTTGTCCAAAAATAAAAATACTCCTCCCGTTCTTTTTTGTTATACACGCATCAAACACATACACTTGGGCCTTGAGCCCAAGTCCTACCTTTTCTTATTTTGTCTAAAACAGCCTGAAACCTTACTCTTATGTGTTTGTGTTATTCGTTTAATAAAACGTACGCATTTAATTTAATACGTAATCGGTTTCTCGTATAAATATGCCGTGAAATATCTTGTAATAACTTCATGTGTTATATGTAATATTAATTTACGTAGTACTTGTCGTATTAATTTAATTATACGTAATAAGAATAATCGTGTCTATTATTCATGTTTACGTGTTACGTAGTTTACGTGATTTAATTAGTTATCGATCGTGACATAATATATTTATTCGTGTTCATAATAAATATATATCTGTAAACAATATTATCTCGTGATTAAATTACGTTCATGATTATAATTATTATTTGAATAATTATCGTGTGTTCCTACGTAATAAATACTTATCGTGTGCTAATACGTACGTAATACTTAAAATTCTTATACGCAAACGTAAACATGCTATATAAGGAAAGTTTTAATCTAGTACGTACGATCTAATGGGTACTGTTCATGGTAAAAGCATGCGGGTTTTACATTATGGGTATGATTGTCAAGCAATAAACCATGATACGTCTTTCGACAACCAATTCTCCGGTTTTGACCAATCACCTCCACAAAATTTTTTTGTTGATGATCTCGGTGCAAGTCGCGTTGACGAGGGATTTAAAGAAATCAAAATGCAGTTTCAACGAATTATGGAGAAAAATGAACTTTCAGTCGTCGAAGTGATCGAAGAAAGCATCAAACATATGGAAGAGGAGAAACGACGAATCAATCAAGAAATACACGATATATCTAATGAACTCGGCAATAGGAGATATCGTAGAGAAGAAAAAAGTGACGAGTTTAAAAGAGAGTGTGAGATTAAGACTAAACAACTTTTAATGGTTTAAGCATCGATATTCGTCATAAGAGAGAAGAACAAGAAAGAGAGGAGCATCTAGCTAAATGTGATCTCATGTCTTCTATTTATGATGACGACGACGATAGCGACATTTTTAACCTCACCTCGTCTTGTGAAACCATTACTCTCATGCTCCTTACGGAACCCGATGCCTCTCTAAGTATGAGGGAGAAGAGTCTTAGCTCTAATCCTAGTGTTGAGATCCTTATTCCAATCCAAAGTGATCCTACCGTTGTCTTCGATGAGGAGTTAAGTGATTTTGCTCTCGATGAATTTTTCCACGAAATTTCTAACGAGGTAAATTAAGATAGTGAGTGTGATACAATTTCATGTGATGATGTCTCTCCCAATGACACTTCGGGTAGAGAATCATTGACTTTTTCGAACACGCTTTTCGATGATGATTTTTCCACTAGTGATGACGAGTCACTTCTTGATGAGGAAGTTCGTGTCGACGAATTTAAAATCTACTCGAATCCCCTTTTTGAATTTGATGACGAGTTCGTTTTTGGTGACGTAAATCCTCTCTTTGATGAGGTGTTCGAGGACATCGGGAGTGAGGATTCTTTGGATCCTAAACTCAATGAGCCGGATTTTCTAGTCACCCTCCCTAAGTCTCATTTGGACGAGCCTTCTCTTTTGACTTTTGATGCCTCCATTCTCGAGGGATTCACCGATGTACTAACTCTCGATGAGAATGAAGATTTCAATGAGGCATTTGCCTCTGAACCGGGAGGAGACTTTGAGACCCCCATTTTTATTGATTCTCTTTCAAGTTTGCCTTCATCTCAAAGGAATCCTACCCACCTTCTCGGTTCTCATGACTACACGTACTTCGAATACGTTGTAAGGAGTTTTCTTTCTTACAAAACGTATCCTCCGGCTTTTCCTTTATCATTTTCCACCAAATGTGAGGATACGATCTTTGACCCCGGTATAAAGGCTTTGCCTTTATTCATGGTTGCTTTTTGGGCCTTGTTTATCATGTAAGCCCCACCAAAAATGATCATACCATGATTATCCCTAAATGATCACATTTATGGTGATTCGAGTCGAGCTCTTGACTCGGTTATCAAAAACGAGGGGCCTCGTTGGGGAATCTCATGCCTATCCTTTTTATCATTTCCATTTTATTTTATTTTTCTAATTAGTTAATGCGAGGGGACTTGTGCTCTTCCAACCTTTGTTTCGTGGTTGTTTATGATTGTGATTTATTAGGTTCATCGTCATCATTGAAGCCTCTCGTGTTCGTTTTACGGATCACTCGAGCTTCAATCGTTGCCTTTAGAGATTCCGATATCCGATGATATCGTTTTAGTTTCTAACGTTTATCTTATTAGCATAATTCATAAACGGCTTTTAGGTTATTCTTTTTACCCTTTCCATGCTCGATATTAAGCCTTCGATTTCGTCTCTAGTATGGGGGTGTTTCACCCCTAGACTCGAAACATTGAGGACAATGTTTAGTTTTAGTATGGGGGTGAGTAGATACTTCACCTTGCTTACGTCATCACGCAATCCAACTTTCATTTTTTTGTTATCGTTTATGCATAATAAGGCTAAAAATGGCCAAATTTTAATTTTTTTTCTTGTTTTTCATAACTGTTTAAGACACGAATATAGGTTTTCCGATGGTGAGAATAAGAGTAATTTTTGACTCGACTGTGCGTGTTGAGCACTAGCTTCGATTCCTTAACTATATTAGGCTAAGTCTCTTAAATGAGGACGAGAAATGATAGAGTTAACTATAAGTTATGTGATCTTTCATGATCTCATGTGTAGTAGTTATTAGCTTATTCTCCCCACGCTTTTGTTTAAATAAATGCAATAAGTAAGGTCGTACGATTTAAAAGGTTACTTAGCTTCTAGCCCAAGATCGTTTAAAAGTTGCTCGTGTTAGAATAGAGTTCATAGCCAAGGCATAACTTATTAAAGCGGGATGCGAAGATTGCCAAAGTTCCAAAAAGGCCCTAACAAGGCATGAGGACTCCATTTTATTGCTAAAGATCCAAGATGATGTGAAGTATCATTATTCCAAAATCAATATGAAGGATCAAGACACACGACGAGAAGCAATATACTCCCCTAAAGATCATGGAGAAGTCTATCCAAAAAGACCCTAACAAGGTATGAGGATAAATATATCCAAGTACAAAAAGGAGGCGGATCGTTGTATATCAAAATCCCAAATAAAGATTGAAGAAAAATGATGAATTCGTGGTCCAAGTGAAGAAATTCCATATATGAAGAGAAGACCATTATTTCAAGAACATCTTCCAAGATTCGAAGTATGAAGTACATGCCAAATATCGGTCCGAGAAAGGTCTCAAATCGTGAAACGAGTTATGCCAAGATATGAACTTAAGGAGATTACGAAAAGCCGTTTTAAAAGATCGTGTCCTTTAGCTAACTATCAATTAAATCGTCCTACTTTATTTTCGGCCTTAATAAAATATCAAAATAAGTCAAATGCATCCTCGTGATCATTAAGACAAAATAAAATATAAGAGATACACCTTAGGAATAAGGGAGTCTAAGTACGTAATTAACACTCATGAGTAATGATTGTTTTACTAACTTATAATGACAATGATCTCGTTTCATGCTTAGCATGGAATTGAGTTCGTCATCGCTCTATGAGGCATTCACGTGTTCTTATTCTTTGACCCTAAAAGTTACTTAATCGTGATGAAAACAATATATTATGTCTAAAACGCATGTAGTAGTTTATTTAAGTTTACGTTTTCAATAAATGTGACATAAAAATGAATTTTGGAAGTGCTATGATACTTAATTCTAGCATTGCGTGGGGACACGACAATGGTTTAGTATTGGGGAGTGATGAGACTGCAATTATACATAGTCTCATCGTCCAAATCGGACTTAAAACGCTAAAAATATCATAAAATACCCCAAAATATGCTTGTGTTTGTTCATTGTGTATTTTAGGTACGGATATCGTGAATTCACCAAAAGAGAACAAGATTCAAGCAAAAACGAATACGCGAAACGAAGCCGCACAAAGAACCGGACCCGAATTATGAATTTCCAAAGAAGTCCTTGAAGTTTGAAGAATTGTCAAGATTGGTCCCTCAACTTTGGAAGACTTGTCATATTATACCCTTGTAAATATCAAATATTACAATGAGGTCCTTAATATTTCAAAAAATGACAAATTAAGCCCTTGAATAATTCCCTTTTTTACATGAATAGTCCTTGTTAAAAGTATGCATTGTGCTTGTGCCATTTTTGATAACATAGCCAAACTTGTATACAAAGGATAATGAAAGATGGAGCTGAAAGACTTTGTGTGAACATATTTTGAAACTTCAGGGGTTAAATCTCTACAAAACAAACCCAAACCCAACTTAAGCCCAAACCTAAACCCACTCCAACCCAAACTTAAACCCTATACTACCCATTAACCTAATACGCGATCCATCCTAAACCCTTAACCACCCCACTTATATTTTGTAAACTGTATTTAACAAATATTGTTAAAGGGGGGAAACCTTCACTGTATAGATCATCACCCCCAAATCCCCATCTTATATATCCTAAAACATAATCTTCAATTGACAACCAAATCAAAGGGATTTAATCTCCACTTTTCCAGAACCCTAATTTTCCATCAGCTTAACCCTGTCCCACCATCAAACCTGACACCACATGGCCAATGGGGCCCATGAAGACCTCCCCTACTGTTTGGTTTAGACTGAAATAGAAAACATATCATCTTCACAGAGAATCAACGCTCTAAATGGTTTTCTTCTCCTCAAAGACTTGTTTCAAGGGCCATGATCAATGACTACAGCTGGCATCATTCAGGAAGTCACATGTATGTATCTTGACCAAAAAATTCAACACGAACTCAAGGGCAGAATCGAAAATCAAAGAACTAGGTTTTATTATCATTTTATTTTTTATTTTAAATTTTAGAAGTCTATCATGTAGTATAAATACAAGGTGCCTGTAACTTGTATTTTTGTTCCAACTTTATGTATATTTTTTTTAATTAATGAATATTTAGAGTATTTTTTATAAAAGTTGCATAAGTTGTGTTCCAAAACTTTATTTTTCTACAAATAACTTAGAACTCCTTTAAATTTCAACAAATAGTTTACTGTTTATCACGTATTTTTTGTTCCAAAGCATTTTGGCATAAAGTTGTTTTAGACCCAAGGATGCAAAGATTATTGGTTAGGGATGTTTGACAATCAAACCTATGCAATAATCTTGGATTCTTGTTACTTTTTTAGTTTTGATATCTTCTTGTTTACCAGTTCTTTCCCCAAAGGATGGCTAATCAAAATTTTCTGGTTTTCTTATAAGTTACTGTAGCATAAGCCTTCATAAGCTCTCTCTGACAAAGAGAGCTTATAAAGGTTTGGTTACTTGAGTTTTCCTGGTTTGTTAATCTTAGCAAGTACCTATATAGCAAGAGATCCATTCCTTATAGTGGTGTGTGACTATGGTAGTCTCACCACTCTTTCTTCTACTTTCAAATAGTTTAAGCTCATCCTACAAGCTCCAAATATTGTATAAGCCGAGTAATTGAAGGCATCAGCCACCTTGAGGTTTGGCTTGAACCCAATTAGTCTAGACTTATATTTGCATTTTTTATTCTTGTGTGATTTTTGGTTAACTGTCATTATATGTTTGTTTAAGTTTTATTTCATTATTATTTGTGAGTTGTATGTAGGATAGAGAAGCATTTGTTGATTTTCAAAGTAGTTTGTTAAATTTTTGTTTGAAAAAAAATCTAGGTTAAGTCTGTTAATGTGTGTTTGGATCTGCTTATTATGAGCTTCATTTGACACTAATGCGACTTGAAAATATTGTAGATACCCCACTTTAGTCTAGGATAGAAGATATTTGTGGTTTGCTTGATAAGTATAGAGGAAAAAAAGATATTTGCAAGTTCTTGGTAAAAACTGTCAAACATCAATAGGCTGTTGTAGGATTTGTGTATGTGTTTTGTTTATTGGATTTTGGTTCACAACTAGATCATAAGTTAGCCTAGGGGTCTGTGTAATTTAATTAGGTATTTATTAGATCTATAATCAAGATTTTGTTATTCGAATTTCACTTTTATGACCTAGTAGTTCAGCAAAGGCATATTTTTGTGCACCAGTAGGGATTTAGTGGTAAAATTTTTCTTTCTTAGTTTTGAATCTTGGCTTAATAGTAGTGCATAGGTTAGTTTTAGGAGCATATTAGCTGGTATTATCTTTTTGTGGGGGTTTTTTGAACGGCGACTTGTATTAAAAAAACCAGCAAGGAGCTAGAAGAATTACAAGGAAATTAAACTAGGATTTTTTAGCCAATCCAACCAAGAAAAAGAAAGATGGCATCGCCATTTACACCAATTAAACGAACTAAGAACGATATCATCAAAAATCTCCGAACGAAGAGGAGACTTTTCCTCAAATATAAGACGATTACGGAAGCACCAAATAAACCACAGAGAAACTAGAAAAACCCCTTCCAGCAAGGCCTTTAATTTAGACGGGATTCAAATAGATACAAACCAGGATCTCCATTTTGCGAAAGAGGACCAGTCTTGAGGGATCAAATCCCACCAACGGCACACACTTAGAAGCAAGCTTTTAGCCAGATCACACCGAAAGAAAACATGAGAACTGTCTTCATCTGCAACATTGCACATGGGATATGATATTGAAGCAAGAGGAACGTTCCTTTTCATCAAATTAAACCTAGTTGGAAGACAGTCTATCCGTGCACGCCAAGCAAAAACATTCACCTTTGTTGGGACTGCTCTAGACCACTCAGTCGAATTACCCCTAGGAAGAAATAACTCATCCATGAAGGATCGAACGTCTTTGACCTTAAAGTTACCATCACCTAATAAATCACAGAGCCATCGATCATTGCTGTGAGAAAGAGATAACGAGTCCAACATAGTAGTTAACTCGTCTAACTGAACTTGTTCAACACCTCCACGCAGTTGTCTACGAAAAGACTCCACCATGGACTCATTGAGCATCGCTGCCACTGTAGCATCATGAGTGTTATCAAGGGCAAAAAGTCTTGGAAATCGAGCATACAGCGGGAGGTCACCCACCCAGTGGTCCAACCATAATCTGGTTTTCCTGCCATCACCAATCCGCTTTTTACAATGAGCCCAGAAGTCGAACCCTTTGATTTTAAGTTGATGCAGCTCCCTCAAAATACTACACCAAATCGACGGACGTTTAGAATCATGAATCTCAATATATTCATCGTGCAATGAGCGAATAACTTTCCCCCAAAGAGAAACATCATCCGAAATAAACCGCCAAACCCATAAGCAGGAGAGCACGATTTAGAGCAAAGAATCTAGCGACTCCCAGTCCCCCATACGTTTTAGAAGCTAAGACGTTATTCCATGATATCCATGAAATCTTCTTTTCCAAACTATCCATACCATTAAAAAACCGCCTCCTAATACCCTCCATAATTTTTAGCACACCATGTGGAACCCTAAAAAGAGATATGTTATAAATTGGGGACGCCTCGAGAACTGATTTAAGATGCGTAAGACGACCCCGTATACAGAGGGTTTTAGCTTCCATTTGGATAATCGACTTCGAAGTTTCAACATATATCATCCCAAGCTGAAATTCGAGATGAAAACTGACCAACCTTAACCCCAAGATATCTAAAGGGACTATTCATAATAGAACACCTTATAGATGACGCAGTCGATACAATGTCAGTATTATTCAATCCCACCCCTAAGAGTTGGCTTTTCTGAACATTTATTTGGACGCCCGAATCAAGAAAGAAGCACTTCAAAATGTAAATAATACCTTTAAGATTCTCTTGAGACCATTCCCCTACGAACATTGCATCGTCCGCGTAAAATAGGTGAGAAATGGATAGTGAACCTGGCAAAGAAAGTCCTTTGAAGATCTGCTCGTCAACTGCTCTGCTAAAAGACAAGTGAAACGATTCCATGACAAGAATAAAAAGGTAAGGAGCTAAGGGATCCCCTTGCTTTAACCCTTGAAAACACGAAAATTCATTGGTAGGGCTTCCGTTGACTAGGATAGAAAATTTGGCCGAGACCAACGTTCCCTTGATCCAATTGAACCACGTCGGACCAAATCCAAAAGCTGCTAAAATATCAAGAAGGTAATCCCAACGTACCGAGTCGTAAGCTTTGGCAAAGTCAACTTTAAAGAACATGGCTTGATTCTTTTTCCGTTTACACCAACTAAAAATCTCGTCCAAGATGAAAGGACCCTCCAAAATTTGTCTTCCCGAAACAAAAGCAGTTTGTGTATCCGAAACCAAATCCGATATAACAGAAACCAACCTGTTAGCTAGGACCTTGGTGACCACTTTATAAGTACATCCAATTAAACTAATAGGACGAAAATCATTGACAAACTTTGCATCAATGACCTTAGGGATAAGGGCCACAAAAGACGAGTTACAACCTTTAGCAAAATTACCTCTGATAAAGAAATACTCCACAACTTAACAGAAATAGTTCCCAACAAGGTCCCAATATTTTTTGAAGAATTCGAATATGAACCCATCTGGACCTGGTGACTTATTATCACCACAGTCCCAAACAACCCTCTTAATCTCGTCATAAGACACACGAGATTCTAGTTCTTCTGATTGATTTGGAAGTAGCCTCTTAGGAAACTGAAAATTCAGTTTAAATCTAGTGTGAGAAGGCTACTTAAATCTGTTAGCAAAATGAGAAAGGAACGCAGTATTAATAAAGACCGGGTTAGTACACTAAAGACCATCCACAAATACCCCTCTAATAGCAAGCTACGAGCGTCTCTTGTGAACAACTCCGTGAAAGAATTTAGAATTCTCATCCCCTTCTATCGCCCACTTAATCTTAGCTTTTTGAAGAAACTCCTTGGATTCAGAGTTAGTAATGTCTTGCAATTGTCTTAGAAGATCAAGACATCTAAGACCTAAGGTAGCATCAGATGACCTACTGTCCAGATCTTTATCAACCTGACCTAACTCAGCAACAATGTTATTTTTCAACTTAGAAGACTCGATTTTCTTCTTTTTCACCCATTCATGAATGTGGATTTTAAGAGCTTGAAGTTTTTTCTTGAAACGAATCATAGCGTTGCTCTCTAAATAATAAAATGATTCCCACGCAGATTTAATCATATCATCGAACCCAACCAAATCTAGCCACGAATGATAAAATCTAAAAGGATAGGTCCAAAATCAACACAAACCTCCCGAAGAAGAATTGGTCTATGATCAGAAAGATGTCGATAAAGACAACTGCCAGTAACAGAAGGAAACAAGGAATAAATGCCATCTGAAATCAAAAAATGATCAAGCTTACTCATTTTAGATGCCGAAGGATGAGACCACGTAAAAGAGTAACCCTCCAAAGGAATATCAAACAAACCAGAATCCATGATAAATTTATCAAATTGTCTTGCACTGTAAGGATTGAAGCAAGAAGCCCTTCTTTCACTGGCAAATCGAACCTCATTAAAATCACCCATAACTATAACCTCACCATTCCAACGACCCAAAATCAGTAATATGTAATCCCAAAGAGCTTTCTTTTGAGAGACCTGCTAGGGAGCATATACCACAATAAAAAGTATTTTGGACTTATTAGTTAACCAGGTGTCGTAAATAGCTATGAAGTTATCTGAAACCGTGACATTATCTTTCTTAAAAATAGAGGCTTCCCATACACATAAAATACCACTAGAAGCTCCTAACGAATCACTAGTAACAAAGTCAAAATTCGAATTACCCCAAAGAGATCGAACTAACATAGTGGAAATAGAAGACATCTTCGTTTCTTGAATTGCCAGAAATTTGAGTTTGAATGAAGTAGCTAACCTTTTAATCCATTCCTTTTTAGTCTTGTGACCAAGACCCTGTACGTTAACAGATAATGCATTCATTTAAAACCGAAATCCTCTCCTTGTTGACCAATAATTCCTTCAAGATCCTTCTCGCATCCCTCCATTGTAAATCCCATAACATGCCCCACTCGAATAATATCCTCCATCACTTCCAGAACTGAACCTCCGTTGCTGTTAAGACATTGTATTCCTTTCTTCTTATAGATTGATGTCGAATGAACAGATTCTGATCTACTGTCCCTTAAGCTCGTACCAAGGGGTGTATGATTCAAATCCTCTGGTTGATCCCTGACTTTAGAAGCATCGTTACCAGAACCACTGTTTTCTTGAACCTCAGGTTCCTCCGGAGTATACCCAGGAGGGTGAGGAATTGATGAACTCGCCTGTGTAACACGTATTGGAATGTTACGTTCCTCCAATAAGTCGTAAATTCCAAAAATGTCTTCTGAATGGGTGCCATCAGCAGCCTCTTTATCACCTTTCATAGGTGACATGTCGGACCCAAAAACCGTTTCTGGAACATCTTCACCATATTCACCATCACTGTTAATCTCCTCTTCAAAAACACCTTTACTATCACGCACCAAATCATCCTCTCTATTAACATTCTGAGTGGACGAATCATCATCGGATAAAAATTCAGAATATTTACAATCTACAAAAGAAGGATTCCACGTGAATAGCTCTTTAACTCGTACCAAGTAAGGTCACCCTTTAACAATAACTTTGAAGGACTCAAGGATTGATGTTGGATGATTGGTTTTAATGCATATACGCTTATGACCAAAGGTATTGTCACCGTTATCCTCTAACTCCATCGCTACGCCCCATTTACTACATATTTTACGAAACGAATCAGTAGTCCATGCTTTCATAGGTGTTCCTTCGATATCCACCCACACTATTCTTTCCTCGCTAATGAAATAGCTGGATGCAATTTGGATCTCTTCAAACCATGATTTAACGCCTTGATGCAATAACAGATTATCTCTTACTTTGGCATTGATACATTCTATCAAAACCCACATACCCCCAAGATATGTAAGCTTAATATCAACAAAACCCTCGTCTTTCAAAATAACATAAAGATTAGTAATGGAAGCAAAATCTTTGACCTTACCAATGACATGCATAGAAACATCACGTGATGACAAACATGAGTCGCCTAAGACGATATCAGGAGAAGGAACGTCTGATTAAAATGAATGATTATGAGATACTACATTTGCATAAGATCATGCTTGAGGTTTAGGATGTTCTTGAAATTTGGTATGTTCCTGAACAGTGGGCCTATTAAGCTTAGAAGGAGCTAAGTTTTGATAGTCAGCATTCTTAGAAGAACGTGCAAACCGAGCCTGCGATGCATACAAATGATAGCTCCCAATCCATTAAGTACATAGGTTTTCAACAAGACAAGCGAGATTAGGAACCTTAATAAAGCGAACAAACGCAAATCTTTGCCAGCTTTAGATTTCTTAAAAGGAATAAAAACATCCACTATCGTCCCATAAGTGTTGCATGTTTTCTAAAGATCTTTTGAAGATGTATAATCAGGAAAATTAGTGATGTAGATTGAATGCGAAATTCTGTGGGTCAGATCCTCAAAGGACCCAGGCCTACGGTGAGACGCCATACAATAAAAACTTAAACCCTAAAAGTTGAACTGCCGCCAAGATGAAAATTAAACAAAAAACAGAAAAAACCCTAGAAAAGATAAAACCCTAAAAATCAAAATACCTTTGAGTGAAGCATATCTGTAAAAATAAAGAAGAATCTACATTAAATCACACATGAAAACAAAGAATGAACGAAAAGGATGAATATCACATCATCAAAGGATCAATTCAAAGAATTAACCCTAAAATCTGCAACTACGTCGAATCCATTCGTACCGACCTTTAAATCAATAGGAATCGAATAAAGAGTCATCGTTATAATCAAGAGTGATGTTCAAACAAAAAGGAAACTTTAATTAAAAGAGTAAGAGAACCAATAACGACTCAAGATCTTAGACTTGGAAACCCAGCCCCTATGGCTTCGGATTAAAAACACATAAAAAACCTTGCTCCTAGATCACTCACGTGGAATGATATCAGGACGACAAGTTCTTTTTGTGAATGAATCGACGAAGGGTAGTAGGATGGAGATCAAAGAAGAAGATCAAAAGGGGGCGCCGCCATTGCCTATACGTATTTTATTTAAATGATTATTCCATGGCTATGTACATGCGTTCACTTTTGTTTTGTTGTGGGGTTTTGATGGTCTAGATAGCAATATAAGCCCACTGTTTTGCACTTAATACCCGCCAGACCCATTTTTCTGTGCAGTTTGTACCAGCAAGCTTGGGGGGTAGAATTTTGTGTTTTGGAGTTTGTGATTTGGCCAATAATTAGTTTTTGTAGGATTGATCAATATTAATTTGAGGATTAGTATAATTTTGGTCAAGATCTGTTGCATCAAGAAGTCACTGGTGTGTCAAAAGCACAACCAACCATGACCCTCTCTTTTCTGTATGCACAGTAGGATACCTTAGGGTTATTTGCATGATTTTTAGCTCAATAATCTTGATACCAGTTTGATTTAGGTCCCCAATAGTTGGTGTTAGGATTAGGATAGTTTTAGAAAGCTCAGGAAGCCATTTACCCCACGGTTTGCAAACAAAACAACAAACACCCACACTCGCTGTATGTATGCACGTTTTTGGTGACTTGAATGTTGAACCTTGTGGCTTTAAAATTGGTTACACAGTACATTTAGGGGTAGGTTTAAGTTTCATTTAGCTAGTATAGGAGTTTGGGTAATATTTTAGTGGAATTGCATAGCCGTAAGACTCACTGTTTTCCTCTAGAACCTATCACAGCCCTTTATCTTGTTAAGTTTTGTATGTAATTTATGGAATTTGGTGTGTAATTGTGTTAGCTAGTTGTTTGTGTGGTTGTGTGTTTGACTCCTCACAACCAACATGATGTGAGGGTGCCGTTTGTTCCCAAAAACATCGAGAAACAAGCTCAAAACAAGCAAAAACAGCCTCCAAATCGAGCCAAAAGCATATAGTGATTCTCCTCTTTGTTGTCCGAGAACGACACAGTTTTTTGTTTTTTTCTTAGTGTTGTCTGATATCGGACAACACTGATCTTGGACGATACCTTCCTTAGGAGGATATATCGGACAGAACTAAAGTACCAAAAAACTAAAATTGGAGTACTTTGGGGTACTTTCGTTTTTAGCCATTTTTTTAGTTTTATTTAACTTTTTCATTTTTCCCTTGTTAATTTAGTTAAAATAGAATTTCTAGAAAAATAAAATTTATTATTAGCATTATTTTATTATTTTTAATCATTATTTTACTTTAAAAAGTGGTTTTAGCATTTAAAAAATAGAAAAATAGTTTTATAAATTTCGGAAAAGTACTTTTTAGTGTTTAATTAATATAAGTAAGATATTTGTTTTATAAAATAATATTTTGGGCTTTTTGTTAATTATATTTAATTTTAGGGCTTTAATTAGCATTTAAAATTGAATATTTAATTAATAAAAGGTTTTAAAATTTATTTATTGAATTTTTATTATTATTTATATTATTTTAAACTTAGTATTAATTTTTAAATTTTTTTAGCTTAATTTTTTAATTTCGTCGCGTTTTACGTATTTACGTTATCGTTTTACGTCATTCGTCATAGTTTAATCGCAGTGTAGCTCGTCTTTTAATTTTCTTTTTTCGCACAACCAAAAACGACACTAATCCAAACATTGGTTTGTATTATTGGCACCATACACACACCTCCGCTAAGAACGAACTCGCACTTATTCGATTCGTCGGTTTTCCTAAACCGTCGAGTTTAATACTTGCCAATTATACGTCTTTTTACTAAAATGGTATTTTTACATACAATCATTTTGGCGCCGCTACCGGGGAGGTGTATTGTGTGCCTTATATATATCGTGTTTGTATGAGTAGTGTGTTTTTGCTTTTTATTTTCGGAAAGCGTAAATAACGTACAAACTCATTTTTGTTATTTTTCTCTATTATACTATAATATCCAAATAAATCGTGTTTAGTTTTCCTAAATTAAACACACAACAATCTTTTAATATATTGTAGATATATTTTTTTTCGTTTTTCTTTGTGAATATTATTAATATATTTTACTACGTATCACAATAAATATACAATATCTCCAAAAGCGTGAAAACGCAACTATAATTGGATCTCATCACTCAATTATCGTATTCAAATCTAAAGCAAAAAGAAAAGGCAAAATAGATAAATACTTTCGTGAAGCTTAGTTTTGATTAACACAAACTATAAGGTGGGTATAAGGCGGTTGTATTTCACGACCTAAGGAAAAAAGGCTCTTAAGTGCTTAGCGCCGCCTTGTTACCCCCGCTTGCTTGTGCATGTTTTGAGAAAAAGGGCTAATCGAGGGTTTGCCAACCAAAGTATTATCTACGTATACTATATTTGCTTGTTTTTCAAGATTAAACCCTCTTGAACGTTTTGGTGTTCCACCAACGTTCTAAATTCATCGAAGGCATTCACTCCACGTGATCGTTTTCATTCCCTGAGGTTCCTTTAATCCAGAAATTGATTCGAGGAGAGATTTGTAGATTTGAGTCTACGCAATACACCTAAAAACCAAAAAAAATTAAAAACAATAAAAAATAAAAAATATTCTTCTTACCCTTTATCAAGTAATTCTTTTTCTAACCCTCTAGTGTTTAATTCTCGTAACACCATTCTCGTTTCGGCATGTCCGACGATGGATATTACTCTTGTCCATATTGTGGAGGTCCGCCCGACGGTGGTAATTGTTTCAATTGCGAGATTTATAGAGGAAGGGAGGGGTATATCTACAACTCTCCTCAAAACGACCATGGTTATGGATTTCAATCCTACGACCAAGCTCCACAACCGCCTTCGTCTTATTCGTGTGATTTTTACGGTTTGGAGCACGATTTCGGATTTTGTTGTACGAATTATAATGACCCCGAACCGAATCCTAACTTTGACCAATCTGCGCAATATCCATCGTCGTATTCATGTGAGTCTTGTGGAAATACACCTCATTATGGGTATTATTGTCAACCGATGAACCATGATACGTCTTTCGACAACCAATTCTATGGCTTTGACCAATCACATCCACAAATTTTTTTTCCATGATGATCTCGGTGCAAGTCGCGTTGACGAGGGATTTAAAGAAATCAAAATGCTTTTTCAAAAAATTATGGAGAAAATGGAACTTTCAATCGTCGAAGTGATCGAAGAAAGCATCAAAGATATGGAAGAGGAGAAACGATGAATCAATCAAGAAATAAACGATATCTCTAATGAACTCGGCATTAGGAGATATCGTAGAGAAGAAATAAGTGACTAGTTTAAAAGATAGTGTGAGATTAAGACTAAACAAATTTTACAAGATTATAATGGTTTAAGCATCGAGATTCGTCATAAGAGATAAGAACAAGAAAGAGAGGAGCATCTAGCTAAATGTGATCTCATGTCTCCTATATATGATGACGAAGACGATAGCGACATTTTTAATCTCACCTCGTCTTGTGAAACCATTACTCTCATGCTCCCTACGAAACCCGATGCATCTCTAAGTAAGGGGGAGAATAATCTAGCACTAATCCTAGTGTTGAGATCCTTATTCCAATCTAAAGTGAGCCTCCGGTTGTCTTCGATGAGGAGTTAAGTGATTTTGCTCTCGATGAAATTTTCCACGAAAATTCTAACAAGGCAAATTACGATAGTGAGTGTGATACAATTTCATGTGATGATGTGTCTCCCAATGACACTTCGGGTAGAGAATCATTGAATTTTTCGAACCCGCTTTTCAATGATGATTTTTCCACTAGTGATGACGAGTAACTTCTCGATGAGGAAGTTCGTGTCGACAAATTTAAAATCTACTCGAATCCCCTTTTTGAATTTGATGACAAGTTCGTTTTTGGTGACGTAAATCCTCTCTTTGATGAAATGTTAGAGGACATCGAGAGTGAGGATTCTTTGGATCCTAAACTCGATGAGCCGGATTTGCTAGTCACCCTCCCTAAGTCTCATTTGGACGAGCCTTCTCTTTTGACTTGTGTAATTGTGTTAGCTAGTTGTTTGTGTGGTTGCGTGTTTGACTCCTCACAACCAACAGGATGTGAGGGTGCCGTTTGTGCCCAAAAACATCGAGAAACAAGCTCAAAAAAAGCAAAAACAGCCTCCAAATCGAGCCAAAAGCATACATTGATTCTCTTCTTTGTTGTCCGAGAACGAAACAGTTTTTTGTTTTTTCTTAGTGCTGTCCGATATCGGACCACACTGATCTTGGACGATACCTTCCTCAGGAGGATATATCAAACATAACTAAAGTACCCAAAAAACTAAAATTGGAGTACTTTGGAGTACTTTCGGTTTTAGCCATTTTTTTAATTTTTTTTAACTTTTTCATTTTTCCCTTGTTAATTTAGTTAAAATAGAATTTCTAGAAAAATAAATTTCTTTTTAGCATTATTTTATTATTTTTAATCATTATTTTACTTTAAAAAGTGTTTTTAGCATTTAAAAAATAGAATAATATTTTTATAAATTTAGGAAAAATACTTTTTGTGTTTAATTAATATAAGTAAGATATTTGTTTTATAAAATAATATTTTGGGCTTTTTGTTAATTATATTTAATTTTAGTGCTTTAATTAGCATTTAAAATTAAATATTTAATTAATAAAAGGTGTTAAAATTTATTTATTGAATTTTTATTCTTGTTTATATTATTTTAAACTTAGTTTTAATTTTTAAATTTGTCTTTAGCTTAATTTTTTAATTTCGTCGCGTTTTACGTATTTACGTTATCATTTTACGTCATTCGTCGTAGTTTAATCGTAGTGTAGCTCGTCTTTTAATTTTCTTTCTTCTCACAACCAAAAACGACACTAATCCAAACATTGTTTTATATTATTGGCACCATACACACACCTCCGCCGAGAACGAACTCGCACTTATTCGATACGTCGGTTTTCCTAAACCGTCGAGTTTAATACTTGCCCATTATACGTCTTTTTACTAAAAGCATATTTTACCTACAATCACTAACAAACATTATCATCAAGGTAATAATCATTACACTAACATATCTTAATCATGCTTAGTGATCATAAAAGTGATTAGCCTTAAAACTCACGTTTGTCAAATGTGACAAAAGATTTTTAATAAACTTTATTTTTAATAAAATGTTTTATTACAATGTAAACGTAAATTTGAATATGGCATATTCCAAATGCCATAAGAATATCCTTTGAAGGTTTTAAACTGCCTCAGATATTCTTACCCCACTAAAAGACAAAAAGGAGTGGAGTCTACATCCGCGGTTCTTTAAGTACCTATGTTTTTCTTTATCGATAAGGAACCGGCTAGGGAAATAAAGAACCGCGCTCAGCTAGCCGTTGGTTTTTGTCTCCTATGAATAGTGGATTAAATCTGAATTTTCAATAACCCTTTTTGGACATCTCTTTTAGCGTTCTTTCTCCTTTCTAATCCTAATCATTTGTAAATGATCACTTAATGTGTTAAGTGTGTTTACTTATGATTATCCTCTTGATCTCGTTCTTTACCTTGTCCAAAGAGAAGATCACTCACACACTTGTGTTGTGATTAAAGATGAAGCCTTGATGAAGATCATCCTCTCCTAAAGATCTAGTCATGTTCATTATTTGTTTATTTATGTCTTGTATAGATCCAATGTATTTGTGAATACTTGGACTAGTTGTGTTCATCCAAGCTATTTGTGAATACTTGGATGAGAGTTGTGTACTGATTGTAGAGTTTTACCACACCTTTGCTTTAGGAAAAACAAGAGGGGTAAATAGAGAAAGTATTAAATACGCCGGTTTAGGAAAACCGTGTACAAATGACCCTAATGAAGTTCAAGTTCGTTTCCCAAGGAGGTATATGTGTGTGATTAAAATGTAGCAAGGTTTGAGATTAATATTGGTTAGAAGGGGATGAGAAAAGAGGATGACGAAGACGTGAAATTAATTACTACGACAACTACACGTAAAACCGTAAAATGAGCAAAAATAAAAATTAATTCTAAAAATGACCAAAAATTCACCAAAAATCCAAATAAATGAACTAAGAGTTTACCAATGATCAAAACTTTTTCAAACCTTTAAATTAAATAAATATTAATTTTTAAATGCTAATTAAAGCCCTAAAAATCAAATTAATTATCAAAAAGCCCAAATAATGATTTTTCAATTGGTAAACCTCTAAAATGACCTAAAAATATTAAAAACTATTTTTCTAAAATTTTAAACTAAGAAAAAGTATTTAAAATGATTTAAAAACTATTAAAACTTAAAATAATTATAAAAATTAATCTAAAGGTGATAAAATTAATCTAAGAGTTTCAAAAATCCTATTTTAATGTATTTAAGCTAAGAAAAATATAATAAGTGCAAAAATGTGAAATTTGAAAAATAATAATAAAATAATATTACAATAATATTAAAAATCCAAAAATTATAAAAAATTCTAAAAACTTGCAAACTAGTTTATTTTAACCTAAATAATAAGAGAATGAAAGTGAAATGACCAGAATACCCCTATTGGGCCCCCAAATGGGTCAAAAACAAAAACAGTCAAGCTTATTGGGCTTTTTAGCCCAAAAAGTCAAAATAAGCCCAAATGACTTGGAAAAGCACTAATCTGACTCAAAATTCAATTCTAAACACAAAACTCTGAAGGCTCAAAAGCTGAAAGTGAGCTTATCACAGCTTAATGAACAAACAAATTGTCCTTATTGGGCCATTATGCCCATTAAGCAATAAGCCAATGCCATAAGCTCTAATTTGACACACAACCTTCTTTTGGGATGCTAAAGAGATTTGTAAAAAGAAATTTTGAAAAAGCACACTCAATAAGCCAGAAATAAGCAATGAACAATTCCACAAAACGACAAAATAGTCGGGTTAGAGTTCTAGGGCGTTTCAGAAGCTCTAGTTTGTTGCAAAAGCTCACAAATAGCTTAACTAAGAATAATCAATCAAGAAAATCACAAAAAGCCAAGTAGAATAAGCTGTGTGAACCAATAAGCTGGCTGAAAATACCAAATAAGCTAGTTTTCTAGCAAAAGCTTAACCAAAAGACTTGTAACCTTCCAGACTTGTTATTAAGCTGAGAAAAATGAGTTCTATCACAAAAAGCAAGTTGTTGCATGTACCAATAAGCAAAACAGATTCAATAAGATATGTGACCAAGTTTGACCAAAAGTCAAACGCTGACAAGCACAAATTGGACGTTGACAGACTTAATGAAGTGTTAAAACTTGTTTTTCACCCTGTTGGTCAAGGCTTGAGTACAAACCTTGTGAATCAAGGCCTACCAGTTTAGTAGACTTGATGAGTTTTGGCACAAATAAGCCAATAAGCCAGTAAGCTTATAAGCTATCAACAAAGCAATCCAAATAGCCAAATAACCTCACAAGCATCACAATAACAAGATCCAAGAAACAAGATCACAAGGCATACACTAGAAATAAAAATGCAATCACCAAATGAGGTGGTCACTTTGCTGGTGCAAATGACCACTTCAGCCAACTTTGATAAGCTATAACTCACTCAATAAGCCACCAAATTCAACAACCAGATAATCAATAGATAGCTTATCACCCAAACTATTCCCAAACCTGATTTCAGACCATAGATCCAACTAACAAAGAAGTTATTGGATCTGATGTGTTTGACCAATTCCAAAACACTTTTTATTAGATTTTAACAAAACTTCAAATCCTTTTTCCAAACTTTCAGAGACTTAACCAATGACTAAAACTAGTTCAAAAAGACTTGTTTAGACTTCCCAAACCCTAAGAAACAAGGGCACAAGGCCACAAGGCCTTGTGAACCAGTAATCCCAAACAGTCCTTAAATGAGCACTTTTCAAACAAACTTGTGATTTTTAAACACAACCTACTGATTTTATCATTCAAATAGCTACACTAGGTGAAAACTAACAGATTTCAACCATAAAACACAAAGCACAAACACAAAATCACCAAATCACATACCAAAATGCAAAACAAACAAGATCATATGATTTTTTAGAGGAATCTTAACAAGAGGTTATACCAGTCCTCCAAAACATCCTAGGATGACCAGCAATGCTCCTTGGACCTTGTTCAATAACTAGAACAAGACCAAGGTTCTTCCACAAGAAAGATGAATGACTGCCTTGGTTGATGTTTCAAAGCAGAAACTCAAGGGCTTGATTTCTTCAACACAATGAACAAACAGCCTAACCAAAGACCCTAATCCCTTCACAAGCTTGGTGTCAATAAGCTTGCAAGAGCTTATAGCTTTTGGTTAAGGATTAGTACAACAAAATAAGCAAATTCAGAAACAACTTTTCAAGCTTTTTCAAACTTGAAAACCTTACCAAACATAAACGTCCTTGAACCAAATGATTCAAGCACACTTATAACAACAAATGGAACTCAGAATTACCTTTAAACAACACCAACTTTCAAAAACATAAAAAGGAATTACAATTTTCTAAAAATACCAACTTTTATAAATTTCAAAAAGGAAAAGGTAAAACTGGAACAAAGGGACTCTCACAGGTTGAGGTCTCCTTTTATAGGCAAATGCTAACATAACACTATTCATAAACCCTAGAACTGAATTTCCCAAATTATCCTTGAGTGCTTCTAGACGAATCCTTGATATGAGCTGTCCAAAATGATCAAGGACGTTAAAAATAGCTTTGGAGTTAAGCTATGACTCTTAGCTGTTGATCTTGACACGTCATTTACCTTGGGGAGAAAGTTGCGTTTTCATTGGTGTATGAGGTTGAGTGTGGGGTCCAAAGGTGAGTGGAGAAGAGGGATTTTATTGTTGGAATGGGTTTCTGCATGTGTGAATCACACATGTGCCAAGGTAATTTCATTTTACCCTTTGGTTAAGTGAGTGGTAATTCTGGGTTCATCACGTGCTACAGTAAAGATTTTGATCCGAAAAAGGTGGGTTGTGTTTGTTTGGCGCGTGTTTGTATATTTAAACTTTTGGAATGGCACAAGTAGTCCTTGGTTTTGGTGAAATGGGTATAAAACGTTTTCAGCCAACAAAACTTTCTTCCCTTTGTTAATTAAGTTTTCATCTTCACACTTTTGGCACAAAACTTTTCCAAAAAGATATCAAGGGTTATTTTTGCCATTTCTCCATAATTGAGGGACTAAATTTGGACTTTCTTGATCTTAAAAGGTCTTCAATGTATCTTTGACTTCATGAGGGACCATATTTGACAAATTAGAATTGATGAGGGACTAATCTTGCCAATTCTTCAAAGTTGAAGTGCCATTTTTGTAATTTTGACAAACTTAAGGGACCAAACTTGTAATTATGAATATAAAAAGGTTTTAAGTGTCATTTCTTCATTCATTGAGGATCAATCTTGTATTTCTTCAAGTCTTCAAGGGTAAATCTTGGATAATTCATGAACTAGAGCCTGGTTCTTTGTACGGCTTCGTTTCTCGTGTTCGTTTTTCCTTGTTTCTTGTGATCTTTTGTCTTTTTCACGATATCCATACCTAAAATACACAAGTAAACAAACACAAGCATATATATGGTATTTTATGACATTTGTATGCATTTAAAGCCCGAAAAGAACGATGAGATCATGTATAAATGCCATCTCATCACTCCCCATACTAAGCCATTGCCGTGCCCTTACGCAATGCTAGAATAAAGTATCTAAGCATCACCAAAATTCAATTTTATTAACCTTTATTGAAGATTAAAAGACTTGCAAAAATACTACGAAGATGTGTAAAGACATAATGTATGATTTTCATCACGAATGTGACTTTAAGGGTTAAAGAATAGAAAAAAGCAGATGTCCCTTAGAGTAAATTTCGTCATCCTTGATTGTCATACATTCCATGCTAAGCGAAAAAACGAGATCATTGATGGTACAAGTCACAATGCTAGCACTACTCATACGTCCAAATTGTGTAATACTTTTTCTCCCCGCAATCCTAGTTATTATAAAAGGAAATGGGTTACAAGCATTTTTTTAACTATTTGTCATGGATCACAAGTGATTCATATTTACTTATTTGAGTATTTATTAGTCCGAAAGAAAAGTAGCACGATTTAATCGATAGTTAGCCGAAGGACAAAATCTTTTAAAACGACTTCTCGTGTATCTCCTTAAGTTCATATCTTGGCATAACTCGTTTCACGATTTGAGACCTTTCTCGGACCGATATTTGGCATGTACTTCATATTTCAATCTTGGGAAGAAGTTCTTGAAATTATGGTCTTCTCTTCATATTTTGGAATTTCTTCACTTGACGTTTTTGAGAGATTCTTCATATTAGGACCACGACTTCATCATTTTTCTTCAATCTTTATTTTGGACTTTGATATACAACGATCCGCCTCCTTTTCGGACTTGGATATATTTATCCTCATACCTTGTAAGGGTCTTTTTGGATAGACTTTCTCCATGATCTTTAGGGGAGTAATTGCTTTTCGTCGTGTGTCTCGATCCTTCATATTGATTTAGGAATAATGATACTTCACATCATCTTGGATCTTTAGCAACAAAATAGAGCTCCTCATGCCTTGTTAGGGGCTTTTTGGATCTTCACCAATCTTCGCGTCCCGCTTCAATAAGTTATGCCTTGGCTATGAACTCTATTCAACCACGAGCAACTTTTAAACGATCTTGCGCTAGAGGCTAAGTAACCTTTCAAATCGTACGACCTTACTTATTGCAATTATTTTTATTCCTAATGCATTGATCTTATGGGAAGAAAAAGCCACAATTAAAGACATATGAGTTTTTGAAAGAACATTTTCATGTTCTACGTTTAGCATGATCACTTGTCTAACTCTATCACTTCTCGTTCTTCACTATATAAAGACCTCTAATTAAAGAGACTCGTGAATACTTAGCCATGCAAGTCAAAATTAAGCCAAATTTGGATTAACTTTCATTAAGACTATATCAAATAAAAGTTTTAGGTTTTCAAGCCACCTATAGGATCTTGCACTTTCTTGGACTTTTTCAAGTTTAGAGAATGCATTTTATAGTTCCCTTGATAAGTGACTTTCTAGGATCAATTATAGGAACTTGCGAAAAGTTCTTGTTCTTAACCCGAATGAGCTAAGACTTTCGCGTTTTAAAGTTCCCTATATAAAAGACTAGCAAAACTTGAATTGAGCGGGTTAAGGAATGTAAAGGGCTCCAAATGCCCATCAAGTTAAAAATTAGCTCTTATTCTACCCATCGGAAAATATGCATTCGTGTCTTAAAAACACTTATGAAAACTAAGAAATTTTTTAAAATTTGGCCATTTTTAGCCTTATTTTGCAAAAACGATAAACAAAAAGATAAACTTTGGAAAGCGTGAAGGTTTGGCAAGGCAAGTATCTATTCACCCCCCATACTAAAAGTAAACATTGTCCTCAATGTTTCGAGTCTAAAGGTGGAGCACCCCCATACTAGAGACGAAGAATCGAATGCTTGGGATCTAGCATGGAAAGGGTGATCAACAATATATCTAAAGCCGTTTATGAATTATGCTAAAATATAATTGTAAGAACAATAAATGATATGTCATGGATTCGTGAAATACTTCTTCAAGCTAACGATGGAGGCTCACGTAAACGAACACGAGAGTCTTTAATCGTAGATGATGATGATGATCTAGATAACACAATCACAAACAACCACGAGACAACGAGTTGGAAGGGCACAAATCCCCTCTCATTAGTTATTAGTAAGCATAAAAGGATAAGCATGGGATCTCCCCCACGAGGCACCTCGTTTTTGATTACAGAGTCATGAGCTCAACTCGATCCCCTCAAAATGTGAAAATTTAGGGAAAATCATGGTATGGTCAATTTTTGATGGGGCTTACATGATAAACAAGGCCCAAAAACAACCAGTATTAAGGACTAAGTCCTTTAATGATGCAAAATACCGGAATCGAAGATGGCGTCTTCGTTTTCATTGGATAAACAATCCAACGCCACTTCCACATGTACCATAAACTCAAAGAGTTTGAAGAAAAGAGATGAGAAGTAGAAGGGTGGGAGAATTGGTAAGACAAACTTTTGAGCTACTCGAGGTAGACTCGCACCAAGCAAATAGATATAGTTTCCATTTATTGCATCGGTGGAAGACCGAGATTTCCCTTTATAATAGATTCCGGGATCGAATATCTCGTCCTCGGCGGACAAGGATGAGGGAACATAAGGGGCCTCCCCCATACTAAAACCACACAAAGCATTGTCAAAAGGAGTAGACGAGCTTGTAGCACTCAAAACACGTGGTGATGACGGAGTTAGATTTGTAGAAAAATCAATTAAATCACATTTAAAATCTTTTTCTTTTTTACCTTTTAAACTCTCCTTATGAAAACCCTTTTTGATTATGTCGAAAATATTTGGTGTTTCTAAGACGATGTTAGTCACACTAAAAATTCTCACATTTGAAAACCGTTTTGGTTTTGGTGGTGGTAAGTTCTCAGAACGTTTATCGACAAAGAAAACCTCCCCATCGGGGTCAACATATTCGTCATCCGAAAGATCTTCCGTAGAAACCAACGACTTATCAACACTTTTCAAGAATGAATGTTCGAGGTGAGGCGAAGGATTTTTCGATTCAAGTATTGACGGTTTCTTCTTTGTGGGCTTTACACTCATAACCTCCACCGGCGGAGGAAATGGTGAATTATTTTTGGCGACATTTCCTAAAACTCTTGGTGACATTTCTTTGCAAACGACATTGGTTGAATCACCATGGTTTAAAGTTACAATAGAATAGACATGAGAAAGATTGGAGTTTTGTGTTGCATTGATGACAAGTTCTTCCTCATTGAAACGAAGGGTGATTTTTCGAGCATGAACATCAATAAGTGCTCTTGATGTATCCAAAAATAAACGACCCAAAATGAGAGGAGCTTTTTGATCGATAGGAATGTCTACAACGATAAAGTCAACGGGATAGTAAAACTTTCCAACTTTAACGAAAACGTCCTCGGCTACTCCACATGCTAAAATCGTAGAATGATCGGCCATCTCGATAGACATGTTTGAAGGAGTAAGAGCCGGAAGTGAAAGCGATTTGAAAATATCAAGAGACATTAAATTAATACTAGCACCAAGATCGGCCAAGGCGTAGCATTCCTCCATATCTTGAATTGCACACGGAATCAAAAATTTACCGGGATCACCGACTTTTTGTGGTATGCGACTAAGAAAAACTGATGAACAACTAGACGATTGTTGCAACTTCTCTTTGTTGTTTAGCATACTTTTGAAGTTTGCGGCGAATCGAGGCATCATGATAAGAGCGTCGACAAAACTTATGTTAAAATGTATGTCACGAAACATTTTCATAAAAAGCTCAAATTGATAATTATTCCGTTCTTGTGCCTTTTCCTTGTTACGTCTCGAAGGGTAAGGTAAGGGTGGTGTGGGTTGGACATTAGGCAACGACCTTGGAAACTCGGGTTCCACAATTTGTATTGGTTCAACCGTAGGTGTGGTTTGAGCGGTACTTCGTGGGATTGTAGTATGCTCCTTTTCGACCATCACCTCGGGTTCTTTCTCGATTTCCTTCTCCGTAGAATTACTTGGACGAGAGATTGGTTCCTTGAAAGTTTTACCACTTCGTGTAGTAATAACCTTCATTTCTCCCTTCGGGTTTTCAATGGTATCACTAGGAAGACCACCCGAGGAAGAGGGTTTACACATGATTGCATCAAACATCTTTGCCATTCGGTCTTCAAATTTCGGTTGCCTTAAATCCGCTTTTAACAATTCTTGCTTAATCTCATGTTGTCCTTGTTCCATCTTTTGTTGATTTTGTTGAAGACGTTGGACATTTCCTTCCATTTTATTTGCATGAGTTTTATGTTCATTAGCAAGTTCGTTTTTAAGCTCGTTTTTCAACTCGGATCTTAAGCTAATCATCTCACGTTGCATATTATCAAATTTATCATCATTTGCTTTAGCATAATCCAAAAATTCTCCTTGAAGATTTTTAGTGTGAGCATTTTGAAAACCTTGTGTAGTGTTTTGAAAATCACGGTTTTGGTTTTGATTAGTGACTTGTCCATTCCCACTTTGATAATTCCCCTTGTTGTAGTTACGTGAATTTCCTTGATAATTACCACCTTGGTTGTTGTTTCGATAGTTATTAGCATTTTGATTTGGTGGAGCTTGATTTGGGCGCGAGCCTTGGCCGTTTTGGTTATAAGTTCCCATTGCTACGTAAGCACTCGAAGTGTTACCACCGGCGGTAATGCACTCGGAAAGATCATGAGCTCCATCACAAGACAAACAACTCTTTTCAACCGCTTTAACCGAAGCGTAATTCAAAGCCTCTTGTGCTTTCCAATGAGTCATAAGATTTGCAAATCTATCGAAAAACCGATTTTCCTCATTAGCTTCATCATGTAAGGCATTAATGCTACGAGACGATGACGACGATGACGAACCCATATTGGCAACACTCGGTGTGTTACGAGGGCTATAAACCTTAGATCTATTCTCGATAATCTTTAAAGCTTCATCGGTTGTTTTGCACAAAAAATTACCACCCGCGGCGGCATTCAAGTAATCTCGTTCATGATCATTAAGCCCATTATAAAAAGTATCAACTTGATGTAATTCCAAAAAATCATGGTGTGGACATTCATGTAACATTTCAAATGTGTTGTTTTAGATGGTGCAAAAAGTTTGTTCACAAACTTAGAAACGAGATCACCCCATGTCAAAATCGAATTTGGCGGTTCTTTCTCAAGCCAAATTTTAGCGAGTCCATCTAACGAGTATGGAAACAACATTATTTTAATGGCGTCATGTGGAACATCCTTAAACTTGCTAGTTGCGGTGAGACGATTAAAATTCCTTATGTGATAGTGCGGTTTGTCTTTCTCATGACCTCTAAACTTATTAGCTTGCAACATTGACATTAAACCCGTCATAATTTCGAAATTCTCCGCAAGGATAGCGGGAATCACGATGGCCTCTACAAAACCCTCGGTGGGTGCTTGAAGCAACTCCATCATAGTACGATTAGCCATGACGACTTCTTGTTCTACAATAGGTTCAACAATTGGAGTTTGTTCTTCAATCAACGTCTCTTGATTTGCTTGCTTTTGAAGACGTTTACGAGCTCGTTTTGCTTGATTACGAGTGATCATAAACTTCACGAAGAATGGGAGGTGAGCAAAGAAGATTCTTTTTGGGTGTTTTGTGGATTTTCAATTTTTTTTTTTGTGTTTTTGATTGTTTTTAATTTTTATTTTTTTTTGGATTTTGGTGTATCTTCGTAGACGACAATCTACCAAATCTCTCCTCGAATCAAACTCTTGATTAAAGAAGCCTCAAAAGAATGAAAACGATCACGTGGAGTGAACGCCTTCGAATGACTTTAGAACTTTGGTGAAAACCAAATTGTTCAAGAGGGTTTAATCACAAAGAAACCAAGCAAATATATTATACGTAATAATACTTTGGGCGGCAAAACCCTCGATTAGCCTTCAATCTCAAAATACTCACAAGCAAGCGGGGAAACGAGGCGGCACGAAGCACTTAAGAGCCTTTTTCCTTAGGGTATATTTTATAATACCCGCCTTATACCCACCTTATAGTTCGTATTTTTCAAAATCGAGCTTCACGAAAGTATTTATCTATTTTTGCCTTTTTCTTTTTGTTTGAATACAATAATTAGGAGATCAAATCCCAATTAAGGTTGTGTTTTCACACTTTTGGAGATATTTTGTATTGATTGTGATACTTAATACAATATAGTAATAATAATTTCACAAGAAAAAACCAAAAAACCGATAATACGTATTAGTAGATTTCTACTAATACAAATACTATTTATGGTTAATATTAAAAACAACAAGACAAATTAATCACGACACACCTCCCCAGCAGCGGTGCCAAAAATGATTGTAGGGTTTTACCACACCTTTGCTTTAGGAAAAACAAGAGGGGTAAAATAGGGAAAGTATTAAATACGACGGTTTAGGAAAACCGTGTACAAATGACCCTAATGAAGTTCAAGTTCGTTTCTCAAGGAGGTATATGTGTGTGATTAAAATGTAGCAAGGTTTGAGATTAATATTGGTTAGAAGGGGATGGGAAAAGAGGATGACGAAGACGTGGAATTAATTACTACGACGACTACACGTAAAATCGTAAAATGAGCAAAAATAAAAATTAATTCTAAAAATTACCAAAAATTCACAAAAAATTAAAATAAATAATAAGAGTTTACCAATGATCAAAACTTTTTCAAACCTTTTAATTAATTAAATATTAATTTTTAAATGCTAATTAAAGCCCTAAAAATCAAATTAATTATCAAAAAGCCCAAATAACGATTTTTCAATTGGTAAACCTCTAAAATGACCTAAAAATATTAAAAACTATTTTTATAAATTTTTAAACTAAGAAAAACTATTTAAAATGATTTAAAAACTATTAAAAATTAAAATAATTATAAAAATTAATCTAAAGGTGATAAAATTAATTTAAGAGTTGCAAAAATCCTATTTTAATGTATTTAAGCTAAGAAAAATATAAAAAGTGCAAAAATGTGAAATTTGAAAAATAATAATAAAATAATATTAAAATAATATTAAAAATACAAAAATATAAAAAATTCTAAAAACTTGCAAACTAGTTTATTTTAACCTAAATAATAAGAAAATGAAAGTGAAATGACCAGAATACTCTTATTGGGCCCCCAAATAGGTCAAAAACAAAAACAGTCAAGCTTATTGAGCTTTTTTGCCCAAAAAGTCAAAATAAGCCCAAATGACTTGGAAAAGCACTAATCTGACTCAAAATTCAATTCTAAACACAAAACTCTGAAGGCTCAAAAGCTGAAAGTGAGCTTATCACTGCTTAATGAACAAACAGCTTGTCCTTATTGGGCCATTAAGCCCATTAAGCAATAAGCCAATGCCATAAGCTCTAATTTGACACACAACCTTCTTTTGGGATGCTAAATAGATCTGTAAAAAGAAATTTAGAAAAATCACACTCAATAAGCCAGAAATAAGCAAAGAACAATTCCACAAAACGACAAAATAGTCGGGTTAGAGTCCTAGGGCATTTTAGAAGCTCTGGTTTGTTGCAAAAGCTCACAAATAGCTTAACTAAGAATAATCAATCAAGAAAATCACAAAAAGCCAAGTAGAATAAGCTGTGTGAACCAATAAGCTGGCTGAAAAAACCGAATAAGCTAGTTTTCTAGCAAAAGCTTAACCAAAAGACTTGTAACCTTCCAGACTTGTTATTAAGCTGAGAAAAATGAGTTCTATCCCAAAAAGCAAGTTGTTGAATGTACCAATAAGCAAAACAGATTCAATAAGCTATGTGACCAAGTTTGACCAAAAGTCAAACGCTGACAAGCATAAATTGGACGTTGACAGACTTAATGAAGTGTTAAAACTTGTTTTTCACCCTGCTGGTCAAGGCTTGAGTACAAACCTTGTGAATCAAGGCCTACCAGTTGAGTAGACTTGATGAGTTTTGGCACAAATAAGCCAATAAGCCAGTAAGCTTATAAGCTATCAACAAAGCAATCCAAATAGCCAAATAACCTCACAAGCAGCACATGTAAAACCCGCATGCTTTTACCATGCATAGTACCCTTAGGATCGTACGTACTGGATTAAAATTTCCTAATATAGCATGATTACGATTACGTGTTAGGAGTTTACGTATTACGTACGTGTTAGAACACGATAAGTATTTACTATGCACGATCACGTAATAATTATTTAACGATAATTAATCACGAACATGCGATCATGAAATCATGAACGTAATTAAAACACGAACTATTATTAATTACGTATACATATTTATTACGAGCGTAATTAAATATATTAGGTCACGGTAATTATTTAACGAGAACACACAAAACGCGAACACAAATAAACACGAACAAACACGTAAAACACGAACACGAGAACACACTTATTAATTAGACACGGAAAATGATCGGGTTACCCCTTGTGGGCCCCATTACCACGAAATTAGGAGGGAGGATGGGCTTAGCCCATCAATTTTTCACTAAAAGGGGTTAAATAATTTTTCACTACTCATTTTTCATTCATAGAAGATTTTAGAAAAAACCCTAAAACCCTCCTTCCCTTCTTCTTTGTGCCGCCACCCTAAAACACCACAAGGAGGTGATTTTTGATCTTTGATCTTGAAGTTTTGGTGATTGATCGTGTTTGTTCTTCGTCCTCTTGATCCACGAATTCGGTAAAACCTTTTTAAACCTTTTCTTTTGTTTTAATCTTTTTATAAATTATGAACATGAGATGTTTTTACAAAAAACATAATAATTAAGCATAGATCTAACATGTTTTGGTGTTAAATAAAATCAAAAGGTTGTTTTTAAGGGGTGTTTGTTTTGGCCGCAGGCTGCAACCAAACCCGAATGGGTTTCGGTTTGCCAAGCCGACCACCACCAAGACCATATGGTCTTGGTTGGTGCGTGTGGGTCCCACGACAGCAAGGTAAACACGGGGTACCCCGAGTTGGTTCGGGGTACGGTGTCGATTTCATGTCCGGTTCATGTTTTTAGCCTAGATCCGGTTCATGGTGTATGTTAGTTTTTTTTTTTATGTTTATGAACTTATGTTAAAATTAAATTAATAAAATGATGTGATTAATTTAATAACATGACGTAGGTTATTTAATTATTAATTATCATGAAATTATTTTAACCTAAGTATTTATATATTTAAGACTTATAATTATTTAATTATTTTAAAACCATGGATATAATAAATTAATTAAAATGACTTAGGTTATATTATTAACATATAAAATACATATTTTAACCTAAGTATTTAACTTATTTAATTAAAAACATGTTATACTTTAATTAAATATTATAACCTATAGTTTAATTAAATTACATGAAATAATTATTAAACTATACATGATATCATATGACTTAGAAAATAATTATGAAAACACTTAGGCTTATATACTTAGCTTATTTAACCAGCTTATTTCTAATTATGAAAACTTTCTATTTTTAGAAACTTAATTAAATAGGGCAGCTAATTTATTTATGGAAACCAGCTATTTTTAGAAACTTATTTATTTCAGGCAGCTAATCTATTTATGGAAACTTATTTAATTAAGGCAGCTAATCTATTTATGGAAACTTTCTATTTTTAGAAACTTATCTATTTTAAGCAGTAAATCCATTTTTGGAAACTTTCTATTTTTGGAAACTTTCTATTTTTGGAAACTTTCTATTTTTGGAAACTTTCTATTTTTGGAAACTTTCTGTTTTTGGAAACTTTCTATTTTAGGAAACCTGCTATTTTTGGAAAGTTACTTATTATTACACAATAAGTATAATAACACATGAAAAACCAGAAATACTTAATCAGATTAAACAGAATATAAGATAAAACACAGTTTAAGGCTTAGAAACAGTAAAACATGGTAAGAACACATAAAATAAGCTAAGACATGACATAAAACCAGCTATGTATTTAGTAAGCAGATACTTATTCATGTACGTATTTATGTAGCACTAGTGATTCAGAAGTAGGATTCTCGTAGTTCGTCTTTCTCGTTCACTGGACATAAGGTACGGATTCCCGTCCTTTCAGTATGGACATTCTTTCCTTATTAGGATTCCCCGTATACAGCCAACTGTTTTCCCATAGTATAAGTTATGAGTTTGATTGCTTATGTATAATTAAGATTACCTATAGCCATATACATGCATGACCAGTTTCACCTAGTTATGGAGGTACCATAACCATAACATTAGAGGCACTGATGTTATGACTTCACCACGGCGGAGTGATTGCTCGTGGCGTCCCTTCAGCTTTTGGCCATTTATATTATATTTATCATGTGGGGCGTATGGGTGCATCCTAGTTACATGTTTTCAGTCAGGATTTCATGGTGAATGTGGTGTGTGCCTTGCATCCTTCACAAGGAGCTGATCCCTCCTACCCAAAGCCAGTATATTAAATTAGAGGCAGCCCCTCTAATTTGCATGATGAGGTCACCCCTCCAAGTATTCATGCACGGTGGATTTTCATGACCTATATTGGATAATGGTAAAATATGTTAAACAGTTTTCATAAGATAAACATAAGGCTTTTCAAACTATAAAACCAGTTTTATGAACATGTTCCAGGTTTTCCAGGACTTATGCATTTCCGCTGATATTAAGTCTTTATTATGCTTAGTCATTCATACTATGTCTATATCCGTGAACTGAGCGTTTTGCTTAGCCATTACTTTCCTTTCCATGTCCCAAAACGGCAGGTACCCTAGGAAAGACTCGAGCATTTGGAGAACGTGCATCGGATGGAAGCTGCTAGAGACTTCTTTTCCTGTTGCCTTCATATATTTATGCTTGTGTAGTCTTTCATTCATTTCTTTTGCTTTATTATGTTTTGGGCTTATGTTTGGGAACCGATGTTTGATTCCGGTTATCCCTATGGTCATGTAATGCTTTATACATTTATCCTTGTATGCTTTGATGACATGCCATAATTACGCGTGACATTTCCATTATCAAAATGGGGTGTTACAATTATGGTATCATAGCCAAGGCTTCGACCTGTAGGCTCTAAAACTCGACCTATGACTAGTGGGTAGTCACCAGGAGCTTCCTAAGCCAACGTCTGTTATTCTACGTATTGATGTTTTCAGCGCATTGTTGTTTTAACCATGATGTTTTCAGCACCTTGAGGTTTTAACCTTGATGTTTTCATCGATATTGTTTTGCTAATATGGATGGACAACCGTCATTCATATTTTGTTATGTGTCCTTGTTTCATGCATAATGTTCCTTGTGAACTGTGGCTATGTGGACTGAACCCCAGTAGTTCATAATTAGTCACATAAAATTTTTTCTGATAAGTTTTGACATATGAGTTTCATTTATTTATGTTTCATGTATCATTGTTGCAGGGATCATGACTAAGTAATGGTTGGTACAGGACTGGCCCTATTTAGTCGCATGTGCTTTTATCGAAACTTATTATTTTGGGACCGACCCATAGGCGTCCCCTCGCCATGTCTTTTGTTTTGGGACCGACCCATAGGCGTCCCCTCGCACATATAAAGGTTTTTATAAACTACAGTACACATTCATGCACTGTTTTTCATGCATAAAATTTTTCTCATGATTTAAATTGGCATAAATTTTTGTTTTCATGTCCCCTCATAAGTTATTATGTCTTATGTCAAGTATGTTTCATACTGTCATGGTTAACTTCAGTTTCATGCTGATTATGTTATACATTTCTTCGTGATAGATGGTTTCATGTTTTTTCATGATAATTCCGTCTTCATGTTGATTATGTTTTACGCCTCTTTTGTTATTTAAGTTGTCCCGCAAGACATTGTTGGATTTCATTGAATTCTTCTTTCATGATAGTCATGGTTGGTTTTCATTGATCATGCTGTCAGGCAAATCATCGTTGAATTTTGTGTAACCACACTTTAGCGTTTCTCTATGCAACCAGAATGAGGTATATACTGGCATTGCTAGGTTATCATGATGGTTTTCCTAACCGTTTAAATGATATACTTTCTTTAGATCATGATAAATGATCGACCCCATACCGATCATTTCATGTGCATTCAACGTGTACTCCATGTACCGTATTCCATGTGTATTACACGTACCTAAATCCATGTGTATTTCACTTGCAATACTACACGAGTATTCGCTAGTCGATTCTGAATCACCTCAGGCGTATTTTCAATTGCTGATGTTCTACAAGATTGCTGATGCCGCTCATAACTAGGAGATGTTACTAAAGGTTAATGCTGCTGACGTTCGGAGACGCTACGAGATGCGGATGCTGTTCACAACCTGGAGATCCTACAAGACGAAGACAAAGGCGTCGGAGCAAAGCAATTGGATGAGAAGATGCTTCACCATCAGACGATTTCCATCAATCATTGTCCCTAATTCTTAGTTACATGTCATACGTCATTCAACTGTCATTTCAGCCATATGAGTGCAAACCGGTACCAGCCGGCCACTCAGCTGAATAGTTACATGAATCACGGTCATGAGAATGACCGTCATGGAACTGATAGACAGAACGATAGTAACCACTACTATGACAGAAACTATCCTAGAAATCGCAACCGAGGCTCCGGCCGCGGACGTGATCAGACATACAAATGATCAGTAGTCCAACCGATCCGCCAATTCTGGCATAATAACCTTATATTGTGGTTATATTTGTTTCACATCTCGAGACACATGTCAAGACATCAGTCAAGACACATGTCTCACGTATACTTTCTGAAGACACATGTCAAGACATCAGTCAAGACACATGTCTCACGTATACTTTCTGAAGACACATGTCAAGACACCAGTCAAGACATATGTCATGCTTATAGTTCCAAGACACGAGTCAAGACACATGACTCACGTCCAACTATGGAACATTTCTAAGAAATTCAGGGTACCCTCCAAGGGTATATCTATTTTGTTGTGCCATGTATTAATCAGGCCACAAGAATTTCAATACCATTATCGGCGTATCAGTGAGAACTTTGACGTTTCCGATGTCACTTTCATTCTTTCACCATACTTCATATATTCATGACCATGAAGGACGCCTTTCGTATTCCCACGTATACGAAGGTTTTCCTTCAGCTTAATGATAAGATCCAAGCTTCTAACGCATTCCCTCGGACAGACACGAGATGAATTTTATCCTAATTATGTACTATGAACAGCACACCATGCTATGATTCATAATTATGTACAGTAATGTTCAGGCTCCTGAATACATTCAGCTTGATTTTCCATCGGGAAAATTGGTACAAATTATCTATGCTTACAAGCATGTGCGTTGTTAGCCATGGTCGCTAAAATTTACTAGCTGTCAGTAAGACACGACCACTTAAGTCTTCTACGCATAGCCAGTTGATTATTCCAAAATCTTCCCATACATTCCAGGAGAACCTACAAGGAGAAGGATGGTACCATGAGATTATGTGTCGACTATCGTCGACTTAAACAAATCACCATTCATGACCGTTATTCTCCTCCACATATTGACAACATGTCCAATCAACCGTATGGTGTTAATCACTTTTCCAAGAACTCATGATCATGCTGCCAACAGTGACGAATGAAACAGCAGGACATGTCCATGACTGCTATTCGTACACGACTCGGTCATGCTAGATTTATAATTTCGAATTAGTCTCATCAATGCTCCAACGGCATTATAAGAACGAGTTTCCATGAACTCATAGCAAATTCATCAGTGTTTTCATTGAGGATAACCTGATTTCCTTTAAGCCTAGAAGAAGAACAGGAAGACCATATCTGCACTATGTTGCAAATTCTATGACAAGAGAAATTTCACCTTGGAAATTTTTCCAATATCAATTCTGTTTGATTACAGTGACACGCTGGATCACATGGATTTGCATGGTTAATCTTACCATGACTCTGCTTATGGCGTAAAGGAGAGAACCCTACACTACATTAGGTGTTCTAGAAAATCCTACGCTAGGAGAAATCTAGATTCAGAGACCTAGAGTTTCGCAAACTCCTATGTATCAAGTTCTACAAAGCAAGATACAGTTACGTTCATATCTAGGTACCTGACATACCAACAGGTTAAGATAGGACACCAACAAACTGGGATGGTTTTCATCATCTGAAATGGTGAATTGAAATGGGACAAGATCTCCACGGATTTTGGCTACCAGTTTAACGCAAACTACGAAGAAGCATGATGCTTTCTGGTTTATTGCAAACAGTTTGATCAAGTCTGCAGAATCCTTACATCCACAAGAATTTCAGAACCAACAGATTGATCGGACATGTTCCAGCCAAGGCTCATCCGATCACTTGGCAATTCCTTAGCTATCAGGACAGACAAATATTCATAATTATGCTCCTTATTTACTTCACGTCCTTGTTCTAATTCCACGCCTTGCTTTCGTGCTCGCGTTCATGACACTATTCACGTTCATGATCGTATTTTGGTTTACGATTTTACGTTCATTTCTTTTCTCATTATGGGTAGTTTGCAAGAACTTGAGAGATCAGACCCAAGTTTAGTATAACTCCCTATCCTCAGATAGACGTTTCTCGTCATAATCTATGTCTCACCTTCTAGCGTTTGTCGTTACCGCCATTATATTCTATGATCACGATATGTTTCACATGTCATGTTCATTCCACGTTCCTCATATCATGATCAAGATATGTTACACGTGTCAGGGATCACGATATGTTTACTCATACTACACTCGCCATATCTCCACGTAGCACGTTCAAAATTTTTCACGTATCACTTTCAAAAATTTTCACGTACTACGTTTCTATATGTCTCGCGCATCGTTGCTAGTTATCGGTTAAGTCAGATTGTTTTGCACCATAATGTTTCAGTTACTCTTACACGTTAATTCTTATTCCCTCGATCGAATTTAGGGGATCTACCTTACGTTGATAACCAGGAACTTCTTCGTATTCCAAGTCAAGGTCAGGAGGACCAAGACTTATCATTCGTGTCAAGATCTTATAAGGAACCGTTCCAAGAGGGAAGCCACTTGGAAACGGACAAGTTCATCTGGACTTCTTATCTGTTTTCTCTTATCAATTAGATATGTCGTTTCAGCCACGTCACGTTCCATGTCCTTTTAAGACATGTCACGTTCCGCGTTCTTTCTGCCAGGTCACCTGCACGTTAATTTATCTTACATACCCTCTCAGTTTGATTCGGGTATGTTTCTCTTTCAGTTATGTTATCTATAATTCGGGGACGAATTATTCTTTTTAGGGGGGAAGAGTTGTAAAACCCGCATGCTTTTACCATGCATAGTACCCTTAGGATCGTACGTACTAGATTAAAATTTTCCTAATATAGCATGATTACGATTACGTGTTAGGAGTTTACGTATTACGTACGTGTTAGAACACGATAAGTATTTACTATGCACGATCACGTAATAATTATTTAACGATAATTAATCACGAACATGCGATCATGAAATCATGAACGTAATTAAAACACGAACTATTATTAATTACGTATATATATTTATTACGAGCGTAATTAAATATATTAGGTCACGGTAATTATTTAACGAGAACACACAAAACGCGAACACAAATAAACACGAACAAACACGTAAAACACGAACACGAGAACACACTTATTAATTAGACACGGAAAATGATCGGGTTACCCCTTGTGGGCCCCATTACCACGAAATTAGGAGGGAGGATGGGCTTAGCCCATCAATTTTTCACTAAAAGGGGTTAATTAATTTTTCACTACTCATTTTTCATTCACAGAAGATTTTAGAAAAAACCCTAAAACCCTCCTTCCCTTCTTCTTTGTGCCGCCACCCTAAAACACCACAAGGAGGTGATTTTTGATCTTTGATCTTGAAGTTTTGGTGATTGATCGTGTTTGTTCTTCGTCCTCTTGATCCACGAATTCGGTAAAACCTTTTTAAACCTTTTCTTTTGATTTAATCTTTTTATAAATTATGAACATGAGATGTTTTTACAAAAACATAATAACTAAGCATAAATCTAACATGTTTTGGTGTTAAATAAAATCAAAAGGTTGTTTTTAAGGGGTGTTTGTTTTGGCCGCAGGCTGCAACCGAACCCGAATGGGTTTCAGTTTGCCAAGCCGACCACCACCAAGACCATATGGTCTTGGTTGGTGCGTGTGGGTCCCACGGCAGCAAGGTAAACACGGGGTACCCCGAGTTGGTTCGGGGTACGGTGTCGATTTCATGTCCGGTTCATGTTTTTAGCCTAGATCCGGTTCATGGTGTATGTTAGTTTTTTTTATGTTTATGAACTTATGTTAAAATTAAATTAATAAAATGATGTGATTAATTTAATAACATGACTTAGGTTATTTAATTATTAATGATCATGAAATTATTTTAACCTAAGTATTTATATATTTAAGACTTAGGTTATATTATTAACATATAATAATACATATTTTAACCTAAGTATTTAACTTATTTAATTAAAAATATGTTATACTTAAATTAAATATTATAACCTATAGTTTAATTAAATCACATGAAATAATTATTAAACTATACATTATATCATATGACTTAGAAAATAATTATGAAAACACTTAGGCTTATATACTTAGCTTATTTAACCAACTTATTTCTAATTATGGAAACTTTCTATTTTTAGAAACTTAATGAAACAAGGGAACTAATTTATTTATGGAAACCAGCTATTTTTAGAAACTTATTTATTTCAGGCAGCTAATCTATTTATGGAAACTTATTTAATTAAGGCAGCTAATCTATTTATGGAAACTTTCTATTTTTAGAAACTTATCTATTTTAAGCAGTAAATCTATTTTTGGAAACATTCTATTTTTGGAAACTTTCTATTTTTGGAAACTTTCTATTTTTGGAAACTTTCTATTTTTGGAAACTTTCTATTTTTGGAAACTTTCTATTTTAGGAAACCTGCTATTTTTGGAAAGTTACTTATTATTACATAATAAGTATAATAACACATGAAATACCAGAAATACTTAATCAAATTAAACAGAATATAAGATAAAACACAGTTTAAGGCTTAGAAACAGTAAAACATGGTAAGAACACATAAAATAAGCTAAGACATGACATAAAACCAGCTATGTATTTAGTAAGCAGATACTTATTCATGTACGTATTTATGTAGCACTAGTGATTCGGAAGTAGGATTCTCGTAGTTCGTCTTTCTCGTTCACTGGACATAAGGTACGGATTCCCGTCCTTTCAGTATGGACATTCTTTCCTTATTAGGATTCCCCGTATGCAGCCAACTGTTTTCCCGTAGTATAAGTTATGAGTTTGATCGCTTATGTTTAATTAAGATTACCTATAGCCATATACATGCATGACCAGTTTCACCTAGTTATGGAGGTACCATAACCATAAAATTAGAAGCACTGATGTTATGACTTCACCACGGCGGAGTGATTGCTCGTGGCGTCCCTTCAGCTTTTGGCCATTTATATTATATTTATCATGTGGGGCGTATGGGTGCATCCTAGTTAAATGTTTTTAGTCAGGATTTCATGGTGAATGTGGTGTGTGCCTTGCATCCTTCACAAGGAGCTGATCCCTCCTACCCAAAGCCAGTATATTAAATTAGAGCCAGCCCCTCTAATTTGCATGATGAGGTCACCCCTCCAAGTATTCATGCACGGTGGATTTTCATGACCTATATTGGCTAATGGTAAAATATGTTAAACAGTTTTCATAAGATAAACATAAGGCTTTTCAAACTATAAAACCAGTTTTATGAACATGTTCCAGGTTTTCCAGGACTTATGCATTTCCGCTGCTATTAAGTCTTTATTATGCTTAGTCATTCATACTATGTCTATATCCGTGCACTGAGCGTTTTGCTTAGCCGTTACTTTCCTTTCCATGTCCCAAAACGGCAGGTACCCTAGGAAAGACTCGAGCATTTGGAGAACGTGCATCGGATGGAAGCTGCTAGAGACTTCTTTTCCTGTTGCCTTAATATATTTATGCTTGTGTAGTCTTTCATTCATTTCTTTTGCTTTATTATGTTTTGGGCTTATGTTTGGGACCCGATGTTTGATTCTGGTTATCCCTATGGTCATGTAATGTTTTATACATTTATCCTTGTATGCTTTGATGACACGCCATAATTACGCGTGACATTTCCATTATCGAAATGGGGTGTTACAGCACAATAACAGGATCCAAGCAACAAAATCACAAGGCATACACTAGAAATACAAATGCAATCACAAAATGAGGTGGTCACTTGGCTGGTGCAAATGACTACTTCAGCCAACTTTGATAAGCTATTACTCACTTAATAAGCCACCAAATTCAACAACCAGATAATCAATAGATAACTTATCACCCAAACTATTCCCAAACCTGATTTCAGACCTTAGATCCAACTAACAAAGAAGTTATTGGATCTGATGTGTTTGACCAATTCCAAAACACTTTTTATCAGATTTTAACAAAACTTCAAATCCTTTTTCCAAACTTTCAGAGACTTAACCAATGACTAAAACCTGTTCAAAAAGACTTGTTTAGACTTCTCAAACCCTAAGAACCAAGGGCACAAGGACACAAGTCCTTGTGAACCAGTAATCCCAAATAGTCCTTAAATGAGCACTTTTCAAACAAACTTGTGATTTTTAAACACAACCTACTGATTTTATCATTCAAATAGCTACACTAGGTGAAAACTAACATATTGCAACCATAAAACACAAAGCACAAACACAAAATCACCAAATCACATACCAAAATGTAAAACAAACAAGATCATATGATTTTTTTAAAGAAATCTTAACAAGAGGTTATACCTGTCCTCCACAACATCCTAGGAGGACTAGCAATGCTCCTTGGACCTTGTTCAACAACTAGAACAAGACCAAGGTTCTTCCACAAGGAAGATGAATGATTGCCTTGGTTGATGTTTCAAAGCAGAAATTCAAGGGCTTGATTTCTTCAACACAATGAACAAACATCCAAACCAAAGACCCTAATCCCTTCACAAGCTTGGTGTCAACAAGCTTGCAAGAGCTTATAGCTTTTGGTTAAGGATTAGTACAACAAAATAAGCAAATTCAGAAACAACTTTTCAAGCTTTTTCAAAGTTGAAAACCTTACCAAACATAAATGTCCTTGAACCAAATGATTCAAGCACACTTATAACAACAAATGGAACTCAGAATCACCTTTAAACAACACCAACTTTCAAAAACATAAAAAGAAATTACAATTTTCTAAAAATACCAACTTTTATAAATTTCAAAAAGGAATTACAAGTTTAAAAGGTAAAACTGGAACAAAGGGACTCTCACAGGTTTAGGTCTCCTTTTATAGGCAAATGCTAACATAACACTATTCATAAACCCTAGAACTAAATTTCCCAAATTATCCTTGAGTTCTTCTAGACGAATCCTTGATATGAGCTGTCCAAAATGATCAAGGACGTTCAAAATAGCTTTGGAGTTAAGCTATGACTCTTAGCTGTTGATCTTGACACGTCATTTGCCTTGGGAAGAAAGTTGTGTTTTCATTGGTGTATGAGGTTGAGTGTGGGGTCCAAAGGTGAGTGGAGAAGAGGGATTTTATTGTTGGGATGGGTTTCTGCATGTGTGAATCACACATGTGCCAAGGTAATTTCATTTTACCCTTTGGTTAAGTGAGTGGTAATTCTGGGTTCATCACGTGCTACTGTAAAGATTTTGATCCGAAAAAGGTGGGTTGTGTTTGTTTGGCGCGTGTTTATATATTTAAACTTTTAGAATGACACAAGTAGTCCTTGGTTTTGGTGAAATGGGTATAAAACGTTTTCAGCCAACAAAACTTTCTTCCCTTTGTTAATTAAGTTTTCATCTTCACACTTTTGGCACAAAACTTTTCCAAAAAGATATCAAGGGTTATTTTTGCCATTTCTCCATAGTTGAGGGACTGAATTTGGACTTTCTTGATCTTCAAAGGTCTTGAATGTATCTTTGACTTCATGAGGGAACATATTTGACAAATTAGAATTAATGAGGGACTAATCTTGCCAATTCTTTAAAGTTGAAGGGCCATTTTTGTAATTTTGAAAAACTTAAGCGACCAAACTTGTAATTATGAATATACAAGGGCTTTAAGTGTCATTTCTTCATTAATTGAGGATCAATCTTGTATTTCTTCAAGTCTTCAAGGGTAAATCTTGGATAATTCATGAACTAGGGCCCGGTTCTTTGTACGGCTTCGTTTCTCGTGTCTGTTTTTCCTTGTTTCTTGTGATCTTTTGTCTTTTTCACGATATCCATACCTAAAATACACAATTAAACAAACACAAGCATATATATGGTAGTTTATGACATTTGTATGCATTTAAAGCCCGAAAAGAACGATGAGATGATGTATAAATGCCATCTCATCATGTACATTCATTGCATATGTGTGTGCTTGGATTTATGTTGTGTAAATCCAAGTTACATGTGTGTACTTGGATATGTTTAGTTGAGTTGTAATGTGTTGTGTAAGTTCTCACTAAACTATAAAGTGATGTAGTTGTGTCTTGTGAGTTCTCACTAAACTATAAAATCATGTGTAGTTATGTTGTGTGAAGTTCTCACTTAGCTTCAAAGTGAAAAGTCTTGAATATTGGGTCTAGCTTTGGATTAGAACTCGACATCTAGCCTTGTGTCGGAAAATAGTGAAGTAGGAAACGTTGTGAAGATTGGTTATATCTTTCGATTAGAAGTCGACATCTAGCCTTGTGTTGTAAAATGATGAAGTGGGCGACGTTGTGTAGATTGGTCCTAGCTAAGATTAGGTCTCGACATTTAGCTTAGTGTCGAAAAATAATGTATGCGATGTTGGAAGGTTTTCTCCGCCAAGAAGGGATCTTGTCGATATAGTGAAAATCTCGAGTAGGTGTACTCGAGGAGTGGAGTAGGAACGAGGATAGAGCTTCGTTGCCAAACCACTATAAATCTTGGTGTCTTCCTACTAGGTTGTTTCTTTCCTTACTCTTCACTTACCTTCATCATCCTTACACTTACTACTTGTCATTCTTAATGCATTAGAATTAAACCTAATCATTATGCAACTAGCTTTCAAGTAAAAGATAATTTTGGTACTTACCTAATTGAAAGAAATTTTAATTAGGAGATAAATCAAAGAGAAACTATTCAACCCCCCCCCCCCCCTCCCCACCCCTTCTAGTTTCTACAATTGGTATCAGAGCGATGGGCAAACAAGATCTTTGAAGTATATTGTACTTTAAAACTTGGATCGATCCATTGTATCCTCAAATTAGAAGGTTAAGTTATACTAAAGTTTCTCTTTGGTCAAAACTATTTTTTTCTTTGAAAATAGGCCTTTTAATTGGTAATATAGCATCTCATCTAAATTAGTAGTATTTATGCATTTTAGATTTACTCTTGAAATGTATCTACTAGTTTGCATCTTGTTATGTGTAGGTACTCATGAAGATCAATCATTCAATTGATTATGGATTGAGTCACTTACACTTGTAGAAAACTCATCTTCTTTTATTTCCAACATCATTGAATGATGACATCAAGATGTATGGGAGTGATACTAGTCCTTGAAGACTTAGTAATCACTTTAGTTGTGGTTAGGCTTCGCATTGATTCCTTGATTGCTTGGAATGCACTTTGTGGCAAGGTACGTTTTCGTTCTTCCATACGCCCTTTTGATCACTCTCTTGATTATTACTTGACTATGTGCTTGTTCTTGGCATCCTTGCCTTGACATTTGATTGTGGTTTGTGATTCTCTTCTTTTGTCCTCTCAAACCTTCTGTGCTTGGATACTTGACTCACTATGGGGATGTAGAGTGAGTTAGTAGAAGCATAAAGTATCAAGCATGATTTCAATGGTTTGCACTCTCACGGTTAGTATGCCCTATATCATGTGTAACTTGTGCAATTGAGCTCATCTCTAGGATGATTGATTATCCCTTGAGATACCAAACTACTTCATAAGTTTTAGTTGGTTTTTACACATTTGGAATTGAAATATTCCAAGGATATTTTTATTGTTAATCTTAGCAATAATTGTCCGATCATGTGGGAGAGAAAGTAAATTTATACTTTGCTCACATTTTGATGTAGAGTAAGACTAATCTTGAAAATGATCTTATTATATGTATCAAAATTGATTGGTATAGTTCATTACCAAAGCCGTCTAGACTTTCGCAGGAAAGGCACATCTTAAACCACTATATATGACACAAGCTCTTTGTATCCTCGATTTGAAGATTGTCATTTGTCTCTTGAGCATTGTTCTTGGTCTTGATTCACTCCTCTTGAATTCTCTCCTCTTTGCTTCTTTGCTACGAGTATTCGTTTGTCCGTTTCGGTCTTTTCCTATCTTGATTCAACTCGTAATCCTTCATTAAGGCATTATTACCTAGTGTTGTGGTGGTCCAATGATTTCGAAAAGGCTTAAGACATATTTTAAGGATCTTAGAGAAATTTGATTTTCAAAAATTCTTTGATTTTCTTTGATAAAAACGCGCCACTGTAGGCGGTTCATTATCTGTTGCGGCTCAAGTACGCGGTTCCATATCGATAAGGAACCGCGGTCAGTACTTGCGACTAAAGTGCCAACCTTTTTATAAAAATCATTTTTCAAACAAACCTTCTCCCTCTTCTCCAATAGAGCGACGGGTTTCAGTTTTTCCACCATTGTTGCACCTTCAAAACCTTCAATCACTCAAGATAATTTGATTCCAATTTGTGGGTTTCACTCATCCTTCATCCAAGATCAATTATCTGTAATTTATTTCATTCAATTTCATATAATTTGTTCTAGGGTTCATACATTCATAATTGGGGCTTTTTTAAAATTGATATTGTATTAGAACCTTACTAGGAATGTGAGTTGACATAGTGATTATACTATGATTCCTTAGGTTCGTATTCATTGAGATTTCACTAAAACCCACTTGTAGAACAATCCGAATTTTAACTAAATAATTTTGGTTAATTGATGGAATTGATATGAACCTATGAACAAGTTGGTAATGACATTGTTAAATGCTTACCTAAAAACCTTGTTTTGAAAAACCAATGTTCAAGTTCATTGTTGATTTTCCATGATTAATATGTTATTGTCAATGATGAACTAGGAACATTGTGAATATGGGAATGATAAGAATTAACCCTTTGTTTGTCAAGAAATTGATGAAACACATTCTCATCTTTTTTGTTTTTTGGTTTATATGTAACAAATGAGTGATTGGGAAAATATTTTTGTGCTTATTTAGGTACTAATAATGCCTTCGAAATATCAACAAGATCACCAACGCACTAGACAATATATGCCAAACCTAGCCGCTTATTTTCCTCCCCCTCAACTTTCCAATACCTATGCCTTAGTTTAAAATCGTTGTTTTCACGAGGGTAGAGTTGTCCAAGAGGATACTGAGGGTTATATATACTAAATCGATGTTCGAACCAATTGGGTTTGATTGTTTGTTGTACATCAAGGACGATATATATCCCAAATTTCTTTTGGAGTTCTTTAGCACATATTCTCTCGTTTCTGATAACGATATAATATATGTTAAGTTCATCATTGATGGTCGACTCATATCATACTCTCTCGAAGATTTTGGCCAGGCTCTTTGTGATCCATTTAGTGGCACTTGTCTATTTATAAATAAATGGAAAGCTTGATGCTCTCCTTGAACCCTTCGATTATGCTCTAAATGACTACGAAGAAATTGACCTTGACTTCATCCTTGATGTCATTTGTTAAGAGAGTAGTGGAAACGTTGTAAGAAGCATCCACTCTAACAAGCGTCTGGTGAAATGCTATGAGGTTCTCTTAAGCGACCTTAATGATTTTATGGTCGGATGGGCCGAAATCCTTAGGGAAAATGTGTTTTGTCTTGGTGGAAACCGGGATCATATTCCGGCGTGTATGGTGCACATGTTATGTTGCATCGCTACCAACGCCAAGTACAATCTCGCATATTATATCGCTCAACGAATCAATTATGCTCTTTCCAAACCCAAAACAAACCTTCCCTATGAAATTCTCCTCACTATCCTTTTTAAGAAGGTTGGTGAAGACTTTCCCGACCTTAGTCTTTCTCGCTTTTAACCTGTTCATCGGGTCATGATACCTATTCAAAAGGTACAACCAAGAAAGCCTAGAAGTGATTGAAGTTCGAGAAAGTGTGATCCACAAGAGTCCGATGATGAGGACGTTGATATGTCACCAAGTGATGGTGGTGGCGTAGGCACTAGTACTCATGTTGGCTGTTCGAGTGAATCCCACCCATCCATGGACACTTTCATGGACGGGTTAGACGAAATTATCCCTCCTCCTCACTTTGCCACTAGTAGACTTCCGGATAACTTTGGAATTGAGGATGTCCATCGTGCTAATCTTAAAACCCAAGGCGAATTGTGATCATTGAGTGGAGTCAAGAGGATCGTTCAAGAGCATAAGCAAATTTATCAAGGGACTTGGAAAAAAGAAGAAGTGAAGCTTTGGTTTATCATGGTTGACATGTTTGTGAACATGTTTAGATTGTTGAACATTATTTCCTTTATCTTTACTTTTTAGGATGTTATGTTTATTAACTAATACTTTGTGTATGGATTATTTAGTATTTTAATCCTAATTGCCTATGTGACTGATCTTTCAATTTACATAGCTTTTTGCATCTTATGTGGTAGTTAGCTTCCTAGTTTTTGATTAATAGTTCACTTTGGCTTGATAAACCTTTGTGTAAAATCTGGGCTAGCAAAATTTTCAAGAAATGCATTTTATGGAACCCTATGGGGGCAGTTCTTTATCTGTCCCGCGGTTCTTTAGCGATAACGAACCGAGACCCTACATAAGGAACCGCCGTTGTGTGTTCCGAGAGAATCTTTGCTTTACACTGTTTTCCCTTAATCTGTGTAAACATTGGTGAAATTTTTGCAAAAACCTGCACTTTCCTAAACTAGGCTACCTAATTTCATTGTTCACTTAAAATGATTTTAACCCATTACTAGTTTAGATCATCCCTTCCTCTGCTTAAACCCTCTCTTGTTGATTGTGTTCTTCATCCCTTCAACTTCTCTCTAAACCTAAACTCACAACCATGGTGTCCACTAGAACATCCAATTCTCCAAAAATTTCCTCTTCTAAAAGAAACCTTAAGATCAAGATTAATTTACCCAAACTTGGTTCTTCATCTTTCCATACACCCAAGAATGAGACTTCTCCTATTCTCATTTCTTCATCACCTTCACCACCTCTTGCTCCATGCAAGACCAACTCAACTCATGGTACCAACCACTCACATGGTTCTACCTCCTCTTCATTCCAATCAAGAATGAATGAGTTGTCCTCACCTTTCACTCCTAGTCCTCCCTTGGATGTGAATACTCAACCTCAACCTTTACAAAGCATCCCCTTTTGTAGTTAAGCCTACAATTACCTCTCTTTTCACTCCACCCAATTCACCCATATCACCTTTGGACACTATGCCTCCACCACCTCCTCCTCCCTCAAACACTAATGCTCCTCTTTTGGGCATTCCTATTTCTCACTTCATGGGTGATCCTTACTTCTTTGGTTTTTCTAGAAGCTTATGGTGCTAATTGCCCATGATATCTCTGTAACAACTACATCATTCAAAACCTAAGGTTGGAGATGCTTGGTCTTCATAGGAGGTTGCATGATTTCTTACTTACCTTGTTCTCCATGACTCCTCCTCCTAGCAGATGAATGATGATTTTCAAAAAAAAAGTGTTATCCTCAAAATATTGAGTCAAACAAGAATGCTCGGTCATATGTTTATTATGTATCGTATATTCGAACTTTGTAATAGGTAGTAGGTTAGTAGTGTATTATGGGCTTAACCTTAAGCTAAGGTTCATTCATAAGTAACCAAAGCCCAAAAGGAAAGCCCGACCCATAATCATATAGCCCATTATGCCACATGTAGGCAAAGGCTATAAATACCCTTCCTAGTATGTTAGGAAGGGTGTTGGTTGATTTCATTCTCTCTTAGTCTAACCTTCCCATTGTTTCACACACTTTTCTCTACTTTCTCTCACTACTTTCTCTCTCTAGAAATCTTCCATCTTTTATCTACCTTTCTTTCTTCTTTATTCATGTAGAATCATCATATTTTTAGTGACAACAATTGGTATCAATCGCCATGGGGTAGTTTTTTGATTAGTTGTTGATTTACTACTTAGTTCGTGTGATTTTAACATAAAATCTACTCGGATTCAAGTTTATTTTTTCTTGTGTTTTCCGTGCTCTATATCTTCCTCTATACATCTTTACATATTTCATACGTGTGGTAAGATTTTGGTTACTTTGGTTTGGATTGAAACAAGTATTCCCAGGTAAAGTTCTCATCTTTCTTGTTGCCTAAAAGTCTCGAACTCATTACTTGTTACGATCTGAATATTGCGATCGCATAAACCTGAGGTTTCTACTTGCGATAGAATATCACGATCACTCGTTACGATCAGTGATTGCGATCACTCGTTACGATCGGTGACTGCGATCGGTGAATGCGATCACGTTTTACGATCGGTGACTGCAATCACTCTTTGCGATCGGTGACTGCGATCATGTGTTACGATCGGTGACTGCGATCACTCGTTGCGATCGGTGACTGCGATCTAAGAGTGCGATCTAAGAGTGCGATCTAAGAGTGCGATCTAGGAGTGCGATCTAAGAGTGCGATCTAAGAGTGCGATCTAAGAGTGCGATCTAAGAGTACGATGTGTATTCCGATGGACATTGCGATGGACATATAAATTTTGTTCGAGTACTTATTAGACTTAACCACTATCTAGACTAGTCCCGGAACGTAGTTTACACGAAGATTAAAAAATAAAAAATGGAAAAATAAAAAAATAGGAGTTAAAATTTTTACGTCAAGTAGATTCAAATTTTTTCCATACTAGTTTTAGGCTATTTCTAGTTCGATTTCAAAATTTGGTGATTACAAATTTTTTAGGTCTACCGTTTTGTCGGGTTGAGGAATTTATTGTTGGACTGAGAAAAATCGCAATTTTCGGAATTTCAATAACACAACTACTTAAGATCCACATTCAATTCATCATTTCAGAGAATATTGAGATGGATTCTACTGCCGAATATCGTGTGACAAACAACAACATAATGGTGGCGGGTAACAAAGAGAGAGACCACCAATGCTTGTGTCGGGTCGATATGATCAATGGCAATCCCGTTTTCTACGTTATCTTGACACAAAACCTAACGGTGATGCTTTAAGGCAATGTATTTTGGAGGGACCCTCTAAACTCTCAATGATTCAAGTTCCTAGAGTACCAGCCATAGACACTACTGAAGAACAACCAGCTTATGAACGTGATGAAAAGAGGAACAACCTCACACCAGAGAACCGTGCTTGGTTTGATGCTGAGAAGGAAGCAATCTACTTAATTCTCAATGGAATTGGAGATGATATTTATTCCACGGTTGATGCATGCCCTACTGCTAAAGAAATGTTTACGGCTATTGAAAGATTGCAACAAGGTGAATCACTTAACAAACAAGATGTGAAAACTAAGATGTTTTGGAACTTTGGCAAGTTTACATCAAAGGATGGGGAATAAATTGATTCTTATTACTCCCGATTCTACAAGATGATGAATGATATGACCCGAAACAACTTGCAAGTTTCCACCATGCAAGTCAATGTCCAATTTCTACAGCAACTTCAACCAAAGTGGACACGGTTTGTCACCTTGGTGAAACAACAACAAATGTTAGACGAAGTTTCATATCACAAGCTCTTTGACACTTTGAAACAATTTCAAAATGAGGCAAATGAACTTCGAGATGAACGAGTTGCAAAGGTTTCTAATCCACTTGCTTTGGTGTCTACCACTCAACATTACCTGATTATCACTCTCGTACTTCAAAGACCTACTCTACTCAATCATCATCACCACGATCATCCGCTGTTTCCAAGTCACATGCTCCAACAAGATCCCGAGGCAAAGAAGTTGCAAGAGCACCATCACCCACACCTGAGCAATCATCCGAAGAAGACAATGATGAAGAACTAGCTCAAAAGGATAAGGAATTCAAGCAACAAATGGCTTTCATTATGAAGCAATACAGGAAAATCTAAATACCCACCAACAACAACCTTCGAACATCTTCAAACCCGAAGAACACCTATGCACAGAGTCCTCCAAGGTATGACACACGAAGATGTGCTGAGAGTCCTCCAAAGTATGATCGACAACCTAAGTATGATAATCAGAGGGCGGCTACTATTGTTGGAAATAGGGAAACTGTTGGTACTCAAGTTGTGCAACAAAGTGGGATTCAGTGTTTTAACTGCAGAGGTTTTGGGCATTTGTCTAGGAAATGCAGGCAGCCAAAGAGGGTTAAAGATTATGGTTATCATAAGGAAAAGATGTTGTTGCGCAAGAAAATGGAAGCTGGAATCAAGTTATCAGCTGGAAGGAGAAATGCTTGACGACACAGATGATGAACTCTCCGACCAAGAACTCGAGGCACATTATTCATACATGGCAAAGATTCATGAGGTCCTTAACGTTACTGAAGATGACAATGGCCCTATTTTTGATACCGAGCTAATTGATAAGGTACAACATGATGATGAATATAATGTGTTTGGTGATACATATGAGCATAGTGATCTACCAACAACAATTACTGACACGTGTATGATGGAAACGGTTGATAGCGATACCACACTCGATTCATCAGACATGTGCAATAATGAGTTTGAGGATGATCAACATGAAAATGAGTATGATGACGAGGAGCGTGTCGCGCTTGCTAATTTAATTTCTAGTTTACAAAAATATGTCAATGAAAATAGAAAGAGTCAAAAGCAATTAAAGAAGGCAAACGCAGCGCTCACTCAAAACTTTGAAGAAAGCAAAGCCGCTCTTATAAAATCTAGTGAGACAATTGATAGTTATAGGGCTGAGCTGCTTCAAAAGACCAAAGAGCTTGAGGGGTACAAAAGTCGTGTCATCAACGTTAAAAAGGACGATTTTGAAAATAAATACAACGAAGCTCTAGCTTTATTAACTAAAGAAAAACGTCAATTTAATGTCTTATTAAGTGATGAACGTCAAAAAACGTACCTTGCCACAACAAAAGTTAATGAACTTGAACAAAGGCTTTCTATGAATACCACCGATTCTGCTAAAATTCTTGACGAAAAGACACAAGAGGTTGAAACATTAAAACAAGATTTCAAAAATAGACAAAGCAAAGATACTGAAAAAGTAAAGGATCTCGAAGAACAAGTCAATTGTTTTTCAAAAAAGTTGTTTATAAAACACATGACTCTATTCAAACCGTCAGAATGATAGCACCTCGATCGTTTTTCAAGGGTCAGCCTAGTTTTGCAAGTCCAAAGTACCTCGAACAAGCTCAAGCTGCGAAGGGTGCTAAATGCAAACATCGTTATACAAGACACTTTGAACAATCTCAAAATGATACATTTGAAATATAAAAGGAAATAATTTAACCATTGTCTAAAACTTTCGATCCCAAGTAAAACAATTTTAGAAATATCAGAGTTATATTTAGGTCCCCAAAGACTTTATCAAATCAACAACAATACGTGAACGTACATTATTGTTTTTATGACAAAAGGGAAAGAAATCTGTTTTAGACCAATCACCACAAAAGCAATCCGCAATCCTTCTCCAGGAAGCTCCGCAATTCATCAACTTCAATACCTGAAGTACATGCTTAAAATCATCAACACAACTGTTGAGCGAGTCTATAGGTTTTCCCAATCAACATTTGAACACAATAGAAAAATCAATCATGATCATTTAATAGAATTGTCGTGCACACAATCTATTATACAGGCATTCTGGTATATAACAATAGCTACTGAATTGTATTAAGCTCATGACACCTACCCCTTAACTTAGTCACCCACGCCTAAAGCCGGCATGACTAGATGAAATTCCAGTACCCCTACTAGGGTATCATTTGCAAGGATACCAATTCTCATTCTCGTAAAATTATCCTTCCTAGCGTGTTACTCAGCATAAAGCCCTGGTCTCGGATAGGGTCGTCAGCCCAATAGTACTATTATTAGAATAAGCGGCTATTCCCAACTCACAACATCAAGTCAGAAGATAGTTAACGGCTCATGAATTTAGGGTCTTTTGCAAATTAGGTACTTATATAATTCAAATCAACAAAGGCAACAAAGGAAACATTTGGGTCCAAACAATCAATCATGACTTGTGTTCATTTTACATTCAAATAGCATGTATCCCCCTCGCGGGTTTTAAAATCATTCAAAACAATTACAAAAGCGAGGCTATAGACTCACCTGGAGCAATAGCAGTAGTAAGACGATCTTCGACGATAGTTGATGCTCGATAAACACAAAAACCGCAACCTATTAAATAAGGCGCGTTAATCAATAATAAACTCGAATAAAATCCATACTTAACATCATCAAACTCAAAATAATGAAATCACAACCAACATAAAATGAAAACAATACAAGTGACCCTTTTACTTCATTCTATATGTTTACTCTATTAGTTTATTCTTTCGATAAAAATCTGCCGGTACACACCAAATGTACGAGCTCATTTACCCCACTTAAACACATCAAATGCTTATGGTACTAATTAGAGATGTCACTTACTATATATGGAAAGACCTGTTAAAAGCCCATCAAAAGATTTTACCTTTAAAGTTCCCTTCCCGACACATTTTTGAACTACAAAAACCGGACTGTTTTACGTCACCGACTCGTACAACCATTTTGACCATTCTAAACAATCCCGTTTACAAATCCGACACTTGGGTTTGAAAATATACTCACAACCCTAAGTTTAGAACCAAACATCAGTCCTTGAATATTTTCACAACTCATTCTATAGTCCCCGAGATTCGATCCAAATATCGACAACAACTTCGGATTGTGTCAATACTCGTCTCCCGGTACACGAATAATCAAAACATCATAACTTCGCGCTCATTTGGAGCTAGAAGCTCTATCTTATATCAAATCGAAGCTAAATGAATTCTCTACAACCCTATTCTATTACTTAAACCATTTTCAAACAGTAAGGTACCCAAAAATGGGCTTGAACCTACTAATCTAAAACATCACCTTAAAAATCATGTCAAATCAAATTTTCAACCCATTTTAACCATTCTCATACTCTTAATATTACCCTAATATCATTTTAAACAACTTAACTAACTCATAACACTCTTGGATGATCATACCAAATTTTACCCACTCAAAATTTCCAACATGCAATTCTCAAAAATCAATTATAACAACACTAACAACATACCCACATAATAAAAATAGATCAACTCACCATGGATCATTAAAAAAATAAAAGTTGGTGCATGTGTATAAAATTTATACCAAAAGATGCACAATTTAATTTCCAAATATGGTCTTTTGTTAGATTTCTTGGATTCAACTTCAAAATCAAAAATCAAAAATCAAAAGCAACTTTTTAACAAAATTTTTGGCATGATCATCTCTTGATCATCACCAACAACACATGCATAAACATAAATTTGACCTACCAACTCTTGAAAAATCAACCTTCATGCATGTTGCTAAATTTAGTACCAAAAGATAGCCCTTGAAAATCTAAGAATGGGACTTGTTTTGTTTTAGCTTGGATCAAAGTAGAAATCAAACCAAAAATTGGTTTATGGTGTGGTGGTGTTGACGGCAAGACAAGAGAGAGGAGGGGAGGGGTGGATTTTATTTTTCACACATTTTGTATGTGTTTTGTGAGTGGAAGTGGTTAGGTGGAAGTTTATATATGGTGGGTGGAGGGCTAGTTTTGCTAATTTGTGATAGTTTTGGACCAAAATGCAATTAAATAGTTTTAAGGGTGGAAAATGTAAATTGTCAATTTTGAAAATATTTACGAGGCTCGGGTTTCATAAAAATACTTTTCAAAAGTTAAAACGCACTCAAAATATGATAATAACATGTTCCCGGTTCGACTTAATACGAACTTAAAATAAAAACGTCAAAAATATAAACATCGAGACAACAAATGATAAAACACAAAAATCTCGGGCATCCGTCGATATCGTGGTCACTAATAATCCTCGCTATTAGTAAAAAGATAAAATAAGACCTCCAACGTCGGTTTTAAATAAAACCATCAATCGTCATTTCATTTAACTCATGAAAAATTTCAAAATTATTCATAAAATAATATTATATAATACTAAATAAATGACCTCGAGTTTGGGTTGTCACATCCTACCCTCCTAAAAGAGAGCGACGTCCCGACTCTCGGCCCCTCTTATACTCACATCACATACCTCCAGAACAAAAGAGAATTCTTTTCCTTAAAGAAATCCTCAAGCGTCCTTCACAATTCAGATTCCACTCCTGGAATTCTTGTATCCTTACAGTATTATCCTTACTATGTTTTGACCTCATAAGAACTCTTCAAAGTGCTTTCTATGAAAAGCAACTTATCTTCAAGTTGAATTCTTTCCTTGTTGTTGTTCTCAAAACAAATTTCACCCGTCATAACGACACCTTAAGCATAACCACGTTTCCCAATTTCAAACTCCATCGATTTCCTTCGATTGCCAACATGACTCTTCTGACAACTCCTTGTTACTAATAAAAGGTCCTTAACCCATACAATCTTATTAATATTGTCAATATCACTTCTAGTTCAGTCATTCAAGTCCACCTACGTTTCTGTAATACATCGATAACCTAATCTTACGTCCATAACTCACGATCTTTAACCTTCGCAATTTGAAGTTCTTTGTGTACCATCAATAGTACAACCTCATTACTAGCATGACAATCATCGTCATATAAAAATTTCAAACAATTTTTATGTCAATCACACACGTACAAGCATACCGTTCAGTGTTCGAATCGTCCTTTCACTCTGTCCATCAGTCTCTGTATAACACACAATACTTAACTTAACTTTCATCTTTACCCAAACCAAAACGTATCGATTACTTGACTTGTGAGATTCCTTCATCACTAAGTCTCACTCTCCCAACTTAGATATGTTTGGAGTGCTCAATATACCATACCTAACTTGGCGTTACAACAAAATCCTTTCCATAAGTTCGATAAAATGTTGAAATCACTTATCTTGACCTCCTTCTCAAATCAGACCACTAACTTAAAATTTCATATTCTTGCTATCAAGCCCACACTTCTTGTCATTACCAAAACTCAAATGTTAAAAGATTTTCCCCTTTTTCCCTGATAAGTGCATTAGCTACTACATTCGCCTATCCCGGATGGTCGCGAATCTCGTAGTCATAATCACTCACAGTGGTATCCATCAACATACTCAAGTACTCAAAATATATAACTGGTAATCCTCTACTCATCTCCTTTATCATCCCATGAAATTAATTATGGAGCAACTTCTATGATCCTTTATCACTACACACTTGATTCCATACAAGTAATATTTCTACCATCTCAAAGCAAAAACCACAACTACATAACCCTTATGAGACGCATCACCGCAAACTACAAACTATGAATACCTCATATCCTTTCAAAAATGACAACATCGGTGTAGAACACAACCTACCCTTTAGTGTTCAGAATACAACTTCCTCATCTGATAAGGATCATATCTCGAAACTTACAATTTAGATGTATAAGTGGGACTCATACATCCAATTCTTCTTAGTCAGCTTAATCAATGGTTTAACAATCAGTGAAAACCATTCGATAACCCTCCGATTATTCCCATCTTAGACCAAGGAATTAACAGATTTCTGTCGGCGTCGTTGGTACCGACCAATCCTTAATCGTTTCAATCTTGGCAAGATCTTCACGAATACCTTTGTTGTCAATCAACTGCCTTAGAAAACGTAAATATTCCAACTAATATTCACACATTGGAAACTTTACATACAGTTTCTCTTTTTCCAACCATCCTAAAAATTATCCTCATATGCTACTTATGTTCCTCCTTTCCTCTTGGATTAAAATAGAATATCTTCAATAGATATAATGACTAACTCATCATAGCACATCTTACACACAAGATTCACCCAGTCCATGAATACGACATACGCGTTCGTCAATTCCAAAAACACCACTTGAAACTTAAAGTACCCACATCAAGTACGAAGAACAACTAAAGGAATATATTCCTTCCTAACTCTTAGTTAATGATAGCCAAAACCCAATGCGATCTTTGAGTACACCCTGGATCCAGACAAGTTGCAAGGATCACACGAATCGTCAATCCACGGTAATGGATACCGATTCTTGGCTGTCAATTTGTTAAGCTCTCAATAATCAATACATATCTGAAACAATTCATCCTTCTTGACTAACAACACAAGCGATCATCATTGTAACGAAACTTAATCTAATACATCCTTATCCATCACTTCTCACAGTTGACCGAATAACTCGTTCCACTCTAACGGTGCCAAATGATAAGGCATACAATTACTACTCAACAAAACACAGAAGCGCTACACAACGAAACGCAGAAACACTACACCTATCGCTCACAATACTCAATCGACACGAACTCCATTTCATAAGGCGACAACAACTTTGCAAAAACATCAGGAAAACCTCAGAATACTCTCGAGTCATTAACAGATCTTCAAACTTCTCCTTAACTACCCTATCATAATTACCTGAGCTAGGAATACATCACATTCCTCTTCCACATACTTCCTTGTTTCCAAACAAGATACTTCTCAAACAGAAAATTCACTCATCACCTCTCATAGTCAACACTCAGCTTTTGCAGCAAAATCTAAACCAGCAGCTATCAATTTATAATGAAGATTAGTCCAATCTCAAGCATCAGCACTTCGCACCACTAATCAATTCATACCAATAATCCACATCCAAAGATTCCAACTCTTTGAGCATCAAGTCGATACTAAACACCTACTTTCCTAAATTCAAGGAACACACTCTAAGTGTAAAATTAACACTAGCAACCTTTCCATCGGTTAACTCCACATCATAATTAATTGTCAATCTTATTGACTCTCCGTTGATAAAACAACTGAATCTTTACAGTTCTACAGTTTCTACCCGATATGAAATCCAACAACATCCTGACATAAAGAATCTCAAGTAAGAAAATACCATTTACAACATTCAGACCATAAGGTTTGTCAGCATCATTCAAACGTAAACCAGAGCGGCAGCATTCCTATTTTGTCAATTTCCTTTCCTTGGACAATTCCTTTGTTTGTATTCTTTCTCACCACAGCTAAAACATATCACTACTCCAAGGGTACTAATTACAATGACTAATCCTCTTGTTCTGCACTTAGTAGCTTTATGACCAGGTTTTCCTAATTCTAGTTGCAATTGTGTAAAATCACTTACATGGTATATAGTACAACAACACACTTACAATTTATCCTTTTATTTCCAGACACAATGGCAGCACGAATCCCATCATTCCTTCCATGATTTAAATATTGATTTTGGTTCTGTCTTTGGTTATTGTTATTATTGTAATCCTTACAATTATGACCTTGATTCGGGTTGGACTTAGCAGATTCCCACTTTCTCTTATTGTTTTCAACAATGCTATCTTTCCTAACTTGCACTTTCACATCCATTAAATCAAACGTCCTCTAAACAGCTTCATCGAAAGATTCAGGTTAAGAAGAAATAATCTCACTCTTGATATCACTAGACAATCCCCTAATGTACTGCTTCCTTGCCTTATAGTCATTCACAAAAGTATCAAGACATAGCAATTATAGCTCAGAAAATTTCCCAGTAAGCAGTAATATCATCGTCCCTTAGCACTAATTGTCTCAATTCGGGTTCCAACTGTCCTAGTTCCTTCTTGGGACAAATCCTAGCAGTCAATAGTCCTTTCATCATGGTCCATGCCTTACTATTAGTCACAACCAATCCTATAGTAGTCACTTGGTATTCCACCATCTTAGTGTACCATCCTGAAATGTAGCAGCAGCAAATTTCACCTTTTTAGTTTCTGAACACCCAATAATCTCAAAAGTACTCTCTATCTTATCAATCCAACTATGCAATTCTAATGTACCACTAATACCACAAAACTGCGTAGAACCCCACTTCTGAAAACCAACATATATATATTCTTTCGAACTTGCAGAACAGCAACAACATTATCATCTGGATCAGCAGCATCATCATTATGTTCAGCAGCATCATCATTATGTTCAGCAGTATCAACTGCAGCACCATTATCTCCAGCACAACTAACCCCAACATCTTGATTCCTTGCAGCACAACCAGCTCCAAATGCTATGCTCTAGCAACGACTTGTTCGATCATAGTGTTCACAGTAGCAGTCGTTAGTTTTGGAAACATATTTCAAGAAACTTAGTCACGTGGTTATCCACTAATGACAGGAATATGCTTCCCTTACTCCTTCTTCCATCATCACAGAAGAAAGAAACATGATAAGTATACATATCAAGAATAAAGAAGGAATTCTTTATCAGGATGTCTCATGGATACTACATGCACGAACAACACAAACTACAATGGTTCATCAACCAAAACTCAAAAGAGTTAATAAAGACACATCATAGATCATGAGGATAATTCAGATTGCGTTTAAATAAGTTCGATCACAAAAAGAAAATAAGATACAAAGAAATCCTTTACGAGATTAGTTCCTTAGACAACAGCTCCTCATCCTCCTTAACATTGTTGTCAGATACATCACACTCGTCTATTTCCCTTTTCACACCACAAGGTCAAATCCATAACCTGATGGCAGCTCATTCTCAAAATCCAAATACTCACTTATACACGGCAGATCAATCATTAGGTAAATCTTAGTACGACTTTCAACATTCCTAAGCTTCCAAGCTCTACTCAGAATCAATCTCACCTGAGGCTCCACTCACTCATCCTTTCAAAACTTACCTACTTCTCTTTAAACCTTTCAATTCAAACACACCAATTCATCACAATCGACCAAAGACTAGCAATCTCATCCATCTTCCAAGTCCTAACAAACTCAAATCTCCACATACCAAATACAACCTTTAAAACCACCTTTCTTTCACATCAACCCTCTAATCACACCAATTTCAACCACATATCTATCATACATCAACTAATCAAACTTCTTCATACCCGATATAAATCGCAAGAGATCGGTTGTAAAATCGTTCATCATCTGGTCTACTGTCCCAGACCCTCGGCAGTATGTAAGGTCATTATTTAAAATTATATACATATTCATTACATAAAGAAAATTACGATAACAAGTACTCAACATACTTTCAAAAACAATAATACATCATCAATACATCATCATAGTATTTACTTAATAAATACTCTAAAATCAATTCAATTTTAAGGGATACATCAACTATATACAATACAAAGCAAATAATCTTATCGGAGCCTTGCGGAGAAGTTGCGTTGCTTTTGTAAAATATTTTCGACACCAAAGTTATAGTTTAGGACATTTTTCAAAAATCGACCTAATTCGCTATAACTAAAAAGCTCTGATTACCAATCTTTAACACCCCCAAATTACATTGCGCAGCAGAAATACACATTTGGGTGCTAAATGCAAACATCGTTATACAAGACACTTTGAACAATCTCAAAATGATACATTTGAAATATAAAAGGAAATAATTTAACCATTGTCTAAAACTTTCGATCCCAAGTAGAACAATTTTAGAAATATCAGAGTTATATTTAGGTCCCCAAAGACTTTATCAAATCAACAACAATACGTGACCGTACATTATTATTTTTATGACAAAAGGGAAAGAAAACTGTTTTAGACCAATCACCACAAAAGCAATCTGCAATCCTTCTCCAGCAAGCTCAGCAATTCCTCAACTTTAATACCTGAAATACATGCTTAAAATCATCAACACAACGGTTGAGCGAGTCTATAGGTTTTCCCAATCAACATTTGAACACAAGAGAAAAATCAATCAAGATCATTTAATAGAATTGTCGTGCACACAATCTATTAGTCAGGCATTCTGGTATATAACAATAGCTACTGAATTATATTAAGCTCATGACACCGAACCCTTAACTTAGTCACCCACGCCTAAAGCCGGCATGACTAGATGAAATTCCAGTGCCCCTACTAGGGTATCATTTGCAAGGATACCAATTCTCATTCTCGTAAAATTATCCTTCCCAGCGGGTTACTCAGCGTAAAGCCCTGGTCTCGGATAGGGTCGTCCGCCCAATAGTACTATTATTAGAATAAGCGGCTATTCCCAACTCACAACATTAACGGCTCATGAATTTAGGGTCTTTTGCAAATTAGGTACTTATACAATTCAAATCAACAAAGGCAACAAAGGAAACATTCGGGTCCAAACAATCAATCATGACTTGTGTTCATTTTACTTTCAAATAGCATGTATCCCCCTCGCAGGTTTTAAAATAATTCAAAACAATTACAAAAGAGAGGCTATAGACTCACCTTGAGAAATAGCAGTAGTAAGACGATCTTCGACGATAGTGGATGCCCGATAAACACAAAAACCGCAACCTATCAAATAAGGCGCGTTCATCAATAATAAACTCGAATAAAATCCATACTTAACATCATCAAACTCCAAATAATGAAATCACAACCAACCCAAAATGAAAACAATACAAGTGACCCTTTTACTTCATTTTATATGTTTACTCTATTAGTTTATTCTTTCGATAAAAATCTGCCGGTACACACCAAATGTACGAGCTCATTTACCCCACTTAAACACATCAAATGCTTATGGTACTAATCAGAGATGTCACTTACTATATATGAAAAGACCTGTTAAAAGCCCATAAAAAGATTTTACCTTTAAAGTTCCCTGCCCGACACATCTTTGAACTACAAAAACCGGACTGTTTTACGTCACCGACTCGTACAACCATTTTGACCATTCTAAACAATCCCGTTTACAAATCCGACACTTGGGTTTGAAAATAGACTCACAACCCTAAGTTTAGAACCAAACATCAGTCGTTGAATATTTTCACAACTCATTCTATAGTCCCCGAGATTCGATCCAAATATCGACAACAACTTCGGATTGTGTCAATACTCGTCTCCCGGTACACGAATAATCAAAACATCATAACTTCGCGCCCGTTTAGAGCTAGAAGCTCTATCTTATATCAAGTCGAAGCTAAAAGAATTCTCTACAACCCTGTGCTATTAGTTAAACCATTTTCAAATATTAAGGTACCCAAAAATGGGCTTGAACCTACTGATCTAAAACACCACTTTAAAAATCATGTCAAATCAATTTTTCAACCCATTTTAACCATTCTCATACTCCTACCCTAATATCATTTTAAACAACTTAACTAACTCATAACACTCTTGGATGATCATACCAAATTTTACCCACTCAAAATTTCCAACATGCAATTCTCAAAAATCAATTATACCAATACTAACAACATACCCACATAATAAAAATAGATCAAATCCCCATGGATCATTAAAAAAATAAAAGTTGGTGCATGTGTATAAAATTTATACCAAAAGATGCATAATTTAATTTCCAAATATGGTCTTTTGTTAGATTTCTTGGATTCAACTTCAATATCAAAAATCAAAAATCAAAAGCAACTTTTTAACAAATTTTTTGGCATGATCATCTCTTGATCATCACCAACAACACATGCATAAACATAAATTTGACCTACCAACTCTTGAAAAATCAACCTTCATGCATGTTGCTAAATTTAGTACCAAAAGATAGCCCTTGAAAATCTAAGAATGGGACTTGTTTTGTTTTAGCTTGGATCAAAGTAGAAATCAAACCAAAAATTGGTTTATGGTGTGGTGGTGTTGACGGCAAGACAAGAGAGAGGGGGGGAGGGGGTGGATTTTATTTTTCACACATTTTGTATGTGTTTTGTGAGTGGAAGTGGTTAGGTGGAAGTTTTTATATGGTGGGTGGAGGGCTAGTTTTGCCAATTTGTGATAGTTTTGGCCCAAAATGAATTAAATAGTTGTAAGGGTGGAAAATGTAAATTGTCAATTTTGAAAATATTTACTAGGCTCGGGTTTCGTAAAAATACTTTTCAAAAGTTAAAACGCACTCAAAATATGATAATAATATGATCCCGGTTTGACTTAATACGAACTTAAAATAAAAACGTCAAAAATATAAACATCGAGAACAAATGATAAAACACAAAAATCTCGGGCATCCGTCGATATTGTGGTCACTAATAATCCTCGCTATTAGTAAAAAGATAAAATAAGACCTCCAACGTCGATTTTAAATAAAACCATCAATCGTCATTTCATTTAACTCATTAAAAATTTCAAAATTATTCATAAAAATAATATTATATAATATTAAATAAATGACCTCGAGTTTCGGTTGTCACACGAATGGACCGATCATGATTGCCCTGTAGCTAACCTCAATAGTGAAGAGACGTCCCTTTGGGATGAGGAGAGTAGATCACCGGTCAATAAAGATTTTGTGAAACCATATAACTATGCTTATGAAACAGTCTTTATGGTCTTTTCACTCCACAAAAACAAAAGTGCGTGAGAAATTGTTTCTAGAATGTAAACAAAGAAGAATTCAATGGAAAAAAGCTTTTGCCACGAAGAGGAAAACTAATATTTTCAAATATATTAATTATTTGCCTCTTGATGCTTCTAAAAGCAAAAGTAGAAAAACATTTGGTTTTCTTAAACACCACATTGATAATGTTCAATCAATTGGGAAAAACGTCAAAAGGATAAGTGGAAAACCGAGATTCCTCACGACATAAATGTGCTTGTGAAAGAACTTTTAATACCTAATACAAAGATAATAAAAGAACATGTTCTTGAGTTTGAAAATTGATTCGGTCTGAAATGTTTGATGATTTGAAATATGTTGAGTCTCTTGAAAAAGATGATGAACTTCAAAATGACAAATCAGAAGTTTCAAACGAATATGATCTACTCTTAGGAGAATGTTTCTCCAAAGATATTTTGTGTGTTACTCTTCAATCTTGTGCTGATATCGATGAATATTATGATGTTGCATGCAAATATCTTGATAAAATCAAAGAATGTGTGCGTCTTGAAATTGAGCTTTCGATACGTAAAGAAAATGTTTATAAAAAGGCTTTTGAGTTACTTCAACACAAAACTGATTTCCTTTAAAAACATTGTCATTCTCTTGAACTTGCTTTGCAAAAAGACATAGGAAGTTTTCCACATGATAATAAATTACAAGAAAAACTTTCCCAAATGTGTCGAGAAATGAATGAAAAGAGTTTTGAAATTAAAGGGTTGAAAGCTCAATTACAAGACAGGTAAATAGCAATTGCAGAGTTGAAGAAACTCGTTGCTAAGATAGGTGGGAAAATTGTGGAACCTAGTGTTAAGAAACCTGTTGGAAGACAACCCAATGCGCACAAAGTGACTAGACCCTTTGTCTTGGGAAAACCATCTGTTTTCTCTAATTCTGCATTTGCAAAACCTGCTTTTTCCCCCAAGACGGATGGGAAGGATAGGTTACCATAACATACTTTCAAAACACATATTTGATCACAAAGCATCAAGAACACAAATGTGATTAAACCAGGGATGTATAGATTGGCCACTAAACCCACACACAACAAAGAAAGTCAATCACCTCAGACTTCTAGAAACACTAATAGACGTGTTTCTTTTACTACAGGAGTAGTCCCCACTGCTAGTGTTAGCCGGCCTCATCTTAAGAGCACTCACATGAATGAAAAGGTTCGGCAAAACAAAAGTCAAGGGAAGATGAAGAAAGTAGAAGACCACCCTAGGTTTTTCAATGTTTCTAAGAATAAAACGTCTGTAATCGCATGTAATGACGATTTGAATGATTCGACTTTGAATGCTTTGAATGTTAAGTTTGTTTGTGTGAAATGTGGAAAGTGTGCTAATGCTAATCATGCTATGTGTGTTTCGAATGATGTCAAAAGTTTAGATACTAGAACTATGAAGCAAACTGCGATGCCTATTAGTGCTAGAAAACCCAAACGCAAAGTGAACCATTCTGGTGCACCCCCCCCCCCCCTTGAGAAAAGTATTGCATCATACTCCACCACTAAGACCACTAGAAGCAGAATTAGGGAATTATATGAGTCTGCTAGCAAGTCGTGGAAATGGTGGTTTGCTAATCAATGTCCTCTAGGATATAAATGGATGCCTAAAGTTAGGACAGAAAATGTGACAACGAATGTTAGTATGCCTTTAAATGTTGCTAAGGACACTAATGATTCTGAAATCACAACTAATGTGGTATCCAATTTAGGAAAAGCTCCATCGTTTTCTAACTCTTTTGCAAGTGATACAAATAATTCTCTTCATACTGGACTCCAGATGCACGATGCACATGACGGGGAATCTCAAGCTTCTAATTAACTTCGTGGAGAATTTCCTGGGTACGGTTCAATTCAGAAATGATCAATTTGTACCGATCCTAGGATATGGAGATTTGGTTCAGGGGAATATCACGATAAAAAGGGTATACTGTGTCGAAGGGCTCAATCACAATCTTTTCTCGGTTGGTCAATTCTGTGATGCAGATTTGGAAGTTGCTTTCAGAAAGAAGAAATGTTTTGTTCGTGATTATGATGGGAATGATTTACTCACCGGTTCACGGAGTACTGATCTTCAAAATAATTTCACTCCAAGACACAACTTCATCATCTCCAATTTACTTCATGGCTAAAACTTCACCGACTCAGGAATGGTTATGGCATCAACGTCTTTCTCATCTCAACTTTGATACCATAAACTTGCTTTCCAAGAATGATATTGTGAGAGGCCTTCCAAGTTTGAAATTCATAAAAGATCATCTTTGTTCTTCTTGTGAGCTTTGTAAAGCTAAACGAAGTAGCTTTAAGAAAAAGACTGCACCAAGCTCTAAAGGACGTTTAGATCTTCTTCATATAGATTTGTGTGGTCCAATGCGTGTTCAAAGTATCAATAGGAAGAAATATTCTATGGTAATTGTTGATGATTACTCAAGATACACATGGACTCACTTCTTGAGGTCCAAGGATGAAACACCTGAAGTTCTCATCACCTTCCTTAAACTGATACAACGTGGTCTTCAAGCTCAAGTAAAAGTGGTTCGTACTGACAGAGGCACAAAATTTTTGAATTCAAATCTGAGGAACTATTTTAAATCCAAAGGAATTGAACATGAAACATCTATTGCTTGAACAACCGAACAAAACGGCGTTGTTGAAAGACGGAACCGTACGTTAGTTGAGGCTGCTCGAACACTATTATCCGATTCAAAACTACCATTATACTTCTGGGTCGAAGCCGTGTCAACCGCATGATACACACAAAACCGTTCCTTAATTATTCCTAGACACGAAAAGACACCATATCACATAATTCATGATCGAAAACCTTCACTAAAAAACCTTCACGTTTTTTGATGTACTTGTTACATTATTCGAGATGGTGAAAATCTTGACAAGATGAAAGAGAAAGGTGATGCATGCATTCTTGTGGGATATGCAACTCAGTCTAAGGGATATAGAGTTTACAACAAGAGAACAAAATTGGTAATTGAGACTATTCATGTCAGATTGATGAATTACAAGAAATGGCACTTGAACAAAACAATTTAAGTGTGGATCCACAACGACAAAAGTCTTCTGTGCACAACCGCACAGAACTCGGAACTCAAGACCACAGCAATGAACCGTCAAGTTCAAAGATGGTTCCTGAACATGTTCCTAGAGCAGATATGACAGTGGCCAGACACTTGAAGAGTTGGAAATGTTATATGGACCAATGTTTGATGAATATTTCACGGGGGAGAAACATGTTGTATCGAAGTCTTCCGCTATCACTCAGGATAAGAGTGATGATACCGATCATCGTCAACAAAAGGATAAAAACTCATCTACTTCAACACGGGTTGCTGCAGATTTACCTCCTCGGAATATCACTTCAACAATCGATCCTACAACATCCACAACTATTTTTATTTCTCCAAAGAACACAAATCAAGCAGACGATGCATTATCTAACGATGACGATTTTCACAACCCATTCGGTACACCAGTATACGCAACTGGAGAGTCTTCTACTCACCATGTTGATCCGTCTAATATGCATACGTTCTATCAACGACATCCTTCAACACATCATTGGACCCGAGAACATCCGTTGGTTCAAGTAATTGGAAACCCTTCACAGCCTGTTCGTACAAGACGACAACTAGCCACTGATTGCGATGTTTGTATGTTCGCACTCGCCGTGAGTACAGCGGAACCAAAAAACATCAAAGAAGACATGGCTGATCATGCTTGGATTAAATCAATGACGGAAGAACTTCAACAATTTGAAAGACTTAAAGTCTGGGAACTTGTTGACATAGCATACGATGTGATTCCATTAAATCTTCGTTCGATCTGGAAAAACAAGATGGATGAAGAAAACACGATCATCAAGAACAAATCTAGGCTAGTGGCTAAGGGGTATGGCCAGAAAGAGGGAATTGATTTTGACGAATCATTTGCAACAGTTGCTCGTATGGAAGCGGTCATGATTTTCCTTGCTTATGCTGCACATAAGGGATTCACTGTTTATCAAATGGACGTGAAGACAGCCTTTCTGAACGGTCCTTTAAAGGAAGAAGTCTATGTTACGTAGCCGGAAGGATTCGTTAATCCTCATTATCCTGACAAGGTGTATCGTCTCCACAAAACACTTTATGGACTCAAGTAAGCTCCAAGGGCGTGGTACGATGAGCTCTCAAAATTTCTGGTATCCAAAGGTTTCTCAAAAGGTTTTATTGATCTAACTCTGTTCACTTATAAATATGGGGATGACATTTTGCTTGTGGAGATTTATGTTGATGACATAATTTTCGGGTCTACAAACCCAAAACTTTCAAAATGGTTTGAAAAAGTCATGCACAACAAATTTGAAATGTCAATGATGGGCGAACTAAAATTTTTCTTGGAATTCAAGTTCACCAATCCCCAAGTGGTATCTTTATAAACCAAGCTAAGTATTGTCAATAGATAATCAAAAAGCATGGTATGACTTCATGTGACCCCGTTGGGACACCATTATCAACCACATCGCTAGATGCTGACTTGGAGGGAAATGCCATAGATCAAACGAGATACCGTTCCATGATCGGTTCCATCATGTACGACAGCAAGCAGACCTGATATTTCACATGCTACATGTTATTGTGCACGTTATCAAGCACGACCCAATGAAAATCACCTCAAGGAGGTTAAACGGATCTTTCGATACCACAAGAATACCATTCACTTGGGACTCTGGTATCCGAGGGAAACCGGTTTCTTTCTAACGGCCTATTCAGATTCTGATCATGCAAGGGTGTCTTGATACACGAAAAAGTACTTCTGGTGGTGCACAATTTCTAGGTCAAGATAAGCTTGTGGGATGGTCTTCCAAGAAGCAGGATTGTACGTCACTTTCATCAACCGAAGCAGAGTATGTGTCTCTATCTGCGTGTTATGCTCAAGTTCTATGGATGAGAACACAACTCACAGATTATGGCTTTCACATTGATAAAGTACCTATGTACTGTGACTCAAAGTCGGCCATAGCCATCTCCTGCAATCCGGTACAACATTCCCGCACGAAGCACATTGATGTCCGATATCACTTCATAAAGGAACAAGTTGAAAGAGGTATCGTTGAACTATACTTTGTTGGAACGGATTACCAATTAGCCGACTTATTTACGAAAGCTCTGTCGAAAAATAGGTTTGAGTACCTCGTTAGGCAAATTGGTATGAGATGTTTCACTCCAGCAGACCTAGAGATTCTGGCAAAGGTGTCTGCTTGATTTATCTATCAAATATCTACTTGTAAATACCTTTGAAAAAGCAAAATACAATAATATAAAACATATAAAAACAAAACACAAAATTAAAAATATTTCAAAATCCAAAAATATTCTTCTCGATATGTCTTTCAGTATCGATAAATGGACGTGCCTAGAAATGTCGCTCAATAACGACACAGGTGTGTACATAAAGCTCGAATGAAAGTTGTAAATATTTTTTAAAACATGTCATTTCTTCTTTTAATAAAGGAAATTGTCTATTTTGGACAATATTTCCAAACGACGGGTAGAGCAATCTATCACGGGTTGAGCTTGTCACAAAACATTCAACGTTTTGAGCTCAACACTATGGCTTGTAATCACTTTCAGAATGCAACCCGGTTCGATATTCATGGGGGAGTGTACGATTTAGTGCGCTTACCCTCAGCAAAAGAAGAGAAATCTTCTTACACTTGTGTGGATTCGTCAAGACATTCAAAGTTTATGAACTCAAGTTTATGCTTTAGAAAAACCTCTTCGCCAAAAAGAAATAGGATTTTTTAAAAAGCGTTGAACATAATTTTTTCAAGAATTTTTGAATGATTATTCAAAATCTTTCAAAAATTGTGTGTTCAACAAACTCCCATCCTCAAAAAGCGAAATGTGGATCACATTAATACTAGGTTTTTTGCCAAGTATAAAATTTGTTCGTCTCGATTCAATTCGAATTGATTACCGTTAATTAGTGCGGCTCAGTCGTTCTTGGTGGAAAATTAAATGGTTTAGTTATCTATTTTAAACTAAAAACAAATTAGAAAATATCGTTGAGCAAAATTAAATCTTTAAAAATTAAACTAAAAGTTATTAGAAAAACACTTGGTAAAAACAGAGATTTCGGGAAGCGTGCAATTTTTGGAAATTAAACATAAATGATTAAAAACTTAACAAGTAAATTTAGAACTTAAAACTCAATCCATTGGAATACACCATCGGAATGTTGGTATCGAAAAGTTTCAAAACTGTATCCATCGGAATAAGCACAAACGTATCAGAATATTGCACACTGAATTCTATCAGAATAACCCCTATCAGAATGTCCAATATCGGAATACAAAAGGTCAATTCTGTCGGAATGTTCAAAGCTATCGGAATACTCAATCTTAAAGCTGTCGGAATGTGTAATATCGAAATGTTGGTTTTCTATCGGAATGTCACTAACAAAAATTTGGCAGAGTTTCGACTTAAAGTAACCTTAAGACCGTCGCAATATGCGATCGCAATGAGCGATCGCAATCCCGATCGGAATAAGGGGGAAAAACCTTAGATCGCAAAGTAAAACCCCTTGGGTTATTGCGATACAATGAAACCGTCGGAATGTGTAAAAGCCCTTAATATTGCGATGAACATCAAATAATCCGAAAATGGAGATAAGCCAAATTCTCAATAAGCAGTTCCAATAAGCACTCTCAACCGAATCTTAAACAAATCAATAAGCATAAATTTGACAACTTTTGAAATATGAAATTCGTGAACTTTATAAAAGAAACTTTAAAAACATTGAACTTTTTGAGAAAACTAAAATCAATAAGCGAAATATGAAATAAGCCAAAAAGCATAACAAGCCTCCAGCTTAATCGTATAAGAACTTATATAGGACTAAAAAGATAAACCTTTTAATCACTTAAACATCAAAACCAAACGTGAATCAAGGATATTTCGGACCAAAATCAAAGTAAAATCAAGAAAGGAAGAAAAAGATTGAAAATTAAAAGCTTAAACTTGAACTTTTTATTATCAAACTCAAATACAAAGATTAAATAAAACTTAAACTTGAAAGAAAATATGAAGTTTAGTGAGAGAAAGTTAAACACTTTCTCTATCTAAAATGAAAACTAAAGAAAGGAAAATAACTAGCTAACCACCCTCCCAATGTGTTTAGGAGGGTATTTATAGGAGATGGGGAGGTGCATGTGTTGCCTCCTCTTTCTTTCTTCTTGTCTCGACTCGATTAAATCCTTTGTCTCTCTCGACGTCGTCTCGGGATTTGAACTCGTCTTATAATTTTCTTCTATAATTAGACTTGAGTTCTTCGACTTCATTAAACTTCCGTCTTTAGACTTTTTCTTCGATAAATCTTCAGAATAGGCCTTGAACTTCCGTTCTTTTTGCACTCTTGATCTTTTGACTTCGTCTTTTCTCGTTTTCTTCGATAAATGCCCATGAAAGCCCGTGGTTTCTTCATTTTTCATCTTTTTGTCCTAAAACACAATAAAAACACAAACCACGCATAATTCCGACTTTTACGACATAAATTACACGTTTTGGTCTTGTTATTATTGGAAATAAGTGGTAAAAGGATAAATGTTTTCACACTTATTAAATCCCCTACACTTGACCATTGCAATGCCCTCATGCAATGCATTAATTTTTAAAGCACAGTTTACATTTTCCATCATAAATAACCCACCTTGGCCTTTATTAAATACTAAACATTAAGGAAAATAAGAAGATAGAAACAAGTAAAGAAATCAAAGACTTACATTGGGGTTTTGGCTGCCATGAATGTTTATCATCCTCAAGTTTCACGTTCTCCATACCAAGCTTAAAAACGAGATCATTGTTATTATAAGTTAGCAAACTAACACGAATTCATGTGGGCCAATTATTTACTTAGACTCCCTTATTCCTACGAGTATCTCTTATATTTTAATTTTGTCTTGAATGATCACGAGGATACATTGTTTGACTTATTTCGATAGTTATTTAGGCCGAAAATAAAGTGGGACGATTTGGTCAATAGTTAGCTAAAGGACAAAATCTTTTAAAACTGCTTCTCGGGACCTCTTAAAGTTCATATCTTGGCATAACTCGCTTCATGATTTGAGACCTTTCTCAGACTGATATTTGGCAGCGACTTCATACTTCGAATCTTGAGAGACGTTCTTGAACATATGGTCTTCTCTTCTTAATAGGAATTTCTTCACTTGAAGTTTTTGAGAGATTCTTCATATTTGGACCACGACTTCTTCATTTTTCTCCAATCTTTATTTTGGACTTTGATATACAACGATCCGCCTCCTTTTAGGACTTGGATCTATTTATCCTCATACCTTGCTAGGGTCTTTTTGGATAGACTTCTCCATGATCTTTTGGGGAATATTTTCTTTTCGTCGTGTGTCTCGATCCTTCATATTGATTTTTGATAAATGATTCTTCATATCACTTTGGATCTTATGCAACAAAATGTAGCCCTCATGCCTTGCTAGGGCCTTTTCGGACTCACCAATCTTCGCATCCCGCTTCAATAAGTTATGCCTTGGCTATGAACTCTAATTAATACCGAGCAACTTTTAAACGATCTTGTGCTAGAATCTAAGAAACTTTTCAAATCGTACAACCTTATTTATTGCAGATATATTTATTAACAAACGATGGGAGAATAGGCTTATAATCAACTCACATAAATTCACGAAAGAATACCAAACTTATAATTGACTCTATCATCTCTCGTTCTCCACAATTTAAAGTCTCAAGGAATGAGACTCGTGGATGCTTAGCCAATTAAATCAAAGTTTTAGGTTATCGAGTCATCTATAGGATCTTGCAAACTCTTAGACTTTTTCAAGTTTAGACTTCACATTTTAAAGTTCCCTTGATAAATGACTCTCTAGGATCAATTATAGGAACTTGCGAAAAGTTCTTGTTCTTAACCCGTGAGAGTTAAGACTTTCGCGTTTTAAAGTTCCCTATATAAAAGCCTAGCAAAACTTGACTTAAACACGTTAAGGATACTAGCTAGAGTAAACTTAGATAAGTAAAATCAGGTTGAGTCAAAATATTCATGACTTTGAAAAATTTAAAACCACTTTATTGAAAATTTATTCTAGCAAAGAAAGTAAATAACGATAACAAAGGAAAACTACAAGGCCAAAATAGATTAAAAATTTCGAAAAATGTCGAAAAATAAAATTTTCTGGTTAAAATGAGGGCAAATTCATGGAAAAGACCACTCACTTCGATAGAAGTCCCCCTACACTTGATATAAACATTGTCCTCAATGTTTAAGCATGTGGGAGTAAACTCCCCTACACTTATGACATTGTGCTTTTTGTTTAAATCTTGCTAAGGAAAGGACAACTATAGTGATTTCAATGTGAACATATAAGATATGAAATATTGAATCACGACAGTTTAGGATAGAACCGAGAAGATGGGTACACGGTATCATGGTTCGTCAAAAGTCATCGAGAATGGGTCTTTGAAGCTTTAATCCCTGCATAAAAGAAGAAACAAGACAACAAACACATCCGGGGCTCCTCTACACTTATTATGAAAACGGTAAAGGATAGATCAACGGGTTGCCTCCCGAGAAACGCTTGTTTTTGTTAACTGACTCACGAGCCTGACTTGACCCAGAACTTAATTAAAGGGAAACGTGGTGAGGGATGGAATCATCTCATGAGAGACGTCCTCACCAAAGTACAACTTCACGCGCTGGCCATTCACCTTAAAATTGGGCCCATTTGGCTGAGAAAGCTCAATGATGCCATATGGGAAGACTTTGGCGACGGTGAATGGACCAGACCAGCGGCTCTTTAGTTTTCCCGAGAAGATCTTCAACCGAGAGTTAAAGAGTAAAACTTGATCACCAACGTGGAACTCTCGGTTCTTAATCCTTGAATCATGGATGATCTTGGTCTTCTCCTTGTAGATCAGTGAGTTCTCATAAGCTTCATTTCGTTGAGCTCGTTGAGTTGAATCTTCCGAAGATCGCCGGCTTTGTTGATGTCGAAGTTGGCCCACTTCAAGGCCCAGTATGCCTTATGTTCCAGCTCGATAGGGAGGTGGCATGCTTTCCCGTACACAAGACGATAAGGTGTACAACCAATCAGGGTCTTATAAGCGGTACGGAAAGCCCACAAAGCATCATCTAACTTATCGGCCCACGAGGCACGATGCTCTCCCACAGTACGCTCAAGAATTCGCTTCAATCCACGGATAGATATCTCGGCTTGACCATTAGTTTGAGGATGATAAGCGGTGGAAAGACGGTGATTGACACCATACTTAGCCATGACTCGAGCAAATTGATCATTGCAAAAATGAGTCCCGCGGTCACTGATTATAGCACGAGGAACACCGAATCGAGCAAAAAGCTGCTTCAAAAAATTCACAACCACCCTCGCATCGTTCGTGGGGAGAGCCTTAGCTTCAACCCATTTGGAAACGCAGTCAACGGCTACGAGGATGTACTTGTTCCCTTTAGATGATGGAAATGGCCCCATAAAGTCGAAACCCCATACATCAAAGATTTCACATTCTTGTATGAAATTTTGAGGCATATCATCTTTATGTGTGATCTTGCCTTGTCATTGGCAAGCATGACAATGTTTAACCATTTCATGAGCGTCATGATAAATGGTGGGCCAATAAAATCCAGAGTCAAAGACTTTCTTCGCTGTGTAGTTGGGACCAAAATGACCACCGGTGGGTCCTTTATGGCAAGCGTCAAGGATTTGTACCGCTGTCGGACCATCAACACATCGACGAATGACAAGATCCGCACATTGTTTGAAAAGGTAAGGGTCGTCCCAAAAATAGTGTTCAATGTCTTTAAAGAACTTTTTCTTTTGTTGGGATGTTAACCCTTCCTTGAGAATTCCACCCGCTAAGTAGTTTGCAATGTCCGCAAACCACGGGGTGTCATCAAGATTTGGATTGATAGACATTAAGGCCTCAAGGGGAAAAGAGTCATTGATCTCTTGATTCGGATGATCCCCTTTGATAAGGATCCTCAAGTCTACTTAGATGATCCACGGCTAGGTTTTCGGCTCCCTTCTTGTCACGAATTTCAATTCTAATTTATTGAAGGAGCAAAACCCAACGAAGAAGTCTTGTCTTGGAATCTTGTTTAGTTAACAAGTACTTCAAGACGGAATGATCGGTGTACACGATGGTGGTAGAAAGGACAAGATAGGGGCAGAACTTCTCAAAAGCATACACTACAACTAAAAGCTCTTTTTAGGTAGTGGTATAATGCAATTAATCCCTCATCATTGTCTTGCTAGGGTAATGGATTGGTTGGATGTGTTTGTTCACTCTTTGGCCTAAAACCGCTCCAATAGCAAAGTCGCTAGCATCACACATGAATTCAAAAGGTAGCTCCCAATTAGGGGTAACCAAGACCGGTGCCTTTGTTAGCTTATCCTTAAGAAGATTGAAGGATTCAAGAGACTCATTGGAAAAAATGAAAGGAGTATCTTTTTCCAAGAGATGGGTCATCGGGCGAGCGATTTTAGAAAAATATTGAATGAATCGACGATAGAAGCCCGCATGACCAAGGAAACTTCTCACACCCTTCACGGTTGAAGGTGGAGGTAATTTGGCTATGACATCCATTTTAGCACGGTCCACTTCAAGACCGGCTTTTGAGATTTTATGTCCAAGCACATTGCCTTCTTTTACCATGAAAGGGCATTTTTCCCAACTTAGAACAAGGCGAGTGTCTTCACACCGCTTAAGCATGCGTTCCAAATTGGCAAGGCAATGAGAGAAAGAATCACCATAGACCGAGAAATCATCCATGAAGACTTCCATAGTTTCTTCAACCATGTCATGGAAGAAAGCCATCATACACCTTTGGAACGTCCCAGGAGCATTGCATAAGCCGAAAGGCATTATTTTGTAAGCAAATGTTCCATAATGACAAGTGAATGTGGTTTTCTCTTGGTCTTTAGGATCGATGGGAATTTGAAAATACTTGAAGAAACCGTCTAAAAAGCAGTAATAGTCATTACCCCCTAGACGTTCAAGCATTTGGTCCATGAAAGGAAGGGGAAAATGATCCTTTCTCGTAGCATCATTGAGTGTGCGATAGTCTATACAAACTCTCCACCCTGTAACGAGACGAGTAGGAATCAACTTGCTGTTTTCATTAGGCACAACGGTGATTCCGCCTTTCTTAGGCACACAATGGACGGGACTAACCCATGGTGAATCCGAGATAGGGTAGATCATTCCCGCATCAAGAAGTTTGATAACTTCTTTTTTGATAACGTCATGGATCTTGGGATTCACCCTTCTTTGGTTTTGAATATTGGGTTTAAAGTCGTCCTCCATTAGAATTTTATGTGTACAAAAGTGAGGATCAATTCCACGAATATCGGAGATTTTCCAAGCAATCGGTTTCTTATGATTCTTAAGCACGGCGATAAGTCGGGATTTTTCTTCCTCTTTCAAGTCCTTTGCTATGATGACGGGTGACTTCTTGTTGTCATCAAGGAAAACGTACTCGAGATGAGATGGTAGGTCCTTAAGCTCTAAATCTGGAAGAGTTTCGATGGAAGGCGTAGTCAAATTTGGTTCATCGATAGAGATATCCTTAGGAGATGGTGGACAAATATTGTCCTCATTTAGAAGTTTCTCAATGGTACGAATGTCTTCATCCCAATTGGAAGGAGAATCATCATATTGCAAGTCCACATCTCCCAAAGTTGCTTCAAATTCTTTCAAGATGAAATCACTTTCTCCAAATGGAGTTAGTGATGGAGCAATAGAGGCAACGATCTCAACAATGGGTAGAGAAGAAGAAACACATTTGCAAGCGTCTTTGAAATGTTCTTCACAAGCCTCATCAAGAACGTCAATGAAATTAACGCTCTCGTTTTCAGAAGGCTGCTTAGAAAGTTTACCCATGTCGAAGACGATTTTATCGTCACCAACTCTCATGATTAATTTGCCCGCGGCTACATCAATGAGAGTGTGACCGGTCCTCAAGAATGGACGTCCAACGATTAATGGAACAAGGGGGTCCATCTCGTAGTCAACGACAACAAAATCCACCGGAAAGGTAAATTTGTCGACGCCGACGAAGACATCTTCGGCTATCCCCACTGGATAAGAAACCGTACGGTTAGCTAATTCCAAAGTCATTCGTGTGGGGACTAGCTCGGGTAGAGATAATTGTTTCCAAACGCTTAAAGGCATTAAGTTGATACTGGCACCTAGATCGGCTAGGGCCATATAATTCTCTACCCCGGGGAAGTTGCAAGGAATGAGAAAACGACCCGGATCACCAAGTTTGGTGGGTAATTTACTTAAGAGCACTGCGGAGTAATTCTCATTAAGTTGGGTCTGAGCAATATCGAGAAGTTTCTCCTTATCACTGAGAAGATCTTTAAACATTTTAGCATATTTCGGCATGTGAGCGAGAGCCTCAGCAAAGGAGATATTGAAATTCAGTTGTTTAAACATTTTGAGAAAGTTAGAAACCTGAATATCATCCTTGTTCTTCAATTTCTCTTTCCTCAACCTCGAAGGATAAGGTATATTGGGTTGAGATGAAGGCTTTGGTATGGAATTCTCATTCACATCCATAGGTGGTGGAGGGGTGGAAGTAGAAGGCGGTGGAATTGGAGAAGTAGACTCGTTTTCCTTTGTCACAATCACCGGTGTAGGTGTAGGAAGCTCGGGTTCCTTTAAACCTTTTCCACTGCGAGTGGTGATTGCTTTCATCTCCCCTCTTGGATTAGCAACGGTGTTACTCGGAAGAGAACCCGATCCAGAGGCTTGATTACTTAGGAAGAAACTAGCCATCATGTTCCTTAAGTCATTCGTTTGACTTTCCAAAGTGTTTCGCATATCGGCTCGAAAATCATTTCCTTGTTTCACCATATCTGCTTTCATTTTGGCCATTTCCGGCTGAAGATTTTGCACTATCGCATCATTAGTCCTCATGTAAGTTTCAACCTCGTGAGTAAATACGGTGGGTTGGTTGGGAGGAGGAGCATGGTAGGCAGGTGGTTGATAAGCGGGTTATTGGTAAACTTGGTTGTTTCTTTGAGGTGGATATGGGGTTCTTTGGGTTTGATATTGATTTGGAGCACGAGGTTGGTTTTGATTGTTGCGATTGAGGTTTTTTGGGTTTTGTGGGGGAAAACCGGGTGGTGAAAGAAAGTTGTTTGAGCGATAGCTTAGCAAATTGCGGTCAGCTTGAGGACGTGCTTGATAGCCTCCTGTAGAAAAGTTACCGTTGGCGGCATACACATTTTCCGGATTGTCGTGATTCGAAGGACAATCGGTGTATGAGTGAGATCCCCCGCATATTTCACATGATTGACTCAAAGCATTAGCTTGGGCAGTGATTTTTTTTGGCATTGTTGGCGGTTTGTACAACAAGCAATTCCACAAGCGAAGTAAGCTTATCAATTCTCTTGTCGGCGTCACTAGTACTATCACTAGCCACATTAGTCCGAACACTCTTGGTTTGCACTCTAGACTTATTCTCAATAATGTCCCATGCAGCATTAGAAGACTTAACCAAAATGTTACCCCGCGAGGCACTATTTAGTGAATCTTGGTCATTCATGCTTAGACCATTGTAAAAAGTATTAATTTGATGCACTTTTGTGAAACCATGTTGTGGACACTTTCTTAAAAGTTCCTTAAAACGGTCCCAAGATTCACTAAATGTCTCACCGTACTTTTGTTCAAAGGTAATGATTTCATTCCGCAAAGCGGTAGTACGTGAGGGTGGGAAATAGTAGTTGATGAACTTGGTCTCTAAATCCGTCCACGTAAGAATACTTTGTGGCAGTTCCTTATCAAGACAATTCCGGGCTTGTCCCTCTAAGGAGAAAGGAAAACGTTGCAAGCGAATCACTTCTTGTGAAACCCCATTATACTTAACCGTATTGGTGAGTTGAAGAAACCTTTTTATATGGTCATGAGGATCATCAAGTGAACGCCCCAAGAATGGTTGAGCAGAGACCTTTTGAATGAAACCGGATTTGAGCTCAAAGTTGTTGGCTTTAATCTCGGGTATGACAATAGCATCGGTGTTGCCCTCTACGTGCGATTGCAAAAGCTCGATCATTGGTTTATTGTCCATGGTGACAATAGGTGGAGTAATGACTTCGGCTTGAGCTGCTTTCTTCTTACGAGCACGAGTACGCATGCACACCTACAAAAGGAAAAGAAAGATAGACAAGAAATATTTTTGGTTTTTATGTTTTTCTATTTTTTTATTTATTTTTTTTAAATTTTATGGATTTTTGAAAATTTTAAAGAAAGGAAAATAACGTTCAAGAATGAATGGATCCCAAAATCCAACGCGTCTCTCACTTAAAACCGTTAATCTTAACGAAAAGAGTCGACAACGGCGCCATTTAATACTAGGTTTTTTGCCAAGTATAAAAATGTGTTCGTCTTGATTCAATTCGAATTAATTACCGTTAATTAGTGCGACTCAGTCGTTCTTGGTGGAAAATTAAATGGTTTGGTTATCTATTTTAAACTAAAAGCAAATGAGAAAATGTCGTTGAGTAAAATTAAAGCTTTAAAAATTAAACTAAAAGTTATTAGAAAAACACTTGGTAAAAACAGAGATTTCGGGAAGCATGCAATTTTAGGAAATTAAACATAAATGATTAAAAACATAACAAGTAAATTTAGAACTTAAAACTCAATCCATCGGAATACACCATCGGAATGTTGGTATCGAAAAGTTTCAAAACTGAATCCATCAGAATAAGCACAAAAGTATCGTAATATTGCACACTGAATTCTATCGGAATAACCCCTATCGGAATATCCAATATCGGAATACAAAAGGTCAATTTTCTCGGAATGTTCAAAGCTATCGGAATACTCAATCTTAAAGCTGTCGGAATGTGTAATATCGGAATGTTGGTTTTCTATCGAAATGTCACTAAAAAAAATTTGGCAGAGTTTCGAATTAAAGTAACCTTAAGACCGTCGCAATATGCGATCGCAATGAGCGATCGCAATCCCGATCGGAATAAGGGGGAAAAACCTTAGATCGCAAAGTAAAACCCCTTGGGTTAGTGCGATACAACGAAACCGTCGGAATGTGTAAAAGCCCTTAATATTGCAATGAACATCAAATAATCCGAAAATGGAGATAAGCCATAGTCTCAATAAGCAGTTCCAATAAACACTCTCAACCGAATCTTAAACAAATCAATAAGCATAAATTTGACAACTTTTGAATATGAAATTCGTAAACTTTATAAAAGAAACTTTAAAAAGATTGAACTTTTTGAGAAAACTAAAATCAATAAGCTAAATACGAAATAAGCCAAAAAGCATAACAAGCCTCAAGCTTAATCGTATAAGAAATTATATAGGACTAAAAAGATAAACCTTTTAATCACTTAAACATCAAAACTAAACGTGAATCAAGGATATTTCGGATCAAAATCAAAGTAAAATCAAGAAAGGAAGAAAAAGATTGAAAATTAAAAGCTTAAACTTGAACTTTTGATTAGTCAAACTCAAATACAAAGATTAAATAAAAGTTAAACTTGAAAGAAAAGATGAAGTTTAGTGAGAGAAAGTTAAACACTTTCTCTCTCTAAAATGAAAACTAAAGAAAGGAAAATAACTAGCTAACCACCTTCCTAATATGTTTAGGAGGGTATTTATAGGAGATGAGGAGGTGCATGTGTTGCCTCCTCTTTCTTTCTTCTTGTCTCGACTCGATTTAAATCCTTTGTCTCTCTCGACGTCGTCTCGGGATTTGAACTCGTCTTATAATTTTCTTCTATAATTAGACTTGAGTTCTTCGACTTCATTAAACTTCCGTCTTTAGACTTTTTCTTCGATAAATCTTTAGAATAGGCCTTGGACTTCCGTTCTTTTTGCACTCTTGATCTTTTGACTTCGTCTTTTCTCGTTTTCTTCGATAAAATCCCGTGAAAGCCCGTGTTTTCTTCCTTTTTCATATTTTGGTCCTAAAACACAATAAAAACACAAACCACACATAATTCCGACTTTTACGACATAAATTACACGTTTTGGTCTTGTTATTATTGGAAATAAGTGGTAAAAGGATAAGTGTTTTCACACTTATTGCACATCCTCACAATGACAATTCAATTGGATCAATTTTTGAGGGGGAGCATTTCAACTTCATGCAAAGATTGACACATCTTTCTCCCGGAGATTTTCAAGACTATTTTTCAAAATTTATTTTAATCAAATTTGGTATCTCTAATATTAAAAGATTTTATATATTAGAGATAGGGGAGAAAATGTGATTAAAATGTGATCTTATATAAGACTCAAGCACTTTAACTCTTACCCACATGTGCAAAACACTTTCAATTATCGATGCACATGTGAAGGGGGAGCATTTCTGAAACGAAAAAACTATCAAGGTGATAAATCTTTTTCAAACACCTTGTTAGACATTTGAAGTGGTTTTTATGGTTACGATCAAATACCCACAACATCTTTAATCGACGATGTTATTGGTTTCAAAAGGGTGGTTAGGTTTAAGTCCTATGATCCAACCAGAACCGGAGGGATCTTCCCAGGGACAATCCAATAGATTATTAGAAGTCCTTAGGAAAGATGGAGTAGAATATGAACGTAGCTGAATGCCGATAAAGTACTGATGCTAGCACTGGAACAATCACAACAAGGTGCTAGTAATGATGTCTTGGTAAGCATTGAAGGGGTTGAAGAATGAAAAATAAATGTAAGGATAAAGGGTGTAAAGAAAGAATCCCTCTATACAACTTAGGCAGAAACCGGGTCAACACATCATGAAGACAAACTCATCATGAACCCAGTGATGAAGTGCACAACCCTTTCTAAGCTACTCAGGCTTCTCTCAAAAGAAGTTTGTTTTATTGTCACGGAGAACAACATAAATTCTATTGACTTTCTCACTCCGAGATAGTTGATATTGAATAGGTGGCATCTGCTCCAGCCTCCGACCACTAAAAGTGCACAAATCGAGTCTAGAGCCAAGAGATCAATCAAATCTCATTAGGACACACGGATGACGAACTAGAGAGTCCTACGCTATATCCTTGTGATATTGCTAGAACACTCAGAGTGATACTACTTAGTATTCACAATGATGAGTGGAAATCCTTCCAGTGTTAACATTAAACAGCACTGCGGTAGGTCATATGTAAGATTCTTTATGAATTGAACATGTGTAAAACTGAAAAGCAATAGTGGTTTGATTCTGAATTGATTCAAACTCGTTTCAGGTTTCTACGCAATATCTTTATGGTCTTGCCAGAACATTCAGAGTGATATTCATTAATATTCACAGTGACGAATGGAAATCCTTCTAGCGTCAACCTCAAAAAGCGCTACGGTAGGTGACTTGTGAGATTCTTATGAATCAAGCTTGTGTCAACTAGAAAGCAACAATGGTAAGATTCTTTATGTTCACTCTTTATGTTCGCAGTCTTGTTTTGAGACGGTCGAGTAAAGAGAACGGCTAGTACAGCCACAAAACCCTGTCAAAGAGATTCTTAATTGAATCTACCTAATCACAGGTACGATATTTAATATCGTATAATGGTCTTCACTGACCGGAGGTAAAACACTACCGATTTAGGACGAATGTCAAAGCCATTCAGTCCGTGTCTATGTTTTGTCTCGAGAAGGTGGCGTCACAGTGTACTCAGCAAAGTCAAAGATTCAAAATCACATACTCATGCCTAAAGACATATTCAACAATTAATAGTGTGAGCATGAGGATGAAGACACAAGATCACAAGATGGCAAAGACAAGTCAAGGATGATTTGAAGATCTCAAGATCAAAAGACAAAGTCGAAAGACAACGACAAAGGCTCAAAAAACACAGCATGAAGAAACAAGACTACTATTACACGTTCAAGACTCATTTATGGCGAGATTAGTAATCTCTACAAATATCCAAATGACAAAGGGTAATGGCCTCTCTTAAAGGGTAATGACCTCTCATTGGGGGAGATTGTTAGCCTCAAAATATTGAGTCAAACAAGAATGCTCGGTCATATGTTTATTGTGTATCGTATATTAGAACGTTGTAATAGGTAGTAGGTTAGTCGTGTATTACAGGCTTAACTTTAAGCTAAGGTTCATTTATAAGTAACCAAAGCCCAAAAGGAAAGCCCGACCCATAATCATATAGCCCATTATGCACATGTAGGCAAAGGCTATAAATACCCTTTCTAGCATGTTAGGAAGGGTGTTGGTTGATTTTATTCTCTCTTAATCTAACCTTCCCATTGTTTCACACACTTCTGTCTACTTTCTCTCACTACTTTCTCTCTCTAGAAATCTTCCATCTTTTATCTACCTTTCTTTCTTCATTATTCGTGTAGAATCATCATATTTTTAGGGACAACAAAATGTTTTTAAAGAAAGTCAAGCCAAGGAAGACTATGCTATAAAGAGCTTGTTTAAGCTAACTTTGTATTAGTTAATTGTTATTTATTTTCTTATATTTCCTTTCCTTCATGAGTTTTTCATGAAGATGTTCTATTGATTTAGTTGTTATGTGTTGCAATCTATGTGCTCACATTAATCAGCCTCAATTTATTTAAAATTGAACCTAAATATATCAAAACCTCTAAAACTTGACTTAAAATTGGATCAAAATGTTATCTAAATATTTTGTCACCCTTTGTCAAAACACTCTTTGTGAGTGTGTTGCTTTTATGCAACCCTAGCATAATCTAGTGCTAAAAGAGGTAAAAATCCAAGATTTGCAAATTTTTGAAAGAGTCTTATTTTTCTTCAAAACCTTTGAAAGTCATGGTTTCAAGTCCACTGTGTGCAGCTCAATAGCAGTCGCGCGGTTCCTTATCAATAAGGAACCGCTGGTCCCTTTAAGGAGCCGTGGACAGCAAGCCCGTTTTTGGCTTATTTTTTGTCTTTCTTCTTTGGACACTGTCTTGGTTAAGATTCCTTGTTTACCCAATTTGGCTAAACATTCCCTAAAACCTTTTGTTTTCATTTCAAATCTTTTCCTTGTCTACTTTCTTTAATTTCTTCTCTTTTGGGAGTTCTTCTCTTCATCCCTCACAATGCATAAATCTTCCATTCCTAACCTTGACATATCTTTGTCACAATCTTCTCAACCTAAATCTTCTTCTTCTAAGCTTTTAAAGAAACCAAAAATCTTGGTTCGTCCCATTTGGATCAAGAAGAAGAAGAATCCTCATGATTCCTCTTCTCCAAAACCCTCCAAGAATTCTTCTTTCTATCCGATCAAATATTGGAATGAGATTGATGTTCGTTTGCAAGTCTTAAATTTATATTAGAAGGTTTAGACAAAACAAGGGACTAGAAGAAAAACACGGGCAAGTATACCCTTTCATTCATAGTATAGCTTTGTAGTGGTAATCCAAGATCGTTCGCTGAGAGTTAGTTTTGTTTTGGTAATCAAGATAATAATTGAAGAAATAAATAGTTGACGTAATATCAATAATAACAAGTATGACTAATATGGGATAGCTCGTATAAGTTCGTGATGATGATAATAATGATCGAGATATGTTTATTTAGGGTAAGAGTGTTGGGAATAAAATGTAGCCATTACACTTGGACGCTGACAAGATCAATCGGGACGTTGATAAGAAGAAAACAAGTGTTGACAAGCCAAGCATTGACTGGAAGATGTCAAGTGTTGACAGGATAAAGTCAAGCACTGATAGAAGACTTAGTCTACACGTATTATGTTTCTAGTTTGTTTCTAGTAAAGATATGATCAACAATGTATTTTCTATGTTTATCTTTACCTAAAATAGCTGATATGTAGACTCTTGTACAAGGCTTCTTATTCTATAAAAGGAGACCTTTAGGTTTATGTTTCATATACGTTTTAACACTTCCATTGTACGCAAGTTTGTTTTTATCAGTCAAGTGAAAGTTTGGTTTACATTGTTTGTGTGTTCTGGTTTGAGTATTAATTCCGCATAATACTTAAATTTTTTTATACACAACAAAGTTTCTCTACGTGTTTAACTTGATTTAATCTCGTTTACACAAGCTAAATCGATCTAAGTGTGGGATCAACAAGTGGTATCAGAGCTTGTTGAGAAACGTTGATCTAAAGAACACAAAAACCCTAAATCGCCAAAAACCCTAATTTACAAGAAACCCTAAAAACATCATATCTACCCCAGAAATAAACTCCTCCTCCTTCTCAACCCCCAACATCAAGATTCCCATGCTAGACCCAGACAATTTTGAGCTATGGAAGTTTAACTTTGAGCAGTATCTACAAATCCATGACTACACCCTATGGAAAATTATTGAATATAGAAACACATTCAATAAAGCTCAAAAGATTGCAGCTGCCATCTTACAAAGAACAAATGTTCAAGGCTCTACTGAAGAGGATCGAAAAGAAAAACCTGAAGATGGTATAGCTGTCTCAATTAAGGACATAACAAAGAGACGGAATGACATGAAAACCCTAAGCATTCTCAAACTCCCTTTGGTACAAGAACATCAACACAAATATAGAAGCTATGAGTCTGCAAAAGATCTTTGGGCAGCCCTTGAAGTTGCTTATGGTGGTAATGCTGATACTGTACAAGAGAAAAAGAAGCAACTCTTGCATGAGTATGCTATTTTTAAAGCTCAACCTAGTGAGAAGCTAAGTGGAATGAGAAGCAGACTTCTTGATATTACAAGCAAGCTGTCCTTCATGGGAACAGTGCTTGGTGATGTTGATATTATCACCACTTTTCTTAAAAGTCTCGGTGATGCATGGAAGATTGAAGCAAGGTCCATAATTTCTAATAACACTCACAAAAGTTCTACTTTTGATGATGTTTACAATAAATTGAGGCTGATAGAGAATGAAACTCTTTTGGATCAAGGAAGCAAGTCTACCAATGGAAATATGGCCTTCTTCTCACATAGTGAAGGTCAAATTTGATCAAAAGGAGTCATACATGCATCCCGTTACTGGATCAACTTGTGTCAACGCTGGATCAAGCCTTGTCAACGCCTCACATTCAGACGCTGACACATACAAAGTTAACTCAACAAGAGTTAAGCCTGCTGGTATTGATCGAGATATTGTGTGTGCATACATTGCTTCATTTCCCAATGGTTCACTGATTACATATGAGGACCTTGAGCAAATTAGTGATGAGCATTTGGAGGATATGGACATAAAGTGGAATATGCCTCTTGCAAGTATAAGACCAAAAAGATGGAATCGAAGATTCAAGAAGAAGATGACTTATAATGCTAAGGACACTGCTGGATTTGATAAATCCAAGGTTGAGTGTTATAATTGTCATCGAATGGGACACTTTATGAGAGAGTGCAGATCTCCAAGAAGATCTGATGCTGGAAAAGCCTCAAGCCAAATCATCAAGGCTCAGGATTCAAACGCTATGGTTGCCATGCAAGACATTGATGGTGTTGGCTGGGATTGGAGCTACTTGGCCAAGGATAAGGAAGAGAACAAAGCTTTGGTTGCAGAAAAGGAAGAAGAAGAGCATGATCACTATGCTCTCATGGAACACTCCTCATCTTCATCAGATAATGAGGTATATGATGATGCATTTTTTAGTAAGGGTTGTCGTCTAAACACTGAAAAACTTAACAAAGAAGTTTTAAAATTGACAACAGATGTGGTTAATGAAAGATGCACGTTATCTAACTATCAACTTGTCCTTACTCAAACTGAAAAAACTATAGCTGAGTATAAGAAAATGGAGCTTGATTTAAAAGATCAAATCAATATTTTAAATCATGATTTAAATGTTAGTATTGAGATTAGAAACATCATGGAGAGAGTCAATGCTGATTTACAGGCTAAATTAGATGAGGCTATCAAGAATAAAGATAATGTAGATCTTAAAATTCAGAGATTTGATAAAGCTTCACAAACCCTAGAAAAATGTGTTATTGAACAAAGGGATTCTAGGGATATGAGTGGGATTGGGATGAAAGAGTATGCTGGTGTTCCACCACCTGCTGGGAACTTCTATTGTGTCCAAAGAAAGGACTTATCTTGGACTGGTTTACCAGAACTCCAAGAAGAGGAATTTATTCCTCCACCAAGAGTTCTTACCCCAGTAGAGGAATATAGGCAGAAGTTGACTGATTTGGACCAATGGAAGAAAGCCAACCCTACCTTGTTTGTTAAGGGTGGCATGCTTAGTGACAGCCCAAATGAGTCTACACCCATCAAAGTGACAAACCCAACCACTGGCAAGACTGTTAACCTTGGCTTAAACGTTGATAGAAAACCTAGTATTAAATATGCAGAAATGTATAGAAAACCTAGGTCACCAAAAAGCCAAATTAGTGATAATGGAACAGGTTTCTTTTCTTCTAGACCTAGAGTTATGTCTAGAAAAGCCTGTTATACTTGTGGAAGTTTTTCACATTTAGCCTATAAGTGTGTCAATGCTTCAAAGGTCATTGCTGACAAAAAGTCAAACATTGTCAAACCCAAATCTTTTGTCCAGCAAAGTCCACAAGTTATTAGACCAGCTCCATTCTTTACTAAATGGTCTAATACTTATGGACAAAGACCTTTTCAGAAGACCAATACATGGTCTAATTGACAATGGGTTCCTATAGCAAACCCTAGGTTCAACGCTGACAAGGGTAATTTCAGCGTTGACAAGACCAAGTTGAACGCTGACAGAAACGTTGCCAGACCAAATAATGGTAGATATTTGCAACCAAAGGGAAAGGGGTCTAAAGCTTCTTCTAGCTTGACATGGAGACCTAAGCAAGATCAAAACCCTAATTCAGATAGGATTTCTATGACCTGTAACAGATTTCATTATATTTCAGAGGTCATAACAAAACCAATTGGGGTTAACTGGGTGTTTAATCCAAAAAGGGATGAACAAGGGGTTGTCATAAGGACTAAGTCTGTTCTTGTTGAACAACCAAATGAATCCAAGTCTGCTCAGGCTTGGATTCCTAAAGAAAACTAATTTGTTTTCTTTATGTGCAGGACATTCAAAAGCAGGTTAATGATTATGGCTATTGGGATAGTGGATGCTCTAGGCACATGACTGTGAAGGAAGATTATCTCACAAACTTCACTCCCATTAAGGATGGTGACAAAGTTTACTTTGGAGGAGGATATGGAACTATCACAGGCAAAGGAACTCTTCTCACCAACAATTTACGTTTTGAAAAAGTGTTTCTGGTAAAAGAACTTGACTATTATCTGTTTAGTGTATCACAAGTTTGTGATAACAAAAATAAGGTTCTTTTTATTGATACTGAATGCTTGGTGTTGAGCTGTTGATCCCAAACTTAGATCGATTTAGCTTTATGTATACGAGATTAGATCAAGTAATACACTTAGAGAAACCTTTGTATATGTTTATGATAATCTAAGTGTTATACGAAATTAACACTTTAACAAGAACACAATGATATAAACAAACTTTCACTTTGATTAATGATATCAAACTTTCTTACAATGAAAGTAGTTTACGTATGAAAACTTATATTGAACATTAACCTAAAGGTCTTCTTTTATAGACATAAGAAGCCTTGTATAATAATCTACGTATCAGCTATTCTAGGTAAAGATAAATATAGAAAATACATTGTTGTTCCTATCTTTACTAGAAGTAATCTAGAATACAATAAATGTGTAGAGTATATCTTCCCATCAGTGCTTGTCTTCAATGTATCAACGCTTGACTTTATCTTGTCAACGCTGGAGCTGTCAGCGTTTGTTTTGCTCCTGTCAACGCTTGTTTTACTCTTGTCAGCGCTCAAGTAGATTGTCTATAATTTATTCCCAACAATCCTCCCCTAAACTTGATATCTACTACAGTGATCAAGTTTCTGAATAAACATTAAGAACTAGGAGGAATCTTACAAACCTTCTCATATTGGTAATAAATAAATCTGATCAAGTCTTTTGCCACATCACTTGAATAATCAATTTCCAGCTGAGTGTTCTTCATCTTCTCCAAGATATCCTTGGACATGAAATACTGACCATCCACAAGTAGATACTCAGCAAACTTTGTAGAACTTAAATAATAAACACCAGCAGCTGAATACAATCTCCATTGAAGACCACTGAAATCATCTTCAAGATCCTTCCAAATAGCAGGATCCTCATCTTTTGGTCCACACATTCTCTTGAATGTGGACCACAGTTTTATTCCATTGGCTGAAGTTGGTGCTTCAGCCTCATACTTGGCCTCTAACATCCTCCATAGGTCTACCAAGTCTTCTCTGTCAAAACTTGCAAACAAAGATATAAGGGTGGTAAAAGTGTGAACCTCTTTTCCATACCTGCCAATCTTCCAAAATCCACATTCATCTTCTTCATAGCTCACAATTGGATTTCTGGAATCTAGTGGTAACACTTGTACCATATCTGAAGCTTTTAATGGTGAAAGATTAAGGCTCTTTCTTATGACAGCTTCACTTGGATGTAATGGATCCATATCTTTGGGAAACTCAAGAGGAACTCCCTTTTTCACTGGTCTGGGAACAAACATTGCCTTCTTGAGCTCCATTTCCTCTGCAAGTTCTTCTTTTCTTTCATCAGAAAGAAGTCTTAGAGTGTTTGCTTCCTGCACTCTAACCCAGATGGGATAAGCTCTACATTCCAACTCATTAAATGTCAATGCCCTCAATTTCTGATAATTCCACCCTGTTCCATGACACCTGAGCAACATGCAGTACAACTCCCTTCTATCCCTTTTCAACTCTGAGAGAACATTGCTTGCCTTGTGTTTCAAAATGACCTGGCAATCCTTTTGTACTCTGAGAAGAATCTCCAAACCCCATATCTGATCTGAAATGGTCAAGTGTGGATTCTCTACACATATTTCTTCCCAAGCATGATACATTTGAACCACCTCTGGCATATCAAATCAACCTGCAATTTCAACTCTCACAATTTCTCCTTGGCCAACTCATCTCCATACTCAAGTATTTCTGGCTGTTCTATGATCATAACACTTGAGTCTGAGCTAGCTGCATCACTTCCTTCTTGCTCTTCTGAAGTGACAACAAATGGTGACTCTCTCACCTCCTTTCTTTCTTGTTCCACAATTTGTGCAGCCAACTTTCTATCAAATTCAATCTGAGCTGCATTCTTTGGAACAACCTCTTCTACCATAATACCCTTACCCTTATCTAATGGATCAATTGTTGGTAAGTTAGATGGTGTACCTGTGAAGAAACCTCCTTGATGATAGATGATGACTGGGATACATCACCCTCATTTGCAGGTCTGTCAACGCCCAATTTTGCTTTGTCAGCGCCCAAAATACTTATGTCAGCGTCCAAATTCTCCTTGTCAACGCTCAAATTTCCTTCCTCAGCGCCTTTTGCAATTTCCTCCAACATGGCTGTAAATGATAAATTTAAGTTTGTAGGAGAGACTAGAGACGTATCAAAACCTGTCTGTTTCTTCAAACTTGTTAGGGCCTCAGCAACATCCAAAGATTGACCATCATGGTTGCCCTTATCACTCACATTTATTTGATCATCCTCCCCTTTGGAAGATTCCTCCATCCCTCTCCTTGCACTAGTAGTCTCCAAAATAACAATCCTCTCCCTCAATTGCTTGAGTTCAAGGCCTTGTGTGCTGACAACTTGTACCAAGTCTGCATTTTGCTTTTGCAAGCTCATGCAGACTGCCGTTAATTCCATTAGGGTCATTGGTTCCAATCTGCCCTCTTCTAAAATGGGTATTTGACCTCCCAAGTCAGATTCATTGGGCATAGATGAGGTGTTAATGATGGTGGGACTGCCTTGGCCAGCTTCTAAGCCGGAACCAATAGTCCCAGCCTCATCCATAACACCAACCACACTTGTGGTGGTGGTTCTCTCTGCTACATGGCTAGGACCACTAGAGGAGAACACTCCAGTAGTCCTTTGGCGTTTTTGTAACCTATATTGTGTTGGTGGAGATGAGGATTTGGATTGGGTGGATGTGGGTTGGTTAAGGGGTGTTTGGGTCTGTGAAGGTTGTGTGTCAATGTTTGAAATAGGCACATCAACGCCAACATTTAACGTATCAGCGTCGAAGGGTTCTTGGTCAATTTGCATATGTTGTGGTGAAGGTAATGGTTCAGGTATTGGGTCAATTTGAGGTTGGGGGTCTGGTCGGGGTTGAGCTACTGCAGTGACAGCAAGCATAGCTTCGGTTAAGGGTAGGTCACGATATAGGGGTGAGTTCATCTTCATAAAAATTGCTTTCTTTTGCACAGGGATCTCATAAAAATCATTATGATCCCTTGTGCAGTATCCTTGAACATCAAGAACCATTTGTAAAAATCTGGGATAAGCTAAAGTCATTTTGTTCCCTTTATTTTTACACATGCCCTCAAAAATCATTTTAGAATAATTAAATTTCTGCCCAGTAGCAATGCACACAATAGCACTTGCAATAGATCTATTGATCTCATTATGTGTAGTGCACTTGGGACTCAAACATTATAGGAGGACATGTATGAGGTACTTCCAGGCTGGGGGAAATTCCGGTTTATGATATTTATTTAAAGTTCCTTCATCAGGAAAAGGATAACCCAAAGCCCTTAGTCCTTGTTCTATTTCACTAATGGGAAGGGTGGTTATACCATCAGCATCATCAAGATGCAAGGCTTGGCGTACCAAAGCCTCAGTAACCACCCAAGTTCTCCCATGAACAATAGAAGATAATGTAGTCACTCTATTAATTGTTGAGGAACTGACAGTGTTCCAAAACTGTTTAATATGTGTGACAGGAATGAGTGGTGCATGAGAAAGAGAATACCTAAAAGGGGATGCGTTCAAATACGCCACCATTTGTGTGTACTGGGGAAACAGAGTATCATCAGATTCAAGATACGCAATCATGTTGTGTTGACTTCTGAACCCCAATTCCAATTCTGATGGTTTAAACTTTCGTGCCATTGTTGAAAGCTGTGAAAATGATTGATGAAGATGAAGTTGATAAGAGAAAATTGTATTGGACAAGAATAATAGGTACCTTGTTTAAAAATAGGAGCCAAATATATAGGATAAGAAAATGCATGTGATTGGCCCAAAAATAGGCAAGTCTTTTCAAAACACAATCATGAAAATATTGAAAAAGAATAACTTTATCTCATGCATTAAATGAGGTTTATCTGCTCCCAAAATTACGGCCTAAAAATATGTCAAAAAGTAACAACTGGGTAGGTCCCCATTGAGTGTCAACGGTCAAAAATAACCTATCAACGCCCAACGGCTATATTCTTGTCAACGTTTGCCATAGCCATGTTAGCGTCTAAATTGGTCACAACAACGCTTGGAAAAATACTTGTCAGCGTCCAAAAGTAAAAATGTTTAAAAATGAAAAATGACCTTAACAAAGTAATTTATCCTAGAGAAGATAACCAAAAAGTTGATAATTATTATAGGGCGGCAAGCACTGTCCAGTTATGCACACTTGCTTATGCAAGATAGACATAACAGTCCTCTAGTGTCCCTTGCTAACCAAAACTCTTAACAACTAAGTTACCTTATGAAATTCCTTGTTACTCCCAGGTAAATCCCATAACAAAATCATTCCCAAGTCTCCCAATAGACCACAACCAATTCTAGGCCAAAAATGTCTTGGCAGCATGCATAGTATATCAACTTTGCATGCTACATTGCCTCATGATTTAGTAAAACTAACTCATACTCACCTGTGGACACAATGTCGAATTGTGATAAGAGTATCATATGGATACCCAAACATCCTAAAGGTTCCTAAAACCTCCCCTTAAACTATGATACATAAGTTGCTAAAAACATGCATGAACATAAAAAATTTATGTCAAGATAGGAATTAAAAATTCCAACCATCATCCATAAACAAAAACATGCTCGAATGCTTCTCCAATGATCCATAAGCAACTCTGTATCCAATGGTATACTGCTAACACCACCTGCACATTTAGATTGAAAACCATAAAACTAACAGTGTTGCTGACTACGCCCCGATAACACATGACAACGTTGAGGGAAGCTTTGTCAGCGTTAGACAAATATATTGCTGACAACGTTACAAAAACACTTATCAGCGTTCAAGCAACCTTTGTCAGTGTTAGAGAAATATAGTGGAAAATCTAAATTATCAAAAAGACCAATAACAATGCATTATCATGTACATACTTTTACAAAAAGACTCCAAAACACATATTATGTGAGATTGATCATTCCAATACTTGTTACCAAGTATTGAAACCTCCCAGTATCAAAAGGTTTAGTTAGTAAATCTGACACATTCTCCTCAGTGTCAACCCTATCTGGTTGTATTAAACCCTTTTCAAAACAATCTCTTATAAAATGGTGTCTAATTTCTATGTGTTTAGTTTTAGAATGATGTACAGGATTCTTTATAATGCATAAGGTTCTGTTATTGTCAACAAATATCTTGGTATGCATGAAATTATACCCATAGTCTAACAGCTGGTTCTGAATCCACAAAACTTGTCCACAACAAGCAGCTGCAGCCACATACTCAGCTTCAGTTGTAGAATTAGCCACCACTGTTTGTTTCTTGCATTGCCAAAATATCAACCTGCTCCCAAGAAACTGACATCCACCAGTTGTGGATTTCTTATCAAATTTATCACCTCCATAGTCACTGTCTGAATATGCAATCAGCTCCAATGGTGAATCCTTTGGGTACCACAAACCAAGACTAGGATAGCATCTTAGGTACCTAAAGATCCTCTTCACAGCATAAAGGTGACTTTCTTTGGGAGTCACTTGATGGCGTGCACAAGCACACACAGCAAACATGATGTCAGGTCTGGAGGCTGTAAGGTACATCAATGATCCAATCATGAATCTATCGTGCCTGACATCAACATATTTCCCATCTCCAATCTTTCCCCAAGGGTGTTCTCTATCCATAGGAGTACTAGCCCTCTTTTCATGTGGAGAAAAGCCAAATTTCTTCAAGATCTCTGCCACATACTTATCCTGGGAGATGAAGATACCATCTTCTTTCTGCTGAACTTGTAAACCAAGAAAGAAGTTCATCTCCCCCATAGCACTCATCTTGAATTTGTCTGTCATAAGCTTGGAGAAATCCTCACTCATCTTTGGATCAGTAGACCTAAAAATGATGTCATCAACATAGACATGGACAAGCAACACATCCTTGCCATTCTTCTTTGTAAATAGTGTCTGATCTATGGTGCCCCTCTTGAATCCATTGTCCACTAAGTAAGTGGACAAAGTACCATACCATGCTCTAGGGGCTTGATGAAGTCCATACATAGCCTTTTTGACTCTATACACCTTGTCTGGATTCTCTGGATCCTCAAAACCAGGAGGCTGCATCACATATACCTCCTCAACAATTGTTCCATAGAGGAAGGCACTCTTGACATCCATTTGATAGACAGTGAAGCCCATGCAGGATGCATAGGCTAAACAGATCCTAATAGCTTCAATCCTTGCAACTGGTGCAAAGACCTCCTCATAGTCTATTCCCTTCTCTTGTGTATATCCCTGAGCTACTAATCTTGCCTTGTTTCTGACCACAATACCTCTTTCATCTCTCTTGTTTCTTAGAACCCATCTTGTCCCTATAGGTCTGACATATCTGGGACAATCAACCAGCTCCCAAACATCCTGAATTGCAAATTGGTGAAGCTCATCCTGCATTGCTTCCACCCAACTCGGTTCTTTGAGAGCATCAAATATCTTTTTGGGTTCCTGTTGTGACAGAAAACAGGCAAACAAACATGCTTGCACAAGAGGGGTATCAACCTTCTTGTGTATATTGGCAATAAACCCACCAAGACCTTGATGAGATCTTCTAGTCTGAACAGGAGTCATAATATCACCAATGATTTGAGAAGTTGGGTGATTCTTCATAGTAGAAGTGAGAACTCCTCCTTCAAAAAGTCTGGTGTACTCAACCTCATTCTCCATGTTGCCAATATCTTCTTCATCAGACTCTCTTTCATCTACATGGGGATGAACTTCTTCATATAAATTGGAAGGTTCACCTTGTTCAAAAGTGGAAGAGAAAAGATGTGCAAAAGTGTTGTCAACGCCTGAATCTTGGTTGTCAGTGCTTGGGCTAACAACGCTTGAACTGTTGTTGTCAACGTCTGAGCCATCAACGTCTGAATTGGTCTTGTCAGCGCTAGATTTGCCTTTGTCAGCGCCTGAAGCACCATGCATGTTTGTATCTGGTGGTACTTAGGGACCACCATTATCTTTACCAGCAGCAGCATCAGCAAAAGCATCTGTCCAAATGGGGATTGTAACATATTCTTGGATAGGAGATGACTTCTCTGCTTGTGATCCAACCTTTTCATGAACCTGTGTACCTGAAACATCAACAACTTGTTCTTCCACAACATTCGAAGTTACCTTCACAATGTCTGGATTAGTGACAGGCATATAATTTAAAGTTCTAGGTAAAGGTTCCAAGTCAAACAACCAATTTGGACCACTTTCAGGATCACTAGGTTTATTCTCTAAAAACCTAACATGTACTCTTTCAAGTATACGTTTTTCCTCTTTAAGATAAACCCTATATCCCTTGCCCTGCACTGAATACCCCATGAAGTATCCTTCATCACCTTTTGCACTAAATTTACCTAAGGCATCACTAGTGTCTAAAACTACTACATGACAACCCAAAGGTCTGAGAAAACCAATATTAGGTTTTCTTCCCTAAAGTAACTCATAAGGTGTTTTGTTCTGAATCTTGTTAACCAATTCTCTGTTTTGAACATAAAAAGTTGTATTAACAGCCTCAGCCCAAAAGGCTATAGGAAAATAAGCATCAGCCAACATGGTTCTGGCTGCTTCAATTAGGGTTCTATTTTTCCTCTCAGCAACCCCATTTTGCTGTGGGGTTCTGGCAACACTAAATTGCCTAATAATTCCTTTCCTGGCACAGAAATCATCTAACTTTTTATTCCTAAATTCACCACCATTATCACTCCTAAGCATTTTAACTTCATTGCCAGATTTCTTCTCAATCTGAGTGATAAAATCAATTAAAGTATCAGCTGTGTCACTCTTCATAGCTAGAAAGAATGTCCAAGTAAACCTAGAAAAATCATCTGTGATGACAAAGCAATAGGACTTTCCATTCAAACTTTCTATATTGGTTGGACCAAAGAGGTCCATATGAAGCAAATGAAGAGGTCTGGTACTAGAGTGCACCTGTTTGGACTTGAATGAGCCCTTGTGCTGCTTGCCTTTAAGACATGCATCACAAGAGTGGTCATTGTGGAAGGCCTTCTCAGGAAAACCATTAACCAAGCCAAGTCTCACAAGCCTATTTATATTCTTAAAATTTATGTGCCCTAGTCTCTTGTGCTACAAATTACTCTCATCTACTGAAGCTTTAGCATAAAAACAAGACATATTGTTATTTATTCTAATCCCATTCAGATTCACATTGTATATGTCTTTATGCCTAGGTGTTCTATATTCAATATATTTCTCATCAGGGATCTTATAATCCTTGCTTAACACCAAACATTCAGTATCAGTAAACATAACTTTATTTTTTTTATCACAAACTTGTGATACACTAAAAAGATTGTAATCAAGTTCTTTTACCAGAAATACGTTCTCAAAATGAAAGTTCTTGGTGAGAAGGGTTCCTTTGCCTGTGATAGTACCATATCCTCCTCCAAAGTAAACCTTATCACCATCCTTAATGGGAGTGAAGTTTGTGAGATAATCTTCCTTCCCTGTCATGTGCCTTGAGCATCCACTATCCCAATATCCATAATCATTGACCTGTTTTTGAATGCCCTGCACATAAAGAAAACAAATTAGTTTTCTTTGGGAACCCAAGCCTTAGAAGACTTGGATTCATCTGGTTGTTCAATAAGAACAGACTTAGTTCTCACAACAACCCCATTTTCATCCTTCTTAAGATGAAATACCTAGTTAACCCCAATAGGTTTTGTAATGACCTTTGAAATGTTATTAAATCTGTTACAGGTAATTGAAATCCCATTATCATTAGGGTTTTGATCTTTCTTTGGTCTCTATGTCAAGCTTGAAGAAGCTTTAGACCCCTTACACCGTGGTTGCAAATATTTAGGTCTGGTCACGTTTCTGTCAGCGTTGGAATTGGTCTTGTCAACGCTGAAATTACCCTTGTCAGCGTTGAACCTAGGGTTTTCTACAAAAACCCATTGCCTATTCGACCAAGTGTTTGTCTTTTGAAATGGTCTTTGTCCATGAGTGTTTGACCCTCTAGTGAAGAATGGGGCAGGTCTAACAACTTGTGGACTTTGCTGCACACAAGGTTTGGGTCTGACAACGTTTGACTTTCTAACAACATTGACTTTGTTCCTGTCAGCGCTGAATTTGTTCCTGTCAGCGTTGACTTTGGGAGCGTTGACACACTTATATGCTAAATGTGAAAAGCTACCACAAGAGTAACAGGCTTTTCTAGACACAACCCTAGGTCTAGAAGAGAAGAAACCTGTTCCATCATTGCTAACTTGGCTCTTAGGTGGCCTAGTATTCCTATACATCTCTGCATACTTAATGCTAGGTTTTCTAACAGTGTTTGAGCCAAGGTCAACAGCTTTACCATTGATTGGGTTTGTAAACTTAATGGGAGTTGACTCATTAGGACTTTCACATAGTAAGCCACCCTTAAAAAATAATGTAGGGTTAGCTTTCTTCCATTCATTCAGGTCAGTCAACTTTTGTTGATACTCTTCAACTGGGGTGACAACTCTTGGTGGAGGAATGAATTCCTCCTCTTGGAGTTCTGGCAAACCAGTCTAAGATAGGTCCTTTTGTTGGACACCATAGAAGTCACCAGCTGGTGGTGGAACCACATAGTAGTCTTTCATCCCAACCCAGTCATGTCCTTAGGATCCCTTTGTTTACTCACACATTCACCTAGGGTTTGTGTGGCCTTATCAAATCTTTGAATTTTAAGGCCAACATTATCTTTATTCTTAATGGCCTCATCTAACTTAGCCTGTAACTCACCATTAACCCTTTCCATGATGTTTCTAATATCCATACTAGCATTTAACTCATGTTTTAAGATATTTATTTTATCTTTTAAGTCAAATTCCATTTTCTTGTATTCAGAAACTGTCTTCTCAGTTTGAGTGAGAGCTAGTTGGTAATTAGACAGTTTGCATCTTTCAGTACTCAGATCACTTAATAATCTTAACACCTCTTTGTTAAGTTTCTCAGTGTTTAACCTATAACCTTTACTACAAAAAGCATCATCGTATACCTCATTATCAGATGAAGAGGAGGAGTGTGCCATGAGAGCATATTCAACATGCTCTTCTTCTTCAATTTAAGCAACCAAAGCTTTATCCTCTTCTATATCCTTAGCCAGATAGCTCCAATCCTATCCCATACCATCAATTCCTTGAACTGCAACCATGGCATTAGGATCCTGAGCTTTAACAACTTGACTTGAGGGTTTACCAGCATCAGATCTTCTAGGAAATCTGCACTCCCTCATGAAGTGCCCCATACGATGACAGTTGTAGCACTCAACTTTGGATTTATCAAATCCAGCTGTGTCTTTTGCATTGAATGTCATCTTCTTCTTAAACCTTCTGTTCCACCTGTTTGCTCTTATACTAGCAAGAGCCATGTTCCACTTAATGTCCATCTCTTCCAAGTGCTCATCACTTATCTGCTCAAGGTCCTCATATGTAATCACTGAACCATTGGATAAAGAAGCAATATAAGCACATACAGTATCCAAATCCAAACCAGCAGGTTTAACTCTTGGTGAGTCACTTTTGAATGTGTTAGCGTCTGAAAAGGAGACGTTGACAGGACATGTTCCAGCGCTGACACATGATGATCCAGTAACTGGATGCATGTAGGAGTCCTTCTGATTGAATTGACTTTCACTATGAGAGAAAAAGGCCATGTTACTATTGGTAGACTTGCTTCCATGCTCTAAAAGAGTTTCATATTCCAACAGCCTCAGTTTGTTGTAGATGTCATCAAACGTGGAACTTTTGTAAGTATTATTGGCAAGAATAGATCTTGCCTCAATCTTCCACGCCTCACCAAGACTTTTAAGAAAAGTAGCATTAATGTCAACATCACCAAGTTGTGTCCCCATGAAGGACAATTTGCTTGTAATGTCAAGCAATCTGCTTCTCACACTACTATGCTTTTCATTAGGTTGAGCATTGAAGACATCATAATCATGCATAAGTTGCTTCTTCTTCTCTTCCTTAGTATCTTCATTGCCACCATATGCAACTTCAAGAGTTGCCCAAAGGTCTTTGGCAGATTCATAACCTTTATATTTATGCTGGTTCTCTTGTCCCAAAGAGAGTTTCAGAATATTTAAGGTTTTCATATCAACCCTTTTCTTTGTTATGTCTTCAGCAGACACAACTCTACCATCTTCAGGTTTTTCTTTCTTATCTGCTTCAGAACATCCAGCAACAGCTGCTCTTCCAGCAATAGCATCAACAATCTTTTGGGCTTTATTGAATGTGTTTCCATATTCAATAATCTCCCAGAGTGTGTAGTCATAGATCCCTAGATATTGCTCAAAGTTGAATTTCCACAATTCAAAGTTGGTTGCATCAAGCATGGGAATCTTGATGTTTGGTAAAGGTGAGGAGGAGGAGGTTATTTCTGGAGTTGACATGATGTTGTTAGGGTTTTTGAGAAAATTAGGGTTTTGGTGATTTTTAGGGTTCTTGTGTTCTTTAAGATCAAAAGTTCCTCAACAAGCTCTGATACCACTTGTTGATCCCAAACTTAGATCGATTTAGCTTTATATATACGAGATTAGATCAAGTAATACACTTAGAGAAACCTTTGTATATGTATATGATAATCTAAGTGTTATGCAGAATTAACACTTAAACAAGAACACAATGATATAAACAAACTTTCACTTTGATTAATGATATCAAACTTGCTTACAATGAAAGTAGTTTACGTATGAAAACTTATATTGAACATTAACCTAAAGGTCTTCTTTTATAGACATAAGAAGCCTTGTACAATAATCTACGTATCAGCTATTCTAGGTAAAGATAAATATAGAAAATACATTGTTGTTCATATCTTTACTAGAAGTAATATAGAATACAATAAATGCGTAGAGTATATCTTCCCATCAGTGCTTGTCTTCAATGTATCAACGCTTGACTTTATCTTGTCAACGCTGGAGCTGTCAGCGTTTGTTTTGCTCCTGTCAACGCTTGTTTTACTCTTGTCAGCGCTCAAGTAGATTGGCTATAATTTATTCCCAACATGAGCAAGGATTTTAAAATACCAGATGAGAAATTCATTGATTATAGAACACCTAGGCATAAGGACATTTATAATGTGAATCTTAATGGAATTAGGATGAATAATAATTTATCATGTCTATATGCTAAGGCTTCAGTTGATGAGAGTAATCTTTGGCACATGAGATTAGGGCACATTAATTTTAAAAATATAAACAGACTTGTGAGACATGGTTTGGTTGATGGTTTGCCTGAAAAGGCTTTCCATAATGACCACTCTTGTGTTGCATGCCTTAAAGGCAAATAGCACAAGGTCTCATTTAAGTCTAAATAGGTGCACTCTAGTTCTAAACCACTTCACTTGCGACATATGGACTTGTTTGGTCCAACAAATATAGAAAGCCTAAATGGTAAATCTTACTGTTTTGTCATCACTGATGATTTTTCTAGATTTACTTGGACTTTATTTTTAGCTTTGAAAAGTTACACTGCTAATACTTTGATTAACTTCATTACCCAAATTGAAAAGAAGTCTAGTAGTGAGGTTAAGATACTTATAAGTGATAATGGTGGTGAGTTTAGAAATAAGTTGTTGGATGATTTTTGTACCAAGAAAGGGGTTACTAGACAGTTTAGTAAAGCTAGAACCCCACAACAAAATCGGGTTGCTGAGAGAAAGAATAGAACCCTTATATAAGCAGCCAGGACTATGTTGGCTGATGCTCACTTTCCCATTGCTTTTTGGGCTGAGGCTGTGAATATAGCTTGTTATGTTCAGAATAGAGCATTAGTCAACAAGATTCATAACAAAACACCTTATGAGTTACTTTGGGGCAGTAAACCTAATATTGGTTTTCTTAAACCTTTTGGATGTCATGTAGTTGTTCTAGATACTAGTGATGCTCTAGGTAAGTTTAGTGCTAAAGGTGATGAAGGTTACTTCATGGGTTATTCTGTGCAGAGTAGAGGATATAGGGTTTACCTTAAGAAAGAAAAACGTATACTTGAAAAGGTACATGTTAGGTTTTTAGAAAGTAAACCTAGTGATCCTGAAAGTGGTCCAAATTAGTTATTTGACTTGGAACCTCTATCTAGGACTTTGAATTATATGCATGTTACTAATCCCAACATTGTGAAGGTAACTTCAAATATTGTGGAAGAACCCGTTGTTGATGTTTTAGGTACACAGGTTAATGAAGAGGTTGGATCACAAGCAGACAAATCAGCACCCATACTTGAGTATGTTACTATTCCCATACGGACATATACACTTGCTGCTGGTGCTGGAAAAGAAAAAAGGTGGTCCCCAAGTATCACCAGTTGACAACATGCATGATCTTTCAGGCGTTGACAAAGGAAAATCTGGCGCTGACAAGACAAATTCAAGCGTTGATGGCTCAAACGTTGACAGCCATGGTCCAGGCGTTGACAGCTCTTTTGACCATATTTTCTCTTCCAATAATTTTGAACAAGGTGAACCTTCAAACAGAAATGGAGAGGTTCATTCAGATGTTGATGGAAGAGAGTCTGAAGAGGATATTGGTAACATGGAAGATGAGATTGAGGATAACACACTTACTGATGGAGGAGTGCTTACTTCTACAATAAAAAATCACCCTCCTTCTCTAATTATTGGTGATGTTATGACTCATGTAAAAACTAGAAGATATCATCAGAATCTTGGAGGATTTATTGCCAATATTCACAAGAAGGTTATACCCCTCTTGTTCAAGCATGTTTGTTTGCCTGTTTTCTGTCACAACAGGAACCCAAGAAGATTTTTGATGCTTTCAAAGAACCAAGTTGGGTGGAAGCAATGCAAGATAAGCTTCACCAATTTGCTATCCAGGATGTTTAGGAGTTGGTTGATTGTCCCAGACATGTCCGACCTATTGGGACAAGATGGGTTCTTAGAAACAAAAAGGATGAAAGAGGCATTGTGGTCAGAAACAAGGCACGTTTAGTGGCTCATGGATATACACAAGAGGAAGGGATAAACTATGAGGAGGTCTATGCACCAGTTGCAAGGATTGAGGCTATAAGGATTTTTCTAGCCTATGCTTCCTGCATGGGCTTTACAGTCTATCAAATGGATGTGAGAAGTGCTTTTCTTTATGGCACAATTGCAGAGGAGGTTTATGTAATGCAGCCTCCTAGTTTTGATGATTCAGAACATCCAGACAATGTGTATAGAGTCAAGAAAGCTATGTATGGACTTCATCAAGCCCCAAGAGCACGGTATGGCACATTATCCACCTATCTGGTGGAAAATGGATTCAAAAGGGGCACCATAAACCAGACCTTATTTACAAAGAAGACTGGTAAGGATTTCTTACTTGTTCAGGTCTATGTGGATGATATCATCTTTGGCTCTTCTAGTCCAAAGATGAGTGAAGACTTTTCCAAGCTTATGACAGACAAGTTCAAAATGAGTGCAATAGGGTAGATGAACTTCTTTCTAGGGTTACAAGTTCAGCAGAAAGAAGATGGTATCTTCATCTCTCAAGATAAATATGTAGCAGAAATTTTGAAGAAGTTTGGCTTTTCTGCACATGAGAAAAGGGCTAGCACTCCTATGGATAGAGAACACCCTTGGGGAAAAGTTGGAGATGGAAAAGAAGTGGATGTCAGGAACTATAGATCAATTATTGGTTCATTGATGTATCTCACAGCTTCAAGACCTGACATTATGTTTGTTGTATGTGCATGTGCACGCCATCAAGTGACTCCCAAAGAGTGTCATCTTCATGCTGTTAAGAGGATCTTTAGATACCTTAGATGTTATCCAGACCTGGGATTATGGTATCCAAAAGATTCACCATTGGAGCTTATTGCATATTCAGACAGTGATTATGGTGGTGACAAATTTGATAGGAAATCCACAACTGGTGGATGCCAGTTTCTTGGGAGCAGATTGATCTCTTGGCAATGCAAGAAACAAACAGTGGTGGCTAATTCTACAACTGAAGCAGAGTATGTTGCAGCAGCTGCTTGTTGTGGACAATTTTTATGGATTCAAAACCAACTGTTGGATTCTGGGTATAATTTCATGCATACCAAGATTTTTGTAGACAATAACAGTACTTTATGCATTATTAAAAATCCTGTACATCACTCTAAAACAAAACACATAGAAATTAGACATCATTTTATAAGAGATTGTTTTGAAAAGGGTTTAATACAACCAGATAGGGTTGACACAGAGGAAAATGTGTCTGATATATTAACTAAACCTTTTGATACTGGAAGATTTCAATACTAGGTAACAAGTATTAGAATGATCAATCTCACTTAATATGTGTTTTGGGGTCTTAGTGTAAAAGTATGTACAGGATATGCATTGTTATTTGTCTTTTTGTGAAATTAGATTTTCCACTTTATTTGTCTAACACTGACAAAGGTTGTCTTAACGCTGATAAGTGTTATCGTGACGTTGTTAGCAACATGTTAGTTTTGTGGTTTTTGATCTAATTGTGCAGGCGTTGTTAGCATTGTACCATTGGATACAGAGTTGCTTATGGATCCTTGGAGTATGATTGGAGCATGTCTCAATTTATGGATGATGGTTGGAATTTTTATATTCCTATCTTGACATAAATTTTTATTTACATGCATATTATTTGGCAACTTATGTATCATAGTTTAAGGGGAGGTTTAGGAACCTTTTAGGACTTTTTAGGTATTCTTATAATACTCTTATCACAATTCTAGATTGTGTCCACTGGTGAGTATGATTTAGTTTACTATCTCATGTGGCACTATAGCATGCAAAGTTGATATACTATGCATGCTGCCAAGACCTTTTGGCCTAGAATTGGGAGTGGTCTGTTGGGAGACTTAGGTATAATTTATATTGGGATAACCTGGGAAGTTACAAGGGATTTTATGAGATAACTTAACTGTTAAGAACCTTGGTTAGTAAGGGACACTAGAGGACTGTTATGTCTATCTTGCATAAGCAAGTGTGCATGATTGGATAATGCTTGCCACCCTATGGTAATTTTCAGTTTATAGGTTATCTTCACTAGGATAAATTACTTTGTTAAGGTCCTTTTTCATTTTTATTATTTTTATTTTTGGACGTTGACAAATATATTTTCAAACGTTGTTGTGACCAATTTAGACGTTGACATGGCTTTTACTAACGTTGACAAGAATATAGCCGATGGGCGTTGATGGGTTATTTTTTTCCGTTGACACTCAGTGGGTCCTACCCAGTTTTTATTTTTGACGAAAATTAGGGCCGTAATTTTGGGAGTTGATAACTTTTAATTAATGCACAAGATAACTTATTTTCTTTTCAATATTTTCATCATTATATTTTGAAAATACTTGCCTCGTTTTTGACCAATCACATGTGCCTATCCCTCCTATAAATTTGGCTCCTACTTTTTAAACAGGGTATTCTCATATTCTTGTCTAACAACTTTTCTCCTATAATTCATCTTTTATAATCTTTTACAAACAGCTTTCTACATCAATGGCGCCTAAGTTTAAACCAAGTGACTTGGTATTGGGATTCAAAAGTCAGCATAATATGGTTGCTTATTTGGAGGCTGATGATGCTCTGTTTCCTTAATACACCCAGATGGTGGCGTATTTGAATGCATCTCCATTACGGTATGCTCTTTCTCATGCTCCTCTCATCCCTGTCACTCATATTAAACAGTTTTGGAACACTGTTAGTTCCTCAACACTTAATAATGTGACTACATTAACAGCTATTGTCCATGGGCGTTCATGGATGGTTACTGAAGCCTTGGTTCGCCAGGCTTTGCATCTTAATGATGCATATGGTATAGCCACTCTACCATTTGGTGAGATAGAACAAGGACTTAAAGCTTTGGGGTATCCTTTCCCTGAAGAGGGAACTTTAAATAAATATAACAAACAGGAATTTCCCCCAGTTTGGAAGTACTTAATACATGTTATCCTTCAATGTTTGAGTCCCAAATGTACTGCACATAACGAAATTAACAGATCTATTGCTAGTGCAATTGTGTGTATTACAAATGGGCAAAAGTACAATTTTTCTAAACTGATTTTTGATGGCATGTGTAAAAACAAGGGTAATAAGATGACTTTGGCTTACACAAGATTTTTACAAATGATTTTTGATGAGCAAAGGTATTGCACCAGGGATCATGATGATTTTTATTCAATCCCTGTGCAAAAGAAAGCTATTTTTAGTAAGACGAATTCACCCCCTCATAGAGACTTACCCCTTACCCAAGCCATGCTTGCTGTTATTGCAGCAGCACAACCTCAACCTGACCCACAACCATTGCCTGAACCATCACCTTCACCTCAACACATGGAACTTGACCAAGATTCCCTCAACGCTGACACGTTAAAAATTGGCGTTGACACTTCCAATCCAGACGTTGACACCTTTCTACAACAGACCCAAACACCTCTTAACCTTCGAACTACCACCCAATCCACATCATCTTCTACACCTCCTGAATTTAGGTTGGTAAAACTCCTAAGGACTACTGGAGTGTTCTCCTCTAGTGGTCCTAGCCATGTTACAGAGAGAACCACCACCACAAGTGTGGTTGGTGATATGGATGAGGCTGGGACTATTGGTACTCGCTTAGATGCAGGCCAAGCCAGTCCTACATCTTTAAGACCTCATTAATGCCCCATGACTCTACTTTGGGAGGTCAAATCCCTATTCTAGAGGAGGGCAGATTGGAACCATATACAATGTTAGAATTGACGGTTGTCTACATTAGCTTGAAAGAGCAAAATGCAGACCTGGTACATACTGTCTCTACCCAAGGTCTTGAACTCAAGCAATTGAGGGAGAGGATTGTTGTCTTAGAAACTGCATAATCTAGGAGAAGGCAGACAAGATTCCTTTCATCAGGGAGGATTCTTACAAAGGGGAGGAAGCTACTACAGAGCCTGTTAATTTGAGTAATAAAGGCTCACATGAAGCTGCTACAGAGCCAATTGATTTAAGTGTCAAAGGCTCATATGATGGAGAATCTTTGGGTGCGGCTGAAGCTCTTACAGAATTGAAGAAGCAACTAGGTTTTGATGTCTCTTTAATTACTCCTACAAACTTGAACTTATCCTTTACAACAATGATGGAGCAGTTCACAAGAAGCGCTGACAAGAGTAAGGTGAGTGTTGACAAGAGTAAGTTGGGTGTTGACAAACAGAAATTGAACGTTGACAGACCTGCAGATATGGTTGATGTATTCCAGTCATCAGCTATCATCAAGGAAGTGTCTTCACAAGTACCATCATCAGATATGGTTGATGTATTCCAGTCATCAGCTATCATCAAGGAAGTGTCTTCACAGGTACCATCATAATATTTACCCATCATTGATCCATTAGATAAGGGCAAAGGAATCATGGTAGAAACAGAGGTTCCAAAGGATGCAGCACAAGTAGAGTTTGATTCAAAGTTGGCTGCACAACTTATGGAACAAGAAAAGAAGAAGGTTGGTGAGTCACCATTTGTAGTTACTTGTGAGGAGGAAGAAGGAAGTAATGATGAATGTTCAAATTCAAGTGTTATGATAGTTGAAGAACCAGAAAGACTTGAATATGGTGATGAGTTGGCAAGGGAGAAACTTAGAGAGTTAAAGTTGCAGGTAGATTATGATATGCCAGAAGTTGCTCAAATGTACCATGCTTGGGAGAATAGGGTTATGGAGAATCCATATATGATAGTTTCAGATCAAATTTGGGGATTGGAGATTCTTCTAAGAGTTCAAAGAGATTGCAAGGTAATTCTGAAGCATAAGGCTAGCAATGTTTTCTCACTGCTGAAGAGAGATAGAAGGGAGCTTTATTACATGTTGCTCAGATGTCATCAAACAGGATGGACATTTCAGAAATTGCAGGGATTATCCTTTGAAGAATTAGAGTATAAGGCTTATCCCATTTGGGCAACAGTGCAAGAAATGAACAATATCAGACTTCTCTCATATGAAAAGAGAGAAGAACTTGCAGAAGAGATGGAGATTCAAAAGGCTATGATTGTTCCAAGGCCTTTGAAGAAGGGAGTTCCACTTGAGTTTCCTAAAGATTTGAATAAAGTAAATCCCAGTGAAGCTGTTATTAGAAGGAGCATTAAGCTGTCACCCATGGAAGCTTCAGATATGGTACAAGTGTTACCTCTTGATGCCAGAAACCCTATCATTAGCTATGAAGAAGATGCAAGTGGGTTTTGGATGATTGGCAGATATGGAAAAGAGGTACACACATTTACTACTCTTATGTCTCTATTTGCAAGTATGGATAGGGAAGACTTGGTAGACCTTTGGAGGTTATTGCTGGCCAAGTATGAGACTGAAGCACCTACTTCAGTCAATGGAATAAAGCTTTGGTCAACATTCAAGAGAATGTGTGCACCAGAAGAAGAAGATCCTGTTTGGAAGGATCTTGAGGATGATATCAGTGGACTTCAATGGCGTTTGTATTCAGCTGCTGGTGTGTATTATTTGAGTTCTACAAAGTTAATGAATATCTTCTTGTGGATGCTGAGTATCCCATGTTCAAAGAAGTTTTTGAAAAGATGAAGACAACACAGCTGGAGATTGACTACTCAAGTGACGTGACCAAAGATTTGATTAGGCATGTTTATTACCAATTTGATAAGATTTGTAAGAATCCTCCAAGTTCTTAGTTTTTATTCAGAAACTTGATTGCTATTTCAGAAGTTTGATTTCCATGTTCAAAGAAGTTTGATTTCCACGTATTGATATTTCAGAACCTCGTTGTTATAACCATGATGTTTTCTTTGGAATTATTTTGCTAATATGGATTGAACAACCATCATCCATACTTAGTTACATGCCATTGTTTTATGCATGATGTTTTTTTTGTGAATGTTGACTAGTATGAACTGAATCACAGTAGTACATACTTAGTCACACATTTATGTTTGGTTTAGACAATTGGTTTTCATGCACTCATTTCATTTTCATTTCATGTATTCATTTCATGCATTCATCTCATTGTCGTAGGAATTATGACGAAGTAATGGTTGGTACAGGACTGGCCCTATTTAGTCTCATGTGCTTTTATCAGAACATTTGTTGATTAGTGGACCGACCCATAGGCGTCCACACTTGTCTTTTAATTTGTGAACCGACCCATAGGCATTCACTCATGTACATATCATCATAGTTATTAACCATGCACTTTAAACTGTTTCATGCATTTTAAACTATTTTATGCATTATAAACTGTTTCATGCTTTATACATTATTCATATATCTTTTGTGATCATTTCGTGTTATATCAGAATCATTATTTAAGTTGCATTGTTTTGCATTGTTAAACGACTCCTAGTCGTCTACACCGTCGTTTCTCAAAATTTATGTCATTATAGTCATAACTTTTTCATGTAATCTCATTTATTGTTACGTTTCCTTACATCGATTATGTTGTCATACTATCATGGTTAACCTTGTTTTCATGTTGATTATGATTCAGGTTCCAATATGAAAATTTTGGTTTCATGTTTCCTCGTGTTGAATTCGCCCTTATGTTAGCCATTAACGGACCGTATTTAAATCATGCTTTCATGATAGTCATGGTTGGTTTCATTGATCATGTTTTTATGGTGGCAATAATTTGATTCCATTTAATCGTGTTTTGTGCCTCTTATGCAACTAGAATTATGTATACGCTAAATTAGCTAGGTTATTACGTGTTCCTTGATCATGTTAGATGGTTGATAACGTATTGCTCATCTCATTTGAATCACATGTGTACTCCATGTACCATGTTCCATGTTTACTTCATGTATCATGCTCCAGACTTATTCCAGTTACCGCACTCCATGTGTGATATAAATCCATTTTCAATTTACTCAGACATTTTTTTCTTATCCAATGTTGCTTAAAACATGATACCGTTCCCAGCTCGGATATTTTTACAGAGCAATGAAGAAGGCGATAAATCAGAGCAACCCGAATAGAATTTCATTAATCCACCAGACGTACCGTTTCATTCCTTATTCATACCTTTTCAGATTGTATGTCACATGTTATTCAGTGGTCTTTCCAGCATATGAGTGGAGACCTGTACCAGCCGGCCACTCAGCTGAAAGTTATATGAATCGCAGTCATTAGGTAGTAACAACTACCGTGACAGCAAACACTCTGACTATAACGACGAAACTTTGGTTACATACATGATCATAAATACAAAGAATTGGCAGTCCAACCGATCCGCCAAATTCTGGCATGAGGACCTAAGAATTTGAATTTCTTTGTTTCACATCTCTAGACCCATGTCAAGACGCCAGTCAAGACACATGTCTTACGCATATCTTCTCAAGACACGAGTCAGGACCCATGACTCACGTTTACCATCTGGAATAGCTCTGCGTAATTCAGAATACCCTCCGAGGGGTGTAACCATTATGTTGTGCCAGGAGTAAATCAGGCTATAAGAACTTCAACCTCATCACCGGAGTGTGGTTCACGTTTGAACACGCAGTGTTCATTCTGTAGGAGGCAGGTGAAGCACATTCGGTAGGAACCTGCAACGTTTTACCTCATATATTACCAAACCACTTTCATTGCTTGATGTCATAATTCATATATCCATGACCATAAAGACGCCATTCGTATCATCCATGTGTACGAAGGCACTTATTTTAGTGTGACGATAAGATCCAATCTGCTAACATATTTCCCTCGGAAAGATGTGAGTTAAATATGATTTTTGTTATCGACTATGAACAGCAACACACGTTGTAATGGACCACCATTCATATCATATTATGTACAGTTATGTTCAGGCTCCTGAATACATTCAGCATGGTTTTCTATCAAGAAAATCTGTACTAGTCATTTATGTTTTACTAGCATGTGATTGTCATTCCATGGCTGCGAAGATTTTTCTAGCTATCATTATGACATGACTTATGAAACTCCTTTTATCCAGAATCAACCGATGATTTCAAAATTTCCAGATAAGACTTTAGAAGAACCTCCGAATATACTTCCTATCTGCCAGCTGGAATATAACATCAAGCAGATTAGGGAGCAAAACTAGTTTTCAAGGATCTTCATCGCATGGCCTTCCTGAGCTAGAAGAGTTGAAGAATCAGCTAAAGAGATGCCTGAACAAGGTTCATCCATCAGGTGCATCACCCTGGTGTGCACCGGTCTTGTTTATTAAGGAGAAGGACGCTAACATGAGATTTTTGTCGACTACCGTCGATTTAAACAAATCACCATTCATGACCGTTATTTCCCTCCACGTATTGACGATGTATACGATCGATTACAAAGTGCTAAGCACTTTTCCAAGAACAATATACAATCATGCTGACAACAGTGGCGAGTGAAAGAGCAGGACATTTCCATGACTGCTTTTCGCACACGATTTGGTCATGTTAAATTCATGATTTTGTTGAGTCTCATGAATGCTCTAGTAGCATTACGGATATGATGGATGGAGTTTCCCCATGAACTCATAAACAAATTCATTATTGTTTATCATTTACAGTCCGACCTTCTCGAAGCCTAGAGAAGGGTATGAAGACCATATTTGCACTATGTTGCAAATTTTATGACAGAAGGAATTGCACCTTGAAATTTTTCTTTCTTCTGGTTGATTTTAGTAACACGCTGAATCACATTGATTCTGCCGGTTAACCTTACCATGACCCGGCTTACGCGTAAGCAGAGAACCCTACATAAATTATGTTTCCCAAAGGGTCCTACGTTAAGAGTAGTCTAACTATAGAAACTCTTAGTTTTTCGAATTTCTATGTATCCATTTTCTATGAAGCAAGGTAAAGTTAAGTTCATATCTAAGTATCTGCCATACCGATAGGTTAAGATAGAACACCAACATGTCAAGAGTTATTTCCACCCATGGAAATTGTGAAACGGATAAGGGACAAGACCTCCATGTAATTGTTACCAGACCATCGCAAGCTCAGAAGAAGCATGATGCTCTCTTGATTGTTTTCAATAGTTTAACCAAGTCTGCAAAATCCTTTCATCAGTAGCGATTTCACAGCTAGCAGATTATCAGACATTGTCCAGCCAGAGATCGAACGATCACTGGGCACTTTTTCAACTATCAGTTCATATGAAAAATCGCGTACGCATTCATCATTAAGTTCACGTCCTCGTTAAATTATATGTTTTGCTTTTGCATTTACGTTCACGACACTATTCCCGTTCATGATCATATTCTAGCTTACGATTTAAGTTTTGTCTTGTTCTTGAAAGTTTACAGAAAGCTTGGGAGACCAGACTCGAGTTTAATAAACTATTCATCTTCAGGCTGACGCTTCACGTCACATTCCGCGTCTTAGCTCTTATCGATTGACGTTACCACCTTAGTTTTTCCATGTTCATAATATGTTTCACATGTCATGTTCATTCCACGTTGCTCATATCATGTACACGATATGTTGCACGTGTCACGTCCACCATAGTCTGCCCATGTTACATTTACCATATCTCCACGTATCACGTTCATAATTGCTCACGTATCACGTTCACAAGTGTTCACGTACTACGTTTTAGTATGTCTCGTACATCATTACTAAGACGTTTCTTGTGTCATTTATTCCAGATATTTGGCATCGTAACATTTTGTTATCCTTACATGTCATACATTAGCCATTCGATCAGATCATGAGAACCCATCTCTCGTTGGGGAATCAGAAACTTTTGTATCATCAAGACAGAGTCATGAAGATCAAGATTTTTATTATTACTTCTCGTCAAGACCAATTAGAAGATCGTTCCGAGAGGGAAGCCACTTAGAAACGAAGGAGTCCATCTGGATTCTTACCCTCTTTTCGGTCCATGTGTTAGATATATTCGTTTCAATTACGTCACGTTTCATGTCCTTTCCAGCCATATCTTATCCATATCCTTTCAGCTTACATGTCCTTTTAGTCCTCGTGTACCTTCAGTTCTTATAACTCTATCAGTTAGCTTACCTTTAATTCAATGACGAATGATCCTTTTAGAGGGGAAGAATTGTAAAATCCGCAACATTATCACGACCCTAATTCGAGGACGAATTATTCTTTTAGAGGGGAAGAGTTGTAAAACCCGCATTAAAATACCAGGAACAGTAAACATGAACACTAAATACACGAAAATACGATTAAATTAAAACTTTCCATTTATAATGTATAACACGTGTCACGACATTAAATAACAAGTAATTACGTATATTATAAATGTATCACGAACACGACATTAAATTCACGATAATTAAACACGATAATACACGAACAGTATTTAACATAGAAAAAATACAAGTTTGCTTGATGGGCTATAAAGGGCCGCGACATAAAAGAAAAAGAAAGGAATAGAGGGCCTTTGGCCCATGAACCAATACAAGTCCTAAACTAATAAAACATCAGGAGATTTATCATAATATTTATTTTAGCAAAATAACAACAAACCCTAGCCCTCCTCTCTCTTGCCGCCGGCCAAACAAGAACACAAAGAGGTGTTGATTTGATTTTGATCCTTGGTTTTTACATAATAGTGTTCGTGTTCTTTAACCTTATTCAATCACGCATTCGATAACCCCATAACCTTGATCTTTTTATAATTATTTTCCTTATATTATGTTCATGTTAATGTTATATTAAAAACAAAGTTTAAAACATGTTAGTTAATCCAAGAATCAAGATTAAGGTTTGGTTGGTTTGTTTTTGGTTCGGCCGATTCACAACCGAGAGCCCAAGCTCTCAGCTTGGTTTTGTTCGCACCACCAACCGAGACACTAAGTCTCGGTGTGGGCTGGTGGTTTCGGTCGCACACAGGGGAACCCCAACTTGAGTCGGGGTAGCGTTTTGTTTGGTTTTGAGTGTCATCCAAGACCTATAGGGTCTCGGTGGGACTGTTTGTTTAGGTAGTAGGAACCCCGGCTTGAGTCGGGGTGTACTGGACTCGGGCAGTGGGTAGCCGAGTGAAAGCGGCGGGAACCACCGGTTACAGCCGGTGGGAATTTTACTTGGACAGTGGCAACCGACTAGGCCTGGTAGCCACTGTCAAGGGGTGTTTGGTTAGCTTTTATGGTTCGGCTATATTTAAAACAAGGGTTTGTGTTCGGTAAAGTTATTAAATATGTTTTATGTTATTTTAATTAAATTATTCCATGACTAATTAATTTAATTATAAAAGAATTAAGGTTATAATTGTTAGATTTAGTTATTCATGTTAATCTAAGTATTTTAATCGTACTAATTTAATTTAACCATGTCTAAATTTAATTAAATTGATATAACCTAAGGTTTATTTAACTAACCATGATATGCTATTAATTAATAAAACATGTAATATCATTATTAATTTATAATCACATATAACCTATAGTATTTAATAAATAAACTTTAATGTAATTATTTCATGACTTATACTTTTAACCAATAAGCACTAGTTTATCTTTTTAATCCAAATTATTCTATTTTTTAAGAAACTAACTATTTTTAGAAACTTTCTATTTTATAAAACCTTCTATTTTTAGGAAGTTACCCAGTATTACAATACAAGTATAGTAATACAAGAATACATTACTTATATAATCAGAATACAGAGTATACACAAATAACACATGAAAAAGTAAAATATCTCAAAACATGAACAATAATTTAAGAACACACAAAACTAGTAAAATGTACGTATCTCAGATAACTCATACACGACCTTATTCTTATATAGTACTATCTGTCAAGGAGGAGTAAGTTCTCCATCGTTTCCGTTAGCTTTTGATGGACATAAGGTACCGATTTCCCGTCCTTCAGTAAGGACAATCTCTTCCTTTATTAGGATTTCTCGTATGCAGCTAATTGTTTTCCCAGTAGTTACAGATTTAAATGCTTATGTTCTATTAGTTACCTTAGCCATATACATGCATGACCAGTTTCACCTAGTTATGGAGGTACCATAACCATAACACTGGAGGCACTAGTGTTATGACTTCACCACAGCGGAGTGATAGCTCGTGGCGTCCCTTTCAGTTTTTTTGGCCATTATTATATTATTATTATCATGTGGGGCGTATGGGTGCATATAGGTTCAGTTTCAGTTAGTATTTACATGGTGAATGTGGTGTGTGCCTTGCATCCTTCACAAGGAGATGATCCCTCCTACCCAGACCATACTATTTAGAGACATCCCCTCTAATAGCATGACGAGATCACCCCTCTATGTATTCATGCACGTTGTTGACCTCATGACCTATATTGACTTTTGGTATATTAAACTAATACAGATTTTCATATGTAAACATAAGCTATATTTTCAAAATATAAAACCAGACTATAAACATGTTCCAGGTTTTCCAGGACTTATTCATTTCTGCTGCTATTCCTGCTTTACATTTCTTTCCTATATTATATCATTCACGCTATGTCATCTATCCGTTCACTAAGCGTATTGCTCAGCCGTTACTTTTCTTTCCATGTCCCAAAACGGCAGGTACCCAAGGTCAGAATTGAGCATTTGGAGAGCGTGCAAAGGATGGAAGCTACCTGAGACTTCTTCTCCTTTTTGCCTTCATTTATTTATGCTTGTTTAGTCCTTCCTTATTTAATTTACTTTCATTACGTTTTCGGCTTATGTTTGGGAACCAATGTTTGATTCTAGTTTTCCCTTTGGTCATGTATGTTTGTACATTTTACCTTGCATGCTTTGATGACACGCCATAATTATTCTGTGATATTCCATTTATTAAAATGTGGTGTTACAGATATTGTTATTGTTAATCATAGCAATAATTATCTGATCATGTGGGAGAGAAAGTGAATTTATACTTTGCTCACATTTTGATGTAGAGTAAGACTAATCTTGAAAGTGATCTTATTCTATGTATTAAAATTGCTTGGTATAGTTCATTACCAAAGACGTTTAGACTTTCGCCAGAAAGGCACGTCTTAAAACCACTATATATAACACAATCTCTTTGTCTCCTTGATTTGAAGATTGTCATTTGTTTCTTAAGCATTGTTCTTAGTCTTGATTCACTCCTCTTAACTTATCTCCTCTTTGCTTCTTTGCTTAGTCGTTTGTCCGTTTCGGTCTTTTCCTATCTAGATTCAACTCGTAATTCTTCATTAAGGCCTTATTACCTAGTGTTGTGGTGGTCCAATGATTTCTAAAAGGCTTAAGAAATATTTTAAGGATTTTAGAAAAATTTGGTTTTGAAAAATTCTTTGATTTTCCTTGATAAAAACGTGCCACTGTAGGCGGTTCTTTATTTGTCGCGACTCAAATGTGTGGTTCCATATCGATAAGGAACCGCGGTCAGTACTTGCGACTAAAGTGCCAGACTTTTTATAAAAATCATTTTTCAAACAAACCTTCTCTCTCTTATCCAATAGAGCGACGGGTTTCAGTTTTTCCACCATTGTTGCACCTTCAAAACCTTCAATCACTCAAGATAATTTGATTCCAATTTGTGGGTTTCACTCATCCTTCATCCAAGATCATTTATCTGTAATTCATTTCATTCAATTTCATCTAATTTGTTCTAGGGTTCATACATTCATAATTGGGGTTTTTTAAAATTGATATTGTATTAGAACCTTACTAGGAATGTGAGTTGACATAGTGATTATACTATGATTCCTTAGGTTCATATTCATTGAGATTTCACAAAAACCCACTTGTAGAAGAATCCGAATTTTAACTAAATAATTTTGGTTAATTGATGGAATTGATATGAACCTATGAACAAGTTGGTAATAGCATTGTTAAATGCATACCTAAAAACCTTGTTTTGAAAAACCAATGTTCAAGTCATTGTTGATTTTACATTATTAATATGTTATTGTCAATGATGAACTAGGAACATTGTGAATATGAGAATGATAAGGATTAATCCTTTGTTTGTCAAGAAATTGATGAAACACATTCTCACCTTTTTTGTTTTTTGGTTTATATGTAACAAATGAGTGATTGGGAAAATATTTTTGTGCTTATTTAGGTACTAATCATGCCTTCGGAATATCAACAAGATCACCAACGCACTAGACAATATATGCCAAACCTAGCCGCTTTTTGTCCTTCCCCTCAACTTTCCAATACCTATGCCTCACTTCAAAATCGTTGCTTTCACGAGGGTAGAGTTTTCCAAGAGGATATTGAGGGTTATATATATACTAAATCGATGTTCGAACCAATTGGGTTTGATTTTTTGTTGTACATCACGGAAGATATATATCCCATTTCTTTTGGAGTTATTTAGCACATATTCTCTCGTTTCTGATAACAATAGAATATATGTTAAGTTCATCATTGATGGTCGACTCAAATCATACTCTCTCAAAGATTTTGGTCAAGCTCTTCGTGTTCCATTTAGTGGCACTTGTCGATTTACGGATAAATGGAAAGCTTGATGCTCTCCTTGAACCCTCGGATTATGCTCCAAATGACTACGAATAAATTGACCTTGACTTCATCCTTGATGTCATTTGTAAAGAGCATAGTGGAGACGTTGTAAGAAGCCTCCACTCTAAAAAGCGTCTGGTGAAACGCTATGAGGTTCTCTTAAGCGACCTTAATGATTGTATGGTCCGATGGGTCGACATCCTTAGGTAAAATGTGTTTTGTCTTGAAGGAAACCGGGATCATATTCCGGCGTGTATGGCACACATGTTATGTTGCATCGCTACCAACGCCAAGTACAATCTCGCATATTATATCGCTCAACGAATCAATTATGCTCTTTCCAAACCCAAAACAAACCTTCCCTATGTAATGCTCCTCACTCGCCTTTTTAAGAAGGTTGGTGAAGACTTTCCCGACCTTAATCTTTCTCGCTTTCAACCGGTTCATCGGGTCATGCTACCTATTCAAGAGGTACAACCAAGATATCCTAGAAGTGATCGAGGTTCGAGAAAGTGTGATCCACAAGAGTCCGATGATGAGGACATTGATATGTCACCAAGTGATGGTGGTGGTGTAGGCACTAGAACTCATGTTGGCTCTTCGAGTGACTCCTACCCATCCATCGACACTTTCATGGACGGGTTAGATGAAATTAGCCCTCCTCCTCACTTTGCCAGTAGTAGACTTCCGGATAACTTTAGACTTGAGGATGTCTATCGTGCTAATCTTAAAACCCAAGTTAAGTTGTATGATCATCGAGTGGAGTCAAGAGGATCGTTCAAGAGCATAAGAAAATTGATCAAGGGACTTGGAAAAAAGAAGAAGTGAATCTTTGGTTTATCATGGTTGACATGTTTGTGAACATGTTTGGATTGTTGAACATTATTTTCTTTATCTTTATTTTTTAGGATGTTATGTTTATTAACTAATACTTTGTGTTTAGATTATTTAATATTTTAATCCTAATTTCCTATGTGATCGATCTTTCGATTTACATAGCTTTGTGCATCTTATGTGTTAGTTAGCTTCCTAGTTTTTGATTAATAGTTCACATTGGCTTGATAAACCTTTGTGTAAAATATGGGCTAGCAAAAGTTTTAGGAAATTCATTTTATGGAACCCTCCGGGGGCGGTTCTCTATCTGTCTCGCGGTTCTTTAGCGATAACGAACCGCGCCCATACATAAGGAACAGTCGTTGTCTGTTTCGAGAGAATCTTTGCTTTACATTGTTTTCCCTTAATATGTGTAAACATTGGTAAAATTTTTGCAAAAGCTGCACTTTCCTAAACTAGGCTACCTAATTTCATTGTTTACTTAAAATGATTTTAACCCATTACTAGTTTGGATCCTCCCTTCCTCTTCTTAAACCCTCTCTTGTTGATTGTGTTCTTCATCCCTTCAACTTCTCTCTAAACCTGAACTCACAACCATGGTGTCCACTAGAACATCAAAATTCTCCCAAAATTTCTTCTTCTAAAAGAAACCTTAAGATCAAGATTAAGGTACCCAAACTTGGTTCTTCATCTTTCCATACACCTACGAATGAGACTTTTCCTATTCTCATTTCTTCATCACCTTCACCACCTCTTGCTCCAAGCAAGACCAACTCAAATCATGGTACCAACGACTCACGTCGTTCTACCTCCTCTTCATTTCAATCAAGAATGAATGAGTGGTCCTCACCTTTAACTCCTAGTCCTCCCTTGGATGTGAATACTCAACCTCAACCTCTACAAAGCATCCCCTTGTAGTTGAGCCTATGATTACCTCTCCTTTCACTCCACCCAATTCACCCATATCACCTTTGGACACTATGCCTCTACCATCTCCTCCTCCCTCAAACACTAATGCTCCTCTTTTGGGCATTCATATTTCTCACTTCATGGGTGATCCTTACTTCTTTGGTTTTCTAGAAGCTCATGGTGCTAATTGCGCATGTTGTCTCTATAAAAACTACATCATTCAAAACCTAAGGTTGGAGAAGCTTGGTCTTCATAGGAGGTTGAATGATTTCTTGCTTACCTTGTTCTCCATGTCTCCTCACCGTAGGAGATGAATAATGATTTTCAAAAAAAAAAAGTTTTTAAAAAGAGTCAAACCAAGGAAGACTATGCTATAAAGAACTAGTTTAAGCTGACTTTGTATTAGTTAGTTGTTATTTATTTCTTGTATTTCCTTTCCTTCATGAGTTTTTCATGAAGATGTTCTATAGATTTAGTTGTTATGTGTTTCAATCTATGTGCTCACATTAATCAACCTCAATTTATTTAAAATTGAACCTAAATATATCACAACCTCTAAAACTTGACTTAAAATTGGATCAAAATGTTATCTAAATATTTTGTCACCCTTTGTCAAGACACTCTTTGTGAGTGTGTTGCTTTTATGCAACCCTAGCATACTCTAGTGCTAAAAGAGGTAAGAATTCCAAGATTTGCAAAATTTGAAAGAGTCTTATTTTTCTTCAAAACCTTTGAAAATCATGGTTTCAAGTCCACTGTGTGCGGCTCAATAGCAGTTGCGTGGTTCCTTATCAATAAATCTTAAGCAAACTTGGAAGATTATCACTATTAGAGTAGTTTATGCTTTGTGCTTTATTTTCCATATTTTTTGCTTTAAATATTCATATTGTGTGTATGAATAATTCTCTTGAATGTTCTTTCATATTTTTGTATATGAATGCTATGTGTGTTATCTCTTTTCCAGCTAATTCTTTATCACAGATTTGTTAACAAGTTGATCATGGTTCAAATTTAGAATTTATTATGGGTGATTCCATAAAATTCTAAATTTGTAACCCCTTGACATTTTAATCATTTTGATTGGTTTGGATGTTTCTTTTCTTCCTTTATTCTACCAATTGAACTTTGATGTTGTCAACACACACTCTTTGGACATACTTAGCAAATACTTGCTTCTAATTTGAGATTTCTTTTCTTCTTCCCTCTCAAGTTAGTTAGTAGGTAGTGCACATATATACATTGGTGTTTCTTTTCTATCTTCTAACCTTTATGTAGGATGTCACCATAGTTCACTCACTTGGTGCCCTAAGCAAGGGGAGTAAGCACCAAGGCGGAGCTACTAGCAAAGTTCGGTTCTTCTCTTCTTCAAAGACTTGTGCTAACCTTTTTGCTTCAACAAAGGGGGATAAATGATAGTGATAAACTCGTTAATAAGTGATAACGCTCTAATTATACATGTTTGCGTGTGCGTTATCTGTATATATATAAGTTAATTATGTGAAGTATCGATTCTTAATAGAGTTTATTTGATGTATAGGTTTCAAGGACGTGTCGTGGAAGGAAATGGAAGAAACATGAAGATATCAAGCCAAAACGAAGAAATAAAGTCAGGCTAAAGATCTCCCGACACATGCTCACTACTTTGATCATAACTTGAGCATACAATGTCCGTTAGACTTGGTTTAGGCGCCCACGCGTGCGCAAGAGAATTATCTACAACTTTTCTATTTGGTCCAAAAGCTGAAAATCCTAGAAGTGCGGCGGTTTTCTCAAATGTGCGGAGTACTTTGTGCTGTCAGAAAGTACGGCGCACAAATGAAAAAGTGCGGCGCACTTTTCCTCAACATTTATAAAACTTTGGATCCACGTTTAGAAATCGTGCGGCGCACATTTGACATTGTGTGGCGCACTTTTAGTCGCAGAAAGCCTATAAAAGCACCCTTTGACCCTTTCATTCCATACCAACTCACCACCACTTCTCCCATCTTTCCCTAATCATTTTAGCACATTTTTTGGGTGTAGTAACATCATCCAAAGTGTTTTTATATTAAGGAATCGATCATTGGATCATTAGAATAAAGTTTTTATTTGGGAAAACTAATCATTGAATCAAACTCTTGTAATCATTTGGTATTATCTCTATAACTCTTTTATCATTATCTTTTCTGAAATTATGATGAATGTTATGTGTGTTATTCCTTTAATTATGGAGTAGTCCTCTTGTGTATTTAGTTGAGGCAGATATAGAACTATGAATAGATTGTATTAGCTTCGCAGGGGCGAAGTGTCGGCGCACAATTAGTTTTGTGCGGCGCACATTCTCCCTGATCCGTGATTATAAGCATGGTTGATTTGTTCTTGTACTCGATACTATTATGTTTGATCATTGTTATGTATTTGGTTCATTCATGATTATAACTAGTACTTATATGATTGAATGGGTTCCATGTCATCTAGTAAATGAATCTTAGTATTCGCCTTTGTCGCGATTGGTGGAATGAAATACATAACGACTCTTGCATAATTTTGTTTAGTGCTTGAATTATTGAAACCAACATAAACCATCCTTAATGCATTTGGTATAACATGATCTATAGAATGATTTCTTGTTATATCGAATAGATGTTGCATGTGCGACTAGTAATCCACATGTTGTCTTACATTGTTTATGTGCTTATATTAATCTTTTCTATCTATCTTTTCTATGTTTTCGCCTTAACCAAACGCACCTTTAAATCATTGTTAGACGCTTAAATCTCTAGAACTTGTGACACTCTAGAGATCATTGTTTTAACTTGTTAACAACAATCCCGTGGATCGACTTGGACTTTACCTTTAGACTATACTATACACGAAATGTTTTACTTGCCCGTGTTGTGTTTTTAGTCACTTGTTTGGTAATCATCTAGTAATATAAATTTAAGACTTGCGAAACACACATCAAGTTTTTGGCGCCGCTGCTGGGGATTGTTTTCGTTACTTGTTAAAACTTTCTGAGAAACTTCTTTTAAAACTAAACCATCACCGTAGAGATTTCTGGCAATCTCAAAACTTTTCTGTTATAAAAATTGCAGAAAGTACGCCGAACATTTCATTTGTGCGCCTCACTTTCTGGAGGATTTCTAAGTACGACGCACTTTTTCAATTGTGCGCCGGTTTTTCTGGAACAATCTAAGTTCGACGCACTTCCCACAAGGGTGACGCACTTTCTGTCTGAACGAATTTTTCCCTCAACTAATTAAGTTCAATACTTTTCAAAAATCAACCAAACTGCCTTTTAGACTTTGTGAATTTGTAAATATATAGTTTTTCATCAAACAAAAACAAAAAAATATATAACCAAAAAACCAAAAACATTAGCTTTTCTTTCGTTTTTATTTATCTGCTTATCTTCTTACAATCTCAAAAATAAAACAAACAATAATAATAATAATAATAAATAAATAAAATAAAATAAATAATAGTAAAAAAATGTCTTTTAGCAAAATTTTAAATGTTTGTATAAATTCTCGATCGTGGGGAAAAGAACTTTTAAATCTATTATTTAAATTAAATAAAACAACATGGAGTTATGAATTTCAAACGATCCCAAAAGAATGCCTTCAAAGTAAATCACCCAAGTTTTCAACCCAATATCCATTCAACAATGAATTTGTCGTTATAAATATATATGAAGAGGATGTCAAAACCCAACCCAATCTACACGAACCTATCATAGATATCGATTCTGATAATCAACCCTTGTTGAATAGTGCTAGTACCATAGCACCGACTCCTACTTCCGCCATTGTTTGAACCGATGTTGATGACAACTTTGTTATTAACACTATCCACTTAAAAATGGTTCAAGAGAACAAATTTGATTCTCATTTGTGGGTCGATCCGCATGAACACATCCGTGAATTTCTCGCAATTTGCGACATGTTCAGATATGGTGAAACTCAAAGTGAAGTTATCAAACTTTTGATGTTTCCACTATCCTTAGTCGATGATACTAAAATCTGGTTCGATAAGCTTAATGAAGATTCTATAACATCGTGGGAACAAATGAGAAGAGATTTTATAAACTGACTCTTTCCACCTTCGTTATTTGAACTTCTTTTACTCGAAATCAGAAATTTCTCTCAAACCATATGTGAAAGTCTAACCCAAGCCTGGTTACGAGTTAAGAACATGCTTCGAAAATGCCATGGGCATGGTCTAACCAAAAGAGCTATTATTCAAGTATTTTATCATGGTTTAGACGAATCCACTCAAACAATCCTTGATGGAATAGCTGGAGGAATTTTCCTCTACAAAACCCCAAAACAAGCTTTTCAATTTCTCGAGGACAAATTTCTTTTTGAACTTAATTAGCCCAAAAAGTCTCGAAACAAAGATAATCGAATATCTACTTCTTTTGCCGATGAAAGTAGTATTGATACCTCTCGATTAATGGAAAAGTTGGAAGCTCTTGAAGCTAAAATGGACTCTTATTTCCAAATCTTTAAAGAAGAGTTACATGAGATGCGTGAAAAGTATAACGATCTCGATGGTAATCTCGCTTCTAAAAATCCCATGAACGATGACACGCCGATGTGTGAACGCCATGAAGAAAATTCAATCCAACTTGATGGTTGTGAAAACCAAAATTCTCATGATTGGTATCTCACCAATCTCAATCTCAACCTCAATCCAAAATCGATCTCGAAAGAATAATCACTAAATTTTTGGATAGTCAAAGAGTTGCAAATAATTTTGTGAAAGAGACCGTTAACGTTATGAGTTTTAAAATAAAACAAAATGAAAAGAACTTCCAAACTCTATTCGAAAACATGGAAATAAAAATTAATGAGTTATCGAAGCCTCAACTCATGTCTCTTTTGATCAAACCGTTAGGACTAACTCACCTCCTCCTCCTTCCACTCAATTTGAGCACGTAAATGTCGTATTCACTAGGAGTGAAAAGTCAGAAGACCATCCAAAAACCTAAAAGATCCACCACCTGCTATCATCGTTAAAAATAAAATCGAAAAAAGTAAACTATTTAAAACAACGAAAAAGGATTTTCATGTGGTCAAATAGAAAGAATATCCATTTTTGGAGTATATACCAAAAATACCGTGTTAGCCTCAAAATATTGAGTCAAACAAGAATGTTCGGTCATAGGTTTATATTGTAACATTTAGCATAACGTTGTAATAGTTAGTTAAAATAGTCGTGACTTTACGGGCTTGATGGCTAGCTTAAAAGGCCTCTTTCAAGGTACTAAGCATTTTATTCAAGCCCAGCCCAATCAAACATATAGCCCATTATGCCACATGTAGGCTAGGTTATAAATACCCTTCCTAGCATGTTAGGAAGGGTGTTTATTGTCATTTTTCTTAATCTAATCTTCCTATAGTTTCACACACTTCTCTATACTTTCTCTCACTACTTTCTATCTCTAGAATTCATCTACTTCATCTATTTTCTTTCTTTCCTCCTTGCTTAATCATCACAAATATGGGACAACAATTGGTATCAATCGCCATGGGTTGATTTGTGATTGATTGTTGTGTTTTTGTGTGATTCGTATCATTTCATCTCTTTAACATCTCTCGAATTCAATTTTTTTGTGTTTTTCGTGCTCTAAATCTTGATATACATCTCCTACATAGTTGTGGTAGGGATTTGGTTGCTTTCGGTTGGTTAAAATCACGGATTTCTTGTCAAAATTCTCATTTTTTACCTAGAGTTTCGGAACTGCACAGTTATTTTGACGGAATTCCATCGGAAAAGGGTTTTATATTCCGACAGTTATTCCGACGGAGTTCCATCGGAAAAGGGTTTCTTATTCTGATGGTGATTCCGATAGTGATTCCGACAGTTTTATTCCGACAGTGATTCCGATAATGATTTCGACAGCTCATATTCCAACAGTTATACATTTCGACGGCATTCCGATACTACATTCCGACAGACATTCCGACAGAGTATTTCGACTGCTATTCCGACAGACATTCCGACAGAGTATTCCGACAGACATTCCGACAGAGTATTCCGACAGTTATTCCGACAGACAATCCGACAGAGTATTATGATGGACATTCCGATAGCACATTCCGATGGACATTCCGATGCTATGTTTAGCTAAATTTTGTTCAAGTATTTTTTAGACTTAGCCACTATCTAGACTAGTTTCGGAATATCGTTTACACGAAGATTAAAAAAAATTAAAATTTTCCCGTCAAGTAAATTCAAATTTTTTCTATACTAGTTTTAGGACATTTCTAGCTCGATTTCAAAATTTGGCGATTATAAAATTTTTTTGGTCTACCATTTTATCGGACTGGGGAATTTATTGTCGGACTGGATTAAAATTGCAATTTTCAGAATTTAAACCACAACAACAATCACAACACATATACTTAAGATCCTTTTTCACTTCAAAATTTTAAAGCTTATCAAGATGGATTATACAACAGAGTATCGTGTGACGAACAACAACATCATGGTGGCGAGAAATAAAGAGAGACCACCAATGCTTGTGACCGGTCGATATGCACAATGGCAATCACGTTTTATTCGATATCTTGATACTAAACCAAATGGTGATCTTCTCCGACGGTGCATCAAAGAAGGACCCTATACTCTCACTACCATAACCATTCCTGCAATTCCAGCAACCGACTCGACGACCGGTTCCGATGAGCAAACTATTGAGGAAACATATGAGAACACTTCGAAAGAGAAACGTGCTTGGATTGATGCAGAGAAAGAAGCAATCTATTTGATTCTCAGTGGAATTGGGGATGATATTTACTCAACGATTGATGCATGCTATACTGCAAAAGAAATGTGGTTTGCCATTGAACGCTTGCAACAAGGTGAATCACTTAACACGCAAGATGTCAAAACTAACTTGTTCTGGAACTTTGGCAAGTTTACTTCATTGTATGGGGAATCAATTTATTCTTATTACTCAAGGTTCTACAAGATGATGAATGACATGACAAGAAACAATTTGCAAGTCTCCACCATGCAAGTCAATGTGCAATTTCTACAACAACTTCAACCAGAATGGACATGGTTTGTAACTTTGGTGAAACAACAGAGTAAGTTAGACGAAGTCAACTATCACACGCTCTTTGACATTTTGAAACAATTTCAGAATGAGACGAATGAACTTCGAGCTGAAAGGATAGCAAAGACTACTAATCCACTTGCTTTGGTGTCTACCACTCAACAAGTCAAAGATCATCGCTCTCGTGCTCCAAAGTCACACTCTACTACATCCTCCTCACCAAGATACTCCACTACATCCTCTTCACCAAGATACTCCACTTCATCTAAGTATTCAACTCCCACAAGATCACGAGATAAAGAGCCAAGAGTACCATCACCTGAGCCATCATCTGAAGAGGACAATGATGAATAACTAGCTCAGAAGGATAGGGAAATGAAACAACAAATTGCTTTCATTATAAAGACCTACAAGAAAATCTTCAAACCCAAAAACAACAATCTTCGAACATCATCTAATACAAGGAACCAATAAGTTGAGAGTCCTCGAAGGTATGACAAACGTCAACGTGATGAAAGTCCTCCTAGGTATGATCGACGTAATCCAACACATGTTTAGGGTTCTGCACAGTATAATAGACAAACTGCTAAGTATGATACTCAGAGGATTGCTACTGTTGCTGGGAATAGGGAAACTGTTGGTACTCAAGTGGTTCAGCAAAGTGGGATTCAATGCTTTAATTGTCAAGGTTATGGGCATATGGCAAAGGAATGCAGAAAGCCGAAACGAGTTAGGGATTCTGGTTATCATAAGGAAAAGATGCTGCTTTGCAAGAAGATGGAAGTTGGGGTTAAATTATCAGTTGAGGAAGGAGTAATGCTTGATGATACTGATGATGATGCCTCCGACCAAGAACTTGAAGTACATTACTCTTACATGGCAAAGGTTGAAGAAGTTCTCAACGTTACTAAAGATGACAATAGTCCTATCTTTGATACTGAGCCAATCGATAAGGTACACACTGAAGAGGAATATAATGTGTTTGGTAATACTCATGAGCATTGTGAGCTACCCAAAGAAATTAATGACACATGTATGATGGAAACGGTTGATAGCAATACCACACCCGATTCATCAGACATGTGCAATAATGAGTCTGAGGATGATCAACATGCAAATGAGTATGATGATGATGAGGAGCGTATTGCGCTTGCTAACTTAATTGCTTCTTTACAAAAAGATGTCAAAGAAACTAGAAAGAGTCAAAAGCAATTAAAGATGGCAAACGCTACGCTCCCTAAGAATTTTGAAGAATGCAAAGCTGCTCTAATCAAATCTAGTGAGACCATTGATAGCTATAGAGCTCAGCTTCTTCAAAAGACCAATGAGATTGAGGGGTACAAAGGGTGTTTAATTAACGTCAAAAAGGACGATTATCAACAGAAATATAACGAAACTCTTAAGCTTCTAGAACAAGAGAAACGTAATTATAACACCTCTTTGAGTACTGAACGTAACAAAACGTATTTTGCTACCACTAGAGTCAATGAGCTAACTCAAGTAAATGGTTTTCTTCAAGAGGATAAAACTAAACATGTTAATGAAAAGAAAGCTGTGGTTGAAAAGATGGAAAAGGATTTCAAAACTAAACAAGCGAATGACATCGACAAAATGGTGGAACTTGAAACTCAAATTGATGTTTACAAGAAAATTATTTACAAAACTAATCAATCAATTCAAACCATGATAATGTTGGCACCTCGTTCGTTTTTCAAGGATAGACCTAGTTTTGCAAATCCTAAGTACCTTGAGCATGCTCAATCTGAGAATCAGCACTTATATATTGATGAGTCCCAATGGACCGATCTTTATTGCCTTGTCGTTAGGCCCGATAGTAAAGAGACAAACGATTTGGAAGAAGAGAGTAGACCAAAGGTTAATACAGAATTTGTTAAACCATATAATTATGCTTATGAAAACAGTCTTTATGGTCTTTTCAAACCGAAAACATAGAAGACTCCTGAGCAAATATTTTTCGAATGTGAACAAATAAGAATTAAATGGAGACAAGCTTTTTCCACTAAGAAAACTAATGTTTCAAAATTTATTGAGTACTTGCCATATAAAGCTTCTGTTAGCAAGAGTAAGCAAGCACTTAGTATTCTCAAGAGTAACATTGAAAATTTCAAAAAAGTTGTTGATGATGACTGGAAAAAACGTGAACTTTCGAAAGGAAACAAATAAATTCCTCACAATATAATTATGCTTATGAAAAGTATTTTGATTCCGCTTGCGGAAAGAACGCAAAAACATATTTTGGAATTTGAAACATTAATTAAGCAAGAAATGTTTGATGATTTGAAATATGTGGAATCTCTTGAACAAGAAGTGAACGACCATCAATCTGAAAGAGACGAGTTTTCTACAGCATATGATCTACTCTTACATGAATGTCTCTCAAAAGATATTATGTGTGTTTATGTTACATCTTGTGCTGATATTGATGAATATTCTGATGTTGCATGCAAATATCTTGATCAAATCAAAGAGTGTGAACGTCTTGAAAATGAGCTTTCGAATAAACTTGACCAAAAAGAGTTTTCGTTACTTCAACATAGATGTGTTTATCTTCAAAAACATTGTTACTCACTTGAACTTGCTTTGCAAAAGAATGTTGGAAGCTTTTCAAATGATACACCTTTGGAAGTAAAATTATCTGAGTCGTGTCGATTACTAAACGAAAATGTCTTGATATTTTGGATTTGAAAGCTCAGTTACTAGAAAAAGACATAGCAATAGTAGAGTTAAAAAAAATTGTTGCTAAGATGGGGGGGGGGAAGTTGTGGAACCTAGCGTTAAGAAACATGTTATTAGACAACCCAATGCCTCTAAAGTGAATAGATCCACTATCTTGGGAAAACCATTTTCTTTCTCAAATTCCTCGTTTGCAAAACATGTGTTTGCCCCCAAGATGGATGGAAAGGAAAGGTTACCACATACTCAACCAATAAGGAATACTGTAGCACCAAGCATTAAGCACAACAATGTGATTAAGCCAGGGATGTATAGAATGACCACTAAACCCACAAACAAAGTTAGTCAATCGCCTCAGACTTCTAGAAACACTAATACTCGTGTGTCTTATACTACAGGAGTAGTCTCTACTGCTAGTGTTAGCCGGCCTCAACTTAAGAGCACTCAAGTGAATGATAATGTCTGGAAACACAAGAGTCAAGGGAAGATGAACGAAGTAGAAGAACACCCTAGGAATTTGAATGTTTTTAAGAATAAAAAGTTAGTAATCGCGTGTAATGACGATTTGGATGCTTTGAATGATTTGAATGCTTTGAATGTTAAATTTGTTTGTGTCAAATGTGGAAGATGTGCTAATGCTAATCATTCTATGTGTGTTATGAATAATGTCAAAGGCGTCGATACTAGAACTAAGAAGCAAGTTGCGATGCCTATTAGTTCTAGTAAACCAAACGCAAAGTGAACCATTCTGGTGCAACCCCCACTAAGAAAAGTAATGCATCAGACTCTACCACTAAGAACCCTAGAAGCAGAATTAGGGAATTATATGAGTCTGCTAGCAAGTCTTGGAAATAGTGGTTTGCTAATCAATGTCCTCCAGGATATAAATGGATGCCTAAAGTTAGGACAGAAAATGTGACAACGAGTGTTAGTATGCCTTTAAATGTTGCTAAGGACACTAACGATTCTACAATCACAACTACTGTGGTATCAAATTTAGCAAATGCTCCATCGTGTTCTAACTCTTCTTCAGGTGATACAAAGAATTCTCTTCATACTGGACTCCGGATGCACGAAGCACATGACGGGGAATCTCAAGCTTCTAATTAACTTCGTGGAGAAGTTCCTGGGTACGGTCCGATTCGGAAATGATCAGTTTGCACCGATCCTAGGATATGGAGATTTGGTTCAGGGGAATATAACGATCAAAAGGGAATACTACTTCGAAGGGCTCAATCACAATCTTTTCTCGGTTGGTCAATTCTGTGATGCAGATTTGGAGGTTGCTTTCAGAAAAAAGACATGTTTTGTTCGTGATTATGATGGGAATGACTTACTTACCGGTACACGGGGTACTGATCTTTACACAATTTCACTACAAGACACAACTTCATCAACTCCAATTTGCTTCATGGCTAAAGCTTCAACGACTCAGGCATGGTTATGGCATCAACGTTTATCTCATCTTAATTTTGATACCATCAACTTGCTTTCTAAGAAAGATATTGTGAGAGGCCTTCCAAGCTTGAAATTCATCAAAGATCATCTTTGTTCTTCTTGTAAGCTTTGTAAAGCTAAACGAATTAGCTTCAAAACAAAGACTACACCAAAGTCTAAAGGATGGTTAGATCTTCTTCATATAGATTTGCGTGGTCCCATGCGTGTTCATAGTATCAATGGAAAGAAATATGTTATGGTAATTGTCAATGATTACTCAAGGTACACATAGACTCACTTCTTGAGATCCAAGGATGAAACACCCGAAGTTCTCATCCACTTTCTAAAACTGATACAACGTAGTCTTCAAGCTCAAATAAAAGTGGTTCGTACTGACAGAGGCACATAATTTTTAATTCAACTCTTAGGAACTATATTGAAGCCGAAGGAATTGAACATGAGAAATCTATTGCTCGAACACCCAAACAAAATGGCGTTGTTGAAAGACGAAACCGTACTTTAGTTGAGGCTGCTCGAACATTATTATCTCTTCAAAACTACAATTATACTTTTGGGCCGAAGCTGTGTCAACCGCATGCTACACACAAAACCGATCCTTAATTATCCCAAGACACGAAAAGACACCATATCACATAATTCATGATCGAAAACCTTCACTCAAAGACCTTCATGTTTTTGGATGTACGTGTTCCATTATTCGAGATGGTGAAAATCTGGACAAGATGAAAGAGAAAGGTGATGCATGTATTCTAGTGGGATATGCAACTCAGTCTAAGGGATATAGAGTGTACAACAAGAGAACAAAATTGATAGTTGAGACTTTTCATATCAGATTTGATGAATTGCAAGAAATGGCACTTGAACAAAATAGTTTAAGTCCCGATCCACAACGACATACGACTTCCGTTCACAACCGCACGGAACTCAGAACTCAAGACCACAACAATGAACCGTCAAGTTCAAAGTTGGTTCAAGGAAATGTTCCAAGAGCAGATATGACAGTCAACACGACAATTGAAGAGTTGGAAATGTAATATGGCCCTATGTATGATGAATATTTCACGGGGGAGAAACATGTTGTATCGAAGTCTTCCGCTGCCACTCAGGATAAGAATGATGATACTGATCATCGTCAACAAAAGGATACAACTTCATCTACTTCAATACGGGTTGCTGCAAAATTACCTCCTCAGAATATCACATCAACAACCGTTCCTACAACATCCACAACTACTATCATTGCTCCAAAGAACACAAATCAAGCAGAGTATGCATTAAATGACGAAGACGACTTTATCAACCCATTCGGTACATCGGTACACGAAACTGGAGAGTCTTCTTCTCGCCATGTTGATCCGTCAAATATGCATACATTTTATCAACGAAATCCTTCAACACATCATTGGATCCGAGATCATCCTTTGGTTAAAGTAATTGGAAATCCTTCACAGCCCGTTCGTACAAGATGACAACTTGAAACCGATGGCGATGTTTGTATGTTCGCACTCGCCGTGAGTACAGCTGAACCAAAAAACATCAAAGAAGCCATAGTTGATCATACTTGGATTGAATCGATGCAAGATGAAGTTCTTCAATTTGAAAGACTTAAAGTCTGGGAACTTGTTGACAGACCATACGATGTAATTTCATTAAATCTTCGATGGGTCTGGAAACACAAGATGGATGAAGAAAACACAATCATCAAGAATAAAGCTCAGCTAGTGGCTAAAGGGTATGGCCAGAAAGAGGGTATTGATTTTGAAGAATAATTTGCACCAGTAGCCCGAATGGAAGCGGTCAGGATTTTCCTTGCTTATGTTGCACATAAGGGACACATTGTCTATCAAATGGACGTAAAGACATCATTTCTTAACGGTCCTTTGAAGGAAGAAGTCTATGTCACGCAGCCGGAAGGATTCGTCAATCCTCATTATCCTAACAAGGTGTATCATCTCCACAAAGCACTTTATGGACTCAAGCAAGCTCCAAGGGCGTGGTACGATGAGCTCTCAAAATTTCTAGTTTCCAAAGGTTTCTCAAAAGGTTCCATTGATCTAACTTTGTTCACTTATGAATATGGGGATGACATTTTTCTGGTGCAGATTTATGTTGATGACATTATTTTCAGGTATACAAACCCAAAACTTTCAAAATGGTTTGCAAAAGTAATGCAGAGCAAATTTGAAATGTTTTTGATGGGCGAACTAAAATTCTTTCTAGGAATTCAAGTTCACCAATCCCCAAGTGGTATCTTTATTAACCAAGCTAAGTATTGTCAATAGATAATCAAAAAGCATGGTATGACCTCATGTGACTCCGTTAGGACACCATTATCAACCACATCCCTAGATTCTGATTTGGAGGGAGATGTCATAGATCAAACAAAATATCGTTCCATGATCGGCTCCTGCATGTACTTAACAGCAAGCCGACGAGATATATCACATGCTACGTGTTATTATGCACGATATCAAGCACGTCCCACTGAAAAGCACCTCAAGGAGGTTAAACGGATCTTTCGATACCTAAAGAATACCATTCATTCGGGACTCTGGTATCCGAGGGAAACCGGTTTCTTTTTAACGGCCTATTCAGATTCTGATCATGCAGGGTGTCTTGATACACGTAAAAGTACTTCTGGTGGTGCACAATTTCTAGGTCAAGATAAGCTTGTGGGATGGTCTTCTAAGAAGCAGGATTGCACATCATTGTCATCAGCCGAAGCGGAGTATGTGTCTCTATCTGCATGTTGTGCTCAAGTTCTTTGGATGAGAACACAACTCACGGATTATGGCTTCCACTTTGATAAAGTACCTATGTACTGTGACTCAAAGTCCGCCATATCCATCTCCTGCAATCCGGTACAGCATTCCTACACGAAGCACATTGATGTCAGATATCACTTCATTAAGGAACAAGTTGAAAGGGGTATTTTTGAACTATACTTTGTTGGAACTGATTACCAATTAGCTGACTTGTTTACAAAAGCTCTTTCGAAAGAGAGGTTTGCGTATCTTGTTAGGCAAATTGGTATGAGATGTTTGACTCCAGCAGAACTGGAGATTCTGGCAAAGAAGTCTGCTTGATTCATCTATCAAACATCTACTTGTAAATATATATTAAAAAGCAAAATACAAAATTAAAAATCTTTCAAAATCCAAAAAGATTCTTCTCGACATGTCTTTCAGTATCGATAATATGGACGTGCCTAGAAATGTCGCTCAATAACGACACGGGTGAGTACATAAAGCTCGAATGAAAGTTGTAAATATTTTTCAAAACATGTTATTTCTATTTTTAATAAAGGAAATGTCTATTTTGGACAATTTTTCCAACAACGGGTAGAGCAATCTATCTTGGGTTGAGCTTGTCACAAAACATTCAACGTTTTGAGCTCAACACAATGGCTTGTAATCACTTTCAGATTGCAACACGGATCTAAATTCACGGGGGAGTGTACGCTTTAGTGCCCTTACCCTCAGCAAAAGAAGAGGAATCTTCTTACACTTGAGTGGATTCGTCAAGACGTTCAAAGTCTATGAACTCAAGTTTATGCTTTAGAAAAACTTTTTCACCAAAAAGAAATAGAGTTTTTCAAAAAGCGTTGAACACAATTTTTTCAAAAATTTCTCAATGATTATTCAAAATCTTTCAAAAGTTGTGTGTTCAATAACTCCTATCCTCAAAAAGAGAAATGTGGATCATATCCTCACAATGACAATTTAATTGGATCAATTTTTGAGGGGGAGCGTTCCAAATTCATGCTAACTTTGACACATTGTTCTCCTGAAAGTTTTCAAGACTATTTTTCACAATATATTTTAATCAAATTTGGTATCTCTAATATCAATCGATTTTATATATTAGACACAGGGGAGAAAATGTGATTAAAATGTAATCTAAAGACTCAAGCACTCATGGTTACGGTCATATACCCACAACATCTTTAATTCATGACGTTATTGGTGTCAAAAGGGTGGTTAGGTTTAAGTCCTATGATCCAACCAGAACCGGAGGGATCTTCCCCGGGACAATCCAATTGATTATTAGAAGTCCTTAGGAAAGATGGAGTAGAATGTGAACGAAGCTTAATGCCGACTAAGTATTGATGCTAGCACTGGAACAATCACAACAAGGTGTTAGTAATGATGTCTTGGTAAGCATTGAAGGGGTTGAAGAATGAAAAGGAAATGTAAGAATAAAGGGTAAAAAGAAATTAGCCTTCCATACAACTTAGGCAGAAACCGGGTCAACACAACAAGAAGACAACGCATGTTGTCCCTAATATGTGATGATTATATAATACGAATTAAAGAAGAAAGAAAGGAAGAAATGAGATGAATTCTAGAGAGAGAAAGTAGTGAGAGAAAGTAGAGAGAAAATGGTTGGTGAAACTTGTGGAATATTAGATTAGAGAGAAAATGAAATGACCAACACCCTTCCTAACATGCTAGGAAGGGTTTATATAGCCTTTGCTTACATGTAGCTTAATGGGCTATATGATCATGGGCCGGGCTTTCCTTTTGGGCTTTGGTTACTTATTAATGAACCTTAGCTTAAAGTTAAGCCCGTAATCACACGACTAATATACTACCTATTACAACGTTCTAAAATACGATACATAATAAACATATGACCGAGCATTCTTGTTTGGCTCAATATTTTGAGGCTAACAATCTCCCCCAATGAGAGGTCATAAACCTTGTTCATTTAGGAAATTTGTAGAGATTACTAATCTCGCCATAAATGAGTCTTGAACGTGTAATAGTAGTCTTGTTCCTTCATGCTGTGATCTTTGAGCCTTTGTCGTTGTCTTTCGACTTTGTCTTTAAGCTTGAGATCTTCAAATCATCCTTGACTTGTCTTTGCCATTTTGCGATCTTGTGTCTTCATCCACATGCTCACACTATTAATTGTTGAATATGTCTTTAAGCATGAGTATGTGGTTTCTAAAACATTGACTTTGCTGTGTACACCGTGACGCCACCTTCTCGAGACAAAACATAGACACGGACTGAATGGCTTTGACATTCGTCCTAAATCGGTAGCGTTTTACCTCCGGTCGGTGAAGACCGTTATACGATATTAAATATCGTACCTGTGATCAGGTAGATTCAATTAAGAATCTCCTTGACAGGGTTTCGCGGTTGTACTAGCCGTTCTCTTTACTCGACCGTCTCAAAGCAAGACTGCGAACATAAAGAGTGAATCAGTTGGATAAATATCCGCTTGATTAAAGTCGTCAATTCAAATTCCTGGAACAAGTTTGATTCGTAAAGAATCTTACCATTGTTGCTTTCCAGTTGACACAAGTTTGATTCATAAGAATCTCACAAGTCACCTACCGTAGCGCTGTTTGATGTTGACGCTAGAAGGATTTCCATTCGTCAATGTGGATATTAATGAATATCACTCTGAATGTTCTGGCAAGACCATGAAGATATTGCGTAGAAACCTGAAACGAGTTTGAATCAATTAAGAATCAAACCACTGTTGCTTTTCAGTTTTACACATGTTCAATTCATAAAGAATCTTACATATGACCTACCGCAGTGCTGTTTGATGTTAACACTGGAAGGATTTCCACTCATCATTGTGAATACTAAGTAGTATCACTCTGAGTGTTCTAGCAATATCGCAAGGATATAGCGTAGGACTCTGTTGATCTTCATCCGTGTGTCCTAACGAGATTGATTGATCTCTTGGCTCTAGACTCTATTTGTGCACTTTTAGTGGTCGGAGGCTGGAGCAGATGCCACCTATTCAATATCAACTATCTCGGAGTGAGAAAGTCAATAGAAGTCGTGTTGATCTCCGTGACAATAAAACAAACTTCTTTTGAGAGAAGCCTGAGTAGCTAGGAAAGGGTTGTGCATACATCACTGGGTCCATGATGAGTTTGTCTTCATGATGAGTTGACCCGGTTTCTGCCTAAGTTATATGGAGGGCTTCTTTCTTTAGACCCTTTATCCTTACATTTCTTTTTCATTCTTCAACCCCTTCAATGCTTACCAAGACATCATTAATAGCACCTTGTTGTGATTGTTACAGTGCTATCATCAGTACTTAGTCGGCATTCAGCTACGTTCACATTCTACTCCATCTTTCCTAAGGACTTCTAATGATCTATTGGATTGTCCCTGGGAAGATCCCTCCGGTTCTGGTTGGATCATAGGACTTAAACCTAACCACCCTTTTGACACCAATAACGTCGTGAATTAAAGATGTTGTGGGTATTTGATCGTAACCATGAAAACCACTTTAAATTCTAACAAAGTGTTTGAAAAACATTTAACACCTTGCTAGTTTTGTCGTTTTAGAAATGCTCCCCCTTCACATGTGCATCGATAATCGAAAGTGTTTCGCACATGTAGGTAAGAGTTAAAGTGCTTGAGTCTTATATTAGATCATATTTTAATCACATTTTCTCCCCCTATCTCTAATATATAAAATCTTTTGATATTAGAGATACCAAATTTGATTAAAATATATTTTGAAAAATAGTCTTGAAATCTCCAGGAGAAAGATGTGTTAATCTTTTGCATGAAGTTTAAAATGCTCCCCCTCAAACATTGATCCAATTGAATTGTGATTGTGAGGATATGATCCACATTTCGCTTTTTGAGGATGGGAGTTGTTGAACACACAATTTTTGAAAGATTTTGAATATCATTGAAAAATTCTTGAAAAAATTGTGTTCAACGCTTTTTGAAAAATCAATTCTTTTTGTCGAAAGGTTTTTCTAAAGCATAAACTTGAGTTCATAGACTTTGAATGTCTTGATGAATCCACTCAAACAACGTTCCGAAACTACGTTCCAAAACTTGAGTTCATAGGTTTTTTAATCTTCGTGTAAACTACGTTCCGAAACTAGTCTAGATGGTGGCTAAATCTAAAAAATACTCAAACAAAATTTAGCTAAACATGTCATCGGAATGTGCCATCGGAATGCCCATCGGAATGTTGCTTAGATCGGAATGTCCTTTTGATCGCAATGTGCACCTGTCGGAATCCTCCAGATCGGAATATTCAGATCGCAATGTGTACCTATCGAAATCCCAGATCGGAATGTGTACCTATCGCAATGTGGCTGTCGCAATGTGGGCAGAGTAACGTTTCAAGATTTCCTTAAATCCGTCGCAATCCAGATCGCAATTACGATCGGAATGTTCAGATCGGAATAAGGGGCTATCGCAATACTGATCGCAAAGTAAAACCCTAGGGTTATTGCGATCGAAACCGTACTACCTTTTCCGAAATTCAAGCTGTCTCAATAAGGGACCTTTTTTTCCAACTTTTTAGGCAACGATTATAGCAACTTTTAGGCAACAAATTTAGCAACTTTTAGGCAACAAGATCGTGTTTTTAACCAAACCAAAACAACCAAATCTCTACAACAAGATTAAAGAAGTTATACGATTAAGAAACACAATCAAAAAACAAGAAAAATCTTGAATTCGAGGAAGAAATATGGATCAAATCAAACGGATCATATGAAAACACAACAACCAATCACAAAACTACCCCATGGCGATTGATACCAATTGTTGTCCCTAATATGTGATGATTATATAATACGAATTAAAGAAGAAAGAAAGGAAGAAATGAGATGAATTCTAGAGAGAGAAAGTAGTGAGAGAAAGTAGAGAGAAAATGGTTGGTGAAACTTGTGGAATATTAGATTAGAGAGAAAATGAAATGACCAACACCCTTCCTAACATGCTAGGAAGGGTTTATATAGCCTTTGCTTACATGTAGCTTAATGGGCTATATGATCATGGGCCGGGCTTTCCTTTTGGGCTTTGGTTACTTATTAATGAACCTTAGCTTAAAGTTAAGCCCGTAATCACATGACTAATATACTACCTATTACAACGTTCTAAAATACGATACATAATAAACATATGACCGAGCATTCTTGTTTGGCTCAATATTTTGAGGCTAAGAACGCATCATGGACCCAGTGATGTAATGCACAACCCCTCCCAAGCTGACTCAGGCTTCTCTCAAAAGAAGTTTGTTTTATTGTCACGGAGATCAACACGACTTCTATTGACTTTCTCACTCCGAGATAGTTGATATTGAATAGGTGGCATCTGCTCCAGCCTCCGAACACTAAAAGTACACAAAACGAGTCTAGAGCCAAGAGATAAATCAAATCACGTTAGGACACACGGATGAAGATCAAGAGAGTTCTACACTATATCCTTGCGATATTGCTAGAACACTCAGAGTGATACTACTCAGTAGGTCATGTGCAAGATTCTTATAGAATTGAAAATGTGTAAACTAAAAAGAAACAGTGGTTTGATTCTGAATTGATTCGAACTTGTTTCAGGTTTCTACGCAATATATTTATGATTTTGCGAGAACATTCTGTTGATGCAAAAGTTGGGTGATCCTTGCTAGACCCGAATTAGGCTTAATCCGGGTTGACTGGGCTCCGGCTCCTGCACCAAGTGAATCGTTTGGTTGGGATCCTGCACACTAAACAACACGCATTAGGCTTACCGTGGGAATGTTTCCCACGATTAGACTCCGGCGTGAGAGTAAGTAATCGGTTAGGGTTTATGTGAATTGAGAGTATAGAGCGTAATACCTTTGTGGAACCCTTAGAGGTTCCTTTTATAGGAAGTGGAACCCTAGTGGGCTGCCACTGATACTTCGGCCCCAAGGAAAGGGTAACTATCAGAATTAGAATGATTGTTATCTTCAAATTATAATAGTGAATATCCTTCCCTTTTGGGGTAAACCTATTCCTAGACAGAATATGATTTTGTCTAACCCTATGTCGGCCGCACCGGGCCGTGGGCCGCACACATGTGCGCGGTCACTGTTCATCCAAGCCCATAAGCCTGAATGACATTATCCCACCCATCTATGATGGGCCGGATACGGGTAGTACCCGTGGGCCGGGTTCCTGACCCGGCTGGGGACTATACGTCATCATGTCCCCCCAGTCTAGTTGTTACAGCCGTAGGCGTAACCTCTAGACTATCAAGGTGTTCTCCGGACATACCAAGGAAGACCTAGGAAATGAGACATTGAAAATTTATTCTGGCCGCACGTGGCGACCCGTCGTAGGAATATATTTTGAATAATACCTTAGCCGCACGTAACGGCCGAGACAACTTAAATGTAACAATAAATACGGTCTTACGTAAGAGCCGCACAACCCGACACAAGAATAAAAACATTAATGATAGACAACTTTCCAGTCGCATGCCTGCAAAAGTGCACCATTAATGCCCATCCTTGAGCCACGTAAAACTGTTAAGAAGTGACCCGTGGGCCCCCCTCTGATTTTGCAGAAATGTCAGAAATCCTATCCGTTGGATAGGCGAGGTAGCTTACACGTGTTGAATATCCATGGTACCTCGGAAACCGAGGCAACCCTATATAAGAGTTAGTATGCGTGTTTGTTACACACACAACTCACCCCTTCTTCCGCCATTGTTATTCTCAAGCTTTTATCTCCAAAACTTTGCCTTCTTTTCCACGGACTTCCGTCGCCGCAGGTTAGATCATCACGCCTTTAAAAACCTTTTTATAAAACATGGTAAAGGACAACCCCCTTATCACGGTGCCCTTAACGTGATGTCTGCGGAAAAATACCTCGACTTCCTGTCGAAGTATTATGTACCCGAAAGCGTACACCCCACCTATCCAGGTGATGGTGAAGCGATTACAGATGCACCGGCGGGGAAAATAGGCATATACACACGCCTGTTTGACTCGGCCAACTACCGTATCCCCTTATCTAAGTTCTTGGTAGACCTTCTATTATATTATGACTTTCACATAACCCAGCTTCACTGCATAGGGGCGTGTAAAATCAACCAGTTTGAAATTACATGCCATACCTGCGGAGTAACCCCAACCGTGAACCTTTTTAGGGCCTTTTATTTTCCTCAGCTAGTGAATGGGTGGCTGTCGTTTAAAAAACGACCCGGGAATGCCCCTATGACGTATAGGAAGCCTCTAGACTCCCTTAAGAACTGGTACGACCATTACTTCTTTGTAGATGAGAAGGTGTTCCCTACTCCCTTCGTACTCAAAACCAAAGCCCCCAAAGACTATCCGCCCAAAGCCAAAGATTATAGCAGCAGGGACCTAAAAATACTAGATACCCACCGCATAGAATTCCATAGAGGGTTGCCGGAACACTTTCTGTGTTTAGTAGGGATAAGCCGCCGCTACTTTGGGAGGGATGACTTATACCCGTGCTTCCATACAGAACAGGGAGAGGGTAGGTCTAATTTATATGTTGTAGATTGAAATTGTCATGCATATTTGTAGAACGTATACTAATTCATATACTTGTAAAATGTCCGCAGAGATGAACCTTCACGGACTAATCCGTCAGGGCGACCCAATGAAGGTAGCGGAAGGATTCCGGCCTTTGAAGCCGAATGAGCTCCCCTTACTGGAAGCGTTGGCTGACCGCACTATGCCGCTCGAAGACACATCCGAGCCTAGATCAGATGAAGAAGAGCCCGCCATCGAGAAATCCCCATTGGATTTTGATGTTGAAGTTTGCTACACCTTTAGGAAAAGGATGCAATAAATAGGGCAAGTAAGCACGACGATTTAGGAAAACCGTGTGTGAATGACCCAATTAAGTTCGTTCTCAAGGAGGCTAGTGTGTTATGTGTGTAATGATTTGGATTAATTTGTGATTATATTTGAAAAAGAAGAATAGAAAGGGGATTAGAAGAGAGTGACGGTTATGAAGACGGATTTAACTAAGTCTAAAAAGGCGTACACGTAAAGTCGTAAAAAACCACCAAAATTAAAATTAATTCCTAAAAATTTCTAAAAATCACCAAAAATCCTAAATAATGTTCTAAGAGTTTACAAAAAATCAAAACTTGCAAAAACCTTTTAATTAATTAGATAATGACTTTTTAATGCTAATTAAAGCCCTAAAAATCAAAATTAATTATCAAAAAGCCCTAAACAAGATTTTCAAGTTTGTAAACATCAAAAATACTCTAATTCAGCTAAAAACTATTTTTCAAAATTTTAAAACCAATTAAAACTATTTTTAAATAATTAAAAACTCCTAAAATCAATTAAATCTTAAATTAATTATAACAAATAATTAAAAGACCTAAAAAATATTTGGAAAGTTGCAAAAATCCTAATTAAGTATTTAGAACCTAGGAAAAATATAAAAACCTAGAAAATCAGACTTTTAATTTTTAATAATAAAATAATATTAAAATAATATTAAAAATCCAAAAATTATAGAAAATTCTAAAAACTTACAAACTAACTTAATTTAACCTAAATAACTCAGAAATGAAAGTGAAATTACCTAAATACCCCTATTGGGCCTAGAAAATGGGCCAAACCCAAAACAGTCCCTTATTGGGCTTAATTAAGGCCCAATAAGAAAAAGTGCTCAAAATAAGCTCAAAAAGCACAGGTTGACTCAAAATTTGATTTTAAACAACTTTTTCCAAAGGCCCAAAAGCTGAAAAGGTGAAATAAGCTAACTTATAATAAGCAGCTTATTCTTAATGGGCTTTTTGGCCCATTAAGCTATAAGCTGATGCCATAAGCTAAAATTTAACACACAACCTTCTTTTGACCTAACAAAGACTTCTGTAAAAAGAAATTTCAAATAATACCACTCAATAAGCCAGAAACAAGTCAACAACTTATTCACAAAACGACAAAATAGTCGTTTTTATGATCTAGACCACCTCAAAAGCTGATTCAAGTTGCAAAAGGTTTCTTTTGACAAAACTAAGCTTAAAAACCAAAGAACTTTCAAATAAGCACACTCAATAAGCTGGAAAATCAAATAAGCACTTATCTTAAAAGTCAAACAAGTTGGTTTTCTAGTGAAAAGTCAAAGTCAAAGTCTGATAAGTTCCAGTTAACTTAAATGGGTCAAATAATGAAGATCTATTACAAAAAATAAGTTGTTGCAAGTCAGAATAAGCTAGAATAGCTTATTAATAAGCTGATGATAAAATTGCACTAGCAGGGGCTAGTTTTGGATGTTGAGCAGTGGGAACTTTTCCCACTGCTTGACTATTTTGACTTGTTGTCTTTAGTGACTTTTTCTTGGATTCAGTTTTCACAAAGGCACCCAATTGATCTTTGGATCAAAAGGAGTCAATAACAAGCAAAATAACACAATCACAAACAGCCAATTGATACAGTTTAATCAATTTATCACCAGATATTGCACAGACATGAACAATGAGCAGTTTAGCATTCAAGAGCAGTTTTAGCACAAATCAGCCAACCAAATTCAACCAAATGCACACACAAGCTATAATAAACTCCAATAAGCAAGTCTAAACAGGTTTCATGCACTGGTTCAAAGAATTAAGCAAGATCCAAGCTATCAAAGTTACTGATGAACACTACACATGCAGATTTATACTTTTGCTGATGTATTTGACACACAAGCCAATTTCAACACCTCAAATCTTTCAAACTAGTTATGTTAACTTTGTTTAAACCACTTTTATCCCTAAGCATGCATACACACTAAGTGTTCCCAAAATCCTAGGTCAAAACAAGCAGAAACAAGGTCTTAATAGCAGATTGATCAATTCAAGTGTTCAAACCCAATAACTTGCAGCAAAACACTCTCAAACAAAGGTATAACAGATACAAAGCATAAACAACACTTTCCCTTAACACAAAATCAGATTACAAGCACAAATCAGTAGACCCAAACACCCCTTTAACTTTTTCAAATCAAGATTTTCAAAAGCAAAACAAGATTTCAGGCCAACAAAGCATCAATTAACACTCAAACAAGTCTATTAAACAGATTCAAGCAAGAACAAGCCACAAAATTCACAAGAACAACAGTTTCATACAAAATTCACCAAAAATCACAATTTATGCAGATTTGGAGATTAAGTAAGCAAACCTCATGGATGTACATCCACACCCACGAATTTTGAGCTTATGTGCTAGCAAGAACAAGCACAAGCTTCCACAAAAGCCTGCTAAGATTCAACAAGGGTTAAGCACAATAACATGAAAAATCAGAAACTTGAAAAATCTTGATTGATGCAAACTTGTTACCCCACACTTGATTATCCCCAAGTTATAAGCCTCACCACACCTTAACCAACTCAGTTAAGATGCTATGATCAGCCCTATAGCCCAAGAATTCCAAGATTGGAACAAGACTTAGCAAAATATCAAGAAAATGAGGAAAATATGCAAACTTGTGCACACTCCTCTTTTGAAAACAGGTTTTGAACTTTAAGAACTACAAAGCATATAACAAATGAAAGCAGTAAACAAGAGTGGCCAATGACTTTTCTTCAAGATTTCAAACTCAATTTCATTAAACTTGAAATAGGATTTACAGAATCTTGAACCAAGGAAAAATCAAAAGCAAACGTCTAATGAAGCACCCTAAGGCCTTTATATAGGCATACAAATGACTAAGGAAAGCTGAAAAATACATAAACCCTAGTTGTGAAGTCCCAAAAATGCCCTTGAGGTCTTTGTCTTCTTTGGAGAATCATGTGACTGAATTTGTCATGTAGCTGAGGTGTGAGTTGTTGAAATATCATCAAGGGCTTAAAATGAGCTTAGGATGCAAGCAGGATTGTGAGGCGTTGGATTGCTGGCACAATCTTGTCTTCTTCCTCAAACGTGTAACAGGGGAGGCATGTGTGGGACAAGTGAGTGATGTGGCAAGTAGTATTAAGGTTGGGTTGTGTTTATGATTAGCTTAATCATAAATCTGGAGCAGATTAGTGTCTAATTACAAGCCATAAATAAAAACCCAATTTGGATCAAGAACATGAGTAGTGCATGTTTTAATCCGTTTAAGTTTTTAAACCAGGTGTTAGGCGCCATAATTAACTTAATAAATTAAGTTAGTTGTGAGTGGATGATGATGTGGAAGCAGGGAGCAATGTGATTGGTGGAGAGGTGGTAGTGGGGCACGTGTCACCAGCTGGTAGGTCTAGGTAAGTTTCCTGTCTGGCCCCTTTTGGTCCCTTATTTCCTTTCTTCTTGTCACTTGCAATCAAAACTCTGTCAGCGCCCATTTAAGCCTTATCAACTTTTGACTTGTTACATTTTTGGCCCAAAAACTTTCACAAAGTGTAATCAGGGGTATTTCTTGCCATAATTGAATTCTTCAAGGGCTGGTTTGGTATTTTCTTCAATAATAATGGTCTAGACTTGTATAATTGTCATTTTGGAGGACTGAATTTGCCAAGTCTTGATAAATGAGGGACCATTTTTGCCAATTGTTGAAAGTTGAGGGTCCTTTTTGTAATTTTGGATTTTCAAAGGACCAAACTTGTCATTTCTTGTACTTTGAAGGACTTCATGATATATTTGACTTTGTGGATGATATTGGTTGACAATTTAGCTTTGTTGAGGGGCTAAACTTGCCAATTCTTCAAAGTTAAGGGCCCTTTTGGTAATTTTGACAAACTTTAGGGACCAAACTTGTAATTATGAGGATACAAGGGTATAAAGTGTTAATTCTTCATAATTGGAGGACCCTTCTTCATAATTCTTCAAATCTTCAAGGGTTGATCTTGGGAAAGTCTTCACTAGGGCTTGGTTCATTGTGCGGCTTCGTTTCCCGTGTTCGTTTTTGCATGATTCTTGTGATCTTTTGTCATTATCTCAATATCCGTACCTAAAATACACAAGCAACAAACACAAGCATATATTTGGGTATTTTGATGATATTTAATGCATTTTAAGCCCTATTTGGAAGATGAGACTATGTATAAAAGCAGTCTCATCACTCCCCCATACTAAACCATTGCCGTGCCCTCACGCAATGCTAGAATAAAGTATCAAAGCATCTCCAAAATTCATTTTATTCACTTTATTTGAATGATAAACTAGCTACACTACTACTATTACTACTACTTGTGTTATAGACATAATGTATGATTTTCATCGCAAAATGGGACGTTTAGGTTCATAGAATAAGAACACGTAAATGCTTCGTTAGAAATAATTTCATCGTCCTCGATTTTCACTCCAATTCCATGCTAAGCGTGCAACGAGATCATTGTCATTATAAGTTAGTAATGCTAACACTACTCATATGCCCTAATCACGTACTTATCCTCCCATTATTCCTAAGTTGTATCTCTTATATTTTATGATGTCTTGAATGTTTCACGAGGATACATTGTTTGACTTATGCGATAATAGAGATTTAGGTCTAAAAATAGAGTCCTAACGGTGTAACTAAGACCATCAAATCAATAACCCCTCCTAATAGACGACGATGTTAAAAAATTAAGTTGACAAGAAGGATCGATAAACACGGTTTTATAACGGTTTTGAACATGAGACTTATTACCAAGACTTTTATACGCCCCCTAACGGAAGGGCCTTATTATCTTTGGTTTACCTCCATCTTTTATTCAACTTCGCCATGAAGCTTTTATTATGACTTCGGTCTTGGCTTGCCTTTTATTATCCGCCTCATCGGTGGTTTTATTAGCCAAAGACGTATATCCTCACGCTAAGGCGAATTTTGGATCTTTAAAGCTTCGAAGATTAAGGCTTGATTCACTTTCAATTTTTGCATAGATTTTTCGGCCTTGTGAGGCTTCAAATTGTTTGCTTGATTTAGGTGAGCACTTGAAATCTTATTATTGGGTGAAGCTTTCGATTATTGGGGTGCCAATACTTCAAAACCGTGACGCTGGCGATACCTTAATGTCTTCCCAATTTAATTACACGGAAGCTACTAGAAAAGACTAGAAACCCAACAATCCCAACTAAACCGCTAAGTCAATATTTATTAAGCAAAAAATATTTACATGCGAAGGGAGAATAAGCAAACAACGAGAACACATGAGTTTTTGAAAGAATACGAGTATTCTACGTTTAGCATAGTAACTTATAATTAACTCTATCATTTCTCGTCCTCATTTAAGAGACTTAGCCTAATGTGTAGTTAAGGAATCAAAGCTAAGTGCTCAACACGCACGGTCGAGTCAAAAATTACTCTTATTCTCGCCATCGGAAAATCTACATTCGTGTCTTCAAACACTTATGAAACATGAGAAAAATTTAAAATTTGGCCATTTTTAGCCTTATTTTGCAACAAAAACGATAACAAAAAGATAAACTTTGGAAAGCGTGAAGGTTTGGCAAGGCAAGTATCTATTCACCCCCCCATACTAAAGTTAAACATTGTCCTCAATGTTTCGAGTCTAGGGGTGCAAACACCCCCATACTAGAGACGTAGTCGAATGCCTAATCTAGCATGGAAAGGGTGTAACCATTAAGTAATAGCCGTTTATGAAGTGTGCTAAAAACCTAAGGTTAGAACATCAAAGGATACATCATGGATATTGAGAAATGTCTCCAATAGCAAACGATCGAGTGCTCTCATAGAACGAACACGAGAGGCTCCAATCGTGAAGATCATGATCTAAAAACCACATATCACAAACAACCACGGAACAAAGGTTGGAAGGGCACAAATCCCCACACGTAAGCTACATTAGACTAAGAAAGCGATAATATGTACATAGGATAAGCATGGGACTCCCCCACGAGGCACCTCGTTTTTGATTACCGAGTCATGAGCTCGACTCGATCCCCTCAATACTAATTATCATTGGGGAAGGTGACTTGGTCGAGGTAGTTCAAGGATGGAACTTCCCCACCAAAGTAGTGCTTCAACCTATGTCCATTCACCTTGAAGTTAGGACCATCATCTTGAGCTAACTCGATGGTCCCATATGGAAACACTTGAGTCACGGTGAATGGACCGGACCAACGGGATTTCAATTTACCGGAAAATATTTTCAATCTTGAATTAAAAAGCAAAACTTGATCCCCAATGTTAAAAACCCGGTTTTTAATTTTTGAATCATGCAACTTTTTAGTTTTCTCTTTGTAAATCAATGAATTTTCATAAGCAATGTCTCTCAATTCATCCAATTCATTTAGTTGCATTTTCCGGTGTTTTCCCGCGGTCTCCATGTCATCATTACAATGCTTCAGGGCCCAATAAGCCTTGTGTTCTAACTCGATAGGCAAATGACAATTCTTTCCATACACAAGCTTATAGGGAGTGCACCCAATGGGCGTCTTATAAGCGGTCCTAAAGGCCCATAAAGCATCGTCTAACTTATCCGACCAAGATTGTCGGTTTTCCCCTACGGATCTCTCCAAGATCCTCTTCAATGCTCGGTTTGAAACCTCGACTTGCCCACTCGTTTGTGGGTGATAAGCCATAGAAAGACGATGTGTAACCCCATATTTCCTTAAGACTCTTTCGAATTGGTCATTACAAAAATGGGTTCCACGATCGCTTATGATCGCACGAGGGGTTCCAAACCTAGCAAACAAACTTTTCAAGAACTTTACTACCACACGAGCATCATTAGTGGGCAAGGCTTTCGCCTCCACCCACTTAGATAGGTAGTCAACCGCAACAAGGATGTACTTATTACCACGAGATGATGGGAACGGCCCCATAAAGTCTATACCCCAAACGTCAAAGATCTCACATACTTGAATGATATTTTGTGGCATTTCATCTTTTTGTGAGGCTTTTCCTTGTCGTTGGCATGAATCACAAGACTTCACAAGGATTTGTGCATCTCGGTAAATAGTAGGCCAAACGAAGCCGGCATCAAACACCTTCTTAGCCGTGAGATTAGCACCGTGGTGACCACCCGTGGGTCCCTCATGGCAAGCTCTAAGGATATTAGAAGCTTTGGTGCCAAATACACAACGACGGATGATTTGATCCGCACAAGTTCGAAACAAGTAAGGGTCGTTCCAAAAGTAGAACTTGACATCACGAAAGAATTTTCGTTTTTCTTGAGTTGTCATACCCTTAACGATGAAGTTACCCGCATGGTAATTTGCAAAATCCGCAAACCATGGGGTAGAAGAATCAAGCTTGGAATTCACTAAACCAAGTGTCTCGAGCGGAAATGTTTCGGTGATTTCCTTGGGCTCGTAAACACTTTGGTGAGGATCTTCCAAACGAGAGAGATGATCGGCCGCTAGATTCTCGGCTCCTTTTTTGTCAACAATGGTGTGATCAAATTCTTGAAGGAGGAGAATCCAACGAAGTAATCTCGGCTTTGCATCTTGCTTAGCCATGAGATACTTGATAGCCGAATGGTCCGTATACACTATGCATTTCGTCAAGACGAGATAAGGTCGGAATTTCTCAAATGCATACACCACGGCAAGGAACTCCTTTTCCGTTGTAGTGTATTTAAGTTGAGCCTCGGTCATCGTCTTGCTAGCATAGTGGATAGGCAAGAAGTGCTTTTCATGACGTTGCCCCAAAACGGCCCCTATAGCGTAATCACTTGCATCACACATAAGTTCAAAGGGGAGGTTCCAATTTGGAGCAACAAGAATGGGAGCTTCGGTAAGTTTCCTCTTAAGGATCTCAAAGGCTCGTACACAATCTTCGTTAAAGACAAAACGTGCCTCTTTTTCAAGAAGATGTGTAATGGGTCGAGAAATCTTTGAGAAATCCTTGATGAATCGTCGATAAAAGCCCGCGTGGCCTAGGAAACTCCTAACTCCCTTGACGGTTTTGGGATGAGGTAATTTGGCGATGACGTCTACCTTAGCTTGATCTACCTCAATCCCCGCTTTCGAGACCTTGTGCCCTAAGACGATTCCACTCTTAACCATAAAATGACACTTTTCCCAATTGAGCACAAGGTTGGTTTCCTCACAACGTTTTAACATTCTCTCAAGGTTCGACAAACACGAAGTAAAGGAATCACCAAACACGGAAAAGTCATCCATGAAGACTTCCATCGTCTTCTCGATCATATCATGAAAAATAGCCATCATGCATCGTTGAAAAGTTCCCGGTGCATTGCAAAGTCCGAATGGCATTCTACGATAGGCAAACGTTCCATATGGACACGTAAACGTAGTTTTTTCTTGATCACGAGGATCGATGGGAATTTGGAAGTAACCGGAAAAACCATCTAAAAAGCAATAGAAATCGTTTCCCGCAAGACGCTCCAACATTTGGTCCATGAAGGGCAAGGGAAAATGGTCTTTTCGAGTGGCTTCATTCAACTTACGATAGTCAATGCACACTCTCCATCCGGTCACGAGTCTCGTAGGAATCAACTCGTTGGCATCATTTGGCACAACGGTCATCCCTCCCTTTTTAGGGACACAATAAATAGGACTCACCCAAGGGCTATCAGAAATAGGGTAAATCATTCCCGCGTCAAGGAGTTTAAGGACCTCCTTTTTGATGACGTCGTGAATTTTGGGGTTCACCCTCCTTTGACTTTGGATTGTTGGCTTGAAATCCTCCTCCATTAATATTTTGTGTGTACAAAATTTGGGATCGATTCCCTTAATGTCGGATAACTTCCACGCAATCGCCCCTTTGTGAGCCTTTAGAACGTCGACAAGTGCGGTTTTTTCATCATTCGAAAGTTCCTTCGCAATAATAACCGGCAACTTGTCGTCCTCCTCCAAATAGACATATTCGAGGTGAGGAGGTAAATCTTTCAACTCGAGAATAGGTGGTTCCTCAAGTGAAGATTTGGGCTCGATACTCATAACCTCCTCGGGTGGAGGAAATGGGAAATCGTTAAGAAAATCCTTGATAATCGAGAAGTCCTCATCGTTGTCGAGGTCTTCGTCACAAGTACGTGGAACATTGCATTCTTCCAACGTAAAACCACCACCTTCGAAAGGAGTGAAGGTTGGTGTCGAGTTATCAAGAATTGGATCCAACATAGTGGGATTGCCACTAGTTTCTTCATCACCAAAACCTAGAACTTCTTGTGAAAATTCCTCGCAAACCACGTCAATCATATCAACGAGGTTTATGGTTGCAACGGAATAAACATGAGAAATTTGAGAGTTTTGAGTTGCGTTTATAACAAGTTCCTCGTCGTTGAAACGTAAGGTGATCTTTCTAGCATGCACATCGATCAAAGCCATAGACGTATCTAAAAACGAACGACCTAAAATGAGAGGAACTTGAGGATCCGTGGGAATGTCAACAACAATGAAGTCTACGGGATAGTAGAACTTCCCCACTTTCACAAAAACGTCTTCCGCCAAACCACATGCGGGAATTGTGGAATGGTCGGCCAACTCGATAGACATTAGTGAAGGAGTAAGATTAGGAAGATTGAGCGACTTGAAGATTGCAAGTGGCATCAAGTTAATGCTAGCACCAAGATCGGCCAAGGCGAAGCATTCTTCCATGTCTTGGATTGCACAAGGGATCAAAAATTTACCGGGATCACCGACTTTTTGAGGTATGCGATTAAGATAAACCGACGAACAACTAGACAATTGGTGCAATTTCTCCTTGTTGTTCAACATACTCTTAAAGTTAGCGGCAAATCGAGGCATCATGACCAAGGCATCGGCGAAACTCACATTAAGGTGCAAATCACGAAACATTTTCATAAAAAGCTCAAATTGGTAATTGTCGCGCTCTTGACGTTTCTCCTTCCTAAGTCTCGATGGATAGGGCAAAGGTGGTGTGGGTTGAGGCATAGTAGGCATAGCCTTTGGAATCTCGGGTTCAAATGATGGTAATGGGTCAACCGTAGGTGTGGTATGAGCGGTACTTCGTGGGATTGGAACATGCTCCTTTTGGACCACCACCTCGGGTTCTTCCTCAATTGCTTCCTCCGTAGGAGCAATTGGTTGAGGAATCGGCTCCTTAAGTGTCTTACCACTACGTGTGGTAATCACTTTCATCTCTCCCTTAGGGTTGGATATGGTGTTACTAGGAAGACCACTTGACGACGGTTTACACATTATTGCCTCAAACATAGACGAGATTTTATCTTCAAAATTAGATTGCCTCAATACGGCTTCGGTTTGCCTTTTCTCGGCCTTAAGCATCTCTTGTTTAATCTCATGTTGCCCTTGTTCCATCTTTTGTTGGTTTTGTTGCAACCTAGTGACATTTCCTTCCATCTTGTTGGTGTGGATTTTAAGTTCATTAGCTAACTCATTTTTCAACTCTTTCTTCAAGTCGTTTTTGAACTCGGATCTTAGGCTAATTATTTCTCTTTGAATGTTGTCAAACCTAGCATCATTACCACTAGCATATTCAACAAACTCACTTGGAAGATCTTTCAATGTTTGCAAACTCTTGTTGTTATTTTGAAAATCATTCTTGTTTGAAACTTGATTATTAGCCCCTTGATTCCCATAATTTCCCTTGTTGTAATTGTTCTTAAAACCAACTTGATTGTTGCGATAGTTGTTAGCATTTTGATTTGATCCAAAACCCGGTGGAGTCATTTGATTAGAGCGGGAAACTTGACCGTTTTGGTTGTAATTTCCCGTGGCCGCAAAGGCACTCGAAGTGTTACCACCGTTGGTAATGCACTCGGAGAAATCATGACCTCCACCACAATACATGCAAGAAACCTCAACCGCTTTAACCGTAACGGGAGCACTTGGTTCACCAACTTTAAACTCAATCAAAAGTCCTTTCAACTTATCAAAAATCTTGTTTTCCAAGTTCGCCTCAATTTGGCAAGCATCGATGGTATTAGACAAAGAAGGTGAAGCCGAAGACGAAGCCTTACGAACACTAGACGTGCTACGAGGACTATACACCTTAGATCTATTTTCAATAATCACCAAAGCTTCCTCAACCGTTTTACACAAAAAATTACCACCCGCGGCGGCATTCAAATAGTCCCTTTCATGATCATTAAGTCCATTGTAAAACGTGTCAATTTGATGCAAATCGGAAAAACCGTGATGAGGACATTCATGTAACATTTCCTTAAACCTATTCCAAGCCGTTGAAAAACTTTCATTAAATTCTTGTGAAAACTTTGAAATCTCGTTTTTCAAGTGCGTAGTCTTAGAGGGCGGAAAAAATTGGTTCACAAACTTAGACACGAGATCCTTCCACGTCAATATAGAATTGGGTGGCTCTTTCTCTAACCAAATTTTTGCGGGCCCCGCTAAGGAATACGGAAAAAGCATCATCTTAATCGAGTCGTTAGACACATCCTTAAACTTGCAAGTAGCGGTAAGACGATTGAATTGGCGGATATGGTTGTGTGGATTGTCCTTCTCATCACCACGGAATTTGTTGTTTTGAATCATGGACAACAAACCCGTCTTAACCTCAAAATTCTCCGCAAGGATAGCGGGAATCACAATAGCCTCTCCATAACCCTCGGTGGGTGCTTGAAGTAACTCCATCATAGTTCGATTCGCCATGGTTGGTGCTTCTCTTACAATGGGTTCGTCAATAGGAGACTCCTCACTAGAATTGTTTGGAGTGATGGATTTGTTTTTTCGTTTACGAGCACGTCTTGCTTGATTTCGAGTTAGCATAAATGTCACGTACAACGAGGGGACGAGCAAAGAAGATTCTTTTTGGTGTTTTGTATTTTTTTCAAATTTTTTGTGGTTTTTGATTGTATTAACCCTTTTTTGGAACTTGGTGAAATGTATTAGGTAGACAAAAAGTCCACAAATCTCCTCACTTAATCAAATCTCTTGATTAAAAAGGCCTCAAGGAATGAAAACGAACACGTGGAGTGAACGCCTTCGATGACTTTAGAACGATGGTGGAACACCAAATCGTTCAAGAGGGTTTAATCAATATGAAACCAAGAAAATATATATGATATGTAGTAATACTTTGGGCGGCAAAACCCTCGATTCACTCTCACAATCAAATACTCACAAGCAAGCGGGGAAACGAGGCGGCGCGAAGCACTTAAGAGCCTTTTTCCTTAGGATATATTTTATAATATCCGCCTTATACCCACCTTATAGTTTGTATTTTCAAGATTAAGCTTCACGAAAGTATTTATCTATTTTTGCCTTTTTCTTTGGTTTGAGATTCGAATACAATGATTGGGTAATGACCTCCCAAGTCAAGGTTGTGATTGCTCACGTATTTGGAGTACTTGTGTATTTATTGTTCTACGTATACAATATAGTAATAATATTCACACAAAAACGGAAAAACGATAATACGTATTAGTAGAGTGCTACTAATACAAATACTAATTATGGTTAGTATAAAAACAACAATGCCAAATCAAAACACAACACGCCTCCCCGGCAGCGGAGCCAAAATGATGTTGAAGTTTGCTACACCTTTAGGAAAAGGATGCAATAAATAGGGCAAGTAAGCAAGACGATTTAGGAAAACCGTGTGTGAATGACCCAATTAAGTTCGTTCTCAAGGAGGCTAGTGTGTTATGTGTGTAATGATTTGGATTAATTTGTGATTATATTTGAAAAAGAAGAATAGAAAGGGGATTAGAAGAGAGTGACGGTTATGAAGACGGATTTAACTAAGTCTAAAAAGGCGTACACGTAAAGTCGTAAAAAACCACCAAAATTAAAATTAATTCCTAAAAATTTCTAAAAATCACCAAAAATCCTAAATAATGTTCTAAGAGTTTACAAAAAATCAAAACTTGCAAAAACCTTTTAATTAATTAGATAATGACTTTTTAATGCTAATTAAAGCCCTAAAAATCAAAATTAATTATCAAAAAGCCCTAAATAAGATTTTTTAGTTTGTAAACCTCAAAAATACTCTAATTCAGCTAAAAACTATTTTTCAAAATTTTAAAACCAATTAAAACTATTTTTAAATAATTAAAAACTCCTAAAATCAATTAAATCTTAAATTAATTATAACAAATAATTAAAAGACCTAAAAAAATATTTGGAAAGTTGCAAAAATCCTAATTAAGTATTTAGAACCTAGGAAAAATATAAAAACCTAGAAAATCAGACTTTTAATTTTTAATAATAAAATAATATTAAAATAATATTAAAAATCCAAAAATTATAAAAAATTCTAAAAACTTGCAAACTAGCTTAATTTAACCTAAATAACTCAGAAATGAAAGTGAAATTACCTAAATACCCCTATTGGGCCTAGAAAATGGGCCAAACCCAAAACAGTCCCTTATTGGGCTTAATTAAGGCCCAATAAGAAAAAGTGCTCAAAATAAGCTCAAAAAGCACAGGTTGACTCAAAATTTGATTTTAAACAACTTTTTCCAAAGGCCCAAAAGCTGAAAATGTGAAATAAGCTAACTTATAATAAGCAGCTTATTCTTAATGGGCTTTTTGGCCCATTAAGCTATAAGCTGATGCCATAAGCTAAAATTTAACACACAGCCTTCTTTTGACCTAACAAAGACTTCTGTAAAAAGAAATTTCAAATAAGACCACTCAATAAGCCAGAAACAAGTCAACAACTTATTCACAAAACGACAAAATAGTCGTTTTTATGATCTAGACCACCTCAAAAGCTGATTCAAGTTGCAAAAGGTTTCTTTTGACAAAACTAAGCTTAAAAACCAAAGAACTTTCAAATAAGCACACTCAATAAGCTGGAAAATCAAATAAGCACTTATCTTAAAAGTCAAACAAGTTGGTTTTCTAGTGAAAAGTCAAAGTCAAAGTCTGATAAGTTCCAGTTAACTTAAATGGGTCAAATAATGAAGATCTATTACAAAAAATAAGTTGTTGCAAGTCAGAATAAGCTAGAATAGCTTATTAATAAGCTGATGATAAAATTGCACTAGCAGGGGCTAGTTTTGGATGTTGAGCAGTGGGAACTTTTCCCACTGCTTGACTATTTTGACTTGTTGTCTTTAGTGACTTTTTCTTGGATTCAGTTTTCACAAAGGCACCCAATTGATCTTTGGATCAAAAGGAGTCAATAACAAGCAAAATAACACAATCACAAACAGCCAATTGATACAGTTTAATCAATTTATCACCAGATATTGCACAGACATGAACAATGAGCAGTTTAGCATTCAAGAGCAGTTTTAGCACAAATCAGCCAACCAAATTCAACCAAATGCACACACAAGCTATAATAAACTCCAATAAGCAAGTCTAAACAGGTTTCATGCACTGGTTCAAAGAATTAAGCAAGATCCAAGCTATCAAAGTTACTGATGAACACTACACATGCAGATTTATACTTTTGCTGATGTATTTGACACACAAGCCAATTTCAACACCTCAAATCTTTCAAACTAGTTATGTTAACTTTGTTTAAACCACTTTTATCCCTAAGCATGCATACACACTAAGTGTTCCCAAAATCCTAGGTCAAAACAAGCAGAAACAAGGTCTTAATAGCAGATTGATCAATTCAAGTGTTCAAACCCAATAACTTGCAGCAAAACACTCTCAAACAAAGGTATAACAGATACAAAGCATAAACAACACTTTCCCTTAACACAAAATCAGATTACAAGCACAAATCAGTAGACCCAAACACCCTTTTAACTTTTTCAAATCAAGATTTTCAAAAGCAAAACAAGATTTCAGGCCAACAAAGCATCAATTAACACTCAAACAAGTCTATTAAACAGATTCAAGCAAGAACAAGCCACAAAATTCACAAGAACAACAGTTTCATACAAAATTCACCAAAAATCACAATTTATGCAGATTTGGAGATTAAGTAAGCAAACCTCATGGATGTACATCCACACCCAGGAATTTTGAGCTTATGTGCTAGCAAGAACAAGCACAAGCTTCCACAAAAGCCTGCTAAGATTCAACAAGGGTTAAGCACAATAACATGAAAAATCAGAAACTTGAAAAATCTTGATTGATGCAAACTTGTTACCCCACACTTGATTATCCCCAAGTTATAAGCCTCACCACACCTTAACCAACTCAGTTAGGATGCTATGATCAGCCCTATAGCCCAAGAATTCCAAGATTGGAACAAGACTTAGCAAAATATCAAGAAAATGAGGAAAATATGCAAACTTGTGCACACTCCTCTTTTGAAAACAGGTTTTGAACTTTAAGAACTACAAAGCATATAACAAATGAAAGCAGTAAACAAGAGTGGCCAATGACTTTTCTTCAAGATTTCAAACTCAATTTCATTAAACTTGAAATAGGATTTACAGAAACTTGAACCAAGGAAAAATCAAAAGCAAACGTCTAATGAAGCACCCTAAGGCCTTTATATAGGCATACAAATGACTAAGGAAAGCTGAAAAATACATAAACCCTAGTTGTGAAGTCCCAAAAATGCCCTTGAGGTCTTTGTCTTCTTTGGAGAATCATGTGACTGAATTTGTCATGTAGCTGAGGTGTGAGCTGTTGAAATATCATCAAGGGCTTAAAATGAGCTTAGGATGCAAGCAGGATTGTGAGGCGTTGGATTGCTGGCACAATCTTGTCTTCTTCCTCAAACGTGTAACAGGGGAGGCATGTGTGAGACAAGTGAGTGATGTGGCAAGTAGTATTAAGGTTGGGTTGTGTTTATGATTAGCTTAATCATAAATCTGGAGCAGATTAGTGTCTAATTACAAGCCATAAATAAAAACCCAATTTGGATCAAGAACATGAATAGTGCATGTTTTAATCCGTTTAAGTTTTTAAACCAGGTGTTAGGCGCCATAATTAACTTAATAAATTAAGTTAGTTGTGAGTGGATGATGATGTGGAAGCAGGGAGCAATGTGATTGGTGGAGAGGTGGTAGTGGGGCACGTGTCACCAGCTAGTAGGTCTAGGTAAGTTTCCTATCTGGCCCCTTTTGGTCCCTTATTTCCTTTCTTCTTGTCACTTGCAATCAAAACTCTGTCAGCGCCCATTTAAGCCTTATCAACTTTTGACTTGTTACATTTTTGGCCCAAAAACTTTCACAAAGTGTAATCAGGGGTATTTCTTGCCATAATTGAATTCTTCAAGGGCTGGTTTGGTATTTTCTTCAATAATAATGGTCTAGACTTGTATAATTGTCATTTTGGAGGACTGAATTTGCCAAGTCTTGATAAATGAGGGACCATTTTTGCCAATTGTTGAAAGTTGAGGGTCCTTTTTGTAATTTTGGATTTTCAAAGGACCAAACTTGTCATTTCTTGTACTTTGAAGGACTTCATGATATATTTGACTTTGTGGATGATATTGGTTGACAATTTAGCTTTGTTGAGGGGCTAAACTTGCCAATTCTTCAAAGTTAAGGGCCCTTTTGGTAATTTTGACAAACTTTAGGGACCAAACTTGTAATTATGAGGATACAAGGGTATAAAGTGTCAATTCTTCATAATTGGAGGACCCTTCTTCATAATTCTTCAAATCTTCAAGGGTTGATCTTGGGAAAGTCTTCACTAGGGCTTGGTTCATTGTGCGGCTTCGTTTCCCGTGTTCGTTTTTACATGATTCTTGTGATCTTTTGTCATTATCTCAATATCCGTACCTAAAATACACAAGCAACAAACACAAGCATATATTTGGGTATTTTGATGATATTTAATGCATTTTAAGCCCTATTTGGAAGATGAGACTATGTATAAAAGCAGTCTCATCAGATTTCCTCAATGAAGACGGCGAAGAACCATTGCTAGAGGGGGGCACCACCAACCAGGAGGAAGAGAATGACCCCAACGAAGACACTACTCAGGCATCCGGGTCCGCCCCGCTCACCTCTAGGAAGAGAAAGACCACCAGGAGGGTGGCAAAGAAGATAGGGGACGAGGCCGGCGCCGCGAATGCTCCCCCCAAGAAGCTGAGGAAGGACCATCCACAGTACCAAGAGGGGAGCAGTACCACGACCACACAGGCCGACCCCACCCCAAACATGGGAGGGCCAGCCTTGCGAGTCACCCCGTGAGCGCCGTAGCTCCTACCGGCCCAGACCCTGCCATTGGCACCTCGTAAGTACCCCCTTTTTTTTAGTATGATTCGTGTCCTTATATGATGCGTAGACTAATATTGTCATGTCAAATAACAGGGCTAATCCGGCGGTCGTAGCACAGGAGGAAGAAGTGGGGAGGAATCCATCCCCCGCACCAACCAACAAGCCCCCATCTCCTGCTGCCACACACACCAAGGAGCCACACCCTGAGGGGCCGGAAGAAAGCCTGCGCCTAGCATGGAACCTGTCAAGTTTGACAAGGCTGGAGGCAGAGTCCGAGTGTTCAGAATTCATTGAACACATCACCCCGCCCGTCCTCGCACAAGATCTAGATGAGTTGGATCATGAGGCCCACATTGAGCAGTTTGACGTGTCGTCCGCACCCCAAGTGACGGTGGGAGCCGCGTTGAGTCGCCGCCTAATCAAGGCCCTCACAAATGTGAATCGGGCAGATAAGAGGATAGCCCGTCGTGAGGCGATGGTCGTGAAGAATGAGAAGACCATCGCATCATTGCAAGCGGCGCTGTTGACAGCCGAGGCGACGGTGAAAGAGCAGGCTCATCACGCCGACACCCGAGAGAAGCGCATTGCTGAGCTTGAAGCTCTTGTAGCCGCATCAAACGAGAAGGTAAACTTTCAAAATTTTGTACATACACTCTGTTGGGTCTTCTAGATGTAGATCTTGCAGCCTGTCAGGACCGGTGAATGACTTCTGTAATCACAAGTCAAATCACAAAGAGACTCTATACACAATATGAATGTAGAATATAAATATAAACAAGAGAAACAGAATAACTATGAAGACTTGATCCTTTCTAAGGATTTCTAATATTAATAAAGACTAGAACTACGTTTTGTGAAGGTGTATCTAACCCTTCTGCCTAAGGTTCCTTTTATACTACAAGGAAACCCTAATACAGCATACAAGAAAACGTGTAAAACTGATATGCATATCTTCTCCTAATATAACTCATGCATATCCTAACAGAATATTAAGTAAATAATAAAGTCTGACTTTGACCAGGACCAGGAGCAGGACTTGCTCCTACTACGACTAGGACCAGGAGGAACTACATACCTCCTAGTCTACCTATTACATATAACTATTACAATGGTCCTAACAATCCTCCCCTAAACTTGAATTTGACCTGTTGAGTTCAAGTTTCCTGGAAAACGTGCAAATAAAGCCCGAGGATTGTAGCAGCAAAACAAACAGGAACATCAATAAGATAAGAATCAGAAGAACAGCCGCAACATGAAACACTAGAAGCTTCTCCAAAGCTTGTAACAAATCAGCATCAGGTTGAATCTTTCAGCAACATGAGCAGATTTGATGAGCCTTTACCAAGTAGCTGCTCGCTCTTGGGCTAGCTAGTCATTCTGATGGAATAAGCATCACCCTGGGAGACTAGAACCCAGCCCAACTCTTAGAACGTGAATCAATGGTGAGTGGGAGGACCCTAATGATTTTAGGCAAATCATCACAGCCGTCAACGGATTTGATGCGTCTTTACCAGAAGCCGTACCCCTCTGGACTCGCCAACTCTTAGCAATTAAGCATCGGTGAGTTGAACACCCTATAGCTTTAAGCAAGCTATTACAGCTATCAACGGATTTGATAAGATCTTTACCAAGAGCCGTACCCCCTTGGATTAGCCACTTTTCAGTCCAATACTATGGCAAGTGAAAACCATCCAGTTTTAGGTAACCTGGCAACCATCAACGGATTTGATAATCGCACCAGGAGCCGTACCCTCAAGGTGAATCAACTTTTTCTTGTCGATGAGACATGGTAAGTTGAGAACCATTTGTTGTGTGGACCACGTCCAACACCAAGTGAAACCAAGTACCAGAACAATCTCAAACCAAGAACCACATTTCAAACCAGCCAAGGGATATTATGTACAAGTATAAAAGCTAAACTGTGTTAAAGTATAAGCAGATATTATATAAAAAGTTGTGTTTGTTTGTTTTTTTTTTTTTTTTTTTTTTATTATTAGTTTGTGTGATGTGTTTTTTTTTTTTTTTTTTTTTTTTTTAACTATAAAGAATAAAAGTCACCAATCACTATACATATTGGTGAAAAGAATCAAAAGAAAAACAAAAATCAAAGTATAACAACTTACAACCCATTCACCTTACACACCAGAAGCTGCCTTCTTATCTGCTAACAACCGTGCTTGAATACCCTCGACCAAAGATGTGGCCATACTCGACTCATTCCCAGAAGGAGCAGTAGAAAGCTGCAAATGACTTGCCAACATTGCTTCCATGGAAGAAATAGTCAAAGGATACACAACATCCGTCAACATAAACGCCACATGACCAGAACCTAACTCCAACACATGTACTCCACATCCAGCATAGAGCTTCCAGCGAACAATCTCCCATTGCATTTGATCCTGCCATACGCCCAAAGGAGTAGCAGATGGAGGAGGATCCAACATAAGCTTGAGATCGGCCCAAAGACGAATACCAGGCCAGGAAGACACCGCCATCGGGTCAAATGGCATACTAGAATCAACAAGCCCAAACAACGCCATAAGATCCATTCGGTCAGCCCATGATAACACACCCTGCAAACCCGTGACCAATCGCACAGTCCCATCACTCAAAGTTATCCGATGGGAGACGCCACCAGGAAGTGTTGTAGACCTCTCAACCGAATAACCCGCAATGCTTCCATTGCCTAAAGGTAAGTCAGAATCGCTATCCGAAGCTGCATCAATTAAGTTTTCAGGATCACGTTTCTCAAAAGGAACTGATTTACCGCGGCGAACACGACGAGTAAGTTTCTGGCGAGTGGAACGTCGAGGCGTGGGAGCCGAAGGAGTGGATTCAACCTTCACCTGAACTTCAGCAACAGCAGGAGAAGCAGTAGGAGTAGACTCAGGAACATGTCCACCCAAAGAACCACTAGGAGCTGCATCAGAAGTGGGAGTAGGTTGTGTTGCAGAAACATGTGGTGATGAAGATGGCACATCAGATGGAGCAGCAGCAGGTATGGTGGAATCAACAAAAGTGCTTGCAGGAACAAGAATGGTGGAAGTACCAGGTGTGGTGGGGGAAGCATGAGTGGTGGTGGTTGTCACAAAGATAGTAGTAGCAGGACCAGTAGTAGAACCAATAGGCGCAACCAAGGGTGTAGTAGAAGGACCAACAGAAACAGCACCAGAACCAGAAGAACTACCAATGGAACCAGGAATGGGCACGGATGAAGAAACAGTAGAAGCAGCAGGCATAGAAGCAGTCACACCACGAGGATGGTAAACAAATTTTTCCGGAATAGGTTGACTCGCACGCCTCACCATATTTTCATAAAGTTTCTTGAGCTCATCAAAAGTCAAAGCCCGCACCCGAGCCCAAGTCCAAGGAGCATTGAAATGAGCAGCAGATTGAAATTTGACATAACGTTGCATCTGTTGGCGCTGCTCAGCCTGAGAAAGAGGTCTGTTCCTACGCTGTTTCTTGAGTTCCTCAGCAAGAGTCAACTGATGCTTACGCATCATTACCATAGCACGCGGAATACAGTTGTGTTCATCAACATCATCACCCAACAAATCTTTAAACTGAGCATAATCCCGAGTGAGAACAGTTAACACTTGCATCCATTCGCCATCAGTCCAGTGCATAGCATCATGCTGAATTTGCGCACGCCTTCGCTCACGGAGCTCTTCCTCAGCAGCAATGTCCTCCGCATCAAGCTCAGCCTGAACCCGACGAGCAGCCTCTTCACCTAGTCTGTCTTCTTCAAGCTGTCGACGAGAGCGCTTGCGGATGGGAGAAGGAGAATCAGTCATTGGAGCTTTGCCCTTTGTATCAGGAGAGGGATCAGCATGAGAACCAGCAGCAGCATCAGAAGCACCACCCATAGAAGGGGGAATAGCACTAGAAGAAGGAGCATTGGAGGACATTGGAGGACCAGGCAGATCATCATAAACTTTATCAGTAAAGGCAGCCTTTGCCAGCAATGTCAAGCCATCCTCAACATTCTCCGAACCCTCATCCTCAGAATCTGAAAGAACCACATGCTTCTTTCGACGACGCTGTTGATTCTCCAATACCTTTATACGATCGGCCAGAGGAAGAACAAATTCCCGTGTGAGCTTCCGATGTTGGTTCAAGTCAGCTTCCAAGCAAATCATCCTCTCATGGTACCTGTGCATAAGTTCTAGCAAAGATGTCAGAGTAGTAGGCTCCTCTGCCTGCCCATCAAGAGAACTTGGATCAGGGAAAGCATCACGGGAGCCCGAAGCAACATTGGGGTCAACGTGTGGAGAACTAGCAGCAAAGGGGATATCAGTCGAGTGTGGGGCAGGGCTAGGAGGTGGAGTCTCCACAAATGGAGACCTTTGTGGAGCCGAGGAAGGACCAGCCTTGGGAGGGGATGGTTGTTCAACCACCACCTCCTCAACTGGCTCCTCCTCTACCACAGGAGTGGCATCACCAGCAGGAGCCTCCTCCTCCTCCATGGGGTCATCATCTAACACAACCAACTCAGGAACCTCCTCATTCTGACCTATAGGACCCTGAGCCAAACCCATCATGGCTTCAGTCAGGGGCCTCCAATACCCAGTAAACCCATGCAACATGTTGTAATACACTTTTGCTGTCAGTTTAGATGGTACATGCTCAGCCCTATCACGTGGAATGTAAACAAGTATTTCTTGAATAAACCTAGGGTACATAAGAAATTTCTTCCTAGAACCCGCAGTGGACAAATTACTAGCCATCCCCTCAAATAAATAATGTGAAAAGTTAAACACTCTACCCTGGGCTAAACATATAAGACCAGTAGCCAACGGAGTAGGAAACCCATCCCAACTCCCCGACTTGGGACTCAAACAATGGATTAAATAGTGAACCAGAAGCTTCCACTGAGGGGAAAACCTATTCTTTTGGAAGTTAAACTTCCCCCCATGTTCATAACCTATGGCAGCCATACCCTCTAATACTTCCGAATTTGGAAGTGATACAACACCCCCCTCATCCTGAAGATGAAGAGAAGAGCGAATAGATGCTTCAGTGACCACATAAGCACGTCCATCTATGGTAGCATGGATTGCTCGTGGACGTCCAGCCACATTCACAAGTTCAGCAGACGCCCAAAATTGACGTACCACACTATCATATATGGTAGGACAAACAGTAAATGCATACCTTAAGTTTGAAGCTTCAATAAACTCCAAGATATCAGCAAAATGTTCACTATTAGGACCATCACCCAGATAAGCAACGCGATTATGAGCAGGTTGATAAGCAAGAGCAGCCATAGATCTTGATGAATGGATTGAAGAAGGATTTAGATTGGGATGAGAGGAGTAGAAGTGGTTTTTGTGTGTGTTTTAATTGTAATGAGTGTATGTTGACCATATAGGAAGAAAATAGTAACTGTTCATTGACCCCTATTAATGGGGGGTTGCCCTTTCAAATTAAGCCATAATGGCATACTAACCACTTGCCCTTTTTAACATAATAACTTACCCCCAATTTATTTGATGTATTCAAACTTGTAAATATCAGTATTGGAAGCGTTGACCAAAAGTCAAAGTGCACAATAGTCGGACCAGGAGCAAAACGTGATTAATAAAGGACAAAAGGAATGAACAGTAGCCAGACCAGTATCAGTACCCATAGCCAAACACCACTAGACTTGGAAGGATTTGAGACTACCAGAAGACATCCAATCATGACTAGAAGCTGACCAAATAGGACCAGAAGCTAGTCATGTAAGGCCTTATCCATCAGAAGAGAGCAAAAATCCGCCACCAGAAACACCACACACCACCATAACGAAGAAATTATGTTGTTAAATCCTACGAATACGTTAGACGGTCCTAATATATACACAAAGCCTCCCCTTAGGCTTTGCCTCCCCTCAATCCTAGACTTCACGGATTGACCATCCCAATATGAACCACCAAGTGGTTAAACCGAGGACCATCAAAAGCTTTAGTCAGCAGATCAGCAACATTGTCATCCGTATGAACTTTAAGAACCTGTATCAGCTTCTTCTCATTGGCATCGCGTATAAAATGATGCCGAATCTCAATATGTTTCGTCCGCTGATGAAATACAGGATTCTTCACAATACAAATAGTGCTTTGATTGTCAATAAAAATTTTGGTATTCATAAAATTGAACCCATAGTCCAACATCTGATTTTGGATCCATAAAACTTGACCACAGCAACTAGCAGCAGCCACATATTCAGCTTCTGTTGAGGAAGTAGCTACAATTGTCTGTTTCTTACATTGCCATGAAATAAGCCGACGACCCAAAAATTGACAACCACCAGTAGTTGACTTCCTATCATTATTAGCACCAGCATAATCACTATCACTGTATGCTTCAAGTACAAAGGGGGATTCTCTAGGATACCATAGACCCAATTTAGGTTGAGCCTTGATATACTTGAAAATCTTCTTTACTGCATTTAAGTTCGAAACCGTTGGAGTCACCTGGTGTCTAGAACAAGCACTTACTGCAAACATAATATCCGGACGTGATGCAGTCAAGTACATGAGAGAGCCAATCATAGACCTGCACATATGAACATTTACGGGTGGATCTGGCTCATTCTTAAGTTTGATTTTAGCAACTTCATAAGGAGTTGCTGCTGGTCGAAGAGGATCCATGTCAAACTTTTGAAGAATCTCATGAACATACTTATCTTGACTGATGAAAATCCCATCCGATTGTTGCTTGACCTGAAGACCAAGGAAAAATGACAGTTCTCCCATGGCACTCATCTGAAATTCGCCTTTCATCAAGTGTTCAAACTCATCACACCACTCCTTCCTAGTAGAACCAAAGATAATGTCGTCCACATAAACCTGAACAAGGATAATATCCTTGGAATTCCGCCGAAGAAATAGTGTTTTGTCAATAGTACCTCTTCTATAGCCATTCTTTAACAAGAAAGTGGAGAGACGCTCATACCAAGCTCTAGGAGCCTGATGTAAACCATAAAGAGCCTTGACCACCTTGTAGACTTTCTTTGGATGAGGTGGATCAACAAACCCCTTAGGTTGAGTAACATACACTTCTTCGTCAATTTTTCCATAGAGAAATGCACTCTTGACATCCATCTGGAACACCGTAAAGCCAACATATGAAGCAAAGGCCAAAAACAGACGAATGGCCTCAATCCTTGCAACAGGCGCAAAGACTTCAGTATAATCAATGCCCTCAATTTGAGTGTGTCCTTGTGCGACAAGCCTAGCTTTATTTCTGACAACAATTCCCCTTGCATCCTTCTTGTTTTTAAGAATCCATTTGGTATTGATAGCTGTCTTCCCATCTGGTAAGTCAACCAGAACCCAAACATTCTGAAACAAGAATTGCTGCATTTCCTCCTGCATAGCCTCCACCCAACTTTGATCCTCAAGAGCATGAGAAACAGACCTAGGTTCCACCTGTGAAAGAAAACAAGCAAACAAACAGTGTTGAAAGTCCGTATGATTATTACGCTTTTGATCCTCAATATAACCCACAAGAGCGTGATGATCGGACGAGGCCTTCTGCTGCATTCTGCGTGTCTTGACGGTAGAAGCCGGATCTCCAATAATTTGAGTGGTAGGATGGTCTTTATGTGATTGCAAGACTGGATTGGAAGAAACCTCCACTTCTGGTGCCAAGTTATTGAGATCACCAACAAAATCAGCATCATATGAAGCGTTTTGGAAAATCCCGTCTACTGGTTGTTTATGTATATCATCCAACTTGGTAGAAGACTTCTTCTCATGGTTCCCCAAATCAGAAGGACTGGAGAAACGTGTATTGGAAGCAGACTCACTAGCCGGAGTACCAGTAGGTGAGTGACTAGCACTAGGAGCAGAAGCTGGAGTACCAGGAGCAACTTTATCAGAATGCTCAACCAATGGAAACTCAAAACTACCTTGAGCAGCTGCCTTAGTAGCTTCTTGTTGTTGCTTTAGAAGAGTGTCAAGAGCTGCTTGGGAATCCTGTACATCCAATGGAGTTGCATCACTAGGAGGAGAGGGAGAGACCGTGGTGGAATAGGATGGAACCACAAAAATGTCATCCTCATCATCTGAATCAGAGAGACTAGAAGGAACACCAGTACTAGAAGTTGCAAACACTTGTGGTCCTGCATCATGGTTAGTTCTGAAACGAAAATATCCTAACGAATCACTAAGATAATCAAGATCAAAATACCATTCTGGACCTGTTCCTTGTATGTTTGTCTTCTCCTCAAAATACCTGAGATTAATAGTTTCAACTATCCGTTTGGCTTGAAGATTGTAGACATGATACGCCCGAGAATGAGCTGAATAGCCCACAATATATCCTTCATCAGCCTTGCCATCAAACTTCCCCAAATAGTCACTAGTATTCAGAATGGTGACTGGACACCCAAACGGCTTCAAATGAGCAATATTGGGAACTTTGTCCGTGAGCAGCTCATAAGGTGTTTTCTTGTGTGGATTGGTAATAGACACCCTATTCAGAACATAACTGGCCGTATTAACAGCTTCTGTCCAGAACATGGTCGGAAGCTTGGAATCGGCAAGCATAGTCCTCGCTGCTTCTATTAGTGTCCGGTTCTTTCTTTCTGCCACACCATTCTGTTGAGGAGTCCGAGCAGCACTATAATCTCTTTTGATGCCCTTAGCATTACAAAGTGCGATGAGGTCTCTATTTTTAAACTCGGTTCCATTGTCGCATCGAACACCTTTAACTTTCTTGGACAACTGATTCTCTATCAAGGTAAGAAAATCTCGAAGAATTGAGTAGGTCTCACTTTTGGTAGCCATGAAGAATACCCACGCAAACCTGCTATAACCATCAGTTACCACCAAACAGAATTGCTTGTGGTCTATGCTTCTGATGGAAGTAGGACCAAATAAGTCCATGTGTAGAAGCTGCAATGGTTCAGTAATGAGACTTAGAGCAGTAATGGCCTTGAAGGATGCTTTGTGTTGTTTGCCTTTGCTGCAAGCAACACAATTTATGTCATTTCTAAACGTCTTGGGAGGTAAACCAGAGACCAGATTCAAATTGGCAAGTTTGTGAATGGTCTTGAAGTTCACATGTCCCATCCTTCGGTGCCATTTTGTGGCTTCATCTTCCGAGGCTTTTGCAACCAGACATGCTAGTTGACCAGTAGGGTTGACTTCATTCAACTTGATGCTATGGAGATTGTGTCTTCTAGGGATTCTGAGTAAAACTTGTGAGTCATCCGGAAGCTTAAAATCTTTGGAGAGCACAAGTGCATCAGTATCGGTGAAGAGTACAAACTGCTTCTTGTCACAAATCTGAGAGACCGATATCAAGTTGAAGTGTTGAAGTGCTTCCACATAGTAGACCTGCTCAAAATTGAGATTTGGAGTCTTTATCGTTCCCTTGCCAGTGATTCTGCCTTCACCTCCACCAAAGTATACCTTGCCCCCATAAAATGGTACAAAGTTAGAGAGAAGGCCTTTATTGCCAGTCATGCTCCTGGAGCAGCCACTATCAACAATGCCTAAACTAGGATCCTGGTATGGAGTAACCTACAACAACAAGATAATCACAATGCAAAAGTTAGTGTCTTAAGGGGACCCAAACCTTTTTAGGTTTGAGCCTGCCTTGTGGATCATTAGTAGAATGCCAAGAAGATTGATGAGATCCACCATTGTTCCTTGGTTGCCTATTCATCATAAGGGTATTATTATTTGACCAGGAACAACCTGCTGAGGGCTTAACAGCAGTTACCAAATCTCCCAAACCAAAATACGTGTGGTCAAAATGATGCGCATAGTTTGGATTATAATTTGGAAAATAATTACTAGTTGTCTGGAATCCATTTTCTCTCCAATAATCATACATGAAAGGAGAGGATACTCTTGAAGTATGAAACATTGGAGCACTAGAATTAAGTCTTCTAGTAGCATATGGAGCAGCTCCTGGTGAACCAGGAGCAAGTAAAGCATGATTAACAGATGCATGTGTGTCATAATAATCACAATCTTTAATTAAATGAAAGGGACTGCCACAAACAAAACATGTTTTGAAAGACCTTTTATTAGAATGAGACTGTTTCATACTGCCTACTTTATTACACACAGTTCTAGAAAAAACATTCTTCCTAGGACTCAATAAACAAGGACCAGACACACTTGACTTGACAGCGACTTTTTCTTCACACTTCCTAGCACCAGTAGCAGCATGTTCATTCGACTTGGAACTCGTAGGTCTTGACTCTTCACTTGAACCATTAGATGCAGAGTCACCGGCTTTGTCACTGAAAGTACATGAGACAAAGTCGTTAGTATTAGTAGAACTTGTTGGGGACTCAAGCATCTGTGATCCATCCGAGTCATTATGCCATGAGGTAGGCATGAAAGTTCCAGTAAGAGGAGGAGGAACAGCATGCATTTCTGCTGCTGGTTTAAACCTATTGTAACTAGGTTTGCCCTCATCCTCTTTGTCGGCATCAAAGACGCTTGAGAAAGATAAATCAAATACATCTTCAGAATCAATATATTTTTCAAATCCTAAGCCTCTTTTAGTTCTGCCAGACATGCTACTATCAATTAATTTTGAAAGATTTTTAGGTGCCTTTTGCCATTTGTCAAATCTTAACATTGTAGCATCTAATTTAGCTTGCATCTCCTCTTTTTCTTTGATACTAGCATCTCTTTCAGTTTCTGTATATTTAACATTGTAGCATCTAATTCAAACTTTGGGTATGCATTCAACCCAAGAAAAGTATATATATCCTTGTAATAACTCCAAATTTTATATGCAGGTGTCTGCGGCCGAAGCTGCTACCAAGGCCGTGACCATGCAATCCTTCAACATCGCCCAGGAACGTGATGCATTGAAGGATGAGTTGACACGGACCCAGACTAACCTTGAAGAGCAGGCTGTCGCAGCTGATGAGGAGCTAAGCAAGATTGTTGTAAGTTGTGCTGAGAGAATATGTCCTCCCCTGCTATCCGTTACAGCCGGACGCAGGTGGATTATCGGGCAAGGACTACGACTTGCTGTGAGCAGGGCACTGGAAGCTCCACACCTATTGCAGGCATTTGCCGGGGTCGTATCCGATGGAATCGACCGTGGTAGACATGAGGGCCTGGTCAAAGCTGCGGAACTGATAGGGAAAATTGAAGACATCACACAACATCCCTATCATAACCCTTCCGCCGCGGATAACATGACCACGTCCATGAATGCCTTAGCGGAAATCCAACATCCTCTCCTGGACGAGCTTGAGACGCTTAAGGATGCTCCAAACGAGGCAATAATGTCCCGGCTGAGTGCTGATCCCATTCCTTTGACCTTGGCCACTTATGATTCTGCATCCAAAACAATGAAAGGCGAGAAATTGCTTGTAGAAGCATTGGATGCCATTGCGGCCAAAGCCCGGGATGGGAAGGATGCTCGTGGTGAAGTCCTTCGTGCTCTAATTGAGGAAGGGAAGAAGGACATAGGGGAATTCATACCCCCTTATAACTTATCAGTTGTAAACACTTGTAATTTTATTCGTCCGTGTATGTACACGGCTAAGACATATTTGTAATGACTTGTCTTTTATTTAGAAGTCCGTGATGACCACGGCTATTTTGTTATTGTATTTTTGAAACTTGTGTATTTTTCATTTTGTTTTGAACATTGTATTCCAATACCGCATGATACGTCACGTCTTACACTCAAAAAAGGAAAATACATACAAGTCTATAATTTACTAGACATGCGACGTGCGTCTTTACTATGCAGAGCACTGCGTGAGTACGGCATACGAAACTTACCACAACGTCTTGTGAGTAAGGTGTCTAGTAAGGATACATGATCCGTGCGGCTGGGGTTGCATCCCTCTTACGCGGCAAGTTGAATTAGTAGGTTCACTTAATCCTCTTACCCCGCCTGGAGGCGTATAGTACATGTACAGTAGTTTGAATGAATGCATATGAATGAAACATGGCATATTATAATACAAGTAAAATTCATACGACTAACAAGAAATCTAAAAAATGATTTGCACGAAACAAGCCGTGGGGCTAGCTAGGCACCACGGCATTTTATTAGAACGCTTACATTTTTGTTTGAACAATAATGACAAGTCCTACAAAACAAGAAAGGAAACTAAACAAACATAAGAAAAAAACAAAACAGATAGACCGCATGGTTCCTTATTAAGACCGCATATAGCAAAGTACTCATGCGAAAGTCGTAGCTTTCAAAGATAGCACCTTTTGATATTGGAGACGTTCCATGTGCGCTCTAGGTCGCGGCTATCCATGTCACGTAACTTGTACGCGCCTCGTCCCAAGGATTCAGTGACTTCATACGGTCCTTCCCACTTAGGGCCCAGCTTTCCTGTATTCTCCGCTCGACTTGCTTCGTTAGCACGATAGACGTAGTCTCCCGGTCGAAAAGAAACACCCTTGACCTTGGCGTCATAATAAGCCTTCATCTTAGCCTTGGACTTAGCCTCATTGATGCCTGCTATTTCCCTTTTTTCTTCCAACAGATCCAGGTTGATTCGTAGCTGTTCATCGTTCGTGACGACATTAACCTCCGTCGTGCGGATGGTAGGCATTCCTATTTCTGCTGGTATAACGGCTTCAGTGCCGTAAGCCAATGCAAATGGAGTATCTCCGTTGGCTGTTTTGATCATAGTTCTATGCGCCCATAGCACATGTGATAACTCATCGACCCATTTGCCACTTCATTCATCCAGACGCGCCTTGATGCCATTTCCCAAGCTTCTATTTGCCCGTTCGACGAGGCCATTTGTTTGTGGATGCTTAACAGATGCGAAGCGCCGTTTGATGTTCAATGATGCACACCAGTCTTTGAATGGATTGTCCGTGAACTGCTTACCGTTGTCCGAGATGATTTCTCCTGGTAGACCAAAACGGCACATAATATGTTCCCAAACAAACTTTTTAACTTGTTTGCCTATGATGGACTTGACTGCCTTGGCCTCTATCTATCGCGTGAAGTAGTCCATCGCAACAATCAAGAATTTAACTCCCCCTGCAGCTACAGGAAATGGTCCTGCAATGTCGATTCCCCATTTATAGAATGGCCATGGGGACGTGATAGGTGTAAGCTCCTGCTGCGGGTGCCGCGGCACTGGCCTATGCACTTGGAAATCACTACACTTGCGAATCATGTCGCGCGCGTCTCTGTGCATGGTAGGCCAATAATATCCTGTCCGTAAGGCTCTAGCTACCACGTATCATGGACCTGCATGCATGCCGCACAATCCTTCATGTATGTCACTGATCACGTATGCGGCCTGACGTGGTCCAACACACCGCAGCCACGGCTGCAAGAAAGAGCGCTTGTAAAGGATGCCTTCTCGAAGTTCGAAATGATGCGACTTCCTCCTAATGCGCCGTGCTGCTTTTTCCTCGTCTGGAAGGGTCTCGCTAGTCAAATAGTTGATAATCGGGGTCATCCATGTAGGTCCATCCTCCTCGACTATAGTAGCGACCTCCCCTTCCGTTATAGATTTCTCCTTGAGTATTTCCACCAAGACTTGTTTAGACAAGTGAGCGAAGCTTGTGGATGCGATCTTACTAAGAGCATCCGCCTTCTTGTTCTCGCCCCTTGGCACCTGCTTGATGGAAAACTTACTGAAAACCGCGATTAGCGACTTGACTTTTTCCAAGTACCTGACCATGTTGTCCTCCTTAGCCACATATCCACCTAGAATATGGTTCGCGACAAGCCGTGAGTCCACGTAGGCCTCAAGATTGCGGACTCCCATTCTAGCGGCGATTTTCAAACCCGCAATTAATGCTTCATATTCTGCTTCGTTGTTGGTGGCCGTGAACTCAAAACGGAGGGCATACGTGAATTCCATTCCTTCTGGATTTGTGAGAATGAGACCAGCTCCGGACCCGTCCATACACGAAGATCCGTCCGTGAACAACACCCATGGTTATGTTGGAGTCTCGTCTTGCTTAACAATTGGCCCTTCCTTATCCGGCTTCTCGAATAGGAAATCTGCCAAGATCTGGCCTTTCACTGCTGTCCTTGGCCTATAAGATATATTGTGCTCCCCCAATAAGATGCTCCATTTCTGTAGCCTTCCTTCCACGTCCGGTCTAGAAATAACCTGCTTGATTGGCTGATCCGTGATGACTACAATTGGGTGCGCCTGGAAGTACCGGCGCAGCCGCTTTGTAGCAAACACTAGTGCTAACACCAATTTTTCCATAGAGGAGTAATTCAGTTCCGGCCCTTGTAGTGTTCTACTTATAAAATAGACCGGAGTTTGCACTGTATCTCTATCTGTCATAAGTACCGCGCTTATTGCGCCATGAGTGGCTGAGAGATACATAATGAGTTCCTCCTTTGGCCGGGGAGCTACTAACATAGGGAGGGATGCAAGATGCTGCTTGAGTTGGCCGAAAGCTTCCTCGGCTTCCTTCGTCCACCGGAAGTCTCCCATCCTAATGCACTTCTTGAGTGTCTTAAACAGGGGTAATGACTTCTCTGCGGATTTAGATAAGAACCTATTCAGCCCGGCTAGTTTCCCATTTAAGGATTGCACCTCCTTCCGTGTCTGGGGGGATGGAAGTTGTATTATTGCGTCCGTCTTCTCTGGGCAAGATTTGATGCCATTTGGATCAATCAAGTATCCAAGGAACATTCCCTCCGTTGCCCCAAACGTACATTTCTTTGGATTTAACTTCATGTTAATCTTTCTCAGTGTGTCGAATGTCTCTTGGACATCCCGGAGAAGTGCCTCCTCCGTGTGACTTTTTATAACCAAGTCATCTACATAGACTTCCAAGTTACGACCTATCTGTGATTCAAAAGCTTTGTCCACCAGCCGTTGATATGTAGCACCGGCGTTCTTCAGTCCAAACGGCATTTTCGTATAGCAATATACGCCCTGGCTCGTATGGAACGCCGTTTTTTCTGCATCCTCCTCCGCCATCTGGATCTGGTGATATCCTTTATATGCGTCCAAGAAGCATTTAAAAGGATACCCACATAGGGATTCCACCTTTCAGTCGATTTCCGGTAACGGGTAACAGTCCTGTGGGCAGGCCTTTTTTAGATCCGTAAAATCCACACACATGCGCCAACTTCCGTCATGTTTCTTGACCATGACCGGATTGGATAACCACTCGTGGTAGTATACCTCGCGCATGATGCCTGCGTCCACTAGTTTCCGTACTTCCTCCAATATCACTCGGCTGCGCTCAGGCGCCTGGCCGCGCTTCTTTTGCTTGACGGGTTGGTACCCTTGGCGGATCTGGAGCTTATGCTCTGCTATCGCACGTGGCACGCCTGTCATATGCTTTGGCTCCCATGCGAATATGTCTAAGTTTGCACTTAAAAGGGAGCACATGGCCCTTTTGCCGTTATCCGAGAGCGCCCCTCCTATGGATACTTCCTGTTCCGGATAGTCAGGGTGAATGGCTACCTTCCAATTGGGAGGTGGTGATCCATCCTTGGGTAGAACAGGTGGAGCCGGTGTTGTCACGGTGTGACACTCGGATGCCGGTACGATTGTGTTGTAAATGGTAACAATTTCCCCCTCAACGGGGAATTTGATCATTCCGTGCGTCGTGGAGGGTACCGCCCGTATAGCCAAAATACCTGGTCTGCCTATTATCCCATTGTACGGAGAATGTGAGCATATCACCATGAAGTTCATCCACGCCGTAGTGGAGTGTTCCTCATTCCTAATGGTTACAAGCAGCCGTAGTTGCCCTATTGGCCAGATAGTGTCTCCACTAAAGCCGGTGAGCGGCGCCGTGGCCGGTACTAATTGGCTTCTTATTTCTGGGCATAACTGCACAAAACAGTGTTCATACAGTACTTCTGCTGACGACCCTCCATCCACATACATGCGACGAACATTGTGTGTTCCAATGCTTATCTCAATGGTGAGAGGCGCATCGGTCACATCGCTCGCTGTGATGGGAGGGAACGAGATTTCCCTGCCACGTGAAAATTTTTGGCCAACTTTCTGCCTCGTGCGGTGTTGTCTGGATTGGATCATGTATATGGTCGAAGGTTTATCCTTTTGGGGATCCTTCTTATCGTACTTCTTGTTGTTGTCTTTTCCATCCTTCCAATCCTTAACTAGGTGCTTGAGTTTACCTGATTTGATCAGCGACTCAATATGCTTCTTGAGCTGGATACACTCCTCTGTACCGTGGCCTTTGTCATTATGGAACTCGCAGAAGCGATTTCCTTGCCGACGTTCCGGCGGAGTGGTCATTGGGGGAGGCCTTGGAAAGTTCGCCCCTTCCGTCAACAAGATCTCCCGGTAGGACATCTTTAGGGGAGTGAACTTATCGTCCGACCGTCCTCCTTTGCTCTGGCTCTTATAGTCTGATCCCTTGCTATTGTTCTGATTGCCTTGACCGCCCGACTGTCTCCGAGACTGGTCATTTGACCAGTACCCATTTCCTCTGGATGGGTAGGCCGCGGCAACAGGTGTTTCTCCTTCTATGAAATTTCTGACCCTTTCCATGAGGTCATCATATCTCTCTGGACGATTGTCATTGAGGCGCCTGATCAACTCCTAGTCTGTTATGGCGTGCATGTAGTCAGAGATTTTCAGGAGCTCCGGCATTGTTCTTGTGCGCGTGCACTCATCATTGAAGCGTTCAGTGAAGGCTTCTGTGGACTCCCCCGGCCGTTGTTTGACAGTTGCCAACGAGACCGAATCCCTATTATACTTTTTCCTCTGAGTATAATTGTTCTCGAATGCAATGCGTAGTTCCGTGAAACTATCAATGCTCCGTGGAGGGAGTGCCTCAAACCAGTCACGGGCATTTCCAATCAAAGTTGAATTGAACATTTGGCACCATATAGGCATGGGCCATAGCTCAATTTTAGCCTGCGTATCAAATATTTAAGGTGATCAACCGGATCACCAGTCCCATCATAAGTCTTGATACACGCCGGCATGCGACGTTTGGTGTCCTTAGAATAGTTCCGTATGTGGAGGGTGAACGGGTCTTCCCTGGGATCCGCCCATGGCCGGGTGAGCCTAGGGTCATCCCATGGTTCACACCATGGACGCGAAAGATCCTCCGCTTCTTCATCTCGATAATAAGGGCCACCATAATACTCATCATTGTTTGGTGGTGGTGGAGGGGTGCGCCAAGGTCGGCGACGCTTAGGCGGATGGTCATCTGAGTCCTCTCCTGACGGGTCTGGAGACGGTGGTGGTGCCCCATCCTTTGGGTAGGGGCCACTTTTTTGGGATGAACCGGAAGCCTTCTTCCCAGTGTTCATCCTGTCCCACACGCTCGTGCGTCGAGCAGTTCTGGCCAACTCTCGATCTGGCCGCTCGGGTGAACCATCAGACTTATCTCCTCCTTCTCGAGACTGCATTAGTTCCTGTATGAGGCGATCTCCTATGCGCTCAAACACATTCCTGGGTTGAGGGGTTTCCTCAAAGATGCTCTGCTCCTGAGGTCGAGCTCTCCTTTTCCTCTGATTTTGGGAAGAGGTGATTGGTCCGGTGTCGCTAAAGTTGAGTCTGGATTGGAGGTTCCTCCCCAGATTCGACCTTGACGCGATCCCCGGGACGATCCTATCGAAGTTCTGCGTGAGAACTCGAGTAAGATCCTCCTCGCTGAGTGGTAGGACCTCTACCTCTTCCTCTACCGATGGTCTGCGCGGCTCCTTATTAGGAGGGTTGGGCGCACTCCCTGGATCCGGATTGTCCAGGGTTGAAGTAGGTGGGGGTGTCATGGAGATCGTGCTCGTCACCCCCAAGGGCTGAAAGCCGCCATGGTTACCAGGTCCGCCTGCGAGGCGGCTAGGTGATTGATTGGGGATGAGTATCCCTTCCCCTTGGGACTTCCGATTTCGAGGATTCGTATTCTTGGGGTTGGCTTGCTGATGCCCCTTCGTCATTGGAAATTTAGAATGAGGTTTTGTTCTAGCTTAGTGTAATGGGTCTCACGGATGGCGCCAACTTGTTGATGCAAAAGTTGGGTGATCCTTGCTAGACCTGAATTAGTCTTAATCCGGGTTGACTGGGCTTCGGCTCCTGCACCAAGTGAATCATTTGGTTGGAATCCTGCACACTAAACAGCACGCGTTAGGCTTACCGTGGGAATGTTTCCCACGATTAGACTCCAGCGTGAGAGTAAGTAATCGGTTAGGGTTTATGTGAATTGAGAGTATAGAGCGTAATACCTTTGTGGAACCCTTAGGGGTTCCTTTTATAGGCAGTGGAACCCTAGTGGGCTGCCACTGATACTTCGGCCCCAAGGAAAGGATAACTATCAGAATTAGAATGATTGTTATCTTCTAATTATAATAGTGAATATCCTTCCGTTTTGGGGTAAACCTATTCCTAGACAGAATATGATTCTGTCTAACCCTATGTCGGCCGCACCGGGCCGTGGGCCGCACACATGTGTGCGGTCACTGTTCATCCAAGCCCATAAGCCTGAATGACATTATCCCACCCATCTGTGATGGGCCGGATACGGGTAGTACCCGTGGGCCGGGTTCCTGACCCGGCTGGGGACTATACGTCATCACATTCAGAGTGATATTCATTAATATTTACAATGACGAATGGAAATCCTTCTAGCGTCAACATCAAACAGCGCTATGGTAGGTAACTTGCGAGATTCTTTATGAATCAAGCTTGTGTCAACTAGAAAGCAACAAGGGTAAGATTCTTTAAGAATCAAACTTGTTCCATGAATTTGAATTGACGACTTTAATCAAGCGGATATTTATCCAATTGATTCACTCTTTATGTTCGCAGTCTTGCTTTGAGACGGTCGAGTAAAGAGAACGGCTAGTACTGCCGCGAAACCCTGTCAATGAGATTCTTAATTGAATCTACCTAATCACAGGTATGATATTTAATATCGTGTAACGGTCTTCACCAACCGGAGGTAAAACGTTACCGATTTAGGACGAATGTCAAAGGCATTCAGTCCGTGTCTATGTTTTATCTCAAGAAGGTGGCGTTACGGTGTACTCAGCAAAGTCAAAGATTCAAAACCACATACTCATGCCCAAAGACATTTAACAATCGAGAAAGCTAAAGACTTTTGCAACTCTGATGATCAAAATCTTCCTTAACAATTAATGTAGAGGAATAACCTCTATTCAAAGGAGATTGTTAGCAAGCTTTCAAGATAATGCAAAGTATGAGCATGTGGATGAAGACACAAGATCGCAAGATGGAAAAGACAAGTCAAGAATGATTTGAAGATCTCAAGATAAAAGACAAAGTCGAAAGACAATGACAAAGGCTCAAAGATCACAGCATGAAGGAACAAGACAACTATTACACGTTCAAGACTCATTTATGCCGAAATTTGTAATCTCAATTGATCTCCAAATATCGAAGAGGAATGACCGCATATTGGGGGAGATTGTTAGCCTCAAAATATTGAGTCAAATAAGAATGTTTGGTCATAGGTATATATTGTAACATTTAGTAGAACGTTGTAATAGTTAGTTAGAATAGTCGTGACTTTACGGGCTTGATGGGTAGCTTAAAAGGCCTCTTTCAATGTACTAAGTATTTTATTCAAGCCCGGCCCAATCAAACATATAGCCCATTATGCCACATGTAGGCTAGGCTATAAATACCCTTACTAGCATGCTAGGAAGGGTGTTGATTGTCATTTTCTTAATCTAATCTTCCCATAGTTTCACACACTTCTCTCTACTTTCTCTCACTACTTTCTCTCTCTAGAATTCATCTACTTCATCTATTTTCTTTCTTTCCTCCTTGCTTAATCATCACAAATATAGGACAACATACCGTATCCTCAACGTTTGAAAGTGGATGCTTGTTGGAAATACGTTTTTTTCCAAAGAAAGTCTCGGTCACATCGTTATTAGCATAGCTAGCTAAAGATCACGAGCTATAGACTATCTAGGAATTTGTAACTTGGAGTGAACTCCCTTAGGAGGAGATTGTTGAAAATATGTTTTTACGTATTTAGAAAGGATTGGTCACTCCAATGATATATACGTAGTATGGGCTCGTGATCTAGTTATGTAACAATATAACCCATCAAGCGCACATGTAGGGTGGGCTATATATACCTCCTCCTAGCATGTTAGGAGGGGTTGGTTCTCATTTTCACTTTCAATATTACATCTCTCTCTTTATTCTCTCCTTTCTCTCTCTACTTTCTCTCTCTATTTCTTCATCTCTTCCTCCCTATTTAGATCATTATAACACATAGACAATCCAATGATTACGTGGACCTACAATTGGTATCAAGATCCAAGGGATGATTGGTTTGTTCTTGTGTTTGTTCATCATTGATTTATGAGTTTTGATCTAAAATCATTCAATCCAAGTTTTTTTTATGTTTTTTGGTGGTTTAATCTTCCTAGAAATCATCTACATAGTTGTGGTTAGGGCTGAGCATCGGTCCAGGACCGGACCAGACCGGCCAAGGCCAGACCGGACTGAGGACCGAATTGGGCCGAAACCCCAGACCGAGAACGGATCGAAATGGTCCGGTCCGGTCCGGGTTGGTCCGGTCCGGTTCGGTCCTCGGTCCGGTCCTGTCCTATTAGGCATAATTGACGAGATTTTGGTAAGACTGAACCGGAACGCACCGGACCAACCGGAACGAGGACCGAATTGGTCCAATAACCCGGACCGAGGACCGGACCAAAATTGTTCGGTCCGGTCTGGTCCGGTTTTTTGGTCCAGGTCAGTTTTGGGTCTGTCGTGCTCAGCCCTAGTTGTGGTAGTGATTTGGGTATTTGTTTTGGTCAAAAACACGAAAAAATGGAATTTTTGGCTTGATTATTGGGTAAAAAGTTTGAAATATCAAGTTTTTGGGGAGTCAAAGTTTTTGGAATCTGAGGGTTTAAAGTATTCCGACATTTGATTATTTTAAGTATTCCGACATTAATTTTGGTTTACAGATTCCGGATTCTGAACACTAGCATTATTCCGACATTTAATCCCTTGTTCCCTTATTCCGACATTTTTCCCTCCAAAGTTCTTTATTCGGATTCCAACTTTCCACCATAGTTTATTCAAAGGTTCATAATTTGAAGATACACAATCCGACATATTTTAAGCCTCATATTCCGACTTCCTTTTCCATAATCATATTCCGACATTTTAAAATTACATATTCCGAATTGTAATCATATTCAACATTCCGAATTCTAATCAAGTTCCACATTTCGAATTCTAATCAAGTTCCACATTCCGACATTATTGAAGAGAAGCGTATTCCGACTTTTGATATGTATCCGTATTCTGACATTTGTTAAACGAGTGCATATTCCAACTTTTGATATCTATCGTTATTCCGACGTTTTGTTAACGATTGCATATTCCGACTTTTGATACTGAGTGCATATTCCGACTTTTACGCATACGTGAGTATTCCAAATTTTGTTAAACAAGAGAATATTCTGACTTTTGACAATGAATGGGAATTCCGACTTTTAGTTAGAAAGAGGAATTAGATTCCGACATTTGGTTAGAACGAGGTATTGGATTCCGAATTCTACTTTGGTTTTTTGTGATTCCGAATCCTACTTGGACTCGATACCCTGACTGCCTCGATTCGACCAGCATTACGACCAAGACACTCACGAGACTCGAACACAAACTCAACAAAACCTACACTCAAAAAAACTGACCAGACTCGAACAACACATTGACTCGACACACAGACTCGACCATCAACCTCGACAAAAATAGACCAGACTCGACTCAAAATAACGCCAGACTCCAAAACCACAGCCTAGACTCTTTCACAACACTCGACTCCTACACAGATACACATAAACATAAACACAACCTGAGTCGACTACAAGACTCGACCACCAACCTCCAACAAACCTGAACCTGACTCACGAACATAACCGGACTAAAAAACAAATCCCAACACCCACTGACTCAAACACTCGACACTCTCGACTCGAACTCAGACTCACCTAAACCTCTTAGACGAATCAGAACCATAAAAACAAATAGATCTCAGTAAAAAAAACTATCATCGATCTAACACATAAAACAGTTAAACACCTACCCGAGACCAATCTTATGGTCTTGAAGTCATAATTGTCTTGAGTTCTTCAAGGATTCAAAAAGTCGCAAATACATGCAGTTTTGATTAAATGATTGTTGGGTTTTGCTTCTTAATTGTGGATAGCATAGATAAATTATGAGATCAATTCGTTTTTTTGATGTAATGAAATTGTGATGTTGACTGTTGGCTGCGATTGGATGAAGAAGAAGACATATGATAATTAGAGACTCATAAAAACAGATTTGATTTTGTGCAGGCTTAGTGTAGGTGGTGATAAGAAAAGGGGCAGAGGAAACTAAGTGAGTATTTTGTGTTTGTATTGAGATGGAGGAAACAAGAGAGTTTTTGGGGAGAATACAAAGTGATGAGTTTTTTACTTTTCAAGAGTCTAGGGCGGAGGATCCAAACCTCAAAGTTGACTGACGTTTTTTTATAAGGAAAAAGACCAATTTGGTCATTTTGATCACTTAAGAACCTTATCATGGTCAAGTTTTCAACTAAAGACAAATATGGTCATCACCATTCATATTGTGACAAGTGTCCCACTAAAGATACTTTTTAAATGATCAACCGACGGCGCTCAACCCTCAAATGCACAACTTCTGTGTTTCACTTTATTGGAAATTGAAAAATTATGTACTATTGTCATAACCTTGATATCCGGTTGAGCATTTGCAAGTTGAGCGCCGTCAGTTGTGCATTTGATAACATAATAAGACAAATATTGTCATAGTAAATGGGGACATATGTGGGTCCGGTCCCTTGTTAAAATATGAAGTTGGAGGGACACGTGGCGGTAATTGGATGGAGTTGTGCAGTTGTGCACTTGTGTATGACCAAATTTGTCCCAATGAAAAAACTTGACCATGGTTTAACTTTTAAAGGGTGATTTTGACTATTTTCGTCTTTTTCCCTTTTTATAATAACATTTGAGATCTTTGGACGAAACGTGGGATAGCCACGTATAGTGGGATAGCCACGTTTTTTAGATCATTATTTTTTATTGGAATTGAAATATATTTCAAGATACTTCCCAAAAGCAAGTTCTCAAATTTCGTTTTTAGACTACTTGTACAAGTGGAAATTGAAATATATTCATTTTATGGGCCGTGTGTTGTAAAATATTTGGACAAAACGTTGTCGGGCCGATCACTACATTAAAAAGTGAATATATAGCGGGTTGATTATTTTTTTGCACTCAAAGATTAAGACAAATTTAGAGGTTTTCTAGAACCATTTTATATCACCAAACACGATTTTTAAAGAATTTTTTTTACGGTTTTTCGCCGGTGTGTAAAATCCTACGAATTAATTTTTTCGGTTTGCACACGAACTGTAAAATCCCGTATTGGTCTTTCGACAACAAACACAATTACCTTTATCGAACTTCAATGGAATCGGTGAATTCGACATTTCAAGAGGGAGACTTGCATCAAATGCAAGACAAAGCTAGAGAAAGTGGCATAATTTCATTTCGACTACTTAAGTCTCATCTAGTAACTCTTTCATGGCTTCACGGAGGAAGCAAATTTGTGACACTCTTCGGTCAAGATTGTTACATATATATTGACTGAATATTTCCCACTTTGAACCAACTAGCAGAGCAACTCCACAATGAAGAATTCAATTACTCTGCATCGGCACTTGCATATAAGGATCTCGTGACACAACTCACGCCTTTTCTCCAATTCAATATCATCAAGACTGAAAGTTCTGTGATTTGCCAGTCATTTCTTCAAGACACACATACCAAGCTTCAAGATTTCCGTAGTACACTGTTGAAACTCATGACATTGGTTTCCTCTTCGATTTATGCAAGATCACGACTTCAACTCGCATGTGATAATGGAGTGCAAGTCTCTACGATGCAGATGCAAGAAGAGAAGGGTCATAAGATTGACACGTTAGAGACTGATAAAGATTGCAAGGGCATGGAATCCACAACAAATCATGATATCAGCAGCGCGTCAGGGAAAGTTACTGATATCTCTTATGATGACATCATACCCATATACGACGAAGAGCCTACAAATACGGTACATTGTAATGTTGTATATGATGTATATGCTGATGAAGTGCGGCATATTGAGCATTCCGAACCTAATTATGACAAGCATGGGATGAAAAAGAGTGATAGCGATACCATTTCTGATTCATCCGATGTGCGTCATAATGGGGGAGAAAGTGTTAAAAATGCTAACAATCATGATAAATGCCTTATGACTACTTCATTAACTGCTTATGATTCCAAGGTTAAAGAGCTCGAAACGATCATAGCTCAGGAATCAAAAGATCTTGAGGATGCCAAACTAGAATTTTCCAAGAAAACGAACAAATATGAAACATATTTTGAAAAACTTGAAAAGTCAAACGTTGTTCTTGAACAAAAATTGGATCAAAAAGTTCTAGATTCTAGAGCTGAATATGATAATCTTTTGAAACAAATTAAGTTGTTAGAATCTAAGTTGGCATCCCAAGATAAATTGCTCAAAGAGAATGAGACTTTAAAGGCTCAAGTTCAGGAAAAGGTTTTTGCAATAGCGGCTCTGAAAAACGAGTTGAGGAAAACTAAAGAAACTAGTATGGACACTAAGCTTGAAAACCATCAATCTTGGGGAAACCGCCTACAAATCAGTTTGTCAGAAAACCGAATGCATTTAGATCCGAGCGACCATAATTCTCGAGACCGCGGTTTGCCTCCCAAGTTGATATGGTTTATGTTTCTAGAACAGTCACTCCACCACCTAGGTCTAATGTGACTAAATCATCTTTTGCAAGACCTAATCACATGATTGCATCTAGCCTTCCTAGACATAGTTCGAATAATACATCTAGAACTAGTTCAAATGATGTGCGCCATAATTTTGGTCTAAGGGAAGCAATTCAAAAGACACAAGTAAGAGATAGGAATTTCAAACCTAGTCAGATGCCTTCTAGATTACCCAACACTGCTAAGCATAACATGTCATATACTAGGAGCATCAATCAATCATCTAGGAATTCTAGATCTTACTCGGACATTAAATATGCTACTTGTAAAACATGTAGGAAATGTGTCTTTAAGGCAATCATGAATCTTGTGTCAAGAAATTCCTCATGAGGTGAACTCCCATGCTAGAACTAAATCCCAATGGCTAGCTAAAATCAAACCTATTGGTAAAGTTTGGCGCCCCACTGGTAGAACTTTCACGCTTGTAGGAAACGAGTGCCCTTTAACTAGGATAGTCTCTGATCCTACTAAGACTACTAGGGAGGAAATTGAAAAGGATGATACATCACTTAAGCCTGAACTTAAGGTATTCTATAAAAGGAAAAGTTTGCCAGCTAAGACAAGTGAATCATCTCCTCAGGTCACCTCTGGCACAACAAAATAAAATTGTGAGTCCCCACATGGTTCTAAGATATATATCGTTAACCCATATAAAAGCATAGAAACTCCAAATGAGAATGCAGGTACCAAAGTCAAGGATCAAAAAAATAAACCGGTCTGATCTTTGTATACCGTTCAACTAAGGACACTCTCAGAGTTTGGTTACTGAAGAAGCATATATCAGAGAAACAAGTGTTTCATGGGATTTGCAGTTAAGCTTGTATATGGCTCATCGTTAAATATCAACGATGACCCGATCATCAAATAAAGCAAATTTTATCGCCGGTGATAAACTTATCCTCACAAATGAGAAATTAAGTTTTCTCAGACACGAGCTTACATTAAAACTATTCAAAGGTTTTAAGCTCGTGTAACTGGCTCATCGTTAAATATCAGACGATGACCCGATCTTCAAATAAAGGAAAGTTTATCGCCGATGATAAACTTATCCTCATAAACGAGAAACTAAATTTTCTTGGAAACGAGCTTACATTAAAACTATTCAAAAGTTTTAAGCTCGTGTAAATGGCGTATAATTATATTTCAGATTATGCCACGGACTTCAAATAAAGGAAAGTTTATCGCCGATGATAAACTTATCCTCACAAACGAGAAATTAAGTTTTCTTGGACACGAGCTTACATTAAAACTATTCAAAAATTTTAAGCTCGTGTACATGGCTCATCATTAAATGTCAGACGATGACCCAATCTTCAAATAAAGGAAAGTTTATCGTCGATGATAAAATTATCCTCACAAACGAGAAATTAAATTTTCTTTGATACGAGCTTACATTAAAACTATGCAAAGGTTTTAACCTCGTGTATATGGTTCATTGTTAAATGACAGACGATGACCCAGACTTCAAATAAACGGAAGTTCATCTATGCAATGATAACTTATCCTCACAAATTAAAAATTAAATTTTCTCGGACACGAGCTTACATTAAAACTATTCAAAGGTTTTAAGCTCGTGTACATGGCTCATCGTTAAATATCAGACGATGACCCGATCTTCAAATAAAGGAAAGTTTATCGCCGATGATAAACTTATCCTCATAAACGAAAAATTAAAATTTCTCGGGCACAAGCTTACATTAAAACTATTCAAAGGTTTTAAGCTCGTGTACATGGTTCATTGCTAAATATCAGACGATGACCCGATCTTCAAACGAAAAGAAACTTTATCGTCGATTATAAACTTATCCTTATTAACGAGAAATTAAATCTTCTCGGACATGAGCTTACATTAAAACTATTCAAAGGTTTTAAGCTCATGTAAAATGGCGTATAATTATATTTCACATTTATGCCCCGGACTTCAAAGAAAGGAAAGTTTATCGTCGATGATAAACTTATCCTCACAGCGAGAAATTAATTTTTTTCAGGCACGAGCTAATATTAAAAACATTCGAAGTTTTTAAGCTCATGCACAATGACTTATAGTCACATAACAGACTGTAACTCGATCTCTAAAGACAGGAAAGTTCATCCCGATGATGACTTATCCTCAAAACGAGAAATTAAATTTTCTCGGACACGAGCTTATATTAAAACTATTCAAACGTTCTTAGCTCGTTTAAATGACTTACAGTTAAATATCAGACTGTAACTCGGACTTCAATTTTAGGAAAGCTTATCTTTTATGATAGCTTATCCTCGTAACGAGAAATTGATTTTTTTCGGTCATGAGCTATGTATTAAAAAATTCCAAGTATTAAGCTCAGAAAGGAAAGGTTATCTTTTAAATAAGAGAACTTTTCCTCATAACGAGAAATTCTACCTTTCTCAGTCATGAGCTTCCGTTAAAACATTCAAAGTTGTCAAGCTCATGAAAATGACTTCTAAGTAAATGTCAGCTTAGGACTCGTCCTTCAGTTAAAAGGAAAGCTTATCTCCGATGGTAACTTATCCTTAACAACGGGAAGTTTACAACTTCTCGGACTTGACCGCGTTTCGTAAGATATTCAAAATCTTAAGCTCAAGTAAATGGTTTGAAAAAGGGCATGTCTTTTGTAACAGATAATATTTACGATCCTAGAAATGTCGTTTAATAATGACACGGGGTTGTAAATAAAGTTCGAACAAAAGTTTAAAACTTATAAAACATGCTCAAAATGGTTTGCTATTATTTTTGATAGTAACCCGCTTTTCATATTCAAGTCAAGCATTTCACCGGAAAGCTTTGACTCAACAACGGGGATTAATTTTCTCGGGCATGGTTTACTTTATAACCATGTAAGGGGTTGTGTTTACCTTATAACACAATCTAACACGAATTTAAGTACGTGTCAGTGCATTTATTTGTTAAAACGAGAGAAATCTTGTTTTTATGAAGTTATCATCTCCACAATCCGCAGCAATTTACAATTGATATCTACATACTCGACTATGCGACTACTCAAACAGCGACTACAGCTCTTTCGATAGAACACGAGTCAACAATTGAGGAGGAGCAATTGTCAAGCGTTCAGAATCTTCGATGCCGAAAGTGCAAAGTTCACAAATTGGTGTCAAGACAACGATATCAATTGTAAATGTGGTGTCATGAAAGATTACCGCTTTTCAAAAAAGAGGAGATAATTTCAAACGTTACAGGGAAGACCAACATTCGTGAACAAGAACCATGTGATTCTATCATATGATGTTCTCATCATTCAGGTCCAACCTCGTAAATTATCAATCTTGTGAATACATTATCATCTATGATCTTTGCACGTGATAAGTACCTTACAATTTTGTTTAAAAGGTATTTAATTTACATATCAAGTACAACCTCATTAATTTGAGGGGGAGCTTGTGTAAATCGTGAAGATAATTGGATTTGCATTTTTCTTTCCAAATTTTCTTAAAATTTCATTAAATCAATTGATATTAAAAACATCGATTGGGTTAATATTTTTAATATGGGAGAGAAAATGTGATTTAATATTGAGATCAATAATGGTTTGAGTTAATGTGCTGGCTCATCCCAAAATATGCAAAAAGTTTTTGAAGGCATATGTTAAGGGGGAGAAAAATGGATTTATATTTCAAAATAGATTTCATGGTGATATATACTTACCTATACCCTATCTATTTTACGACGGTGAAGATTGTGGTAGCATAAGGATGGTAGGATAGGTTAACGTCCAACGATTCTTCTAGAATCGGAGGAATCTTCCCAAGGAAATTTCATAGCTAGAAATAGTAGTCCTTAGGAAAGATGGAGAAAGAGTGTGAACGTAGCTGAATGTCGACCAAGTACTTAAGTTAGCATTGGAACAATCACAACAAGGTGCTAGTTATGACGTATTGGTAAGCATTGAAGGGGTTTAAGAATAAAAAAGAATTGTAAAGATAAAGGGTGTGAAGAAAGTAGCCCTCCTTACAACCTTAGGCAGAAACCGGGTCAACTCATTAGCTATTGAGATCATTTTAATGATGCTTGATATTGAAGATAAGACATCATGGACCAAGTGATGCAATGCACAACCCATCCCAGCTAACTCAGATATCTCTCAAAAGATATTTGTTTTAATCACACGGAGACAACGCATTATCTATTGATTTATTCACTCTGAATAAATTGGAATTGAAATGGTGGCACTCCTCTCCAGCCTTCGATCACTAAACTCCAAAATGCACGATCGAGTCTAGAGCCATTTTAGATCATCAATAATCTCATTAGGACACATTTTCATATTTTCTTGCTTCTTCACACACTGTGAAAAGTAAGAAAGATCTTAAGAGTCCTGCGCAAAATCTTCATGATCTTGCCTGGACATCCGAGTAATACGAAAGTATTTACAATGAAGATGGAAATCCTTCTTGAGCGAATATCAAAAAGCTCATGGAAGGTAACTGGTATGATTCTTTATGAATCAAGCTTGTGATAACTGGAAAGCAATAGTGGTTTAATTCTTAACTGAACTTAAAGACGTTCCATGCCTCTGCGCAATAATTTAGTGATCTTGCCAGAACACTCAGAGTGACAATCTATAGTGTTCACAGTGATGAATGGAAATCCTTCTAGTGTTAACATCAAACAGCACTTGGTAGGTAACTTGCAAGATTCTATATGAATCAAGCTCGTGACAACTAAAAAGCAATGATGGTATGATTCTTTAATGAATCAAACTTGTTCAGATTTGACGACTTCAAATCATGCGGATAATATTATCCAAATGATTCACTCCTTATGTTCGCAGTCAGCTTTGGACGGTCGAATAAAGAGAACGGGTTTACCAGCGAAATCTTGAAAAGGAGGTTGTTAATTGAAACTGCCTGTCACAAGTACGATATTTAATATCGTCCAACGGTCTTCACCGACCGGAGGTAAAATGCTACCTAATTAGGTTGAAATGTTCAAAGCCATTTCATCCATGTCTTTGTTTTGTTGCTAATTGTCTTATGCAACGTAACAAGAAGGTGGCATTATGGTATCCGAGAAGAAGTCATCCACGCATGCCTATAGTTTCTGCACTTAATACTTCAACAAATTCAAGAAAGCCTAAAAGTCAAGTCTTCCGTTATATCAAACTCTGAAGCTTTCAAGAATTTATAATGGTGTAAGTATGTGGAACATGAAGTCACGAGGAGGCAAATTTCACAAGTGATGAATGCACAAGGTCAAGGCAAGGAAACATGCTCAAGATTAAAGTCAAAGATCTTATCAGCATATTCACAAGAACAAGATCGAAGACTAAAGCATAGTACGCTAGGTTTAAGATTTTGTAAAATGGTGTGACCTCCCTTAGGGGGAGATTGTTAGAAATGCGTTTTTCCAAAGAAAGTCCCAGTCACATCATTATTAGCATAGCTAGCTAAAGATCGTGATCTATATACTATTTAGAACTTTGTAACTTGGAGTGACCTCCCTTAGGGGGAGATTGTTGGAAATACGTTTTTACGTATTTAGAAAGGATCGGTCACTCCAATGATATATACGTAGTATGGGCTCGTGATCTAGTTATGTAACAATATAACCTATCAAGCCCACATGTAGGGTGGGTTATATATACTCCTCCTAGCATGTTGGGAGGGGTTGGTTCTCACTTTCACTTTCAATATTACATCTTTCTCTTTATTCTCTCTTTTCTCTCTCTACTTTCTCTCTGTAGTTCTTCATCTCTTCCTCCCTCTTTAGATCATTATAACACATAGACAATCCAAGGATTACGTGGACCTACAATGCTTCCCACTTGAACCGTATCGTAAAGGTATCTTGAATCTAGCTAAAATAAAAAAAATAGTAATAGTAGTATTAGTATAATAAGTAGAAATAATAATAGAACTATAAAAAAAATGTAAAAAAACCGAAAAAAGAGTTTTCATATTTAGCTTTTTACTTACGTTTCATTTATGTGTTTGTTTGTAAATGGTTATATAGTTGCTAATAAAATCTAAAAAAATAATAATAAAAAAGAGTGTTTTCTTTCGTAATAAAACCGCCACGCATATGTTGTTGTGCGGCACACTTTGCAAAAATATCGTTTTGTTTTAACCAATGTGTTTGTTTGATTGTCTTCTATGCTACATCTTTCTTAATATGTGTTTTGATGAGTGTTTGTCTAAATCTAAAAAATTATAAAAAGATTTTATTTCACCTTTATTTTTCATTTAGTAATTTTTTATGTTGTTTGTATTAATAAAATAAATAAAATATTTAATTAAAAATATATAAAAAGTAAAAAACGAAAATTACAATTTATTTAGTACGTTGCGCGTCGTGCTTTATTATTGCACCAAATATATATATATATTACGAACTTTGTGGGTGTTGTTCCCTGGAAACCCTCGCGAGACTATAACTCGTCCACTCGGTACACCGAGGGGTTTAACGGCTTATTGCATACGCTAAATGCAATCGTGGTGCCTACGAAAGTGTGCTTTAGAATTTTACGCTTTTTGTAGTTTTTTTTTACAGATTTAATAAATAGGTGGAGCATGGTGTTGATTGGCGTTGCTAGCTTATTACTTGGGGATATCACACAAATATTTGGATCCGTGTAGATATTGTTGAATTCACATGGTGATGGCGCTCCTGTTTGCGCTATATTTTCAGAATTCAACCGAAGAGTTTATGAGCCCCGGGAAGTCTCGTTTCTCTTATATTTATTTTTCTCACTTGTCCTACTTTTAAGTTATTTTCTAAATCACGGATTGCTAAACTTAAGTGTGGGGGGAAAATGAATTGGAAAATGTGACTCTTTAGTTAACAAAAACTTTTGTTCACCCTTAGTAATCTAAAATCAAATTATTTTTCTTTTTCTTTGCCATATGGGTTAACATATTAGAATAAAACTTAGAAAAAAATGGTTGGTTGCTAGTTACCCGGAGTGATTGGTTGATTTTTGCTAATAGTTGGTTTGCGGTTGATTATGAGTATTCTGCCATTTCAACGAAGATGAAGAGTGCACACTTTATGTTTCGTATTTTTTGTGGTGTATGCTTATATCAAGTGTAAAAGTATTGTTAGTTGTGAAGGGCGTAATGTTAAAGAAAAAGAGAAAAAGACGAAGAAAAAAAATGAAAAAAATCAAATCGAAAAAAAAGATGAAAAGAAAAATATAGTGAATTAAAAAAAATTGCTATATGTATATTTATGAAGATGAAGGAAGACGAACTTCTTTTTAGATATCGATTAGTCAATGTGCTTAGACGTGATATATGTATGTTGTACGACACGTGATTGAATAAAATTGTAATATTTCATGGTTTGTGGTACGTTTCGTGACTAGCAACATGGGTAATTTTAAACATGTAAATTATTATTTTTTCTTTTATTGCTTGAGGACAAGCAAACCCTTAAGTGTGGGGGAGTGTTGGCTCTTTTAGCAAAATTTCTTATAAAAACCCAAAAATATTTGCAATTTCAAAATTTTTAGAAATTTTATTTTCTTTTGGCACTTAGGTAAATTTATTTTTAACTTTCTTTTTATTAGCATTGCTTGAGGGTGTAGGAATGATACACACGACTAATATAGAACAAGAAATAAAGATGAAGATTAAACCAAAAAAGAAAGATTAGATTAGATGAAGAAAAAGAGAAAAACAAGGATGGTTGTGAATTCCTAGTGAGAGAAACACATATGTTTCTCTCTCTACAATCTATGAAAAATGGAAGACACACACCACAAATGAGGTGCCTTGGGCCTTTTATACTATACGTCTAATGTATGAAAGGCCTTCCTCATTTGTGAGTTCGGGACTAATTCCTGTTACATACATAACATTATGCTAGAACTCTCAACACCGTTAAGTAGCATTTTCCACGAGCTTCGCAACGGTATATTATATGACCATCACTTTAAATACTTCTAACAATCTCCCCCTAAGAGGTGGTCATTTAATATGTGACTTCACTTCTTTGGTGTTGTTGACTTTGAAGCTCGATGTATTGAGAGTTCCTGCATTGTTCCTTTCATGACTTGTGATCTTGGATCTTTGATCTTTGCCTTGACTTGGTCTTGTAACTTTGCCAGCTTGTGTTCTTGTGTCTTTACCCACATACTCATATTTTGTGTTGACATGAAAGCTTGTTAACAATATCCCTTGATCATCAGAGTAGCGGAAGTCTTTGTCTTTAGATGTTCTTGAGCTTTCTTCATTTATATGAGCATGTGATCTTGAATTATGACTCTTGAAGTTACGCCACCGTTTACATTCCTCCGGTTTCCCGTTATACAGTAAGAATACTGTACCTGTGATTAGGTAAGTTCAAAGAACTTCCTTGACAGGGTTTTCGGCTGTGGTAGCCGTTCTCAATACTTGAATATATCAAAAGAGAATTCATAGTAAGGAGTGAATCATGCAGTTGCATTCTGCTGATTAAGTCGTCAATTCAATTTCCTGGAACAAGTTTGAATCAATTAAGAATCAAACCATCGTTGCTTTCCAATTGACACAAGTTTGATTCATATAGAATCGCACAAGTTACCTATCGCAGTGTTGTTTGATGATGACACTGGAAGGATTTCCATTCGTCACTGTAAATACTGAAAAGTATTACTCTGAATGTTCTGGCAAGATCATAAAGATATTTCGTCGAGACCTGGAACGAGTTTGAATCGATTAAGAATCAAACCACTGTTGCTTTCCAGTTAGCATATGTTTAATTCAAAATGAATCGTACATATGACCTACCGCAGTGCTGTTTGATGTTAACATTGGAAGGATTTCCATTCATCACTGTGATAACTAGAGAGTATCACTCTGAATGTTTTAGCAATACCACAAGGATAGAGCGTAGGACTCTGTAAATCATCGCTTGTGTTCTAATGATGAACAACAATTGATATATGGAATAACTGTCCTAATGAGATTTTTGATGAATCTCGTTGGCTCTAGACTCTATAAGTGCACGTTTATTTGGTGATCGGAGGCTGGAGCAGACTGTCACCTATTCAATATCTACTATCTCGGAGTGAGAAAGTCGATAGAAATGAGTTGAACTCCGTGACAATAAAACAAACTGCTTTTGAGAGAAGCTTGAGTAGGCTGGGATGGGTTGTGCATTGCATCACTAGGTCCATGATGCTTTGTCTTCAATACCAGAAATCATCAACGTGATTCTGTTAGTAGATGTATTGACCCGGTTTCTGCCTAAGTTGTATGTAGGGCTATTTATTTTCACCCTTTATCCTTACATTTATTTTTCATTCTTCAACCCCTTCAATGCTTACCAAGACGTCATAACAAGCACCTTGTTGTGATTGTTCCAATGCTAGCTTAAGTCATTAGTCGGCATTATTCCCGTACACTCAACTACTCCATCTTTCCTAAGGACTTCCAAGTTCTAATGGATTGTCCCTGGGAAGATCCCTCCAGTTCTGGTTGGATCATAGGACGAAAACCTAACCACCTTTTGACACCAATATCGTCATTATACTCCCCCTTGAAAAGAAATTCTATTTAAATAGGGGAGTATATGGGCACATTGTTTTGAAATACCTTGAAAAAATGTGCTCAAAAGTCCGTGAAAATTGTGTTCATGAGCTTAAAACTTTGAATGTTTTGATATAAGCTCATGACCGAGAAAAACGAATTTCTCGTTGTTGAGGATAAGTCAACGACTTTCCTTTATTTAGGGACCGGGTTATAGTCTGACATGTGACTATAAGCCATTATGAGAAGAAAGTAGAAAAGACATGTTTTGAAAACATTTGAACTCTCATTCGAACTTTATGTACGTACCCGTGTCGTTATTGAGCGACATTTCTAAGTGTGTCCATATTATCGATGCTGAGAGACATGTCGGAGAAGAATATATGTGGTATTTTTGAAAGATTTTCTCATTTTTTTTGTTTTTATAGGTTTTATATTTTTGTATTTTAATTTTCTGATAGATATATACAAGATTACTGCGAATGTGCAAGACGTTCAAGTTCATCTGGAGTGAAACTACACATACCAAGTCGACGAACCAAGAACTCAAATCTGTCTTGAGATAGAGCTTTGGTGAAGATGTCGGCTAGTTGGTAGTCCGTCTTGACAAAATACAGTTCGATCGTTCCTCTTTCCACATGCTCCTTAATGAAATGGAATCGGACAGCTATGTGCTTGGTCTTGGAGTGTTGGACCAGGTTGCAGGATATGGCTATGGCTGATTGTGAATCACAATAAATAGGAACTTTGTTAAAGTGAAATCCATAATCCGTGAGTTGTGTTCTCATCCAGAGGACTTGAGGACTACACACGGATAGAGACACATATTCTGCCTCCACGGTGGACAGCACCGTACAGTATTGTTTCCTTGATGACCAGCTCACTAGCTTCTCGCCTAAGAATTGTGCTCCACCGGAAGTGCTCTTGAATGTATCATGACAGCCTGCATGGTCGGCATCAGAAAAACTAGTGAGATTAAAACCAAAATCCTTCGTATACCAGAGACCCATGTTAATGGTTCCCCGGAGATAAGGAAAGATCCTTTTAACCTCCTTAAGGTGCTTCTCGGTTGGCTTCGCCTGGTACCGAGCACATAAACAAGTAGCATGCACAATGTCCGGTCTGCTTGAGGTTAAGTACATAAGGGACCCGATCATGCTTTGGTATTTTGTAGCATCTACAAATGTCCCTTTCTTATCCAGATCAAGCTTGTGTTTAGTGTCCATTGGAGTACCAATAGGATCACAGTTTTCCATGCCAAATTTCGTTAGAATCTCAAGCACATACTTGGATTGATTTATGAAAATACCACCGGGGGATTGGTGAACTTGGAGACCAAGAAAGAACGTCATTTCCCCCATCATGGACATTTTGAATCGACTTTTCATAAGGTTGGCAAATAATATGGAATATTTTGGGTTAGTATAACCAAATATAATATCATCTACATAGACCTGAGCCACCAAGATGTCGTTGCCGTAGTGCTTGATAAACAACGTTGGATCAATGGTTCCTTTGCTGAAGTGATTTTGTAGAAGAAATTATGATAATTCGTCGTACCATGCCCTCGGTGCTTGTTTCAAACCATAAATTGCCTTTTTCAACTTGTAGACATGGCTTGGATGTTCGGTATTGATGAAACCTTCAAGTTGACTGATGAGACTGCTTTTATACATAGTCTCATCGTCCAAAAAAGGCTTAAAATGCATTAAATATCATGAAAATACCCAAATATATGCTTGTGTTTGTTGCTTGTGTATTTTAGGTACGGATATTGAGAAAATGACAAAAGATCACAAGAATCATGCAAAAACGAACACGGGAAACGAAGCCGCACAATGAACCAAGCCCTAATGAAGAATTTTCCCAAGAAAACCCTTGAAGATTTGAAGAATTATGAAGAAGGGTCCTCCAATATGGAAGAATTGAAACTTTATACCCTTGTATCCTCATAATTACAAGTTTGGTCCCTAAAGTTTGTCAAAATTGCAAAAAGGGCCCTCCACTTTGAAGAATTGGCAATTTTAGCCCCTCAACAAAGCTAAAATGTCAATATTTATCCTCCTCAAAGTCAAACATACCAAGAAGGACTCCAAGTTACAAGAATTACAAGTTTGGTCCCTTGAAAATATCAAAATTACAAAAAGGACCCTTGACTTTGAAGATTTGGCAAAAATGGTCCCTCATTTATCATGACTTGGCAATTTTAGTCCTCCAAAATGTCAAATATGCAATTCAAGACCATTATCTATCAAGAAAATGCCAAATCAGTCCTTCAAGAATCACAAAATGGCAAGAAATACCCCTGAAAATACTTTAGAAAAGTATTTGGGGCAAAAGAGTAATAAATGAAACTTGAAATACAATGGAATCTGGTTTTTGGATGTTTATTTACAAAGTAGAAAAGAAAGAAGAATAGGAGGGTTTAATATGGCCAGATAAGAAAGATACCTAGACAAATCCCCATCCAACACGTGTCCCACTCACAAAATCCACCAATCACATTACACCATTCATCCATGTCACACTCCACTTAATCCGATTTAAATAATTAACAAACCTTGGTGCCTTAACAAGGATTTAAATCCCAATTAACCCAAAACCGGATCAAACACTAAACTATTCACTAAAGAACATAATTGGGGATTTTTGTTTTAGCAAAAATTAAACCACCACCTTTTCAAGATTAGTGATTAATGATGTCCTAATCACATCCCAACCTTAACATTGGCCACCTCAACAACCCTTATGCTACATGGGACCTCCCCTGCTACACATTTTATCAAGAAGACAAGAAGAGGACAGTCATCCAACAGCTCACAATCCAGCTTACATCCTAAGCTTATTTTTCACCCTTTGATCAAGTTTTCACATTCCCAACTCATGCTACAAGCCAAAGTCAGTCACATGATATTCAAAGATGCCAAAGCTCTCAAGGGCAATTCAGGGATTCTATAACATTAGGGTTACGTTTTTTATTGATTTCCTAGTCCATTTGTAGCCTATAAAAGGCAATAGGATCAGTAGTTTAGTTTTTGCTCTTGAATTTTCCTTGGTTCACTTTTCTGTAAATCCATTTTTAGTATTAATGAAATGTGTTTGAAATGTTGAAGAAAGCTCAAGTGCCATCATTTATATCTGCTTATTATTGTTCTTAGTTTGATAATCTTGAATCTCAAAACCTGTTTTTAAGGAGTGTGCAAAAGTTTGCACATTTTCTTTCAAGCTTGATATTTTGCTAAGTTCTTGGTCTATCTTGGAATTCTTAGGCTATAGGGCTGATCATAGCATCCTGATATTATGTTATCAAGGTGTGGTGAGGCTTATAACTTGGGGATAATCAAGTGTGGAGGACAAGAGTTGCATTAATCAAGGCTTTTCACTTTTCTGATTTTACTATTTTGCTTCTAACTTTGTTAAATCTTAGCAGGGTTGTTTGTGGAAGCTTGTACTTGTTCTTGCTAGTACATAAGCTCAAAATTCGTGGGTGTGGATGTACATCCATGAGGTACACACCCTTAATCTCAAAATCTGATAAAATTTTGGATATTTGTGATATTTGAGTGTTGCTTGTGTTCTTGTGAATTTTGTCGCCTAATCTTGCTTGAATCTGTTATTCTCATCTGTTATTGTGTTAATCGTGACTTGGGTGGTCTTAAATCTCACTTTTGATTTGAAAATTTTGATTTTGAAAAGTTAAAGGGGTGTTTGGGATTACCTGTTTGAAATCATAACTTGGTATTATGTTGTTAGAAGTTTGTGTTTGTGCTTTGTATCTTATATATGCTTATTTGAGTGCATTTTGCTGCAAGTTTTCAGCTTTGAAACACCAAATCATACATTGTGCTATAACTACTTGATTTTAACTGTTTTTGACCTAAGATTTTGGGAAAACCTAGAGTTTATGCATGTTTAGGGTTAAAAGTTGTTTAAACATCATTTATATAACATATGTGATAGATTTGGAGGTTTGAATTTGGCTTGTTGGTCAATTACATCAGCAAAGTATAAAACTGCATGTTTTAGTGTTCATCAGTAACCTTCATCAACTTGAATCTTGATTTAGGTTTTAAGCCATTGCATGAAAACTGTTTAGACTTGTTCATTTGAGTTTATAATAGCTTGTGTATGCTTTTGGTACAATTTGGTTGGCTGAATATTGCTAAAACAGCTTATAAGTTCATAACTGCTTAAGTGTTCATGTCTGTATCAGATCTGGTGATTGATTGAATTAATTGTATCATTTGGCTGTTGTTGATTGTGATTTTTTGATTGTTATTGACTCCTCTTGATCCACTGATCATTTGGGTGCCTTTGTGTAACTTGAGTCTCCAAAAAAGTCACTAAAGACAAAAAAGTCAACAAGTCAAGCAGTGGGAAAAGTTCCCACTGCTCAACACCCAAAACTAGCCCCTGCTAGTACAAATTTTCAGTTAGCTTATCAATAAGCTATATCTGCTTATCTAGACCTGCAACAACTTATTTTATGTGATAGATCTTCATTATTTGACCCATTTGATTGAACTGGAGCTTATTAGACTTTGACTTTGACTTTTTGCTAGAAAACTAACTTATTTGACTTTTTCATAAGGGCTTATTTGCTTTTTCCAGCTTATTGAGTCAGCTTATTTGAAAACTTTTTGTTAATTTAGCTTAATTAAGTCATTTAAAAGATTTTCAATTTGAATCAGCTCTTGGGATAGCCTAGAACTCAAAAACGACTATTTTGTCGTTTTCTATAGATTGCTTTTTGCATTTTCAGGCTTATTCCTTTGGCTTATTTCAAATTTCTTTTTACAGAAGTCTTAGTTAGCTCAAAAGAAGCTTGTGTGTCTAATTTGAGCTTATGGCATTAGCTTATAGCTTAATGGGCCAAAAAGCCCATTAAGAATAAGCTGTTTGATATAAGCTTGCTTATTTCACATTTTCAGCTTTTGGGCCTTTGGAAAAAGTTGTTCAGAATCAAATTTTGTGTCAAGTAGTGCTTTTTGGGCCATTTTTACAAACTTTTTCTTATTGGGCTCAATTTGGCCCATTAAGGTGACTGTTTTTTGTTTAGCCCATTTTCTAGGCCCATTAAGGGTATTTAGGTAATTTCAACTTCATTTCTGTGTTATTAAGGTCAAATTAAGCTAGTTTGCAACTTTTTAGAATTTTTTAGTATTTTTGGATTTTTATTAATATTTTAATATTATTTTATTATTAAAAATTAAAAGTCTGATTTTCTAAGTTTTTATATTTTTCCTAGATTCTAGACACTTAATTAGGAATTTTACAACTTTCCAAATATTTTTAGGGTCTTTCAGTTATTTTCTAGAATTTTTTTAAGTTTTTATAGATTTTAATAGTTTTTAATTGTTTAAAAATAGTTTTTATTGGTTTTAAAATTTAGAAAAATACTTTTAGCTTAATTAGGTTATTTTAAAGGTTTACAAACTTTAAGATCTTGATTTGGACTTTTTATTAGTTATTTTTTATTTTTAGGGCTTTAATTAGCATTAAAAAATTAAAAATTAATTAATTAAAAGGTTTTAGCAAGTTTTGATTTTTTGTAAACCCTTAGAATATTTTAATGGATTTTTAGTGATTTTTAGGAATTTTTAGGATAAACTGTTAAATTTGGTGCTTTTTGCGGTTTTACGTGAACGACTCTTTCGTCTTAGTGTAATCCGTCATCGTAACCGTCATTCTCTTCTTATCCCATTTCTATTTTCTTTCTCATAATCATATAATCACATCACTAATCATATCTCTACACAACACACTAGCCTCCTTGAGAACTATCCCCACTTTGGGTCATAACTTGTGATTTTCCTAAGTCACTTGTTAGCACTTGCCCTAATTACGCTCTTTTTCCTAAAAGACGTAAATTTACAATATCATTTTGGCGCCGCTGCCGGGGAGGCGTGTTGTGTTTTGATTTGAACATTGTTGTTTTTATATACTAACCATAAATAGTATTTGTATTAGTAGCACTCTACTAATACGTATTATCGGTTTTTCGTTTTTTGTGTGAATATTATTAATATATTGTATACGTAGAACAATAAATTCACAAGTACTCCAAAAGTGAGAAATCACAACCTTGACTTGGGAGGTCATTACCCAATCATTGTATTCGAATCTCAAACCAAAGAAAAAGGCAAAAATAGATAAATACTTTCGTGAAGCTCGATTTTGAAAAATACAAACTATAAGGTGGGTATAAGGCGAATATTATATATCCTAAGGAAAAAGGCTCTTAAGTGCTTCGCGCCGCCTCGTTTCCCCGCTTGCTTGTGAGTATTTGATTTTAAGAGCTAATCGAGGGTTTTGCCGCCCAAAGTATTATTAAGTATCATATATACTTTCTTGGTTTCATTTGATTAAACCCTCTTGAACGTTTTGGTGTTCCACCAACGTTCTAAAGTCATCTAAGGCGTTCACTTCACGTGATCATTTTCATTCCTTGAGGATTCTTTAATCAAGAGATTTGATTAAGGAGGAGATTTGTAGATTTTTGTCTACTTAATACATTCACCAAAATCCAAAAAAGGTTAATACAATCAAAAACCCCAAAAAAATTTGAAAAAATACAAAACACCAAAAAGAATCTTCTTTGCTCGTCCCCTCGTTGTACGTGACGTTTATGCTAACTCGTAATCAAGCAAGACGTGCACGTAAACGAAAGAACAAAACTCCTACTCCTAATCTTTCTAGTGAGGAGTCTCATATTGACGAACCCATTGTAAGAGAAGAACCAACCATGGCGAATCGAACTATCATGGAGTTACTTCAAGCACCCACCGAGGGTTATGGAGAGGCTATTGTGATTCCCGCTATCCTTGCGGAGAATTTTGAAGTGAAAACGGGTTTGTTGTCGATGATCCAAAACAAAAAATTTCGTGGTGATGAGAAGGACAATCCACACAACCATATCCGCCAATTCAATCGTCTTACCGCCACTTGCAAGTTTAAGGATGTTGCTAATGACTCGATTAAGATGATGCTTTTTCCGTATTACTTAGCGGGGCCCGCTAAAATTTGGTTAGAGAAAGAGCCACCAAATTCTATATTGACGTGGAAGGATCACGTGTCTAAGTTTGTGAACCAATTTTTTCCGCCCTCTAAGACTACGCATTTGAAAAACGAGATTTCAAAATTTTCACAAGAATTTAATGAAAGTTTTTCAACGGCTTGGAATAGGTTTAAGGAAATGTTACATGAGTGTCCTCATCACGGTTTTTTCGATTTGCATCAAATTGACACGTTTTACAATGGAATTAATGATCATGAAAGGGATTATCTTAATGCCGCCGCGGGTGGTAATTTTTTGTGTAAAACGGTCGAGAAAGCATTGTTAATCATTGAGAATAGATCTAAGGTGTATAGTCCTCGTAACACATCAAGTGTTCGTAAGGCTTCGTCTTCGGCTTCACCTTCTTTGTCTACTACCATCGATGCTTGCAAAATTGAGGCGAATTTGGAAAACAAAATCTTTGATAAGTTTAAAGGTCTTTTGATTGAGTTAAAAGTTGGAGAACCAAGTGCTCCCGCGACGGCTAAAGCGTTTGAGGTTTCATGCATGTATTGTGGTGGAGGTCATGATTTCTCCGAGTGCATTACCAACGGTGGTAACACTTCGAGTGCCTATGCGACCACCGGAACTTACAACCAAAACGGTCAAGTTACCCGCTCTAATCAATTGACTCCACCGGGTTTTGGTTCAAATCAAAATGCTAACAACAACTATCGCAACAATAAAGTTGGTTTCAAAAACAATTACAAAAAGGGAAACTATGGGAATCAAGGTGCTAATAATCAAGTTTCAAACAAAAATCAAAATGATTTTCAAAACAACAACAAGAGTTTGCAAACTTTGAAAGATCTTCCAAATGAATTTGTTGAATACGCTAATGGGAACGATGCTAGGTTTGACAACATTCAAAGAGAAATCATTAGCCTAAGATCCGAGTTTAAGACTGACTTGAAGAAAGAGTTGAAAAATGAGTTAGCAAATGAGCTTAAAATCCACACAAACAAGATGGAAGGAAATGTAACTAGGTTAGAACAAAACCAACAAAAAATGGAACAAGGGCAACATGAGATAAAACAAGAGATGATTAAGGCCGAGAAGAGGCAATCTATGTTTGAAGATAAAATCTCATCTATGTTTGAGGCAATTATGTGTAAACCATCTTTGAGTAGTCTTCCTAGCAACACCGTATCAAACCCTAAGGGTGAGATGAAAGTGATTACCACACGTAGTGGTAAGACACTTAAGGAACCGACTCCTCAACCAATTGCTCCTACGGAGGAAGCAATTGAGGAAGAACCCGAGGTGGTGGTCCAAAAGGAGCATGTCCCAATCCCATGAAGTATCGCTCATGCCACACCTACGGTTGACCCATTACCAACATTGGAACCCGAGATTCCAAAGGCTATGCCTATGCCTCAACCCACACCACCTTTGCCCTATCCATCGAGACTTAGAAAGGAGAAACGTCAAGAGCGCGACAATTACCAATTTGAGCTTTTTATGAAAATGTTTCGTGATTTTCACTTTAATGTGAGTTTCGCCGATGCTTTGGTCATGATGCCTCGATTTTCCGCTAACTTTAAGAGTATGTTGAACAACAAGGAGAAATTGCACCAATTGTCTAGTTGTTCATCGGTTTATCTTAATCGCACACCTCAAAAAGTCGGTGATCCCGGTAAATTCTTGATTCCATGTGCAATCCAAGATATGGAAGAATGCTATGCCTTGGCCGATCTTGGTGCTAGCATTAACTTGATGCCACTTGCAATCTTCAAGTCGCTAAATCTTCCTAATCTTACTCCTTCACTAATGTCTATCGAGTTGGCCGACCATTCCACAATTCCCGCATGTGGATTGGCGGAAGACGTTTTTGTGAAAGTGGGGAAGTTATACTATCCCGTAGACTTCATCGTTGTCGATATTCCCACGGATCCTCAAGTTCCTCTCATTTTAGGTCGTTCGTTTTTAGACACGTCTATGGCTTTGATCGATGTTCATGCTAGAAAGATCACCTTACGTTTCAACGACGAGGAACTTGTTATAAACGCAACTCAAAACTCTCAAATCTCTCATGTTTATTCCGTAGCAACCATAAACCTCATTGATATGATTGACGTTGTTTGCGAGGAATTTTCACAAGAAGTTCTAGGTTTTGGTGATGATGAAAATGGTGGCAATCCCACTATGTTAGATCCCATTCTTGATAATTCGACACCAACCTTCACTCCATTTGAAGGTGGTGGTTTTACGTTGGAAGAATTCGATGTTCCACGTACTTGTAACGAAGACCTCGACAACGATGAGGACTTCTTGATTATCAAGCATTTTCTTAACGATTTCCCATTCCCTCCACCCGAGGAGGTTATGAGTATCGAGCCTAAATCTTCAATTGAGGAACCACCTATCCTCGAGTTGAAAGATTTACCTCCTCATCTCGAATATGTCTTTTTGAAGGAGGGTGACAAGTTGCCGGTTATTATCGCGAAGGAACTTTCGAATGATGAAAAAACCGCACTTGTCGATGTTCTAAAGGATCACAAAGGGGCAATTGCGTGGAAGTTATCCGACATTAAGGGGATCGATCCCAAATTTTGTACACACAAAATCTTAATGGAGGAGGATTACAAGCCCGCAATCCAATGTCAAAGGAGGGTGAACCCCATAATTCACGACGTCATCAAAAAGGAACTCCTTAAACACCTTGACGCGGAAATGATTTACCCTATTTCCGATAGCCCTTGGGTGAGTCCTATTCATTGTCTTTCTAAGAAGGGAGGAATGACCATTGTGCCAAACGATGCCAACGAGTTAATTCCCACTAGACTCGTGACCGGATGGAGAGTGTGCATTGACTATCGTAAGTTGAATGAAGCCACTCGTAAAGACCATTTTCCCTTGCCCTTCATGGACCAAATGTTGGAGCGTCTTGCGGGAAACGATTTCTATTGCTTTCTAGATGGTTTTTCCAGTTACTTCCAAATCCCCATCGATCCTCGTGATCAAGAAAAAACTACGTTTACGTGTCCATATGGAACGTTTGCCTATCGTAGAATGTCATTCGGACTTTGCAATGCACCGGGAACCTTTCAAAGGTGTATGATGGCTATTTTTCATGATATGATCGAGAAGACGATGGAAGTCTTTATGGATGACTTTTCCGTGTTTGGTTGTTCTTTCACTTCGTGTTTGTCGAATCTTGAGAGAATGTTGAAACGTTGTGAGGAAACCAACCTTGTGCTCAATTGGGAAAAGTGTCATTTTATGGTTAAGAGTGGAATCGTCTTAGGGCACAAGGTCTCGAAAGCGGGGATTGAGGTAGATCAAGCTAAGGTAGACGTCATTTCCAAATTACCTCATCCCAAAACCGTTAAGGAAGTTAGGAGTTTCCTAGGCCACGCGGGCTTTTATCGTCGATTCATCAAGGATTTTTCAAAGATCTCTCGACCCATTACACATCTTCTTGAAAAAGAGGCACGTTTTGTCATTGACGAAGATTATGTACGAGCCTTTGAAATCCTTAAGAGGAAACTTACCGAAGCTCTCATTCTTGTTGCTCCCAATAGGAACCTCCCCTTTGAGCTCATGTGTGATGCTAGTGACTACGCTATTGGGGCCGTATTGCGGCAACGTCATGAAAATCACTTCTTGCGTATTCACTATGCTAGCAAGACGATGACCGAGGCTTAACTAAAATACACTACAACGGAGAAGGAATTCCTTACCGTGGTGTATGCATTTGAGAAATTTCGACCTTATCTCGTCTTTACAAAATGCATAGTGTATGGATCACTCGGCTATCAAGTATCTCATGGCTAAGCAAGATGCAAAGCCAAGATTACTTTGTTGGATTCTACTCCTTCAAGAATTTGATCACAAAATCGTTGATAAAAAGGAGCCAAGAATCTTGCGGCCGATCATCTTTCTCGTTTGGAAGATCCTCACCAAAGTGTTTACGAGCCCAAGGAAATCACCGAAACATTTCCGCTCGAGACACTTGGTGTAGTGAATTCTAAGCTTGATTCTTCCACCCCATGGTTTGCAGACATCGCAAATTACCATGCGGGCAACTTCATCATCAAGGGTATGACGACTCAAGAAAAACGAAAATTCTTTCGTGACGTCAAGTTCTACTTTTGTAACGACCCTCACTTGTTTCGAACTTGTGCGGATCAAATTATTCGACGTTGTGTCTTTGGTACCGAAGCTTCTAATATCCTTAGAGCTTGTCATAAGGGACCCACGGGTGGTCACCATGGTGCTAATCTCACGGCTAAGAAGGTCTTTGATGCCGGCTTCTTTTGGCCTACTATTTACCGAGATGCACAAGATCTTGTGAAGTCATGTGATTCATGCCAACGACAAGGAAAAGCCTCACAAAAAGATGAAATGCCACAAAATATCATCCAAGTGTGTGAGATCTTTGACGTTTGGGGTATAGATTTTATGGGTCGTTCCCATCATCTCGTGGTAATAAGTACATCCTTGTTGCAGTTGACTACCTATCTAAGTGGGTGGAAGCTAAGGCTTTGCCCACCAATGATGCTCGTGTGGTAGTCAAGTTTTTGAAGAGCTTGTTTTCTCGGTTTGGAACTCCTCGTGCGATCATAAGCGATCGTGGAACCTATTTTTGTAAGGACCAATTCGAAAGGGTCCTAAGGAAATATGGGGTTACACATCGGCTTTATACGGCTTATCACCCACAAACGAGTGGGCAAGTCGAGGTTTCAAACCGAGCTTTGAAGAGGATCTTGGAAAGATCCGTAGGGGAAACCGACAATCTTGGTCGGATAAGTTGGACGATACTTTATGGGCCTTTAGGACCGCTCATAAGACGCCCATTGGGTGCACTCCCTATAAGCTTGTGTATGGGAAAAATTGTCACTTGCCAATCGAATTGGAACACAAGGCTTATTGGGCCCTTAAGCATTGTAATTATGACATGGAGACCGCTGGAAAACACCGAAAAATGAAATTAAATGAATTGGATGAATTAAGGGATATTGCTTATGAAAATTCATTGATTTATAAAGAAAAGACTAAAAAGTTGCATGATTCTAAAATTAAAAACCGGATTTTTAACATTGGGGATCAAGTTTTGCTTTTTAATTCTCGTTTGAAAATCTTTTCCGTTAAGTTGAAATCCCGTTGGTCCGGTCCATTCACCGTGACTCAAGTTTTTCCTTATGGGACCATCGAGCTAGCTCAAAATGATGGCCCCAATTTCAAGGTGAATGGACATAGGTTGAAGCACTACTTTGGCGGGGAAGTTCCATCCTTGAACTACCTCTACCAAATCACCTTCCCCAATGATAATTAGTATTGAGGGGATCGATTCGAGCTCATGACTCGGTAATCAAAAACGAGGTGCCTCATGGGGGAGTCCCATGCTTATCCTATGTACATATTATCGCTTTCTAATGTAGTAACGTGTGGGGATTTGTGCCCTTCCAACCTTTGTTCCGTGGTTGTTTGTGAATTGTGGATTTTAGATGATCATTATCTTCACGATTGGAGCCTCTCGTGTTCGTTTTATGGGAGCACTCGATCGTTTGATTTGAAGACTTTCTCAATATCCATGATATATCCTTTGATGTTCTAACCTTAGGTTTTTAGCACACTTCATAAACGGCTTAAATTTAACGGTTACACCCTTTCCATGCTAGATTAGGCATTCGACTACGTCTCTAGAATGGGGGTGTTTGCACCCCTAGATTCGAAACATTGAGGACAATGTTTAACTTTAGTATGGGGGCTGAATAGATACTTGCCTTGCCAAACCTTCACGCTTTCCAAAGTTTATCTTTTTGTTTATCGTTTTGTTGCAAAATAAAACTAAAAATGGCCAAATTTTAAAAATTTTCTCATGTTTTATAAGTGTTTGAAGACACGAATGTAGGTTTTCCGATAGCGAGAATAAGAGTAATTTTTTACTCGACCTTGTGTGTTGAGCACTTAGCTTTGATTCCTTAACTTCACATTAGGCCAAGTCTCTTAAATGAGGATGAGAAATGATAGGGTTAATTATAAGTTACTATGCTAAACGTAGAGTACTCGTATTCTTTCAAAAACTCATGTGTTCTCGTTGTTTGCTTATTCTCCCTTCGCTTGTAAATACTTTTTGCTTAATAAATATTGACTTAGCGGTTTAGTCTTGATAGTTGGGTTTCTAGTCTTTTCTAGTAGCTTCCGTGTAATTAAATTGGGATGACATTAAGGTACCGCCAACGTCACGGTTTTGAAGTATTGGCACCCGAATAATCGAAAGATTCACCCAATAATAAGATTTCAAGTGATCACCTAAATCAAGCAAACAATTTGAAGCCCCACAAGGCCGAAAAATCTATGCAAAATTGAAAGTGAATCAAGCCTTAATCTTTGAAGCTTTAAAGATCCAAAATTCTCCTTAGCGTGAGGATATACGTCTTTGGCTAATAAAACTACCAACGAGGTGGATAATAAAAGGCAAGGCAAGACCGAAGTCATAATAAAAGCTTCATGGCGAAGTTTAATAAAAGATGTAGGTAAACCAAAGATAATAAGGCCCTTACGTTAGGGGGCGTATAAAAGTCTTGGTAATAAGTCTCATGTTCAAAACCATTATAAAACCGTGTTTATCGATCCTTTTTGTTGACTTAATTTTTTAACATCGTTGTCTATTAGGAGGGGTTATTGATTTGATGGTCTTGGTTACACCGTTAGGACTCTATTTTTAGACCTAAATCTCTATTATCGCATAAGTCAGACAATGTATCCTCGTGAAACATTCAAGACATAATAAAATATAAGAGATACAACTTAGGAAATTGGGAGGATAAGTACGTGATTAGGGTATATGAGTAGTGTTAGCATTACTAACTTATAATGACAATGATCTTGTTGCACGCTTGGCATGGAATTGGGGTGAAAATCGAGGACGATGAAATTATTTCTAACGAAGCATTCACGTGTTTTTATTCTATGAACCTAAACGTCCCATTTTGCGATGAAAATCCTACATTATGTCTAAAACGCAAGTAGAAGTAATAGTAGTAGTAGTATAGCTAGTTTATCATTCAATAAAGTGAATAAAAATGAACTTTGGAGGTGCTACGATACTTTATTCTAGCATTGCGTGAGGGCACGGCAATGGTTTATTATGGGGGAGTGATGAGACTGCTTTTTACATAGTCTCATCGTCCAAAAAAGGCTTAAAATGCACTAATTATCATGAAAATACCCAAATATATGCTTGTGTTTGTTGCTTGTGTATTTTAGGTACGGATATTGAGAAAATGACAAAAGATCACAAGAATCATGCAAAAACGAACACGGGAAACGAAGCCGCACAATGAACCAAGCCCTAATGAAGAATTTTCCCAAGAAAACCCTTGAAGATTTGAAGAATTATGAAGAAGGGTCCTCCAATATGGAAGAATTGACACTTTATACCCTTGTATCCTCATAATTACAAGTTTGGTCCCTAAAGTTTGTCAAAATTGCAAAAAGGGCCCTCCACTTTGAAGAATTGGCAATTTTAGCCCCTCAACAAAGCTAAAATGTCAATATTTATCCTCCTAAAAGTCAAACATACCAAGAAGGACTCCAAGTTACCAGAATTACAAGTTTGGTCCCTTGAAAATATCAAAATTGCAAAAAGGACCCTTGACTTTGAAGATTTGGCAAAAATGGTCCCTCATTTATCATGACTTGGCAATTTTATTCCTCCAAAATGTCAAATATGCAAGTCAAGACCATTATCAATCAAGAAAATGCCAAATCAGTCCTTCAAGAATCACAAAATGGCAAGAAATACCCCTGAAAATACTTTGGAAAAGTATTTGGGGCGAAAGTGTAAAACATGAAACTTGAAATACAAAGGAATCTGGTTTTTGGATGTTTATTTACAAAGTAGAAAAGAAACAAGAATAGGAGGGTTTAATCTGGCCAGACAAGAAAGATACCTAGACTAATCCCCATCCAACACGTGTCCCACTCACAAAATCCACCAATCACATTACACCATTCATCCATGTCACACTCCACTTAATCCGGTTTAAATAATTAACAAACCTTGGCGCCTTAACAAGGATTTAAATACTAATTAACCCAAAACCGGATCAAACACTAAACTATTCACTCAAGAACATAATTAGGGATTTTTGTTTTAGCAAAAATTAAACCACCACCTTTTCTAGATTAGTGATTAATGATGTCCGAATCACATCCCAACCTTAACATTGGCCACCTCAACAACCCACATGCTACATGGGACCTCCCTTGCTACACCTTTGAGCAAGAAGACAAGAAGAGGACAGTCATCCAACAGCTCACAATCCAGCTTACATCATAAGCTTATTTTTTAACCCTTTGATCAAGTTTTCACATTGCCAACTCATGCTACAAGCCAAAGTCAGTCACATGATCTTCAAAGATGCCAAAGCTCTCAAGGGTAATTCAGGGATTCTATAACATTAGGGTTACGTTTTTTATTGATTTCCTAGTCCATTTGTAGCCTATAAAAGGCAATAGGATCAGTAGTTGCTCTTGAATTTTCCTTGGTTCACTTTTCTGTAAATCCATTTTCAGTATTAATGAAATGTGTTTGAAATGTTGAAGAAAGCTCAAGTGCCATCATTTAAATCTGCTTATTATTTTTCTTAGTTTGATAATCTTGAATCTCAAAACCTGTTTTTAAGGAGTGTGCAAAAGTTTGCACATTTTCCTTCAAGCTTGATATTTTGCTAAGTTCTTGGTCTATCTTGGAATTCTTGGGCTATAGGCCTGATCATAGCATCCTGATATTGTGTTATCAAGGTGTGGTGAGGCTTATAACTTGGGATGATCAAGTGTGGAGGACAAGAGTTGCATTAATCAAGGCTTTTCACTTTTTTGATTTTACTATTTTGCTTCTAACTTTGTTAAATCTTAGTAGGGTTGTTTGTGGAAGCTTGTACTTGTTCTTGCTAGTACATAAGCTCAAAATTCGTGGGTGTGGATGTACATCCATGAGGTACACACCCTTAATCTCAAAATCTGATAAAATTTTGGATATTTGTGATATTTGAGTGTTGCTTGTGTTCTTGTGAATTTTGTGGCTTAATCTTGCTTGAATCTGTTATTCTCATCTGTTATTGTGTTAATCTGGGCTTGGGTGGTCTTAAATCTCACTTTTGATTTGAAAATTTTGATTTTGAAAAGTTAAAGGAGTGTTTGGGATTACCTGTTTGAAATCATAACTTGGTATTATGTTGTTAGAAGTTTATGTTTGTGCTTTGTATCTGATATATGCTTTTTTGAGTGCATTTTGCTGCAAGTTTTCAGCTTTGAAACACCAAATCATACATTATGCTATAACTACTTGATTTTAACTGTTTTTAACCTAAGATTTTGGGAAAACCTAGAGTTTATGCATGTTTAGGGTTAAAAGTTGTTTAAACATCATTTATATAACATATGTGATAGATTTGGAGGTTTGAATTTGGCTTGTTGGTCAATTGCATCAGCAAAGTATAAAACTGCATGTTTTAGTGTTCATCGGTAACCTTCATCAGCTTGAATCTTGATTTAGGCTTTAAGCCATTGCATGAAAACTGATTAGACTTGTTCATTTGAGTTTATAATAGCTTGTGTATGCTTTTGGTGCAATTTGGTTGGCTGGATATTGCTAAAACAGCTTATAAGTTCATAACTGCTTAAGTGTTCATGTCTATATCAGATCTGGTGATTGATTGAATTAAGTGTATCAGTTGGCTGTTGTTGATTGTGATTTTTTGATTGTCATTGACTCCTCGTGATCCACTGATCATTTGGGTGCCTTTGTGTAACTTGAATCTCCAAAAAGTCACTAAAGACAAAAAAGTCAACAAGTCAAGCAGTGGGAAAAGTTCCCACTGCTCAACACCCAAAACTAGCCCCTGCTAGTACAAATTTTCAGTTAGCTTATCAATAAGCTATATCTGCTTATCTAGACCTGCAACAACTTATTTTTTGTGATAGATCTTCATTATTTGACCCATTTGATTGAACTAGAGCTTATTAGACTCTGACTTTGACTTTTTGCTAGAAAACCAACTTATTTGACTTTTTCATAAGGGCTTATTTGCTTTTTCAAGCTTATTGAGTCAGATTATTTGAAAACTTTTTGTTGATTTAGCTTAATTAAGTCATTTAAAAGCTTTTGCAATTTGAATCAGCTCTTGGGATAGCCTAGAACTCAAAAACGACTATTTTGTCGTTTTCTATAGATTGCTTTTTGCTTTTTCAGGCTTATTCCTTTGGCTTATTTCAAATTTATTTTTACAGAAGTCTTAGTTAGCTCAAAAGAAGCTTGTGTGTCTAATTTGAGCTTATGGCATTAGCTTATAGCTTAATGGGCCAAAAGCCCATTAAGAATAAGCTGTTTGGTATAAGCTTGTTTATTTCACATTTTCAGCTTTTGGGCCTTTGGAAAAAGTTGTTCAGAATCAAATTTTGAGTCAAGTAGTGCTATTTTGGGCCGTTTTTACAAACTTTTTTTTATTGGGCTCAATTTGGCCCATTAAGGTGACTGTTTTGGGTTTAGCCCATTTTCTAGGCCCATTAAGGGTATTTAGGTAATTTCAACTTTATTTCTGTGTTATTTAGGTCAAATTAAGCTAGTTTGCAACTTTTTTGAACTTTTTAGGATTTTTGGATTATTATTAATATTTTAATATTATTTTATTATTAAAAATTAAAAGTCTGATTTTCTAAGTTTTTATATTTTTCCTAGATTCTAGACACTTAGTTAGGAATTTTACAACTTTCCAAATATTTTTAGGTCTTTCAATTATTTTCTAGAATTATTTTGAGTTTTTATAGCTTTTAATAGTTTTTAATGGTTTAAAAATAGTTTTTAGTGGTTTTAAAATTTAGAAAAAATCTTTTTAGCTTAATTAGGTTATTTTAAAGGTTTACAAACTTTAAGATCTTGATTTGTACTTTTTATTAGTTAATTTTGATTTTTAGGGCTTTAATTAGCATTAAAAAATTAATAATTAATTAATTAAAAGGTTTTAGCAAGTTTTGATTTTTGTAAACCCTTAGAATATTTTAGTGGATTTTTAGGAATTTTTAGGATAAATTGTTAAATTTGGTGCTTTTTGCGGTTTTACGTGAACGACTCTTTCGTCTTAGTGTAATCCGTCATCGTAACCGTCATTCTCTTCTTATCCCATTTCTATTTTCTTTCTCATAATCATATAATCACATCACTAATCATATCTCTACACAACACACTAGCCTCCTTAAGAACGATCCCCACTTTGGGTCATAACTTGTGATTTTTCTAATTCACTTGTTAGCACTTGCCCTAATTACGCTCTTTTTCCTAAAAGACGTAAATTTACAATATCATTGACATACATACACATCTTTTTTTAACGGCCCATGCAAGAAAGTCGTCTTCACTTCCATTTGATACACAGTGAATGATTTGTGTGTCGCGTATGCCAAGAAAATCCTAATAGCTTCCATTCGAGCAACCGGGGCGAAGGATTCTGCGAAATCAATTCCCTCCTGTTGTTTATAACCTCTCACGACTAACCGAGTCTTGCTCCTAATGACCGTTTACTCCTCATCCATCTTGTTTTTGAATAACCATTTCAGAGTAAGGGGATCGATATTGTCCGGTCGAGGTACTAACTCCCATACATCAAGTCGGATGAACTGATTGAGTTCTTCTTGCATAGACTCAATCCATGATGCATCGGTCATTGCTTCTTTCACACTTGCTGGTTCCATTGTGCTGACTGATAGTTAATAGATACACATATCACCGTCGGTACGCAGCTGATTTCGTGTTGAGACTGGTCGTGAGAGATTGCTAATCACTTGAACCAAACGATGATTCTTAGTCCATTTGTGTTCATGTGGAAGTGTATGAGAAACTTGATGCGAGCTCGACGGATCCACATATGGTGTTGAAGGCTGATTAGAACTTGTGGAAGCCGCAAATGGATTAACAAACTCGTGTTCGTTAAGCATCGCATTGTTTGCATTTTCAGCAACTATTTCATTCTAAAGATGAACATGATTAGGAATTTGCTGAGAATGTTGTTGAGTTGCATCAGCATTCGGAGAGGTGGGTGGAAAATTTGGAGGCAATATGGTTGAGGTTGACGTAGATGGTGCAGAAGTAGATGTCGTTGGTGTAGATGCAATCGGAGGTTCTTGAACTACCGTAGCAGGTGCAGCCGGGGCATTTTGAGGAACACCAAATGACGAAGGACCCTCCATATATTCATCATAAATTGGCCCAAATAAAACTTCCAAGTCACGTTCTGAGGGTTGTAACGATGAGATTGCTGACGGTGCAAATTGAAGCGCGAGTCCTGAACTTACGTGTCCAGAAGTCTGACCTTGAAGCTCGGGATGTGAACTTCTATGTTGAGAAGCCATACCCGAGAGTTCATCAAACGTAACATTTATAGTCTCCATTACCTTTCTTGTCCTTTGATTATAAACCCTGTAAGCACAAGCAGTTGAAGAATAACCAATGAAAAAACCAATATCACCTTTAGGTTCAAGTTTACCGATATCTTCATGATCATTCTTCGGATAACATAATGCCCGAAGACATGTAAAAATGAAATATCCGGTTTTCTTCCATTAATGATCTCATAAGGTGTTTTGTTGAAACGGGTATGAATAATGGAGCGGTTTTGAGTATAACATGCAGTTGCTATAGCGTCGGCCCAAAGGAATAACGGTGCACTAGAGGAGAGAAGCATCGTCCGAGCAGCTTCAACTAACGTACGATTACTCCGTTCCACAACTCCGTTCTGCTCTGTAGTTCTTACAGCCGAAGTTTGATGAGAAATCCCAACTTCGTCAAAATAAGCTTTCAATTTCTGATTGGTGAATTATGTGCCGTTATCCGTTCTCACAATAATGACAGGGGCTTGCAGTAGTACTGATATTTTCTTCAAGAAGTTAATAATTACATCAGGGGCTTCATCTTTTGATGCAAGAAAATGAACCCATGTGTAACGAGAATAATCATCCACAATTACAAGGACATACCGCTTTCCATTAATGCTTTTGATTCACATTGGGCCACACAAATCCATATGTAGGAGATGTAACCTATTCTTTGAGTTGGGAACAGGTTTGGGTTTGTTGATCGACGTCGAAGTGTCGGTCAAAAAAATAACCTAATTACCTTATACTAGATAGGGTAAGCGGGTATCGATCCACGAGGACTATGTGGTTTAAGTTTAAGTTTTAGGGTGATCACTGATCAATAAAGGTTTTGGTTTTGAAATCTAACAAGTAAAATACTTTTAATAATAAAAATGGGGATTAAAAATTAAAATAATTATTAACCTAATAATAACGCTAGAAAAATAAAATAAAGATGTAAACAATTAAAAGAAAAATGTAATCCCTTCCAGCTCCTAATATTTATGGTTGGTCACACTTATGGATTATCGAAACTTTTTAGTTTGTTTACAAAGATTATTTCGACTTAATATAAATGAATTAATGTCGGCATTTATTATGTTTATCAACGACTCGCAATAATAAATCTTATATTAATCGAACCAATAATTATGTTTTAATAATTTATTTAGGTACAATTTATATCGATTATACGACCATCTTTTTCTTTAACTAGACAGAATAAGAATGAACCGTTAACTAATAATAAATTGTCTTGCAATCGTCATTCCCTTCTTTCAATTCTTTTTTATATGCAACTAGGATGAATTATTGCTTCTCTTTTGCGGCTGACCTTCTTCACTCAATCACCAATGCTATCTTTTTCTTTTTTTACTATAATACTTCAAAATTGGCGGCTGAGAATATATATATCACCCCAAAAGCAATTCTTGTCAATCTCCCAATTGTGGCTGTTAAAAATCAATGGGACCAATTGTCTCCAACGATGCGGCTACTTTTTATCCCTTAAAGGGACGTCTTTTTTTTACAATCGAAAAGATCTGTCGACTGTTTGTTGCCCCCCCCCCCCCCCCTTTTGTGTCTTCTCTTTTTCTTTTTATAGTATCCACCAGTGGGTTATCGGGTATTGGGCCCACAAATTATTATTATTTATTTACTTTTTTTATTTTTTTTTATTTTATTCTTTTGTCATATAATAATTTTGGCCCAATTAAAATAACCCAACATTAATAATTGCTCAAACGAACCCGGACAAATAAAAGATGACCGAAAATATTGTGACGCGCTCAAATCTTTTTCTTCAATATTTTTTCTTCATTTATCGGCGCTCACAATGTCTTTTCTCCAAAAAATTAATTAAGCGTCCATTTTTATTCCACTTCGCTCGTAACCTATATAATCACAAAACACACTCAAAGTACATATATAACGACTAATAAATATACAATTATGCTAAATTAACATGCTATGAGGTGTATGCAAAATACACCGATTAACTCCTCTCAACTTAACTTTTACCGTCTCGTGTAAAAATAAAATAAAAATATACAAGCATGTTAATTTCATAATTTTTAATCATACTATTGAAATGTAATCAAAAAGATCACATTCAACCTAATACACTAATAACCATCCTACATGACAAATAATCCAAAATGATTACCAATATTTTTGTCCTTCTTAAACACTTAGCATAACCATTCCCATTGACTCCATTTACTTTATGTTTCATATAATTAACCATGTGGCCAACATACCTATTACACACCTATAATCAATATAAACATTAATCTAAAACAAGAGGTGAGAATATCGTACACCTTTTATAACATTGGAGTTTTTATAGCATAAGAGCACATCATAAGCCATCATACTTTAGCTTATATACTTCTACTTCCTTTCTTTTCTTTTTTTTCTTTTTTTTTCAAATTTTTTTTCCACTTTTTTTTTTCTTTTTTTTTTCACATCACACATAAGCTCTTCTTTTTAGCCATTTTGGACCGTTTCTTATACAAGTCATCCCGAACGCTTTATACACTCCTTTCAAGGTTGATATAAAGACCAATTATTCAGAAAAATGAATATCTATCCTATAGGTGCATACTAAGACACATTGGCACATAAGAACCGGTTAATTAAGTCTGTTTATTTAAATGGGAACAGTTATACTTCGTGCCTACTGGTACATCACATGATAGAATTATCTACCACATAGTATAATTATACAATGCACTAAATTAAATTAATCTTCCTAATTTCATTACTACAATACAAGGATTGGGTTATTTCACATAAAATTGTCTCAGCTAAGTGCAATGCTATCCATCATAAAAATTGGCGTCTGACCCATGCTAACAACTAAAGTATCACCTTGCGCGGGTGACGAATCAGATAGGCAAGCCCAGCATATGACTACCACCAATAATTATGACAGTTCTCTAACTCTTTTGGAAGGCCACCGTGCGCGGGTGGCGAGCCGAATAAGATCAATTCTAAATGTCCTAACCCAACTATTACATTACTATATTTCATATTATTTATTCAAACTTTTTACTCGATCTAAGCAAAGGTAAGTAGAGGGAATTCAACCGGCGTGGTTTGATCATCTAATTACACATATGCCTAACTACATGCAAACAATCAACTCAATTTAATAACCAAATTATACAATGGAATCGGGTGCACCTGATAATTATAGCCAAATCCTCTAGCTTGCTCTAATAAATCATCCACAATCTAATCTTCAGAATCTGTAAACACTCAAGAAACATATATGTAGAAGAAACTTCCACATCTAAACACTCTTATAATGTGATTTAAAATTTTAAAAAATTTCAATTTTTCCCAAAAATCACATTTTAACCCATTTTGACCAAAATTTCACACAAAAAACATGTAACACATGTGCCACCCCCCTCAACTTAAAGCATTGCATGGTCCCTAATGAAAAAACTTTAAATTGAAATTTTGGTTAAAAATCAATTTGACAAACTCACACAAAAAACAAAAACCTAATTCACTTTCGTAGGAATCACGGTTGCATTTAGCATATGCAACAAGCCTTTAAACCACTCCGTAACCTGACTGGACGAGTTTTGTCTCGTGAGGGTTTGTAGTGAACACACCCACAAAGTTCCACAAACCACGGGTTGCCTCCCGCGAAGCGCTAAGTTTATCGTCTTCAGCCAGACATAACTCAAATGAGCTATTGAGACGGTTGGAGTGGTTCTAAGTAAACCACATCCACCGTTTCCATCTGATCACTTTCTAACTCAACATACGGCTTCAAACGGTGTCCATTAACTTTAAACGGCTCTCCACCCACCATATTTTTTATTTCAATGGCTCCGTATGGAGAGACTTGAGTCACAACGTATGGACCCGTCCATTTACTTCTCAACTTTCCAGGAAAAAGCTTAAGTCTAGCATTGAATAACCAAACTTTTTGACCAACCAAGAACGATTTCTTGGTGATGTGTCGATCATGAAAAGCTTTGGTTTTCTCCTTATAAATCCTAGAACTTTCATAGGCATCACGTCTAATCTCATCTAGTTCAGATAATTGAAGTTTCCTAGAACTACCCGCTTTCTCTAAATCCAGATTAACGGTCTTAATCGCCCATTCAGCCCTATGCTCTATTTCAACCGGTAAATGACACGCCTTACCATATACCAACTTATATGGTGACATACCAATAGGAGTCTTAAAAGCCGTCCTATATGCCCACAAAGCATCATCTAACCTCAAGGACCAATCTTTCCTATCACTACGAACGGTCTTTTCCAAAATTCGCTTAATCTCCCTATTTGATACTTCCACCTGTCCACTAGTCTGTGGATGATAAGGGGTAGCTATCCTATGATTAACTCCATAGTGTTTCAATAATTTCCCAAATCTAAAGTTCTTAAAGTGAGAACCCCCATCACTAATGATAGCCTTAGGAATTCCATGCCTAACAAAGATATTCTTCTTAACAAACTTAAGAACTACACTATGGTCATTTGTTCTAGTAGCTTCAGCCTCTACCCACATAGACACATAATCAACTGCCACTAAAATGTACATATTGCCATGGAAGTGGGGAATGGTCCCATAAAGTCAATACCCCACACGTCAAAGATCTCAACAACAAGTATAGGATTCATAGGCATTTGATCACGCCTTGAAATCCCACCAACTTGTTGGCAACGAATACATGCTTTCACAAAAGACTGGGCATCCTTGAATATAGTCGGCCAAAAGAAACCGCTTTGCAGGACTTTATGCCCAGTTTTCGTAGCACCAAAGTGACCACCACATGCATAAGAATGACAATGAGCCAATATGTACATATGCTCTTGGTCGGGAACACATCTCCTAACAACTTGGTCAGCACACACCTTATAGAGCTCCGGATCCTCCCAAAAATAATGCTTCAACTGGGAGAAGAAGTATTTTCTTTGTTGCTTGGACCAAAAATCCGGAAGCTTTTTAACAGCTAAGTAATTAACTATATTTGCGTACCAAGGAACCTTGGAAACCTCAAATAGGCTTTCATCTGGAAAGCTTTCCTTAATCACATCAGAAGGGTTGAACGGCGGAGGGATAATTCTAGACAAATGGTCGGCAACTACATTTTCTGACCCCTTTTTATCCCAAATTTCTAGATTAAATTCCTGTAAAAGCAAAATCCACCTAAGCAACCTCGGTTTTGTCTCTTTCTTAGTCAACAAATGTCTTAAGGCACTATGATCTGAAAATACTATCACCTTAGAATGCCCCTAAATATATGACCTAAACTTATCAAGAGCAAAAACCACAGCTAACAACTCTTTTTCAGTAGTGGTGTAATTCATTTGAGCTTCTGAAAAAGTCTTACTAGCATAAAAGATCACAACGGGTTTCTTATCGACCCGCTGTCCTAGAACCGCCCCAGCGGCATAATCACTCGCATCACACATGATCTCGAAAGGCTTCGACCAATCAGGTGATTGCAGAATAGGGCTTCTACAAGCTTTTGCTTAAGCATGTTGAATGCTTTAAGACATGATTCATTAAAGTCAAAGCGTGCATCTTTTAAGAGTATCTTACAAAGAGGCTTTGATATTGCACTAAAATCTTTCATAAATCTCCTGTTGAACCCCACATGACCAAGAAAAGAACGCACACCTTTGATGGTAGTGGGAGGAGGAAGGGTTAAAATTACTTGAACTTTGGCACGGTCAACCTCAAATCCTTTTTCAGACACAACATGCCCTAATACAATTCCCTCTGGAACCATGAAATGGCTCTTCTCCCAACTAAGCACCAAATTAGTTTCGGTGCATCTTTTTAACACACTTTCAAGTTGATCAAGTCAGCTTTCAAAGGATTGACCAAAGAAGGAGAAATCATCCATAAATATCTCCACAGATTCTCCAACCATGTCAGAAAAGATACTCATCATACACCGCTGAAAGGTAGCGGGTGCATTACACAGGCCAAAAGGCATTCTTCAAAATGCAAACGTCCCATAAGGACATGTAAACGTAGTTTTGGCCTGGTCATCAGGATGGATGGGTATTTGATTATAACCGGAGTACCCATCTAAGAAGCAATAGAATTTCTTACCAGAAAGATTCTCAACTATTTGATCAATGAAAGGTAGTGGGAAGTGATCTTTAGATGTGGCATTATTCAGCTTACGTTAATCTATACAAACTCTCCACCCAGTGACTGGTCGGGTTGTGAGCTTTTCCCCATTCTCGATTTCAACAACGGTGATTCCGGCCTTTTTAGGCACCGTTTGAGTGGGACTTACCCATTTACTATCCGAGATGGGATAAATAATACCAGCATCTAACCATTTAAGAACTTCTGTTTTCACTACCTCTTTCATATTAGGATTCAGACGCCTTTGCGCATCTCTTGCTGGCTTGATATCTGGGTCCGTAACAATTCGATGCATACATAATGAAGGGCTGATCCCTTTCAAATCTGCAATTGTCCATCCCACTGCTGCTTTGTACTTGGAAATCACTTTTAAAAGTGCTTCCTCTTGTGATTCAGAAAGATCAGAAGCAACAATAACGGGTAACGTATTGTTAGGACCTAGAAAAGCATATTTGAGATTTGATGGCAAAGGTTTTAGTTCAAGAGCTGGAGGCACCTCCAGAGACGGCTTCGTGGCCGTATCAAAAGTAGAAGGCAAGGGCTCCACTTTATAAGACCAAGGTGGTTTTTGATGGTCCAAAGAACGGACCAAACACTTTTGAATCTCTTGAACTTCAGCAACATCAAGAATCTCCTCAGTATCACCAGTTAAATATAATTCTAAAGGATCATCCTTAAGCATATGGAGTGCATGCTTTTGAACTTCCTCATCAATCACATCTACTTGGTAACATTCATTCATCGTAGGAGAATTCATAGAATTAAACACATTCAATCTTATCTTCTTATTACCGAATGCAATATCCATGGCTCCAGTTCGACAATTAATCCTAGCATCTATCGTGGCTAAGAATGGGCGGCCAAGGATAATAGTTGGTTGAACATCCTTGTATTGTGACTCGGTGTCCATAACAAAGAAGTCAATTGGGTAATAGAAATCATCAACTTTCATAATTACATCCTCTAAGATACCTCTAGGAATTTTGGTAGATCGATCGGCTAAGGAAATAATGGTGTCTGTCTTACGAAGAGTTCCTAAGTCATACTTATCAACCAAACTAGCAGGAAGGATGTTAATACTGGCACCAAGATCAAGGAGCGCCTTCTTAATGGCAATATTTCCGACAACAACTGAAATCAATGGTGCTCCAGGATCTTTGAATTTAGGAGGAAGGGAGCTAGATAAGACTGCACTAACATGCTCAGTTAGGTCAATCTTTTTAGGCAAAGACGCCTTCAGCTTCCTCTTCTGAGTACACAAGTCCTTTAAAAACTTGGCATATGCAGGAATTTTCTTGATAGCATCAATAAGGGAGAGATTGATCTTAACTTGCTTGAAAGTCTCCCACATATCCTCAGCGTGAGGACCCGTTTTAGCTAACTTTGCAGATGTCGATTTCTCCAAAGCCGTAGGGTAAGGTGTGTTGGACACACCACCCTCCTCAACTTCGGGAGATTCAGTAGCTTTAAGATTCTGTGTTGTTGGTTTAGGAAAATCATTCAAAAAATCATTTACCAACTCAGAATCGGACTTAACATTATCAGAATTTTTACCCTCAACAATAATTTCGTCATCAGTAACGAAATCCTCGACATCAGGAGAATTTGGAATTCCCTTGTCATTGTTGTAGATTTTACCGTTTCGAAGAGATGTCACCATATTCACGTGCTCATTTCCATTTTTCTTGTGTGCGAGATTCATGGTGGGGTAGCTCGGTAGCCTTCCCTCATCTCTTTTGCTTAATTGATCCGCTAATTGACCAACTTGTCTGTCAAGAGCTGCAATAGATTTAGTAGTGGTCTCGTGTCTTTGATTAGTGACCTTAAATTTTCTATTGATCTCTTGATTGTTGGTAGACAATGAATCCATAAGCCTATCAAACTTTTGGTCAAGGTTCAAGAGAAGGTTGTCATCTTGGCCTTCGCCCTGATTTGGATATTGTTGTTGTGGCCTATGATTGTAAGAATTTTGTTGGAAGTTAGATGAATCGCCACCCTCGTACCTTGGTTTGTAACCATAGTGTTGTTGTTGGGCATTATTAGGGCGATTGTCTTCATCTTTCCAACGGAGGTTGGGGTGATTGCGCCATCCAGGATTGTAACTTTCGGAGAATGGGTCATTTCGTGGACGACCACCATAGACTCCATTTACCTCCTCATTTGGTGGTGCCCCCCAACTTTGACAATTATCGACATAGTGACTTGGATCACCACACATTGAACACCCACTATGCGACACATTAGACACATTTGGCACGCCTTTTCCTAGATTTTTCAATAAAAGATCAACTTTCTTACTTAACTCGCTAATTTCAGAATTTGTGCCACGTTGGTTAGACACAAAATTGGCGGAAGATGGGTGGTTGTTTCGAACCACCGAAGCTTGGGTCTTGGAACCTTTGCTTAGTTTTTCAAAAAACTCCCATTCTTCCTCCGTTGGGCGCGAGAAAAACATACCCCCACTAATGGCTATCACAAATTGTTGGTTGTTATAATCCAACCCATCATAGAAGACTTTGACAAGCTCCCATTTTGGAACATCGTGTTGAGGGCATGTTCTTAATAACTCCTTAAGTCTATTAAATTCTTCATGAAACTGCTCGCCTGGGATTTGACGAAAGGATTTAATCTATTCCTAATAGCAGCAGTTTTACTTATAGAATAAAATTCCTCAAGAAAAGCAGATTGCATTTCAGACCATGAGTTAATACTACCTGGCTCAAGAGATGATAACCAGTCCTTAGCTTGATCTTTAAGAGAAAAAGGAAAAAGGCGAAGTCTTACCTCATCCTTGGTAATGTTAATAACCTGATGTGTGTCAGCAATTGAGAAGAATTCTCGTAGATGTGCATATGGCTCCTCACGACCTCTAAACACTGGCAAGATTGCTATGAGGTTCGGCTGGATCTTGAAGTTACTTGTAACCCCTTTTACCGGATCCGGATAAACGATAGGCGGGGGATCCTCGAAGATCCCCGACCTGTAATAAGAATCAACACCCCGTGGTGGAGATTCTTCTCCGCTACTACTGCCGCTAGCACTTCCGCCAACATCTTCGTCACCTGGCATTTCAGCGAAAAGCTCTGCTAAACCTGACAAATCAAGATTAGTAGAAAACTGTCGAAACGTCTTTCTTCTTAACCTTGCACTTTTCTCAACCCCAGGATCGTAAGCTAACGGTGATGTACGTCTCAATCTACGTGTGCGCATAGACTAACCTGCACAGTCACAAGAAACAAACAAAACAAGAAACAAACAAACAAAAAAGAAAAATAAAATCTTTTTGTATTTTTTATTTTATTTAAGAAAAATATTAACAAAAACTTAAACGAAAAGCTCACTGAGTCCCCGGCAGCGGCGCCAAATTTTTGATCGACGTCGAAGTTCCGGTCAAAAAAAATAACCTAATTACCTTATACTAAATAGGGTAAGCGAGTATCGATCCACGAGGACTATGTGGTTTAAGTTTAAGTTTTAGGGTGATCACTGATCAATAAAGGTTTTGGTTTTGAAATCTAACAACTAAAATACTTTTAATAATAAAAATGCGGATTAAAAATTAAAATAATTATTAAGCTAATAATAACGCTAGAAAAATAAAATAAAGATGTAAACAATTAAAAGAAAAATGTAATCCCTTCCAGCTCCTAATATTTATGGTTGGTCACACTTATGGATTATCGAAACTTTTTTGTTTGTTTACAAAGATTATTTCGACTTAATATAAATGAATTAATGTCGGCATTTATTATGTTTATCAACGACTCGCAATAATAAATCTTATATTAATCCAACCAATAATTATGTTTTAATAATTTATTTAGGTACAATTTATATCGATTATACGACCATCTTTTTCTTTAACTAGACAGAATAAGAATGAACCGTTAACTAATAATAAATTGTCTTGCACTAATAATTAAACATAATATTAAATCGATAAAAATAATTTATAAATAAATCATAAATCAATGTAATGAATATATGATAATCCAAAAGTAATGATCAAACCATAAATAAAATTACCGGAAGGAATTACAACAAAATTAGTCGGACATTACGATACACATGACCCACTGTGCAATCTTCATTCCCTTCTTTCAATTCTTTTTTATATGCAACTAGGATGAATTATTGCTTCTCTTTTGCGGCTGACCTTCTTCACTCAATCACCAATGCTATCTTTTTTCTTTTTTTACTATAATACTTCAAAATTGGCGGCTGAGAATATATATATATATATATATATATCACCCCAAAAGCAATTATTGTCAATCTCCCAATTGTGGCTGTTGAAAATCAATGGGACCAATTGTCTCCAAAGATGAGGCTACTTTTTATCCCTTAAAGGGACGTCTTTTTTTTTTTACAATCGAAAAGATCTATCGACTGTTTGTTGGCCCCCCTTTTGTGTCTTCTCTTTTTCTTTTTATAGTATCCACCAGTGGGTTATTGGGTATTGGGCCCACAAATTATTATTATTTATTTTTTATTTATTTTTGTTTTATTTTATTCTTTTGGCATATAATAATTTTGGCCCAATAAAAATAACCCAACATTAGTAATTGCTCAAACGAACCCGGACAAATAAAAGATGACCGAAAATATTACGATGCGCTCAAATCTTTTTCTTCAATATTTTTTCTTCATTTATCGGCGCTCACAATGTCTTTTCTCCAAAAAAATTAATTAAGCGTCCATTTTTATTCCACTTCGCTCGTAACCTATATAATCACAAAACACACTCAAAGTACATATATAATGACTAATAAATATACAATTATGCTAAATTAACATGCTATGAGGTGTATGCAAAATACACCGATCATTTGTGAGGCTTCTTCTTACTTTTACCTTTCTCAAGGAAGGACAAAGATTGTCTTTTGTATATTTAAACTTTGGAAGACCGGTAACGAGATCATTTTTCGCAAGTTGGGTGATGGCATCGAAGTTGAGATGAGATAACATTTGATGCCATAACCATGACTTTGTTGAAGTGGCCCGGGCCATAAGACAAATTGGAGAAGCAGCAGACATTTGACAAAGATCAATGGTGTAAAGGTTGGTGGTACGTTTTCCTTTCAACAAATCAATTCCTTCAAGATCTCTTAAAAAACATATATGACTTCTGAAAGCAACCTCCAAGTCCGAGTCACAAAATTGCCCAACCGAGAACAAATTATGTCCCAAGCCATCAACAAAAGAGACTTTGGTGATGATTATATTTCCCCAATGAAGATCACCATAGCCTAGAATTATCGAAACATGATCATTTCCAAATCGAACAGTTCCCATGAAACGCCATACAAAGTTCTTGAGAAGGCTTCGATTCGCAGTCATATGTTTGGAACAGCCCGAGTCCACGCACCAGAGACAAATTTCAACAGCCTGCCAATGATAAGAGAAGAAAATATTTTGGCAACTGATGAAATAGGTTCCTATAGGGTTAGATGATAATTAAGTCGTATCACATACCGATGTTTCACTGTCAGTATGAGATCTACTAGTGTCGATAATTTTTCCACTACAGTCAAAATTTCTACCAGTAGGCAACCATTTAGAGGTGAATCTAGGGCTACTCGGATTAGCAAGACTTTCTGTGGACCCTACATGCGTACTTTTTGGAACATACACCTTAGCCTTAGGAGTGTGTTGTTGTTCACTGACTGACAGCTTGTCAATTCGAATGTAACCACCATAATTCAAACCATTCATAGTCAAACCACAAGCATCATGACTAAAAGTGAAGAAACATTTATTACATTTAGCACAAATACTTTAGATTTTTCATTCCATATAGCAAGCTTAAAGTCATTACATTCAGATGAATTAGGTTTCTGATTATGATTAAAAAGGGGTAAATTCCTAGGGTGTTCTTCTACTTCCACATTATTGATCTTGGGGCGACTACTTCTAGAGGCAAAAGGGACCCTATCATTCCTTGTATTGCTCGTAGGCTGTGGCCTTCTGCTCTTAGTGTAGTTGTTTATTCCTATAGAAGAAGACACGCGTCTATTAGAATTAGCACTTTTTAAATCAATAACTTGTGGTTGAGTTATAGTGATCGGTTTTGTCCTAACGCTCGCTTTACGTTGTTTGCTAGGCACAGAGTGAGAACTAACACGAAACATTCCTGGGGCAATCACAGCAGTTTTCATTCCAGCAACCTTGGGAAAATGTGTCACAGCAATACGAGTGGGTCCCGAGTTTGCTGGTTTCTGGATCATCGTATCCACAATCGAGCTAGGTTCAGAAGTCTTATCTTTTAACAAGGCCTTTAACTTATAGTTATCACATATTTTATCAATAAGTTTCTGATAGACAGACTTACTTTGTACAACAGCCCGCTTATATGAAACAACAACAGATTCTAAATCTGCAATCTTAGCCTTAAGCTTCTGAACATTACCACTACTAGCACTCTCTAACCCTGAATAGGCCAAATTCGTTTCCGAAACCCCTCTTAACTGAGCCTGCAACCGTGCGATTGTTTGTTGCATTTCATTGTAAGCTTTTTCATACGAAATCTTGTCATATTTGCATTCACCATATTTTTTGATAAATTTATTCCAAAGATCGGTGAATTCTTTATCCTTTTTAATGACATAAGATTCCATTTTTCTCTTTCATAAGATCAAGCTCAATTTGGAGGTTTTCATTATGCGACATAGAGGTACCTAACTCAACAGGGCTACTATCAATACAATCAAAAGCTTTAGAGAGGCGTTCAAGATCGTTTTCCAAAACTTTGATTTTATCAAGAGATTCATCAGCTTCCTTCGACAAAGATTTAAAGTCTTCAACAAAGTTGGCTAATTCTTTTAGAAAAAGTGTTTTCCAAATTGCCTAACCGAGCATCAATTTGATTAAAAATCGGATTAATATCGTTTTGAAGAATTTTCTGAACCTCAATCTGAACAGGTGATGTAAAATTTCCTCAAGTGATTTTGGAATTAACAACACGTTTAAGGATGACAAAGTTATCTTTAAGCTCGTTTAGAAATCGGCGTGTGATACTCGGTTTAGGAGGGTCATCAGACAATTACTCACTTGGTAGCAAAAGCATTTCAGTACTCGTTTTAGACCGAACAAAAACAGTTGGAGGATTAACTTTCGAATAATAAACGGGTGTCACTTCTCTATCAAGCTTTTTCATTCTCAAACGAGTCTCTACTGCAAGATCAGTAGTTTCCTCGGAATCATGCTCATCAGATAAGAGCACACTACCGTTATATAAGGTTTCATTAGTGGCCTGAACTTGCTTAATATATCCAGGGTTAGGGGGAAGAGGACAACCTAAAGCCAATTTGTATCGAGTGTAATTTATCTCATTCACTTTTTGTACGAGAATATTTATAGTCTGCATAGTTTGGCCACGTTTTACTAAGAGGTTTTCTAATTCTCTAATCCTATCCTGAGCTTTGCAAAAATCCTCAAGAAGCCCATCTTCTCGAATTTTGAAATCATGTTTCAGCTTCTTTCGTTCTTCTTTTAAATCCAAAATAGTATATTTTTCTGTTGAAAGCTGTTTATTAAGAGAAGTGATTTCATCATTCAATTCGCTTATCTTTTTAGCACTACTTAAGTGTAAGGCATTTAATTTCTTAGTTGTGCATTTTTCTTGATAAACTGATGTAGCATGAGCTTGTTCAAGTTCTTTAATTTTAGCCTGATGAATTTCAAAACTTTTCTCCCGTTCCTTATATCCCGCAAGCTCAGTGGTCAATTTGGCATTAGTTTCTCAAAACTTATTATTAACCACCGTAGCATGGTCAATATCCTTAGCAAGCTTATCAAATAGAGATTTATAATATGCATGTGCCGCATCAGGAAGGTTTGTAGGCTGGGCAACTTGATCCACACTAAGGTCAACACTGGGCTCATTTGAACTAATATTACTATTATTCATTTGATCCCCGTGTGTCTCAATGTATGGCTCAAGCATCTCAGTATACTCCTCCTCCTGATTAGATGTACTATATATATCATTATCATCAAGACATGGATGTACCTCAGAGGGACCGTCTGAATCATAAACGGGAGCTCTGTCAACATGCATTCCTGAGGTAGATGCTTGTTGTAAGTTAGCCATCAAGATGTAGTTGGCATTCACCTCTTCTTCCTCGTCATATTCTGTAGCAGAAGCCATAAGATCGAATTCCTCAGTTTGAAGTGGAATCCCTGCCTCTTCCTTTTGTGCTATGAGAAGCCGAGTCTGAAGATAAGCAGCATCCCTCTTCTTTTTTTTGTGCAATCTCTAGCATAACGACAAAATCCCCTGCAGATGTAGCACTGAACCTGACGATTGTTGTTTCCATTTCCCGTACCAGTATTCTCAGCCCTTGCAGCCACAATGATTCCCATCTGGTTACCAACCGCTGGCACAACTATTAACCAATTATGATTACCCGCATTCGGAACACCCGGATTTTGACCACGGTTTTGACCATACTGATTTCATGCATTGCAAACGGTCTGCCTAGCATTCTGACCATATTGTTGAAACTGAGTCCCCGTATTTCCAGCAACTACCAGTTGGCGATCTTGATTCGCATTCATGAAAGGTTGAGCAATCTGCCTATTTCTAGTGTTCGAGGAGATTCTCTGATTGTTGTTGGTGGGGTTAATGGTGAATTTGAATGCCTTTGCAAGTAGGGCAAGACCATTATTAATAGCATGAGTAGGATCGGTGATGTCATCAAAATAGGCAATGGGTTGTTGTAAGTAATTCATAGCAGCAGGAGGTTGATATCCATAAGCATTGAGTTGTTGTTGTTATTGTTGTTGTGGCATGAAGTTACTTGATGAGGGTTGATGGTAGGGTACCATGGGATATGACATAGATGATGGAGAGTTTGCCATAAAAGCCAATGGATCTTGTGTCTTGGCACGTCTTTCTGCCTTAACTTCGTTAGCTTCATCTTGATTCATCTTCAAATAGTCATATACTTGAGTGTAGTCCACGACATGAAGATCCTTGGTTTGATTGACAAGAGTGACATATCGTGACCATTCAGAAGGAAGATTATCAAGAAATTTGATGTTGGCATCAATTTTTGCAGGTTCATGTTTGTTTCTTCTAAGATGATTCATGAGGGTTGAAACCGGTGATAATAAGGTTCAATTTGTTCCCCTTCAGTAGACGTAAATTTCTCCCATTCACGAAGTAACTTAGTTTCCTTTTCTTATAAACCGATTTCACTGCCCTTCATCATTTTCTGAATCCTAAGTGATATGTGTGTAAACACACATCTTTTCTACCACTTAATTACAATAATAACCAGACCAAAACGTGTATTTTATGTCTTTTTATGTCGGAATTATGCGTGGTTTGTGTTTTTGTTGTGATTTAGGACGAAAAGGTGAAAAGTGGAGAAAACACGGACATTCACGGGCATTTACAGACCTTTATTGAAGAAAAAGATGAAAGACGAAGTCAAGAAGTCAAGAGTGCAAAAAGAACGGAAGTCCAAGACCAATTCTGAAGAATTATCGAAGAAAAAGTCAAAAGACGGAAGTTTATCAAAAGCCGAAGAATTCAAGTCTATTTTATTGAAGACTTTAAAGACGAGTTCAAAGAAATCCCGAAGCCAAAAGTCCTTTAAGTCCAAGTTTAAAGAAGATTAGAAGAAAAGGACTAAGCATGCAATTAATGAAGATTAAAGAAAGAAGGACTTAAGCTTGTAATTAAGAGAAAAGGAAAGAGGGGAGGAAGCTTCCTAATCCTCCCCTATATATAGATTAGGATGTTTATTATTTTTCTTGTTGGCTAAGTGTGACAATTAGTCTTCCACTTTTAATTACCTTGTCATTTAAATACTTGTCAATCTAATTACCTTGTCTTGCACCTTAAATTCATTTAATTTCAAGTAAGTTTCCATTTAATTATTGTCAATCTTTACTTTATCTTGTTAATCTCTCATCTACCTTTCTAAATCTTTGATTTTTATGTTTATGTTTGTGTTCATGTTCATGCTTTTATTTTGATCAAGTGGGTTTTTGATTATTGTGGTTAAATTTGTTAGTTTTGTTGATTTAAATTGTTTGTTTAAGTTTAATTGTTGATTTGTTATTAGCTAAATTGAATCGTTTGTTTGATTTTGTTTAATCTGTGGTATCTTCCTTGTTTCTGTGATCCCTTGTTCTTCGGGGGAGTTTGTTTGTGTTTCTGATCTTTCCAGGTGAAATCTTCCGAGCCAAGAGTTCTTTCATTCGGAACTTCAAAGTTCAGGATCAAGGGCTTCATCCGGAACATTCAAAGTTCCGAACGAAGGAAAACTTCCGACTCAAGCATTACTCATTCGGAAGTCTCAAACTTCCGGACGAAAACTTCCGAACGAAGGGAAAGTTCCGGATCAGCAAGTGCTCATTCGGAAGTCTCAGAAGTTCCGGATCAAGAAGGTTCACTCGGAACTTTAAAAGTTCCGAGTCAAGCTAAAACTTCCGAACGAACTTCCGAACGAAGTTCCGAACGAAAGTTCCGGACGAACTTCCGAACGAAGTTCCGAACGAAACTTCCGAACGAAACTTCCGAACGAAGTTCCGAACGAAGGATAAGTTCCGAATCAGACGAAACTTCCGAACCAAGTTCCGACTCAAGCTTATTCATCCGGAAGTCTTCCGAACGAAAGTTCCGGATCAAGACTTCCGTATCAAGGAGTTCCGACTCAAGAGCTAGGTTCATTCAGAACTTAAAACTTCCGAATCAAGGATTTTTGTCAGGTTCTTCTTAGTGTTCCTTTTTACTTTTCTGTCTTTCATTCTCAATCTTTATTTTTCCCGCCTTTTTATTTAACTGCACTTTAAAATTATTTGTCTTAGCTTTATTTTAGACTTGCCTTAGTTTAAGTTTTAGTTGCGTTTTAAGTTTGCCTTAGATAGATTTAAGTTTGCGTTATTTACTTTAGTGCCCTTTTAATTTCAGTCACGTTTTTAAATACTTGCACTTTATTCTAATTAGACTTAGATTTACTTTAATTGCACTTTTAGTTTAAAGCTTTGCACATTTATTTAAAAACAACCAAAATTATTTGTTTCACCAAAGAACGACTGAGTCACATAGGGAACCTAGATCAATTCGTTAAGATACCGAGAACAACAATTGAACCTAGCAAAATCTCAATATTAAAATGGCGCCGCTGCCGGCTCTTTTCGTAAAGATTAACGGTTTTTTGTGAGAGACGCGTTGCTTTTTGGGATTCGTTCACTTGTGAGCGTTATTTTTCTTGCCTTAAAAATTCAAAAAATCATAAAAATTAAAAATTGATAAAAAAACCATAAAAATTAAAAATTTCACAAAATCCAAAAAGATTTTATCTTTATTGTGTATATATATTGTCTTTGTGTTTGGTTTTGTTTTCTTTTGCATTTTTAGGTGTATGCGTACTAGATCTTCTAATTATCAAGAACCCGAGCCTCAAGAAGATTTAGCTATGTCAGGTGTCAACAACAACATTCCACCGCACCTCAATAATAATAATAATAACAACAATGTTCTTCCACAACCCGATCTTCGGACCATGGAGGAACTTTGTCAACCAACCATGTTTGGACGAGGGGGACCGATTGCGCCGATGAAAATCAACGCTCCTGAGTTTTCGTTGAAGCACCACATGATTCAGCAAGTGCAAACAAACCCATTCCGTGGATTGCCTGATGATGATGCCAACAAACACCTCGACAAGTTCATTACAATCACCCAAAGCATGAAGTTGGCCGGTGCCACAATAGATGAACTTCGCCTACAACTCTTTCCACATACTTTATTACATCATGCCGAGAAATGGTTTGATCGTCTCCCGAAGAATTCTATTCACACTTGGGATGACATGACTCAACGCTTTTTGTCGCGCTACTTTCCACCATCCATGGTCACAAGCCTTCGCAATCAGATCAGCGGTTTCATGCAAGACCCTGATGAATCTCCTTTTGATGCTTGGGAGCGATATAATGTCTTGATCGATCGATGTCCAAACCACAACATGCTCCCTGTGACCCTAATTGATACTTTCTACAACGGTTTGACTTTTCGAGATCGTGATACGATTAATGCAGCCGCCGGTGGCACATTCATGAAAAGGAGACCCGGGGAGTGTAGAGAGCTTATTGAGAACATGACTACTCACCACAAAAACTGGGATTCCTCTGCTTCTTCAAGGAACAACCCGAGAGTCAATGTTTCCTCAACCTCAGCAAACCCTGAGATGACCGAACTCACCCGCATGATGGCCGAAATGAGCAAAAGTATTACGCTTCTCGCTTCAAACCAACAATAACAACAAGTTAAAGCGGTTGCTAATCCTTGTGAAACATGTGGCGGTCCTCACTCATACACCGATTGTCCTTCGACACAAGGAAATCCGGAAAATGTGTATGCAGCTTATGGTAATTATTCACCGAAAAATTACCAAGCTAGACAACAAGGGGATAGAAATCTGCTGAGCCACCGTTCCAACAGTTACCTTTCACCCGGTTTTTCTCCTCAAAACCAAAACCCCGCCACCAACTACAATAGAAGCAACCAAATCCCACCAAGAGCTTCTAACCCTTATCAACCACCCACCCAACAAACCCCACCCATAAACACCGATGTTGAAGCCACAATGAGAACCCAAGGTGAGCAAATTAAGAATCTGCAAAGCCAAATAATCAATTTGAAAGGAGATATCATGAAGCAAGGTAATGACATTAGAACCGAGGTTCGCGATAATATTCAATCCTCCTTCAGCACTCAAACGACTGAATTAAAGAATCTGTTGGCTAGTTTCTTGCCCGCCACTCAACCTTCTACTTCAAGTTCTCTACCTTCAAACACCGTCACCAATCCGCGAGCCAATGTGAGTGCTATTACTACTCGTAGTGGAGTTACCATCATAGGACCACCAATCCCACCACCATCATCTACACCTCCTCCACCACCATGTATCCCTACTCCTCCTACACCTAGTATTAGTGCACCATTACCGTCTCCGCCTCGTCATGACGATGTATCTCGGAAGGATCCTTCAACATCTCAACCTTTACCAACTACACCTTCACCTTCCACCTATAAACCCAAAATCCCATACCCTTCTCGCATAGGCAAGACCAACGATCTAACAAAGGAGGACTCTCAAGTGACAAAATATATCGATATGATTTCTCAAATGGGCTTCAGCATTAGTTTTCTTGAAGAACTTGTCCACATGCCCAAATTTGTTAAAGCATTTAAGGAATTGCTTAACAAGAAGGAGAAGCTGATTGAACTCGCCAACACACGCTTAAATGAAAACTGCTCTGCAGTTATTCTTAAAGAACTTCCGAAAAAGCTTGGAGATCCCGGTCGTTTTGTGTTGCCTTGCGTGTTCAACAAAACAGAAGAATTTACTGCCCTTGCTGATCTCGGGGCTAGTATTAATTTGATGCCACTGAGTGTTTGGAAAACACTATCATTGCCCGACCTCACTCCAACAAAGATGACTCTCGAACTTGCAAATCGCTCTCTCGCTTACCCCATTGGCCGAAGATGTGTTCATTAAAGTTGGCACATTTACTTTCCCGGTCGATTTTGTCGTAGTTGATTATGAAATGGACCCTCGTATTCCTTTAATACTTGGTCGGCCATTCTTGAGAACCGGACGTGCTTTATTGGATGTTGCCGAAGGTGAGTTAATCTTAAGAGTCGGGAATGCCTCACAAATTTTCAAAATGGGAATCAGTGAATATGATTAATGTGCTTGATGACTTTGTCGTCTACGACAATCCTCTATTCGACTCTTGCATTGATAATCCACTTTTTAATGATGATGTGGATGATTCTCTCCCTACTTTGGACGCTTCTCCCATTTATGATTCTCCACCGGTCTTTGATGCTTATGATGATGATTCTAGCTCAGACTCGGATGATTATGATGACCTTACTTCTGAGTATCCCAATCTGCCCACGTATGATGATTTCGATGAGGCTGATACTCTTTCGAGCGATTCTTCACATGATGAAGATCCTCCGCCACCACTCGATCCTACTTTGGACGATTACTCATTTGAGGAAGATTTCTCTGAATTTCTCAACACTTACTTCCCTCATGAGAGTGATGCTCCTCCTTATGACTTTGAAGATTATCGTCTTGATCCTACTTTGGATTTGAAGCACATTCTTTTTAAGGAGAAGACACCGGTCGACACCAATATCTGTTGCACATATGATTTGACACCTCTTTGTCCCCCTTCTGAGGACGAGGTTGTGCTTCTTTGCGGATTTTCTTCACACTCAGCTGAGCCTGAGTGCTATTTTCCCCTAAAGGAAAAGGTGTTCGACCCCGGTATTGAAATTTTTAAGCCATCTCGGTATCCACCTGATGAAATAAAAGGAAAAATCTTTGAAAATATTGAAGAAATGCTTGCACCTCACCATACTTGCTCCCACCGTGCTCCATCACTGCTTAAGGGAACCCTGCCACTTCTTCTTTGGCTTGCCTTGTTCGCCTTAAGCTTGTGCTTATTGATGGACGAAAACTATGTTTTTGATCCTGGTGGATATGTTTCATGCTTCTTCCGTTGATAATCAAGGTCGAGTCAGGCTAATGACTCGGTTAACAAAAATCAAGCGCTTCTTGGGAGGCAACCCATGTATCTATCTTTTCGCTTTCTTTATCATAAGTGTAGGGGGAGACCCTTTGGTTTGCTATTTCCTCTCCTCACTTCTTAATCAGGGATTCGAGCTTCAATGATCCACTCTTGATGATTCTTGACAACCCGTGATTTCGTGTCCACTTCTTCCCGGTTCTATCCTAAACTCTTTTCGATTCACTATTTTATATTTTCTCAATATTAAAATAGGATTCTCTTTAGTTGTCTTTTCCTTAGCGAGATTTAAACAACGTGCACAATGTCCTAAGTGTAGGGGAGTTTACTCCCACATGCTTAAACATTGAGGACAATGTTTATCTTAAGTGTAGGGGGGACTTCTATCGAAGTTAAGTGGTCTTTTCCTTGTATTTGTCCTCATTTTAACCGGAAAATCAATTTTTCGACATTTTTCAAAATTTTTGATCTATTTTGGCCTATTAGTTTTTCCTTTTGTATAGTTATTTTCTTTCCTTGTTAGAAATAAATGCTTAATAAAGTGGTTTTAAATTTTCAAACGTTGTGAATCTTTTGAATCAACCCGAGTTACTTATCTAAGTTACTCTAGCTAGTATCCTTAACATGTTTAAGTCAAGTTTTGCTAGGCTTTTATATAGGGAGCTATAAAACGCGAAAGTCTTAACTCTCACGGGTTAAGAAAAAGAACTTTTCGCAAGTTCCTATAATTGATCCTAGAGAGTCGTTTATCAAGGGAACTTTAAAACGCGATTTCTAAACTTGAAAAAGTCTAAGAATTTGCAAGATCCTATCGGCGACTCGAAAACCCAAAACTTTGATTTAATAGGCTAAGCATCCACGAGTCTCATTACTTGAGATTTTAAACTGTGGAGAACGAGAGATGATAGTGCCAATTATAAGTTCGGTACTCTTTCGTGAATTTATGTGAGTTAATTATAAGCCTATTCTCCCATCGCTTGCTAATAATTTATCTGCTAATAAATAAGGTTGTACGATTTGAAAAGTTACTTAGCTTCTAGCCCAAGATCGTTTAAAAGTTGCTCGGTATGGATTAGAGTTCATAGCCAAGGCATAACTTATTGAAGCGGGATGCGAAGATTGGCGAGTCCAAAAAGGTCCTAACAAGGCATGAGGGCTATATTTTGTCGCTAAAGATCCAAAAGTGATGTGAAGAATCATTTATCGAAAATCAATATGAAGGATCGAGACACACGACGAAAAGCAAAAACTCCCCAAAAGTCATGGAGAAGTGTATCCGAAAAGACCCTAACAAGGTATGAGGATAAATAGATCCAAGTCATAAAAGGAGGCGGATCGTTGTATATCAAAGTCCAAAATAAATATTGGAGAAAAATGAAGAAGTCGTGGTCCAAGTATGAATCTCTCAAAATTTCAAGTGAAGAAATTCTATTATGAAGAGAAGACCATAATTTCATGAACGTCTCTCAAGGTTTGAAGTATGAAGTCGCTGCCAAATATCGGTCCGAGAAAGGTCTCAAATCGCGAAACGAGTTATGCCAAGATATGAACTTTATGAGGTCCCGAGAAGCAGTTTTAAAAGATTTTGTCCTTTAGCTAACTATTGATTAAATCGTTCACTTTATTTTTAGACTTAATAACTATCGAAATAAGTCAAACAATGCATCCTCGTGATCATTCAAGACAATAATAAATTATAAGAGATACCTCTAGGAATAAGGGAGTCTAAGTAAGTAATTGGCCCACATGAGTTCGTGTTAGTTTACTAACTTATAATAACAATGATCTCGTTTTTAAACTTGGTTTGGAGAAAGTGAAAACTTGAGGATGATGATTATTCATAACATTTCCAAAACCCAAGGTATGCTTTTGATTTCTTTACTTTGAATGTTTGTTTTATTTCTTTAATAAAGGCCAACGTGGATTGATTATAATGAAAAATATAATCTTGCTTTGTAACTAATGCATTGCATGAGGACATTACAATGGTCAAGTGTAGGGGATTTGATATGTGTGTAAACACACATCTTTTCTACCACTTAATTACAATAATAACCGGACCAAAACGTGTATTTTATGTCTTTTTATGTCGGAATTATACGTGGTTTGTGTTTTTGTTGTGATTTAGGACGAAAAGGTGAAAAATGGAGAAAACACGGACATTCACGGGCATTTACGGACTTTTATTGAAGAACAAGATGAAAGACGAAGTCAAGAAGTCAAGAGTGCAAAAAGAACGGAAGTCAAAGACCAATTCTGAAGAATTATCGAAGAAAAAGTCAAAAGACGGAAGTTTATCAAAAGCCGAAGAATTCAAGTATATTTTATTGAAGACTTTAAAGACGAGTTCAAAGAAATCCCGAAGCCAAAAGTCCTTTAAGTCCAAGTTTAAAGAAGATTAGAAGAAAAGGACTAAGCATGCAATTAATGAAGATTAAAGAAAGAAGGACTTAAGCTTGTAATTAAGAGAAAAGGAAAGAGGGGAGGAAGCTTCCTAATCCTCCCCTATATATAGATTAGGATGTTTATTATTTTTCTTGTTGGCTAAGTGTGACAATTAGTCTTCCACTTTTAATTACCTTGTCATTTAAATACTTGTCAATTTAATTACCTTGTCTTGCACCTTCAATTCATTTAATTTCAAGTAAGTTTTCATTTAATTATTGTCAATCTTTACTTTATCTTGTTAATCTCTCATCTACCTTTCTAAATCTTTGATTTTTATGTTTATGTTTGTGTTCATGTTCATGCTTTTATTTTGATCAAGTGGGTTTTTGATTATTGTGGTTAAATTTGTTAGTTTTGTTGATTTAAATTGTTTGTTTAAGTTTAACTGTTGATTTGTTATTAGCTAAATTGAATCGTTTGTTTGATTTTGTTTAATCTGTGGTATCTTCCTTGTTTCTGTGATCCCTTGTTCTTCGGGGGAGTTTGTTTGTGTTTCTGATCTTTCCAGGTGAAATCTTTCGAGCCAAGAGTTCTTTCATTCGGAACTTCAAAGTTCAGGATCAAGCGCTTCATCCGGAACATTCATAGTTCCGAACGAAGGACAACTTCCGACTCAAGCATTACTCATTCGGAAGTCTCAAACTTCCGGACGAAAACTTCCGAACGAAGGGAAAGTTCCGGATCAGCAAGGGCTCATTTGGAAGTCTCAGAAGTTCCGGATCAAGAAGGTTCACTCGGAACTTTAAAAGTTCCGAGTCAAGCTAAAACTTCCGAACGAACTTCCGAACGAAGTTCCGAACGAAAGTTCTGGACGAACTTCCGAACGAATTTCCGAACAAAACTTCCGAACGAAACTTCCGAACGAAGTTCCGAACGAAGGATAAGTTCCGAATCAGACGAAACTTCCGAACCAAGTTCCGACTCAAGCTTATTCATCCGGAAGTCTTCCGAACGAAAGTTCCGGATCAAGACTTCTGTATCAAGGAGTTCCGACTCAAGAGCTAGGTTCATTCGGAACTTAAAACTTCCGAATCAAGGATTTTTGTCAGGTTCTTCTTAGTGTTCCTTTTTAATTTTCTGTCTTTCATTCTCAATCTTTATTTTTCCCGCCTTTTTATTTAACTGCACTTTAAAATTATTTGTCTTAGCTTTATTTTAGACTTGCCTTAGTTTAAGTTTTAGTTGCGTTTTAAGTTTGCCTTAGATAGATTTAAGTTTGCGTTATTTACTTTAGTGCCCTTTTAATTTCAGTCACGTTTTTAAATACTTGCACTTTATTCTAATTAGACTTAGATTTACTTTAATTGCACTTTTACTTTAAAGTTTTGCACATTTATTTAAAAACAGCCAAAATTATTTGTTTCACCAAAGAACGACTAAGTCACATAGGGAACCCAGATCAATTCGTTAAGCTACCGAGAACAGCAATTGAACCTAGCAAAATCTCAATATTACTAAGCCACATCTCGTATGTGGTTTCACAACTATCGACAGCAGCATAAACATATTCAGGAAGTCCCATAAGAATGACTTGAATTGCTTGATCATCAGCGTTGAGTTGTTTGGATTCAGCTTCAGTTAATTCTTCATCTGTTTGCTCATGACTAGAGTCTGCCACTGGGTTAGCATTCGTAGGGTCCCCATGCACAATAATTGTTCTTCTAACATATGGACCCTTTTGAATCGAGTTAATAATCAACTTTCAAAAGGTTTACATTTTGCATAACGAAGGAGACGACTAGCCCATGTAGTGTAGTTCTCCTTGGTAAGCATCGGTGGACGATTCTCAGTACCCGCAGCATAAATATCTTGTTGAGACGTCATCGTAGAAGTCGTGTGAAAAACAGGATCTCAATTCGAAGAAAGCGTGTGATGTTGTTGAAATTCCGAAACTTCTGATTTTTTATTTTTTTCAGTCCGACAATAAATTCCTCAGTCCCACAAAACGGTAAGCTAAAAAATTTTGTATCGCCAAATTTTGAAATTGAGTTAGAAATAGCCAAAAAATAGTAGGGAAAAAATTTGATTTTTCTTGACCTAAAAAATTTTAACTCTTTTTTTTAATGTAAACTATGTGCCGGGACTAGTCTAGATGGTGGCTAAGTCTAAAAATTTCTCAAACAAACTTTAGCATCGCAATGTCACTAATCGCAATACAACCCATCGCAATGTACCCTGTATCGCAAAGTCCCTTCTATCGCAATGTTCTATCGGAATGTTCACTCTATCGCAATGACCCTTCTATCGCATTATCCCTTTTGTCGCAATGTTCTATCGGAATGTTCACTCTATCGCAATATCCCTTCTATCGCAATGTGTCCACTGTCAGAATATGAATTCTATAGGAATAAGGCAAATGAATTTTTGGTAGAGTGACATTTCAATAAGCCTTAATCCCGTCGCAATCCACGATCGCAATGAGCGATTGCAATATACGTCGGAATAAGGGTATCGCAATACCTGGTGATCGCAAAGTAAAACCCTAGGGTTATTGCGATCAAACTCTACTTACCTGTGTTATTCCGATGAAGTCTGTCGCAATGGGAAGATCAATTTCGCAACTTTAAGCCTAAGAAATTCGCAACTTTGATCCAAAAGATTTGTGTTTTAACCCAAACCAAAATACCCAAATCACGAATACTACTATGATGAGGGTATACGAATCATTTAGAACACTAAAATACGGAAAAAAAATTGATCAAAAGGACACGTATGTCAAGAAAAAACACGGACAACACCAAAGAGCTATCCACGACTCCCTTGGCGAATGATACCACTTGTAGGAATGATACACACGACTAATATAGAACAAGAAATAAAGATGCAGATTAAACCAAAAAAGAAAGATTAGATTAAATGAAGAAAAAGAGAAAAACAAGGATGGTTGTGAATTCCTAGTGATATGTTTCTCTCTCTACAATCTATGAAAAATGGAAGACACACACCACAAATGAGGTGCCTTGGGCCTTTTATACTATACGTCTAATGTATGGAAGGCCTTCCTCATTTGTGAGCTCAGGACTAATTCCTTTTACATACATAACATTATGCTAGAACTCTCAACACCGTTAAGTAGCATTTTCCACGAGCTTCGCAACGGTATATTATATGACCATCACTTTAAACACTTCTAACAAGGGGCAAGCAATAGTTTGTTATCATTGTTTGAGGGCAAGCAATAGTTTAAGTGTGGGGGAATTTGATAACGCTCTAATTATACATGTTTGCGTGTGCGTTATCTGTATATATTTAGGTTAATTATGTGAACTATCGATACTTAATAGAGTATATTTGATGTATAGGTTCCAAGGACGTGTCGTGGAAGGAAATGGAAGAAACATAAAGATATCAAGCTTAAACGAAGAAATAAAGTCAAGCTAAATATCTCATGACACATGCTCACTACTTTGATCATAACTTGAGCATACAATGTCTGTTAGACTTGGTTCAGGCGCCCACGCGTGGCAAGAGAATTGTCTACAACTTTTCTATTTGGTCCAAAAGCTGAAAATGCCCAGAAGTGCGGCGGTTTTCTCAAATGTGTGGAGTACTTTGTGCTGTCAGAAAGTACGGCGCACAAATGAAAAAGTGCGGCCCACTTTTCCTCATCATTAATAAAACTTTGGCTCCACGTTTAGAAAATGTGCAGCGCACATTTGACATTGTGCGACGCACTTTTGGTCGCAGAAAGCCTATAAAAGCACCCTTTGACCCTCTCATTCCATACCAACTCACCACCACTTCTCCCATATTTCCCTAATCATTTTAGCACATTTTTTGGGTGTAGTAACCTCATCCAAAGTGTTTGTAGCTTAAGGAATTGATCATTAGATCATTAGAATAAAGTTTTTATTTGGGAAAACTAATCATCAAATCAAACTCTTGTAATCATTTGGTATAATCTCTATAACACTTTTATCATTATCTTCTTGGAAATTATGATGAATGTTATGTGTGTTATTCCTTTGATTATGGAGTAGTCGTCTTGTGTATTTGGCTGAAGCATATATAGAACTATGAATAGATTGTATTAGCTTCGCAGGGGCGAAGTGCGGCGCATAATTAGTTTAGTGCGGCGCACTTTCTCCCTGGTCCGTGATTATAAGCATGGTTGATTTGTTCTTGTACTTGATACTATTGTGTTTGATCATTGTCATGTATTTGGTTCATTCATGATTATAACTAGTACTTGTATGATTGAATGGGTTCCATGTCATCTAGTAAATGAATCTTGGTATTCGCCTTTGTCGCGATTGGTGGAATGAAATACATAACGACTCTTGCATAATTTTGTTTAGTGCGTGAATTATTGAAACCAACATAAACCTTCCTTAATGCTTTTGTTATAGCATGATCTATAAAAGGATTTCTTGTTATATCGAATAGATGTTGCATGTGCGACTAGTAATCCACATGTTGTCTTACATTGTTTATGTGCTTATATTCATCTTTCCTATCTATGTTTTCTATGTTTTAGCCTTAACCAAACACACCTTTAAATCATTGTTAGAAGCTTAAATCTTTAGAACTTGTGACACTCTAGAGATCATTGTTTTAACTTGTTAACAAAAATCCCGTGGATCAACCTGGACTTTACCTTTAGACTATACTATACACGAAAGGGTATACTTGCCAGTGTTGTGTTTTTAGTCCCTTGTTTGGTAATCATCTAGTAATATAAATTTAAGACTTGCGAAACACACATCAATAATTCGAATAATTTTGTATTTTATGTAAATGAGTTTATAGTTTGTCGTAATCAAAAAGGGGGAGATTGTTAATGCAAAGCAATGCCTAAAAACGTTGTTAGTGCTAACTAATCTTTCTTAGTTTTGATCACGACAAATTACAAAGACATTTATTGTCAAACATAATCGTAAAATGAATTATCTAACAAACATTATCATCAAGGTAATAATCATTACACTAACATATCTTAATCATGCTTAGTGATCATAAAAGTGATTAGCCTTAAACTCACTTTTGTCAAATGTGACAAAAGATTTTTATTAAACTTTATTTTTAAGAAAATATTTTATTAAAATGAAAATGTAAATTTGAATTTGTCAGATTCCAAATGCCATAAGAATATCCTTTGAAGGTTTTAATCTGCCTCAGATATTCCTACCCCACTAAAAGACAAAAAGGAGCGGAGTCTACATCCGCGGTTCTTTAAGTACCTATGCAGTTCTTTATCGATAAGGAACCGCCTAGGGAGAGAAAGAACCGCGCTCATCTAGTCGTTGATTTTTGTCTCCTATAAATAGTGGATCAAATCTGCATTTTCAATAACCCTTTTTGGACATTTCTTTCAGCCTTCTTTCTCCTTTCTAATCCTAATCATTTGTAAAGGATCACTTAATGTGTTAAGTATTTTTACTTATGATTATCCTCTTGATCTCCTTCTTTACCTTGTCCAAAGAGAAGATCACTCACACACTTGTGTTGTGATTAAAGATGAAGCCTTGATGAAGATCATCCTCTCCTAAAGATCTAGTCATGTTCATCATTTGTTTATTTATGTCTTGTGTAGATCCAATGTATTTGTGAATACTTGGACTAGTTATGTTCATCCATGATATGTGAATACTTGGATTAGAGTTGTGTACATCCATTTCATATGTGTATGCTTGGATTTGTGTTATGTAAATCCAAGTTACATGTGTGTACTTGGATATGTTTAGTTGAGTTGTAATGTGTTGTGCAAGTTCTCACTAAACTATAAAGTGATATAGTTGTGTCTTGTAAGTTCTCACTAAACTATAAAGTGATGTGTAGTTGTGTTGTGTGAAGTTCTCACTTAGCTTCAAAGTGAAGAGTCGTGAAGATTGGTTCTAGCTTTGGATTAGAACTCAACATCTAGCCTTGTGTCGGAAAATTGTGAAGTAGGCAACGTTGTGAAGATTGGTTCTATCTTTCGAATAGAACTCGACATCTAGCCTTGTGTCGTAAAATGGTGATGTGGGCGACGTTGTGTAGATTGGTCCTAGCTAAGATTAGGTCTCGACATTTAGCTTAGTGTCAGAAAATAATGTAAGCGACGTTGTAAGATTTTCTCCGCCAAGAAGGGAGCTTGTGGATATAGTGGAAATCTCGAGTAGGTGTACTCGAGGAGTGGAGTAGGAACGAGGATAGAGCTTCGTTTCCGAACCACTATAAATCTTGGTGTCTTCCTACTAGGTTGTTACTTTCCTTACTCTTCACTTACCTTCATCATCATTACACTTACTACTTGTCATTGTTAATGCATAAGAATTGAACCTAATCATTATGCAACTAGCTTTCAAGTAAAAGATAGTTTTGGTACTTACCTAATTGAAAGGAATTTTAATTAGGAGATAAATCGAAGAGAAACTATCAACCCCCCCCCCCCCTCTAGTTTCTACACTTTCTATTTTTAGAAAGTTACTATTTTTGGAAACTTACTAATTATGGAGACTTACTATTTTTGGAAAGTTACTATATACGGAAATCTTCTATTTTTATAAAGTTACTAATTATGGAAATATCAAGTATAATAACACATGAAACATGAAATACATTAATCAGGAACACATGAAACGTATAATACTAAGAAAAACACGATAAAACATGAATAAGTAAAACAAGTCAAGAACAAGTAAAACAAGTCAAGAACAAGTAGAACAAGTCAAGAACAAGTAAACTAAACTAAGAACCAGTAATTTATACATGAACAAACAACTCATATACGTCATTTATTATGTAGCTTACGTGAAGTCGGAGTAGGACTTTCCATCTTTTCATCTTTCGTCGTTTACTGGACATAATGTACAGATATTCCATCCTTCGGTAAGGACATCTCTTTCTATGCATGATTAGGATTCCCCGTTTGCTGCCATATGTTTTCCCCAATTTTTATTTCATAAAAACTTTTCATTGTTTGTCATGCTATCATTTTAAATTACCTGATCTATATACATGCATGACCATGTCCACCTAGTTATGGAGGTACCATAACCCTGACACTTGAGGCACCGGTGTCATGACTCTTCCGCGACGAGAGTGATTTCTCACGGTGTCCCTTCAGTTTACATTGGCCATTATTATTATTATCATGTGGAGCGTATGGGTGCATCCTAGTACATGTCTGTAGGTTTACAAGGTGATTGTTGGTGTGTGATTTACATAAATCACACTGGAGCTGATCCCTTCACCCAGATTATTATTTATTAGAGGTCACCCCTCTAATAGCATGACGAGGTCACCCCTCTATGTATTCATGCACGTTGATATACATGTTATGATTTATATGATCTCATTGGCATTTAAATTTCTTTGCATGCATGAACATAAGACTTTTTAGTATAAACCCATGAACATAAGACTTTTCAGTATAAATCCATGATCATAAGATTTTTCAGTATAAATCATTTTTTAAAACAACTTCAAGGTTTTCCAGGACATACACATATTCCATTGCTTTTCATGTCTTTTGCTTATGTTGTAGTATTTATTATCATATCATATATCCGTTCACTAACCGTATTACTCAGCCGTATTTTTATGTCCATGTTCCATACGGAAGGTACCCAAGGACAGAGTTGAGCATTGAGAGTACGTGCATAGGATGGAAGCTACTTTAGCCTTCTTCCTTTTTACGCATACCTTCTGAACCAGGACCTCGGTAATTCAGGGTACCCTCTAGGGTGTAAGAACCCGTACTTTCCCTGCATTATTTTATTCTTTTATTCGTGTTTCTTGAACTTTCGAACGTATTACGTTTTCTTGTATTCTTATATGTAAATCCTGAGATCATGATAATTTTAATAAATTATACTTTTCATGTATTTTCTAATCATTGGTAAATACTTTATCTGGAATTATTAAATTTTTATTTTATTTTTCCATATTTATTTAAATCAAAGTTTTTGATTTAAAATCACCTGCGTGCGTTTTACAACGAGTTTACTCAAAATCAATGTACAACGAGAATTCCTAGTGATCGCGATACCGACGGATGCCCAAAATTTTACATTTTATTATCGATTGTTTCGATAATTAATATCCTCGATGATTTCGTTTTAATTACGTATTAAGTCATGTCGGGAAATCATATAATCATATTTATGATGCATTGTAACTTTTGAAAAGTATTTTTACGAAACCCGAGCCCCGTAAATACTTTCAAGACTGACTAATAGTCATTTTCTACCCTTTAAACTATTAATTGTTTTTAAGTCCACAAGTTTCAAAACTTGGAAAATTTGGCCCTAACTTTTCACCATATATAAACTCATTTTCTAACAAAAAAACACACACAACACAAGTTTATAAAAATCAACAAATCTCCTCCCACCCCTCCTCTTGTTTGCCGCCACATTCAACCACAAGAACACCCTAAAACATCGTCATATATCATTAATTAATCTAAACAAAAGTAAGACCCTACCTTAGAATTGAAAGATGATTCTATCTATACAACTCATATACGTCATTTATTATGTAGCTTACGTGAAGTCGGAGTAGGACATTCCATCTTTTCATCTTTCGTCGTTTACTGGACATAATGTACAGATATTCCATCCTTCGGTAAGGACATCTCTTTCTATGCATGATTAGGATTCCCCGTTTGCTGCCATATGTTTTCCCCAGATTTTATTTCATAAAAACTTTTCATTGTTTGTCATGCTATCATTTTAAATTACCTGATCTATATACATGCATGACCATGTCCACCTAGTTATGGGGGTACCATAACCCTGACACTTGAGGCACCGGTGTCATGACTCTTCCGTGACGAGAGTGATTTCTCGCGGTGTCCCTTCAGTTTACATTGGCCATTATTATTATTATCATATGGAGCGTATGGGTGCATCCTAGTACATGTTTGTAGGTTTACAAGGTGATTGTTGGTGTGTGATTTACATCCATCACATTGGAGCTGATCCCTTCACCCAGATTATTATTTATTAGAGGTCACCCCTCTAATAGCATGACGAGGTCACCCCTCTATGTATTCATGCACGTTGATATACATGTTATGATTTATATGAGCTCATTGGCTTTTAAATTTCTTTGCATGCATGAACATAAGACTTTTTAGTATAAACCCATGAACATAAGACTTTTCAGTATAAATCCATGATCATAAGACTTTTCAGTATAAATCATTTTTTAAAACAACTTCAAGGTTTTCCAGGACATACACATATTCCATTGCTTTTCATGTATTTTGCTTATGTTGTAGTATTTATTATCATATCATATATCCGTTCACTGACGTATTACTCAGCCGTATTTTTATGTCCATGTTCCATACGGAAGGTACCCAAGGACAGAGTTGAGCATTGTGAGTACGTGCATAGGATGGAAGCTACTTTAGCCTTTTTCCTTTTTACGCATACCTTCTGAACCAGGACCTCGGTAATTCAGGGTACCCTCTAGGGTGTAAGAACCCGTACTTTCCCTGCATTATTTTATTCTTTTATTCGTGTTTCTTGAACATTCGAACGTATTACGTTTTCTTGTATTCTTATATGTAAATCCTGAGATCATGATAATTTTAATAAATTATACTTTTCAAGTATTTTCTAATCATTGGTAAATACTTTATCTGGAATTATTAAATTTTTATTTTATTTTTCCATATTTATTTAAATCAAAGTTTTTGATTTAAAATCACCTGCGTGCGTTTTACAACGAGTTTACTCAAAATCAATGTACAATGAGAATTCCTAGTGATCGCGATACCGACGGATGCCCAAAATTTTACATTTTATTATAGATTGTTTCGATAATTAATATCCTCGATGATTTCGTTTTAATTACGTATTAAGTCGTGTCAGGAAATCATATAATCATATTTATGATGCATTGTAACTTTTGAAAAGTATTTTTACGAAACCCAAGCCCCGTAAATACTTTCAAGATTGACTAATAGTCATTTTCTACCCTTTAAACTATTAATTGTTTTTAAGTCCACAAGTTTCAAAACTTGGCAAATTTGGCCCGAACTTTACACCATATATAAACTCATTTTCTAACCAAAAAACACACACAACACAAGTTTATAAAAATCAACACATCTCCTCCCACCCCTCCTCTTGTTTGCCGCCACATTCAACCACAAGAACACCCTAAAACATCGTCATATATCATTAATTAATCTAAACAAAAATAAGACCCTACCTTAGAATTGAAAGATGATTCTATCTATACAAGACTTTCACACATGCATCAAGTTTTCATAATTTTATGATTTTGTGGTTTGAAAGTGTTTTGATCATCATGCATGTGATGATCTTGGTAAGGTTATCTTGTTTTGATCATAAAAAGGTTTATTTTTTATCTTGTTTGTTTGAGGGTTATGGTAGTAGGATGATTATAGAGGTGTGGGAATGGTTAGAATTGATGGGAAAATTGATTTGACATCATTTTCTAAGGTATATATTACACCAGTGGGTTTAGGCTTACTTTTCGTGGGTTTTAGATTAGAGATAGGCTGAGATTATTTGATATTGTTGTAGAGCTTTCTGATACGCTCGTTTTGGTATAAGATAGAGCTTATAACTTATTACGAGTCAAAAGTTATGCTACTTTTAGTATTCGTGTACCAGGAGACGCAAATCGGCACAATCCGAAATTGTGGCTGATTTTGGGTCGACTCTCGGGGACTTTAAGCTTGGTTAGATAAATGCTACTATTTGTTTTGAAAGTTTATAAATCTAATATGATGAGTCTATTAGTGGTTTTAAAAGGCGGATTTCCAAAATAGTACTTTTAAAGTGGTCTAAACGGTTTTATAAAACAAGTATACAATTCTGTCCCAAATTTTAGGGTCTAGTATAGTGTCGAGCTAATGTGTTTTAAAATGTGAACTTTGGCTCAAACTTTGTTAAGGTCTTATACAGGTTATAAGTGACCTTGACACCAATTTTTATCTAAATCGGACAAGTCTAGATAGGGTAGATCGGTGTGTACATTCGGAGTATACTTGCTGATTTGTATGTTGGACACGTAGTTCAATGCTCGTGTGGCGTGAGTATGAGTATTCACTATTGGACATGGTGACTTACTCAAGTGCTTAGTCATTGTATAAATGACTTAGCTACTGTTCTAAGGTAAATGAATAGTTTGACTTGTGTTGACTTGGCGTCGTATGTCGGGTCAATTTCAAGTATACAAGTGTTTAAACGGGTAGTGTTGGATAAATGGGTTAGTATGAATTCATTTGGTTCGTGTAAATGCTTTTGAAATATGAATACTTTGAAAATATTTAAAGTCTTATTATACTTGGTATACAACGATATTTTAGTTCGAGTCTTAACGCGCGCCTTATTGTGATAGGTTGCGGTTTTCGTGTTTCCCGGGCATCCATATCGTCGGTGATCGTCTCACTACCATTGTTTCTACTCAGTTGCTGAGTACCGTGACTAACTTACCTTGTGGCTAAGGTGATTTCGTAGCCCCTTTTTACTTGTACAAGGTTTCTAAACACGGGGTGAGATTTTACATGGTGGAACACAACCAATTAAAAAATGTATGCCATCCAGAACTTGTATGCTATCCAGAACGTGTATGCTTTACAGATGAATTCAATGGTATTATTGCTTTTTTGACGTTAGCCTTGAGTTTCCTCTCCTGATCATGAACCGTTAATTGTCCCGTATGCTTTGCGCTAAGCGCGAATGTTGTGGGTGGATCCATCGGGATTGACAATCCCCGTCCCGATTACCTTGACGCACTTACATTTGTTTATACTTGAGTATTTAGGTTGAATACTTCATAGAGGAACTTACATTGAGTTAAACTTCGGTTCATGAGACTAAACAGCAATAATATACATCGTGACTATGGACAATGTACATAGTTATCCCCTCCCCCTCCCCCCCCCCCCCCCCCCCCGCCATTACTTGTTTTACAAATTCTATTGTGTTCCACACCTTTACTGCTAAATCTATGAATATCACTCAACTTTATATTGACGATTTTACATGTTTAATCTCAGGTATAATTACTTAGCTTTGCTTGGATGGGAGCCCGCAGGATATTATCGCAGCTTGGAGATTTCTGTGTATATTTCAACTTTGGGTTTTATCTAAAAATTGTCAGAAGATTTTCTGTATTTTTGGTAATTTAAGTGTTATAAATCATGATGAAATAATAAATCTTTCCGCATATAAAACTCTGGACCTATGTTTAAAACTCTGATATTTTATGATGTAACGTACATGGTTTTATTACGTCAACTTTGTGTCAACAGTAATACATTGTTTCTTGTACCATGACGTGTTACCCCCTCGTTGACTCGTTGTTCCGTGTCAGATTTTGGGGGTCTCACAGATTGGTATCAGAGCAATGGTTATAGGGAACTGAGTCGTTTTCAAAAACTTAGTCTATAATCGTAAGTTAAAAAATTTCAGGTTTTAAGTGTCTAACTCAGAATCTGCCATGGTTGTTCGATATGTGCACGGGTAACTCTCTAATCCTTATTAATTACTTTTAATTATCATTGTAGTATTTCTTCTCCTAATTACATGTTGAAATATTACATTACCCTAATGACGATAATTACTGTGTGTTTTCAAAGCCTATGTGCTTCATGAATTATCATTCGATATTACTGTGATTACATCTGCGTATATTGTATTTCTTGTATTCTTATTCTTGTGAATTGATCTTGTTACAACGATTTTATATTGTTATGACATTACCTACTTGTATTCGGATCGCGTATGATGCCGACTCTTCATACTCAATTTTCTGAAGTACTAGTGCTATCTTGTTTATGCGTGATACGATTGACCTCATATACTCGTTCTTTTCGAACCGCCTGTTTTCTCGACTCGCTGTTACATGTTGTGCATACTCTCGTGATACCATTGTTCGGGATTGAATAAGTGTTGTTTTAGACGAAACTTCTGATTTTCATTCTACTACCATACGTGTTGCTTTCATTGTTTAATTTCTTTAAAATGTCTATTTAGATACCCAATTTTCTTTCCGACCATTCGTAATTGAATGTCTAGTCTATAGAGCATTGTGTAGCTCAATGTGTCTCCGAAAAAGACTAAAAGACATCGTGTGAGTCACACACTTGAAGCAACCCTTGAATTTGTGTTGAATAATGTCGGGAGTTTTCATAACCTTGATTGACCTTTACGTCACAGATTTATACGACACTTGTACATGGATTACATCTTATTTCATTGACCATTCTACGTTTCGATTTTGAATTACAACGTCCTTTAGTACCTTGAAACCACCATTTTCATCTTGAGATTCATCCCCTTATGTGGCGATTGTTTGGAATACGATTCTACTTCTATTAACCTGTACCTTCCCCTTTTATTAACTCTCCTTGCTCCGGGAGTGCAACCCGCTAATGTTCCATTTCTTTCTCGATATGTTTTGTGATTTTGGAAAATCACACCGCCAAAAGACCTTCCTGCATTGCATCTTGAAATCGAAAACGCGGATGTAATGCGTCGTTTTTTATTTCTTAGTTAATCGTTGGCATTCTTGAACCATTTCTATACTATGTTTTCTTTACATGATTAATTATACAATTTATTCTTTTTTTTTTGTCTTTATGGAATCCACAAGTCTTGTGTGTACATTAATTCTGGGTTATTATGAAACTGGATTTAATTTCAAGTTGTGTTGAAAAATATACTTTGTACAGAAACTTTACAAGAAATTTAACAGTGTCGAGAAAATATTTTTATAACTTTAGACATAAAATATATTTTTACCTGTTGGGATGTTCTTTTAGGACATAAAATTCGATACGAAAATCTTAAAAACGAGCAAGTTACGCTCATTTGGGATTGTAAAATTTAGAACTTATTTCTGCGTAATTCTAAAATATCATTTTGTTGATAGATCTAATGCAAGGGCATTTTCGTCCATTTTTATCCGTTTCAAGTCTCGAGTAAAACTAGAAAGTTGTTCAAAAAATCGTTTTACACCGAATTGCATTAGACTTCAAGTCTTATTTAGCGAGTCAATTGGTAGGGTCAAACCCAAAAGTCAAAGTTGACTAAAAAGTCAAAGCCGATAGAAACTTTGAAATATGGTTTTTAGGCATTTTTGAGTTCATTTGAGCTCGTAAAACTTTAACGAATGAGATTTTACAACTACCAAACATTTATTACATTTGAAAACGTTTTAAAAATAAATAAATAAATAGAAACTTTTCGGGGTAGTTTTACTATTTGGAAACGGACATTCTATTTTCTTAAAATTATATTTATGTCAAATAAATTACGATGTGCACACATATGGATTCCTCTATCCTTCCTTTATATATGACTTATTGTCATTCTACATTTAGTACCACTAATTTTGGCTGAGGATTGAAGTTCTTGCTTTCGCATCATTCGTTATCATCTTGACACGTGTCTCATGACGATTCCGGCTAAACCTTTTGAAACTTTATCACCTTGCAACCATTCCATTGACTGTCTTGAACTACTATTCATTACCCTCCTGTAACCCACTCGCTATTCTATAAGCTATCATCATGTCACCACATGAATTTAACTAGTATTGTTTGCGAAACATTTTACAAATGTTCCAGTTGGGGATTATTAAATACTTGAAGGTTATCTTATAAAATTAATTTATATTAATTTTACAATGTATTTTCACAAATTGTTCTACTTTGGTCTTATGAAGAACCCTTGTAACAATAAAAATTGTTGATTTAAACATCTAGCCAATTAGATACTGGCGAAAAGTTTCATATATTATTTTGATTCCATTTTTACAAATGGCATTATATACATATTTTAAATCATATGATATTAATACTGATTCACGAAGCTGAGCATAGCATTGCTAGTTCTAAATTGTGCATGGCCTGATTACCTATGCTTAATTTAGAAGGAGCCATGCAAGGCCGAATAGTAGTCACCTTAAATATTTAACAAAGAATCAACTTTTTAATTATGTTTCTTAAAAAGTTAGATAAATATAAATTTTGAAAACTTTTACATTTTATGCGAGTATCAACAGTTCGCGACTTACACATATGAACCCTTATCTTTTCTTGAACAAAGTACATTCCTCAAGCACATATTTCCTTACTCAATAATCTTTGCTTTACTTGTTACCTCATCATCCTTATGATACAATTTTCGTTACCATTTGCTTAAATTCTTACCATTGATACCAGACTTGAAAGTTTCAACGTTGTTATGCTTCTACATCGATCGACCTTCTCTATCTCTTTTGGTAGACCTTCGAAACATATATGGACGTAAATAGTGAGTTATGACTGGAAGTGACCATTGATTTCGTATATCGGTCATTATGAGTGTTAGACTCCATCTCTTGAAGTTCATTCGTGTGAACCACGTATTGATTTCGCCTCTCATTTCTAATGATGTTCATTTTGCTGGAATTACTCTCAAGTGACTTGATGTGTGGGAAAAGTGTCGGTGTATTTAATATAATACGTTATAGATCAAATTATAGAAAATTACCTTTAGGAAAAAGTAATAGTCTAAAATTAGCTAAAGACGAATTAATTAACACGAGAGTTATCCCGGTTCGTTGTACACGAAGAAATTGTGAATTTGAGACTTTCGTTTTGAATTGGACAATCGGTTTAAATTGGTTTTGGTTATTATCTAAAATCCTATCTTTTTAACCTAAAGTGCAAGAATCGTCTACCCAAATTTAATTTAAAAGACAAATTAAAACTATATTACTTTTTTACTTTTTATAGAAACGAACTATTTAAACAAAATTATTAAAACAATATTTAAAACTACATTAATTTTAAAAGTAATTAAATATTTATTAATTTTTTTATTTATTTAATTTAATCTAAATAACTTTAGCTAAAATAAAATGAACTTTGTATTATAAAAATTAATTAAAATTTTACCAAACTTTATTAAAATTAAAATGTGAATAATAGACATAACATTTAATTATTAAAGGCAGTTCAAATATGTAAAGTATATTAAAGACGTGTTACAGTATTTAAACAAAATGAGCTCACAACTCAAATGGTAGAGATGTTGGTGTTGAACCTTGAGGTCAAGGGTTCGAGTCCCATGGGGGACAATTTTTTGATATTATTTTTGGTAATGTATAATGAACTTTTACTATATCAATTTTGACAATAGTAAAAATGTAATGGAAAAATTATATAAACAGTAAACGAATTAAACAATCACATTACAGTATAAAATCACAACTTTATGAGACATAGTAAAATTAACACGCATCATTTAAATGCAACAAGAAAATCTATTGAACAAAATTAACTAATGCAAAAATTGTGAAACACGGCAAGCATAAAGTAAGGACAAGATTATGAAGGCAAATAGATAACGCATCAAAAACAAATCTGTGTAACAGACCTCAATCTAAATCAGCAGCAAAGATTTAACAGCAACCAATATAAAGTCCACATCATTTATAATAACACAGCTCTAAATGAATCCAATCAAAAAATTCAGAACCATACACCACAATACTAGGATGTTGGCCATGATTTACAGTAAAATCAAAAAGCAATTGAAGTCTCTAATAGCAAATTTTTAAAATCAAGCAGCAAATCATATTCAGTTAGTACTTATTATAAACACAAAAAAAACTAATCAGCAGACAAACATCATAACTAGCAGATTCAAACACGCAGATTCTAACTCCTAACTACGAAATCATTATCAAGTTATCAAGTACTCAAGCTCAAAGCAAACTAATACATACACTTGATTCTATAGACCGTACACTAACACAGTCCACAAAAACAAATCCAAATATCACTCAAAAATCAGAATCATTAAACCAATCCAACACAACAGTCAAGTAATCCTAACCAGACAGATTCAACAAAAGAAAAAATTAACTAAATATCAATTTGTACTAAAATTTTGAAAATAAGAAGCGCTTAACCATTATTTGATGATATCATTTGATGACGAAGAACGGTGTTGAACCGTCTTATCTAATACGACACCAAAGAAATTCGACCACCATCGAATTACAAAATAGAACAATCCGAATCAACAGCTTTATATGTCTCGAACCATTAATCTCGAACCACAAACATTTATGAACCAACAGTTGTTTTAAGTCTAACCGGTGGGTTAAACTTTTCCCCTTATTCTCTCTTTAATTATTCAATTAAGCTATGAATAAAGCTTAAACAAATAATAATCCATTCATAATGATAATTATCAATTACAATTGCAAGATTGTTTAATAAAATAACAATAGTAAAATGAAAATAGAAGAAATTGAGAATCAAAATTTTATTACTTCAATTAAAACATTACAAACTTTATAAAATAAAAAATTACAATTCCTAACTATAGTTAAACATTATAACAGTACAAGAAGAAAAGGGATGATTACATGATTTTTTGAGGGGGTATTTATAGGAGAACCCGAGGGTGGGTTGTTGATGAAGAAGTGATTTGTGGCCATTGGATCAAGCATCTCTAATTCTCTTTACATTCGGTTTTCATCCAAGGGTGGATATTAGCCTTTGTTCACTCGGATTGCCAACCTGGCTAAAATTGTGCTTCTTTGGTGTTGATTTGGCAAGTAATGATTGGATCAATGACTGGTGGCAGTCAAATCCACCAATCAGAGTTGAGATATGACGCCTCAATTAGCCACGTAGGAGCATAGTACTAAGAATCTGAGTGCTATACACGCGCCCTTCTTGCCCTGAATCTTCTGAATTTCATGCGTGAAGGCCACTTGCTGGCCTATTGGAGAAACCCCCAAATATCTAGGGTTCATATGCTGGTGGCGAGTTCTTCCCTCTTTTCCTTTTCTTCACGTTTCTCTTTCTTTTTTTTATTTTTTGTATCGAATGACTTTGTTGACCAAAAAGAGTATACAACTCTTTCTTTTCACTGTCACTTTCTTTGATCCTTGGGCCTTGATATGGATCTTTCAAATAAATAAATTTACACGTCTCAATTCATGCTTTGGGCTTTAGGATCCAAAAGTAATGCAAATAACTTCATTCGTTGCTTTTTATTGTTGTGTTGGGCTTTTGCCAAACTTGGGCCCCAAAGGTACACTACTTCCATCCGTCTTATTTAAATATGGGCTTTTGATTTGGGCCAAGATGATAGCATAACATATTAATGGGCTTTTAGGCCCATTTAGCAAATGTGGGACCCACTTGGCCCAATAACTTCATTAAACTTAAATCCTTGAATAAAAACGATCCCGACTTTTGGCTTACAGTGAAATCTTCAAACTCGTGTCGATTTTTTCTCGGTTTTGTGAACTTGGTACCTACACACATGAAACAACAAAACAAACATATACAAGGCCATGTTCATAAGTTTTATGCATTTTAAGTCCATTTAATGATATAAATGATATGAGTAATTACACTCATATCAAAGTCCCCCTTGCTAAGCAACTGCCGTGTCCTCACACAATGATAAAATAAAGCTACTAACTACACTTTTATTCGACTTTTGACACTTTATTTTGCAAAGACATAAATGTATTGCTTTCATTATTTGAAAAATAACTTTTAGGATCATAAAACTTGAATAGATTCATCGTCCTCGACTTTTCACTCTTTCCATGCCAAGTTTAAAAACTAGATCATTGTCAATCATAAGTTCCAATGTTAAGACCACTCATACAAGTATTTTGTGTTAAACTCAATCTCCTTCATTCCTAATTGTATCTCTAGATTTTAAATATTGTCATTCACATGGCTCATTTGACTTATTTAATACTTATTAGTCCAAAAATGAAGGCAAAAACGTTGTAAACCCAACACTCAAAAGCTAACCTCGACCTCAAAAACCGTTGTCACTAAAGAAAGCCCACATCAAGGATAACTTAATACGATTTTAGGAATAAATCCCCGGATCCGAAATTTGGATAATAGGTCTACTTAAAGCAACAATAATTCCTCCAAAGTCAATTTGACTTTATTTATGGAGTTAGCAACATTTACATCATACACCTTGAGGCTCTTTAAGATGTAAAAGCGCTTCTTGTTTATGATCAACACCCTAAGGCTCCTTGGACATAAACAAGGGAATTGACATTCACCATCCACTCTAAGGCTCATGATGATGAAGCATTTTTTATTAAACACTTCACCATGCCATACACCCTAAGGGTCTAATGATAAAGCTAGTTGTAACACCCCATTTTGATAATGGAATGTCACGCGTAATTATGGCGTGTCATCACAGCATACAAGGATTAATGTCTAGACATTACATGACCATAAAAGGAAAATACCAGAATCAAACATCGGTAGTCCAAAAGTAAAGCTCATCACACACAAACATAAGTACTGTAAATGAAAGGACTAAACAATGTCCATAGCAAGAGTATCAAAGTAAAGATAATGCATAAAGTAAAGAAAGGCTAGAAAGCTTCCAGTCCATATGCACGTACGCTTAAAGTCTACGAGCGTCCCTGAGTACCTGACGTTTTGGGAACATAGAAAAGGAAAACGGCTGAGCAATACGCTCAGTGCACGGATGTACAATAAAGCATGAATAGGATAAACATATAACATATAACAGCGGAAGAAACTAAGTCCCGAATAGCCTGGTTAAGTCTTGGTAAAACTGGTTTTATAGTTTGAAAAGCCTTATGTTTATCTTATAAAAACTGTTTAACATATTCTACCATTAGCCAATATAGGTCATGAAAATCCACCGTGCATGAATACTTGGAGGGTGACCTCATCATGCAAATTAGAGGGGCTGCCTCTAATTTAATATACTGGTTTTGGGTAGGAGGGATCAGCTCCTTGTGAAGGATGCAAGACACACACCACATTCACACTGAATAATCTGCTGAAAACATGTAACTAGGGTGCACCCATACGCCCCACATGATAAATATAATAATATGGCCAAAAGCTGAAGGGACGCCACGAGCAATCACTCCGCCGTGGGGAAGTCATAACATCAGTGCCTCTAATGTTATGGTTATGGTACATCCATAACTAGGTGAAACTGGTCATGCATGTATATGGCTATAGGTATTCTAAATTAAACATAAGCAATTCAAACATATAAACTTATACTACGGGAAAACAGTTGGCTGTATACGGGGAATCCTAATAAGGAAAGAATGTCCATACTGAAAGGACGGGAATCCGTAACTTATGTCCAGTGAACGAAGAAGACGAACTGAGGAGAATCCTACTTTGGTATCACTAATGCTACATAAATACATACGTGAATAAGTATCTGATTACTAAATACGTAACTGGTTTTATGTCATGTCTTAGCTTATTTTATACGTTCATGTCATGTTTTACTGTTTTAAGCTTTAAACTGTGTTTATCTTATATTCTGTCTATTCTGATTAAGTATTACTTGTATTTCATGTATTATTATACTTATTGTGTAATAATAAGTAACTTTCTAAAAATAGCAGGTTTCCTAAAATAGAAAGTTTCCAAAAATAGAAAGTTACCAAAAATAGAAAGTTTCCAAAAATAGAAAGTTTCAAAAAATAGAAAGTTTCCAAAAATAGAATTACTGGTTAAAAAGATAAGTTTCTAAAAATAGAAAGTTTCCATAAATAGATTAGCTGCCTTAATTAAGTAAGTTTCTAAAAATAGAAAGTTTCCATAAATAGATTAGCTGGTTAAATAAGCTAAGTATATAAGCTTAAGTGTTTTCTGATTATTTTTCTAAGTCATATTGATATAAGGTATAGTTTATTAATTATTACATGTAATTTAAATAAACTATAGGTTAAAAGTATTTAATTAAATATATCATATTTTTAATTAAATAAAGTTAAATACGTAGGTTAAACATGTATTATTAATTATTAATAATATAACCTAAGTCATGTTAATTAATTAATTATAGCCATGGTTTTTAATAATTAATTAATTATAAAGTCTAGAAAATATAAATACTTAGGTTAAAATTCCATGTTCTAATAATTAAATTATAACCTAAGTCATGTTTTATTAAATTAATCATGTCATATTTTATTAATTAAATTTTTTTAACCTATGATTATTAAAACATAACCTTAACATAAACCATGAGCCGGATCGTGACTAGAAACCATGAACCGGACTCGAAATCAACACCATACCCCGAACCACTTTGGGGTTCCCCCTTGTTTGCTGCTGTCGTGGGCACCACCAAACCGAGACCTTGAGGTCTCGGTGGTGGTCCATAAGCCAAACCGAGACCCCCTTGGGGTTCGGTTTAGGCGCCGGCAAAACAAAACACCCCTAAATCCTCCTTTTTGATTTACCCCATAACCATTTACATGTTTAGTTTATGTTTTTAATTAGGTTTTTAAAAACATCATGTTCTTATTTAATTTATTAAATCAAAACAAAAAGAAAAAGGATTAAAAAGGTATACCGAATGCGTGGATCAAACGAGGATGAACACACACGAACACTTGCACTAAATTCAAGATCAAAAATCAAATAAACACCCCCTTTTTGTCTTATATATGCGGCGGCCAAGAGGAGAGCAAGAAGGAAAAGGAGAAAATCTTTTTATGTTTTTTGATGTTTTACTGTAATGTGAATAATGAAAACAAGATTTTACCTTTACCCCATGTTAGTAAAATTTGATGGGCTTGGCCCATCCTTCTTGATGTAGCCGCGGGTAGGGGGCCCCACATGGGGTACCCGTACCGTTTTCCGTGTCTAATTATTTAAGTGATCGTTCGTGTTTAGTCGCGTTCGTGTTTTATGTGTTCTCGTTAAATATTAACCGTGACTCAATATATTTATTCGTGTTCGTAATAAATATATATACGTAATTACTATTAGTTCGTGATTTAATTACGTTCATGATTTCATGATCGCATGTTCGTGATTAATTATTGTTTAAATAATTATTGTGCGTTCGTACGTAATAAATACTTATCGTGTTCTAACACGTACGTAATACGTAAAATTCTAACATGTGAACGTAATCATACCATAAAAGGAAAGTTTTAATCTAGTACGTACGATCTTAAGGGTACTATTCATGGTAAAAGTATGCGGGTTTTACAACTCTTCCCCCCTAAAAAGAATAATTCGTCCCCGAATTATAGATAAAGTAATCTGGAAAGAAGAACATACCCGAATTCAAAATATGAAATGAGGGTAAGAATCCCGGATAGACTCCTCTGTTTCCCAAGTGGCTTCCCGCTCGGTATGATCCCTCCGAAGGATTTTGACGAATGGAATCGTCTTCCTTCTCATGACTCGTTCTTGTCTGTCAAGAACTCGTTCGGGTTCTTCTATGAAGGTGAGATCCTCACGTATCTGTTCCAGTGGATACTGAACCATGTGAAGGGGATGATACTGGTACCCTCTAAGTAAGGACACATGAAACACATTGTGTACATGCGAAAGCTGCGGAGGTAACGCTAACCGGTAAGATACTTCACCGACTCGTTCAATGATATCAAACGGTCCTATGAAACGAGGACTGAGCTTCCCTTTAATCCCGAAGCGTCTAACACCACGTGCCGGCGAAACCTTAAGGAAGACGTGATCTCCTACATTAAAATGTATGTCCCTACGATGCTTATCAGCGTAACTCTTCTGACGTGACCGTGCTTCCTGAAGTTTCTGCTTAGCTACTGCGATCTTCTCATTAGTCATTTCTATAATATCTGGTCCTTCAAGTGTTCGCTCACCAACCTGATCCCAGCAGATTGGGGCGCGACACTTTCTGCCATACAACATCTCGAAAGGAGCACACTTGATACTTGCGTGCCAACTTTTGTTGTATGAAAACTCCATCAAACAAATGTAATCATCCCAATCACCCGTCCATTCCAACGCACATGACCTCAACATGTCTTCCAATGTCTGAATCGTTCGCTCTGACTGTCCGTCTGTTTGAGGATGAAAAGTCGTGCTAAGCTTAAGTTGTGTACCCCCAAGCTTTCTGCAGACTCTTCCAAAATCGCGAAGTGAAACGAGGATCTCTGTCTGAGACGATGCTGGATGGTGCACCGTGGAGTCTCATGATCTCTCTTCAATACGTATCGGCGAGTTTACTTACCGGATCTTCCTTGCGGATCGGTAAGAAATGAGCTGATTTGGTAAGTCGATCTACGATAACCCACATTACATCGTGCTTCCTCTTAGTAGGCGGAAGACCAGTAACAAAATCCATGGTGATTTTGTCCCACTTCCACTCTGGAATATCTAACGGTTGAAGAAGACCGCCAGATCGTTGATGCTCGATCTTAACCTGCTGGCAGGTTAGACATTTGGAGACGTACGTGGCCACATCCTGTTTCATACCACTCCACCAAAAGTATTGCTTGATGTCATGGTACATCTTAGTCGAACCAGGATGTATAGAGAATGGGGAGCTGTGAGCTTCAGCTAACAAGGCTTCCCGGAGTGCTTGGTCATCAGGAACACAAAGTCTCGTGCCCTGCCATACGATACTATCTACATCTACTCTGAATTCCGTCTGTTTCTCCAAATTCTGTACTATCGCCCAGATTTCTACATCATCTTTCTGAGCTTCCTTGATCTTAGAGAGTAACTTGGGTTCTACTCTAAGATTAGCCCAGTAACCGTGCTGTCCACGTACCATGATCTCGATGTCTAGTCGCTCCAAGTCTCTTATGATTTCTTCCTCAATTTTAATGCCGTTGATCATTCTGGACTTCCTGCTAAGAGCATCTGCTACTACATTCGCCTTTCCGGGATGATACTGTAGATTAATGTCATAATCCGTCAACAGCTCTAACCATCTTCTCTGCCTCATGTTCAATTCACGCTGAGTGAAGATATACTTCAATCTCTTGTGGTCCGTGAAAATGTCACATGATTCTCCGTATAAGTAGTGCCTCCATATCTTCAATGCAAACACGACTGCAGCAAGTTCCAAGTCATGCGTAGGGTAATTTTCTTCATAAGGCTTAAGCTGTCGTGAAGCGTACGCGATCACTTTCCCATGTTGCATGAGAACACAGCCAAGTCCCTTCCCCGATGCATCACTATAGATTTGAAATCCACTCGTACCAGATGGGAGAGTAAGAATAGATGCAGATACTAGCTTCTGCTTCAGGTCTTCAAAGCTCTTCTCTCGTTCTTCCGTCCAGACGAATTTCTCCCCTTTCCGCATCAGTTTGGTCAATGGTAGTGCTAAGCGGGAAAAGTTCTCCACGAACCTACGGTAATAGCCAGCTAAGCCTAAGAAACTGCGGACTTCCGTCGCTGATGTCGGCCTCGGCCACTTAGTAATGGCCTCAACCTTTGCTGGATCCATAGTGATTCCTTCTGCTGATACAATGTGACCTAAGAATGCCACCTTGTCTAACCAGAACTCACATTTGGAGAATTTAGCATACAGCTGCTTCTGGCGAAGAATCTGTAGTACTGTACGAAGATGGTCTTCGTGTTCCTCCTTGGACTTTGAGAAAATCAGGATGTCATCGATGAAGACAATGACGAACTTGTCCAGAAATTCATGGAAGATTCTGTTCATCAAGTCCATAAACACTACTGGAGCATTTGTCAGGCCGAATGGCATAACTACAAACTCGTAGTGGCCATAGCGGGTACGAAAAGCAGTCTTGGCGATATCCTGCTCCTTAACTCGTAGTTGATGATAGCCTGACCTAAGATCAATCTTGGAGAAGTGCTTGGCCCCTTGGAGTTGGTCAAACAGATCGTCTATACATGGCAGTGGATACCTATTCCGGATAGTAATCTTGTTGAGCTCGCGATAGTCTATGCAAAGACGCATACTGTCGTCCTTCTTCTTAACAAATAAGACCGGTGCGCCCCATGGAGATGCGCTCTGTCGAATGAAACCTCGTTCTAGAAGTTCTTGCAGTTAATCCTTCAGCTCCTTCAGCTCTATGGGAGCCATGCGATAAGGAGCCTTGGAGATTGGTTCAGCTCCTGGAATAAGCTCGATATTGAATTCCACTTCTCGTGCAGGTGGTATGCCCGGAAGTTCTTCTGGAAATACATCTTGGAATTCTGACACTATTGGTTGATCCTGAATTGATGGGGATTCAGCATCCATGTCGTGAACCGTAGCTAGATAACCCTCGCAGCCATGTGACAGTTGTGCACGCGCTTGCAGGGTAGATATGATTTGTATAGACCGTCCGGGTACGAACACGTTATGAATGTACTCTGGTGCATTAACATCACCGAAGATAACTTGATATGAGTGGCAGTCTATGGTAGCATGATGCTTGGATAGCCAATCCATGCCCAGAATCATGTCAAAGTCATTCATGTCCAGCGGAAGTGCGTCAACAGGACGAACCTTATCGTCAAATTCTAGGGGAAGACTCTTGTATACATGGGTGATTAATACAGAGTCCCTCAAAGGCGTGGAAATAGTAAACCTATTCTCTAGTGGCATGGGGAGCATCCTAATGTTCTTAGCATAAGCAGTAGAAATGACCGAGTGAGTAGCACCCGTATCGAAAAGAACACACCCAGCTTGACCATACATATACAAGATTTCAGTGATGGTACCTGTAGACATGTTGGCCTAGTCTCGAGATGTCGTGTAGACACGCCCAGTGGTAGGAGGCGGCTTGGTATCAGCATGTCCCGATGTGCCCTCCATCTCGCCCTTACGGCAATCCTTCATGATATGGCCAGGAAGACCACACTTGAAGCATGCGTCAGTGTTACGACGACATGGCCCTGGGTGCCTACGGTGGCAAGTAGAGCAAAGAGGATGAGTATATCCTCCAGCAGGTGCTCTGGCTGGCTAAGGACCTGATAAAACATTTTACATAAGACATGATAGTAGGGTATAAGGGACAATGCGGATAATCGTAAGATTGAATACCAGTGATAGCTGGACGGCTAGGCTGGGAACCTCTCTAGTTCTGGTCCCTACCGTTTCCATGGTTCCTGGTAGAAGATTTACTAAAGTGTCAGAATATGAGTTATAACATGAAATCATAAGAAAATGCATAAGTATTAGGACCTGCTGTCGTTGGAGTGTCCAGCGTTGTTACGGTAATTATCATTACCACCACGCCTATCCGTAGCAGAACGGTCGTTAGTCTGACCGTTTCCCTTGGGCTGATGAGGCTGCTGCTGAGTAGCCGGCTGGGACCGGTCCCCAGTTTTCTGCCTGGAAGATACAATTCAAAGAGATGAATAATTGACATATATGGAAAGAATACGGATTGGTCACCGCTTGAATACGAATGTTTACCTCTTGTCGGGTCTCTCAGCTTCCCCAAACTCATCTCTCTTCTGCAGCATCTCCAGCTTGCGTGCCGCATCGGCCACTTGTGCTACCGTATCCAACGGAGCACCTGATAGGTTATTGGCGATCCTTGGATTAAGAGCCCAACGAAAATGTAGTGCATGCTCTTCAGTGGTGCCCGCGGCTGTTCTCAGGTCACCGGCATAATGAAGAAAACGCTGCATGAAGTCATTGCTGTCTTCGTCAGGTCGCTGTCTAATGGTATAGTATTACCTCATGAGCCGATTCCTTCCTTCCATGGGGAAAATGTTAGGCGGAGGAGGATAGTTGTCGTTCAGATGAAGGATGTCTTGCATTTTTGCATCAGCAGCTGCAAACATTTCCCAGAGATTGTGTGTGTTTGCCATCTGACAGTATAACATAAAACATATGATTAACATATCAAAACATAAAATATATATACATGAAAAAAAATTATACCAATAAATCCAGAGAAAAATTTTATGCAAGAAAATTTGTGTATGAATGCATGATGCAGTTTTATGAAAACTTTTGTATGCTCGAGAGTGAACGCCTATGGTCAGTTCACCCAAAATAAAAGACATGGCGAGGGGACGCCTATGGGTCGGTCCCAAATTTAAAAGTTTCGATAAAACACATGTGACTAAATAGGACCAGTCATGTACCAACCATTACTTAGTCATAAACCTGCGATAATGACATATATATGTATGCATAAAAATGATGAATGCATGAAAAACGACTGTCAGTTCTAGGAAGACCATAGTGACTACCCACTAATCACAGGTCATATTTTGAGAGCCTACAGGTCGAAGCCTTGGCTTTGATACGATAATTGTAACACCCCATTTTGATAATGGAATGTCACGCGTAATTATGGCGTGTCATCAAAGCATACAAGGATTAATGTCTAAACATTACATGACCATAAAAGGAAAATACCTGAATCAAACATCGGTAGTCCAAAAGTAAAGCTCATCACACACAAACATAAGTACTGTAAATGAAAGGACTAAACAATATCCATAGCAAGAGTATCAAAGTAAAGATAATGCATAAAGTAAAGAAAGGCTAGAAAGCTTCCAGTCCATATGCACGTACGCTTAAAGTCTACGAGCGTCCCTGAGTACCTGCCGTTTTGGGAATATAGAAAAGGAAAACGGCTGAGCAATACGCTCAGTGCACGGATGTACAATAAAGCATGAATAGGATAAACATATAACATACAACAGCGGAAGAAACTAAGTCCCGAATAACCTGGTTAAGTCTTGGTAAAACTGGTTTTATAGTTTGAAAAGCCTTATGTTTATCTTATAAAAACTGTTTAACATATCCTACCATTAGCCAATATAGGTCATGAAAATCCACCGTGCATGAATACTTGGAGGGGTGACCTCATCATGCAAATTAGAGGGGTTGCCTCTAATTTAATATACTGGTTTTGGGTAGGAGGGATCAGCTCCTTGTGAAGGATGCAAGGCACACACCACATTCACACTGAGTAATCTGCTAAAAACATGTAACTAGGATGCACCCATACGCCCCACATGATAAATATAATAATATGGCCAAAAGCTGAAGGGACGCCACGAGCAATCACTCCGCCGTAGGGAAGTCATAACATCAGTGCCTCTAATGTTATGGTTATGGTACCTCCATAACTAGGTGAAACTGTGTTGGAAATACGTTTTACGTATATAGAAAGTCTCGGTCACTCCAACAATGTAGTTATAGGCTCGTAGTAATGTTAAGTTTCATTTATCAAATAGCCCGACCCATGAGCATGTTCATGGGCCGGAAGCCCAAGTCCATTAAGGACTTGGGGTATTTAAACCTCTTTCCACCATGGAAAGAGGTGTTGGTTATTCATTTCTTACTTTTCAATATACAAGTTTCTTTCACTTCTCTCTCTAAGTTTTTCTCTCTAGAAAAACATCAACCCCCTTGTTTCACAAAGATTATCATTGTTCTACAATTGGTATCAAGATCATGGGATGAGATATAGGTTTGTTTTTGTGTTGCATATTGTTTTATAAACATATCGTAGGGTGTTGGTTTGTTTTTGCCGAATCTTCAAAAAAAAATTTGTGTTTGATCGTAGTTTCAAGTAGTGTAACGTAGTGATTTGTGTTATAGTGTTTTTGGTATCTTGGTTTTGGTTAAAACACAATCGTTCTTGGATCAAAAGTGCAAAAAGGTCTTGTGTTCTTCATTCCGAAATTCAAGCAAACATCTCCATCGGAAAGTACAAGTGACAAGGGGCTTCCATCGCAATAACCATCACCATCGGAAAGTGTTTGGTTCCACATTGCGATACTTGGGTTTCAATACTTATTCCGATCTGGATATTCCGATCGTTCTTTGCGATCTGGGATTCCGACGGTTATAAGGAAGTTTTTAAGTCGTTACTCTGCCTAAATTTTATCAGCTATATTCCGATCTGAATCATTCCGATAGACTTTGCGATCTGAGCATTCCGATAGGCTTTGCGATCTGAACATTTCGACAGCTTTGCATTGCGATCTAGGCATTCCGATACCATCATCATTCTGACAAGGTTACATTGCGATCTGAGCATTACGATCTGAATCATTCCGACAAGGACTTTGCGATCTGATTCATTTCGACAGCTTTGTATTACGATCTAAGCATTCCGATAGTAAGATATTCCGATCTGGGTATTCCGACAGAAAGAACATTTCGATAGAACTTGTTTTTAGATACTTAGTGGATTTCTTCTATTTGGCATTTAATTTGGTAATTTGGAAAATTTCAAAAGCAAACACAACAACAAGATAACAACATCTTTTAGTTAACAACACAAAAAACGCATAACCTTATTTCCTTGTTCGATCATCTTTGATAATATTTTTTCAAGGGATCACAAAATGAATTTACATTCATTTATGCCAACTATGACTTCACTCACCGATATATCGATCATTTCGGGTACCGATACTCGCCCGCCTTTGCTCATCAAAGATCTATTTGAAGCATGGCAAGGCCGTATGAGAACATATATCATGGGTAAACAAAATGGTCGACTTATGCTTCAATCGATTGATAAAGGACCATTAGATTGGGGAGAGGTTACCGTCAACAACGTGACAAGGCCAAGGGAGTATCATGAGTTAACCGATACCAATAAAATCATTGCAGATGCTGATGAAAGGGCTGTTCAGACAATTCTTCAAGCCCTTCCACCTGATATCTTTCGAATGGTAAGTGAACATACAGTAGCAAAGAATCTTTGGGATTGACTTGCGGTTTTGCTACAAGGGACATCTTTCACTAAGCAAGAACGAGAGTGTCAACTGTATGATTTGTTTGATAGGTTCACATACCTTCCAGGGGAGACACTTCATGATTTTTTACTGGCGTTTTACCACTTTGATGAATGACATGAATGTCTATAATCTAAGGATTGAACAGTTTCAATTAAACACCAAGTTTTTAAACACACTACCCCCTGAATGGAGTCAATATGTGACTGATGTCAAGATGATTCATGATCTCCACAAGTCCAATTTAGATCAACTCTATGCTTTCTTACAACAACATGAGAAGCATGTGATCCAAAACCGAATTTCTCAAGGACCTTATCATGAACCAATGGCATTATTGGCAAACCATCCTACACTGTCATACCACAACTCTCAGCTTGCTTTAGGACACAAATCTTCATATCAACCCGTGTATCAAACACCAAGCTTCCCACAGTACTCAATTTTGCCACCGCCGCCAACATCTTATCACCAACCAACAACAACATCATCACAAGGAGATTCACACCCATTACCTTATGCTTCACACCAGTATTCACCGTATCAACCTCCCACCAACCTTGGTAGTACCTATCCACAACTTGAGGCTCCTCAACCTCATTACTCACAACAATTCAGTGCTCAAACCAATCAGATTGTAGCTCAAGCAGCACCAGCTTTCTACTGTGAAGATGACATCCATGTCCCTGAATTTAGACAAGGAGATAGCCGTACTGAAATCCTTGCTCTGATGTCTGCTTATATAAGTCAAGCATTGAACAAACGAGGTTACTGAGGTCCAACAACAACTAACAATCAGTTAAGGAACTCGTCTAACTCTCGACAACAGGCAATAATTCAGGACGGAAGATTCATGGTGCAACCACTTCAAGGGAGATCAAATTTGTTTACTGCTGGTGCACGTTCATCCACTACTACTGCTACAAGAGCAAACAGCACTGGTAAAATGATGGTGGTTATTTGCTACAACTGCAAAGGGGAAGGGCACATGGCCCGAGAATGCAAGCAGCCTAAGAGGAAAAGGGACGACACATGGTTTAAGGAGAAGATTTACCTGGTGAATGCTCAAGCCCAAGGTCGTGAGCTTGATGAAGAAGAATTGGCATTCCTTGCAGATCCGGGAGTAGCGGAAACTGATAGTCTCACAACAGTCATCACCAACAATGCTGCATATCAATGTGATGATTTGGATGCATATGACTTTGATTGTGATGATCTTAACACCGCCATAGCAGCTCTTATGGCAAACCTTTCACTATATGGAGTTGATACCATTTCTGAGGTACCAAATACTACTACAGATACTAGTATTGTACCTTATCAAGTTGAGCAAGTGTCTGAGTATTCGGAACAGCCTCCAGTGGATAGTAACTCAATCGACGAGACAAACAATGACAGCAATATCATTGCAAGTCCTCAGACTTTGAGTGAACCACAACCTGGAGCTATTACGACTACCAATTCGTCTGCTCAACCTGATTTGGTTAGGGTCCCGGCATCTTTGCTTAGCAGAATGAATAATGCGGTCCGTGAAACCCTTAATGCTAATCAGACTTTATCTGTCGAGCTTGCTTTGCATAAGGACAAGGTTAAAACCTTGGAAATGACTCCTGTGTCCACTACCTTAACCAATCCTGAATTTGATAGGTTTAGGAAAGTTTAAATGGACAATCTGCTAGAAATTGAGAGTTTAAGAGCAAATCTTTCGAATGAACTTAAAGAAAAAGAGTCAGTCGTTACTAATTTCAACAACTTCAAACGGATTTTGAAATTCTTGAGTCCAAACAGCTTGAAATGGAAATTAAGACGTCTGAAAGAATCAGAGAAACGGAAATTAAGCTTTTAAAACAATATGCTGCTTCACATCTAGTACACTTGTTTCATGCATCATTTAAAGAGTTCAATCTATCTCGTCTTATAGACTTACCACCTAACCCGGGGTATGCAAAGCAAGCGCTTAACCACAACCCACGACTTTATGATGCAACAAAGTTAGGATTGGTATTAGATCCGATTGTGTTCTCAAATGATTCTGAGAGTATGACACCATATGATGAGAAGCGGTTAAAATTACTTTCTACATATCCTGAATATGATTATGCTCAAATGAATGCAAAAAATGCCACAATAGATCTTAGAATTCGTTTTAATATGCAAAAGAGAACTCTCCAAACATCCACTTTCATGCCTACTAGAGAATGCCTTAGTATAATTCCTACACTCGTTAACTCGGACAAACCAAAGGAAATTCCTAAGAATCTTCCACCGGTTAGTACGATAAAGCTCAGCTTGGAAGAGATTGGGCAGTACCTTACCGAGTTTGACAAGGTCATTTTGGAATGTACGACTTCAACGGCTCAAACCGCTGGAGAATTGACGTTCGAACACATGAAAACGGTGTTTGAGAAAGAGATCGTTCCGTTTGTGGACCATATTAAACAAGGAGTCTATGATCTAGCGTGTAATTTAAGTTTTGAAATTGGTGAAGTTCAAAAAGTTTTCAATAAAATGGATGACGCTTATGAACAACACTTACTTGAAAAAGAAAAGATTTTATCAGAATATGACCGTTTTTTAGAACATATGGTGTCCCTCGAAGTGATGCAAGTTGTTACTATTAAATATACTCATGAAATTTCATCTACTGTGAATATTTGTGATGATGTGCATGAATCTGTGAATACTGTTGAACATGTGAATACTGTAGAAAATCATTCTTGTCATGAATCCAACGCTGAATTTTTAAAGCTTCAAGATTCGTATAATACACTCTCAAAAAGTTTTAATGAGCTTCAACAACATTCTATATATCTTGAAATTGAGAATCAATCTAAACATGAAACTCTTTCAAAACTAAATGATGGTGGACACTCCGTTGAGACAAGTGACAAGATGATTCAGATGGTTCAGAATTTAGAGGAAGAGATGATGAGAATTAAGAGAGAATTACTAGAAACAAAAATGGAACTAGAGGCTGCAGATACTAAAAATCATGTCCTAGAAAATAGAATTAATTCTATACTAGGAGAGCGTGAACAAGTAAGGCAGGGTGACTCACAAAATTCTGGTTCAATAGAAGAACGCCTCGCTTTTAATGCGACAGAACAAAAGTCATTAATTGACAATCTGAACAGGAAATGTGAGGAATCCTCTGACCTAAAAATTCAGCTCATCGACAAAAACATGGTTATAGCAGAATTAAAGGAGACACTTCAACTCAAAGGACGAGAAAGTGTTGATAATTCAGCTACTGTCTCTGCCTCGACCTCTAGTGCTCCCAAACCCAACCCACGTGTGCTATATCGGGATCCAAAATTTAGGAAAAGTCCCACTAAGTTTGCCACATATATGAAAAATGCTTTAGAACATGCTGATCTAGCTAGAGAGATTATTGATGAAATGCGTGAAAGTGATCCGACAAGTCATGCGTATATGAGATTTTATTATATGTGGATCGCGTTCAAGACTGTTTAGCATACTTAGAGTATATTGGGAAACCGATATCTGCACCACCTAAACAACAAACCACCATTGCCATTACTCCATTTAATAAGACCCCAGGAGCTAAGCCTGTTTTAAACACACCCATCAAGGCTAAGTCAAAATCTGTAACTAATGTTCCCTTGGCTTCTACAGGAGTAACTGTGTCCACTAAGGCTAAAGGATCTCAAGACAAGAAAGATAGGATCAAGCCTTCCACTAATAGGACTGAGAAGAAGAAAGTAGAAGTGCACCCTAGGAATGTTATTTCAGTTTTAAATAAAAAGAATCATGTAGCTAAGACACTTTATGAGTGGAAACCTAAGCAAAATGTGAATTCTAATGCGAAATGTTGGAATTGTAATGAATGCATGTTTTCTCAGCGTCATGATTTATGCCTTGTTGATCACGTGAATGAAATGTATGCTATTAAGAACAATCTTGAATGGATTACAACAGGGAAGAAATTTACCCAAGTTGGGTGGCAATGGAAACCCACTGGTAGGACCTTTACTGCTAATGGAACTAAGTGCCCTTTAACTAGGATCACATCCATGGAAGTTAGGTCTAAGCGTCCTTTAAATAGGAACACTAGCACTAAGAAATGGAAAAAGCGCCCTTTAACTAGGTCTGCCCCCACTATTGTGCCTACCAGTGGTAATGTCCCCAGTCAAAAAGTACCTCAGAATACTAGACAACTAGAATCTAAGCCAACCACTAATAAGAAAATCTGGAAACCTAAAGTTTCGTCTGATAGCAAATCTAAGATAATTATATCTGTACCTACTAACTCAGAAGAACAATTAGAATCCGATACATCGTCTGTGTTTGGTAATATTTTCAGGTCGTCCAAATTATTCTTTGGTATTTGGATTCGGGGTGCTCCAAACATATGACTGGAGACCGCTCGATGCTCAGAAATTTCGTCAGCAAGTTTCTAGGAACGGTTAAATTCGGCAACGACCATATTGCAAAGATTATGGGTTATGGTGAATATCAAATTGGGAATGTTACGATTTCAAGGGTTTATTATGTGGAGGGACTTGGTCACAATCTATTCTCAGTAGGACAATTTTGCGATTCAAACCTTGAAGTGGCCTTTCGACAACATACTTGATTCATTCGTGATCTTGCAGGAAATGATTTGTTAAAGGGTTCTCGAGGGGATAATCTCTATACTTTGTCTATTCAAAACATGATGGCCGCCTCTCCTGTTTGCCTACTCTCCAAAGCATCTAAGACCAAGTCATGGTTGTGGCATCGACGGTTATCTCATCTTAACTTTGATGCTATTAACCATTTGGCTAGAAACGAACTTGTTCGTGGTCTTCCAAAACTTAAGTTCGACAAGGATCATTTATGTTCCGCGTGTTCATTGGGGAAAAGCACCAAGAAATCTTACAAACCTAAAGCAGAAGACACCAACCAAGAACCACTGTATCTTTTGCACATGGATCTTTGCGGGCCAATGCGTACGGCTAGTGTGAGTGGTAGAAAATACATCCTCGTCATAGTGGATGATTTCTCAAGGTTTACATGGGTAAAGTTTTTAGCATCCAAGGATCAAGCACCAGAGTATATCATTACTTTCTTAAAGATGATCCAAGTACGTCGTAATGCTACTGTTCGCCGCATTCGGACTGATAACGGCACTGAGTTCGTTAATCAGACTCTTCGAAATTATTATGAAAAGGTTGGTATCTCTCATGAAACATCTGTGGCTCGCACTCCACAACAAAATGGTGTCGTTGAAAGACGTAACCGTACACTTATGGAAGCTGCTCGAACTATGTTGATTTATGTGAATGCTCCTTTATTCTTATGGGCTGAAGCAGTGGCAACCGCATGCTATACCCAAAACCGCTCCATCATTCGCAAACATCATGGTAAAACTCCATATGAGCTACTTCATGGACACAAACCCGATATTTCATATCTTCATGTGTTTGGTGCACTTTGCTATCCAAATACAAATAGTGAGAATCTGGGAAAACTTCAACCGAAGGCTGATATTGGAATTTTCATTGGATACTCGCCTGCAAAGAAAGCTTACCGAATTTATAACCGTCGTCTTGGCAAGATAGTAGAAACTTTGGATGTCGATTTTGATGAGCTGACATCGATGGCTTCTGAGCAACACAGCTCTGAACCTGGATTACACGAGATGGGAACCGGTACAATCAGTTCCGGATTAACTCCCAACAATCCTACTTCTCCATCATTTATACCACCAACAAGGTCCGAGTGGGATAAGTTATTTCAACCTATGTTTGATGAATTCTTTGATCCACCGAGTAATGATTCTCCAGCACCTGTAGCAGTAGCTCCGATTCCCGACGTTGTTGCTCAAGATAATGGAAATCTATCTGAGGCATCTACTGTTACTCTTGAACAAGATTTCCCATCCCCCACCAATTCTCAAACAACACCTGAATCATCACCCCCACTCGTTCCTAATGATGTTGAAGAGGACCTATATGATCACGATTTGGAATATGCTCACTTACAAGAGCTTCCCTTCTTTGGTTCACATATACCTGAAGACCCTACCAGTGCGTCTACCTCAGAGGAAGCTCCTGCAATCGTTCACTCCCGACCACCACGGATTGAAACTCACAACACTAAATGGACAAAGGATCACCCAATCCACAATATTATTGGTGACATCGATCGACCAGTCTTAACACGACATCAACTCCAAGAACATGCATTATATTGCTATTTTGATGCATTTCTTTCAGACACTGAACCTAAAAACTGGCAACAAGCCATGACCAAATCATCATGGATTGAAGCCATGCAAGAGGAACTTAATGAATTCCAACGTCTTGAAGTGTGGGAATTAGTTCCGTTACCCAGCAACGTTGAAATCTTGACATTGTTGTGGGTATACAAGGTTAAGCTTGATGAATTAGGAAGTGTTCTGAAAAACAAAGCTAGATTGGTTGCTAGAGGTTACAAACAAGCTTTGGGTATTGATTTTGAAGAATCCTTTGCTCCTGTTGCATGATTGGAGGCAATTAGACTATTCCTTTCTTATGCTGCTCACATGAATATGATCGTCTACCAAATGGATGTTAAGACGGCATTTCTCAATGGTGAATTAAGGGAAGATGTCTACGTAAGCCAGCCGAATGGATTCGTCAATTCAGAGTATCCTAATCACGTGTACAAGCTCAAGAAGGCTCTTTACGGGTTGAAACAAGCTCCACGCGCGTGGTACGATCTCTTATCGTCGTACCTCATCTCCAAAGGCTTCTCCAAAGGCAAAGTGGACCCCACTTTATTCATTCTCAAGGAGGACAACGACATGATACTGGTACAAATTTATGTTGATGATATAATATTTGTTGCTACTAATCAATGTTTGTCTGACCGTTTTGAGAAAATTATGTCCACACGCTTTAAGATGTCGATGATGGGAAAAATTTCATTTTTCTTAGGGTTGCAAATTTCTTAGAATCCCAAAGGCATCTTCATTAATCAATCCAAATTTGCTCTTGAATCATTAAAGAAATATCACTTTGAAAACTGTGACCCCGTGGATACTCCAATGGTGGAGCGATCTAAGTTAGATGAAGATAAGGAAGGGATAGCTGTTGATCCTAAACTTTACCGTGGAATGATCGGCACCCTTCTCTATCTGACTGCTAGCAGGCCTGATTTGCAATTTGCTATTAGCATGTGTGCCCGGTATCAGGCTCAGCCTACCGAAAAGCACTTACATGTTGTGAAAAGGATCTTTCGGTAATTAAAAGGAACACTTCATCGTGGTCTGTGGTATCCGAAGGATTCCTCTATTGCACTAATTTCATATGCAGATGCGGATTATGCCGGGTGGCAAGATACCAGACGTAGCACCTCTGGCAGTGTGCAACTTCTTGGAGATAGACTTGTTAGTTGGGCATCAAAAAGGCAGAAAAGCATTGCGATATCAAGTACTGAGGCTGAATACATTGCTATGTCCGGTTGTTGTGCTCAAGTTCTTTGGATGAGGTCACAGTTGACTGACTACGGTCTTGGATTCAACAAAATCCCGATGTACTGTGATAACAAGTGCAATCGCTCTATGCTGTAATTACGTTCAACACTCTCGAGCAAAGCACATTGACATCCGCTACCACTTCATCAAGGAGCAAGTGGAAAATGGAGTGATCGAACTATACTTCGTCAACACTGAGTATCAGCTGGCAGATATATTCACAAAGGCCTTAGATCGAGGACGTATCGAGTTTTTGATCGAAAAGCTAGGCATGAAATCATTCTCACCAGCGACACTTAAGGAGTTGGCAGAAGAATCTGAAGAATAATAGTGGTAAACTATTCTCGAGTATCCTTGATCGTGATCTTGTATATTATCGTACATATTTAAACCATCAAAAGCAAAATATAAAAATAGAAAACATAGAAAATCCATAAAAAATATAAAACATAGAAAATCCATAAAAAAATATAAAATCAAGAAAATCCAAAAATATTGTTATTGTTATTTTCAAATCGGGCATGTCTTTTAGTACGGTTATATTTACGGCTTTAGAAATGTCGATTAATATTGACACGTCTCCATAAATAGAGTCCGTATAAAAGTTGTACAAGTTTTAAAACATGCCCATTATGGCTTGTAGTTATTTCAGACTGCAACCCGCTTTTTGCATTAAAGTCACGTATTTCTTTTGAAAACGTTGGCTCACAACGGGAATTAATTTTCTCGGGCAAGGTTTACTTTAAAACCTTGTAAGGGACTGAGTTTACATTATAACTTGGTCTAACACAAATATGTGTACGTTTCAGTGCACTTATTTTGTAAAAATAAGAGAAATCTTATTGCCACCAGATTCGTTCCATAAAATCACTTAACCGGCAAATGCCCTCATTAATAGTTGTGTCCTTAAAATCATTGACTACATGTCTTTAAATAGAAAACGGGTCAGGGATTAAGGGGGAGGAAATATTAACTCTTCGTGGAAACAAATTTGGTCGTTAAAAAGGATTGTCAGAAAATATTAGCTATTCTTCATCATCGGTTATGCTATGTGTGCCTTGTGTGGTATAGAATCTCATGAATAGGTCATTAAATTTTGGCGTTAAGTATTTGTGGTCGTGTTTGTGAGCGGGTTTATTTTTGTTAAGTTGATTCGATTAACTTTAACTAAACATTTTAAAACAGGGGGGCCATTATTGAATTTTTTGCAAAATGGTGGGTGCTTGTTATCTTGACCAAATTTTGACCAAGTCAAAACCTTTCACCCCCCCCCCCTTCCCCGTCTCTACTGCAAACACACAAAACACACATCTTATTTCCGCCATTGTTGCTACCTTGTGGACCTGTTGATCTTTGTGTTCGCATATTATCACTTTCTACTCATTATCTAGGTATTATATCTTGTTTAAGTTGCTCTCATATAATCCGTTTCATCTCAACTCATCAAAACAGTACTGTTAGATCTTTTCACAATTTAGGGTTTCGTGTTTTGCTATAGAAAGGGAAATAAAGTTGTGGGATTTGTTAAGTATGCATATATAAACATTGGTTTTGCCTAGATTTGGTTAAAACATTGCCTAAGATCCTGGATCGAGAAGTCAACGTTTAAGATCGGATCCCTGTCACGGATTTCAATGCACATTACGATACCTTCATTGCGGTGCCCGTCATTACGATGAGTCATTCCGATGACTCATTGCGATGGGCTATTGCGATGAGTCATTTCGATAGCTCACTGCGATGGCTCATTGCGATGTGTCATTGCGATGGTACATTGCGATGGGCCGTTGCGATGGGACATTCTGATGGCTCGTTGCGATGGCTCATTGCGATGGTCATTACGATGGCACATTGCGATGACGCATTCCGATGCGTTATTGCGATGGCTTCGCACTAGGTATTGCGATGGGTAATATTGCGATGAATTCTCATATATTCCGATGGAAATGTACTTATTGCGATGGACATAGATATTGCTATAGGACTTTAATTCATTAGGATTACGATGCTTTATTCATCGCGATGGCTTGGATAGGATTCCGATGGATTGATACATTGCGATGGACTTAGGATTCTTATGAGTATGCACTTGCCTTAGATTATCTACTGAGTTCGGCCTAGCTTGCACTATTTCCTCCTTAGGCTTGAAGTACATTAGGGCCACTAACACGAAACCAAGTTTTATTGAAACAAGTTAATTTTTATCTCATAAGAATACTTGAACGGTTTCTTATTACAGAAGTTCATCTTATTTAATAAGTTGATTCCTATGTAAAAAAAGAGATACAAATTACTTAGACAATGTCTTGTGTTTTGTTTCCAGGCCATGGAAGACAAAGCTTCATCTTTGTTCAAGCCCACTATATTTTGGGTTGAGGATAATCCTACAATTCCTGAAGTAGTGGTTGAAACTAAACCAAAACCCACTGAAGTTTTGGTTGAAACTAAACCAAGACCTACTGAGGTGTTAGTGGAAATCAAACCTAGACCTACTGAGGTTTTGGTAATGACCACCAAGAAATCCAAATATTTTAAGAACTAATGCTAGGTCGTTATCTCTTTAGAATAAAAATGTCTTTGGCATTTATGTCAAGTGTATTGTTAAATGTTAGGACCTTGTTCATCTGATGTATGTGTGAATGTTGTGGTAATAATTGTCATGAAATTTTCCTATGTTTTAACTTGGCATAGACTTAAGACATCTACATATTTTGTGTATATCATTTGTGCTTATGTCATCAAAGCAAGAAAATGTCAATCACCGAGGAACAACAACGACTTCGTGATCTTGAACTTGTTTCGCTCAGTAATAGGCTTCCATATGCTGAGAATAACTCTCGATTACAAGATGATTTTGATCCGGCCTTACAAGCTTTCAAAATAGCCACGGATATCCTAGACATATCACCCATCAGAGACACACTCAGATGTACTGCATCTGTTCCTGAAGTCTACATGCATGAATTCTGGAACACTGCATCTTTCTCCAAAAAGACTATCTCTTTTGAACTGAACAAAACACCAAGGGTACTCAACTTGAGCATTTTTCGGAAATTGTTTAAACTTCCTAGGTTGGCACAAGGAGAACAATTTGTGGCTAACCCAAAGAATGATGAAGTGCTTCAAGTCATTCGTGCCATGAATTATGAGGGTGAAATCAACAACCTTTCACAATTTAACACCTCACACATAGGGCAACCCTGGAAAGCACTTATCACCATCATCGTCAAGTGTCTTACTGGAAAAACTAGGGGCACCAATGCAATGAGACCACCACAGGCTCACTTATTTTGGGGATTGTATACTGCATCCAAAGTCGACTATGCACTTCTTCTCTGGCAAGAATTTTGTTATCAGTTTACTGGAACGAAGAAGAAATCTGTGCATCTTCCATTCCCGAGATTCACCAAGCTCATTATCCACCATTTTATGAAGAATGACCCAACCATTGACACTCGTGGGAATTTCTTCTACCACACCAAAGATGATGATTATGTGATTCTCTCAATGAATGCAGACACTAATTCCACAAAGTATGCATTACTTCCTGCACTAGTACCCGACACAATGCTTAATGATGGAATCAAGGAGAGTGATAAATACCAAGAGATGCTTAATGATATTGACGCACAATTTAAGCATGCAAATTCACATCCTTCAGAGAAGCAAAAATGTAAACGCAAGAAACGAGTTTCAAAGCGCCAATCAGCTGCTTCTAAAGAGAAAGGCCCAGGAAAAATGCAAATTGTTAATGAAGATGATGAAGATGAGCTGATCCATACTGAAGAAGAACAGGAAGAAGTACCACTCCACAGGTATAAGAAAGCAAGGAAAGCTAAAGGCAAAGAGGCAAGTGTTGCTCCAAATGAACCTGCTCAACAACAAATTTCTGAAGCCAAAAGACTGCGTATTGTTCTTAAACAAAGCCGATAGGAAGCTTTTGGAGGATCCGGCTCAAGAGTATTTGAAGACTTGGCAGATTTTGGTAATCCTGATGATGATACGGCATTTTATGACGACCCTACTGAGGAAGGTACTTATGAAGATGCATATGAAGATGCTGCTACCTATCATTTTGAAAGTCGTGAACCAAGTGAAGAACGTGAGAGCAGTGCTGACACTGATACAAGTATGATGTATCGAGATGCCAATATCACCACATCTTTACCACAACCGACTCACATGGTGCTAAATGAAGATGCTCATGCAACGTTCATACCAGAAACGCAACTTCAAAGTAAGTCTACTTCAAACTCTGATGATGTTATAAAATATCTCAATTTAGAAGGGGAGGGTGTCGAGGTCACAAACACTGATTCGTCAACAAATGAAGGAATGGTGGATGTTCCTATAACCACTATTACATCGACCACCACTCCACTACTATCCACCCCGTTCATCAGTGAGGTCATAACCACCACTATCATACCCGCACTTGTTGAACAACCAGTATCAACCACCACCCTCACCACTGAATCTACACCGTCATCCACAGCCGAACAACCTGTATCAACCACCGCCCTATCACTGAATCTATATCAACACCTATCAATGTACAACCAGTATCATCCACCACCACCTTAACGGTTATGGTAACACCTCCACCAACAGAACCACAAGTATCATCCACATCAAATCCTTTCCTGACAGTCAATGATCCATTGATCCAGTCTCTTCAACAACAGCTAGAGGCTCAAGCTACACAAATAGCTACGTTGACTGAAAGGTTTGCCACTCCTCCCAAGGAACCGCAACCTGATGAGCCTACTCTTCAAAAACTAACAGACAGAGTGTCAAAGCTTAAAACACAACATAAATCATTTCTTAAAGAGAAGAAAACTCGGGATAAAGAAAATGCTGCTTTTCTCGGGTCCATTGACGAGCAGATGACCACGATCATTCGACGCGAAGTCAAGTCTTATGTTGATCAACAACTACCAAATCTTGTCGGTAATGGTTTATCTACTCTTCAACTAATGACATTGTTACAGACACGTCTGCTAGATATGGGAGCTCATAAATCTAAATACAAACACAAAGTTCTGCAATATCTCAACAAAGCAATTCTTGAAGAGAAACCTGCAGACACTACCGACTCTGAGTCTGACGATGAATATGATTTAGAAGAGGAAGATGACGAGGAAAATGGTGAAGAGGATGATGGTAACCATGATAAAAATGAGGATAAAGATAAGGAAGGAGATGAGGAAGAAGAAGAGGATGAACAAGGAAAGGATAAGAATGAAGATGAGGATGAGGACGAGGATACAGATGATGATCAGGATGACGATGATGATAATGAGAAGGGTAATGAAGTCAACAAGGGTGATAAGAATGACGACACAGGTACAAATGCCGAAGAGTCAAACAAGGATGACAATTATACGGCCACTGAGAAAGGTTTAGAGGAAACTGTAGAAAAGATTGCTGACACCACAGAAAAGACACTGGAGTCAACAGTACCAGAAACTCAGCAGGTTGCTACAGGTATATCTACTGCACCAGAATTCTCTATTGATTCTCACATTGAATCTGTAGAATATATGCACGCAGAGGAACCGACAGAGACAATACTTGAAGAAGAACCTCACGATGATATACCGGTGATGCAAACTCAACCTTCAACATCATCTGTAGTTCAGCATGACGATGATATAGAAGTTGAAGATTTAAATGTTCCAGAACCGACATTTGCTGAATCCCTTATCATCGATGATACTGTACAAGAGCAACTTTGGCTAACAAATGCAGCACCACATCATCCATTTGACACTGCAACTGAAATGGAGCTGACTCAATTCCTCAACAACCCTATCGAGTTCTCGGCTTTTCTAAGGTATTCTCATGGGAAACCGACGATGACTCCAGATCTGATCAAAATGGCAGCTGCAAATGTGGACTTCTTTGACACGTTAAAGATCAGCCATAATAAAGCAGAATATCACCTGAATGAGCTTACAAAAGCAATAAGAGCGACAACTACAGGAATTCAGTCTCCCATGTTGCGACCTCTTACACCAACGGTTATCACCGGTTCTGCCACTATCCCAATAGAGCATTTTGTTTCTCACGATCTTGAATACCTTGAAAATGGAGCAAAGAAATATGTCACGTCACTAACAATGCTCAAGGCTGTTAACTTGGAGAATGTTCCATGGATAGAGGATAAAGTGCCTGAGTCAATATGGAGAAAGAAGCTGCTCAAGTTTTATGATACCTATGCTTCACTTGGCATATCTCACTGGAATCAAAAGAAGAAGTTAGCTTACAATCACTTCCATCGTCCTAAGAGAGGTGCTTCTATTGTCTCAGCTCACAGAATCAAAAGCATCCAAGGAGCAACCACTCAGACTGTCTTCGGTTATGATTACTTAAATGTAATCGTGTTCAAACGTACCGATGAGAAAGAATACCGCATTGACGAAAGTGATCTCCAGTACCTTTAACTTGAAGACATCGAAGATCTTTTGTTGCTATTGGCTCAAGAAAAAGTTGATCATCTATCACCAGAGATTGTCATAGCCATGAGCTCCAACTTTCTTCAATATGCCAGGAAAATAGTCATTCAAAACCGGGTGGAAGACTTTCAACTTGGAGTAGAAAGCTATCAGAAGAAGCTAAACCTGGAACGTCCCCATACGACTCCACTCAGTAATTTCCATAAGAACAAGAAGGTTTACATGGGGACTACCAAGCCGGAAGCAGGGATCTTTTATCCAAATGAGACTAGCGTCATGCAATATATGCGATTCTCAGAACTGCACAAATTTAGTGATGGAACGCTAAAGAATGTTCGAGATGATCTGTCGGTTCTCAATGCCAACTTACCTCTTCCGGCAGTCAAATACACCTGGACGACCCAGTGCAAAAAGGGAGCATCGTACGCAATCAGGAAGATTGAGGAACTTCTAAGGAAGCGCCGGTTGCTACGAAGTATAGAACGATTCATTGGTGGACGACCATATGGAGCTCACCATCGGTTCACGGAACGAACCAATTAATTTTGGTTCGTCTTATAACAGGTCAACTCCATATGTCTATAATTGTGAATATGTTATCTTTTTGATTTATCAGCTTTTGTGGCTTGTTGTAGTGTTTAAGTATGATATTTTTCAAGAATTTCTCTCGAGATTCTAAATCTTTGAAACAAATCATACTCAAGCACTACAACTTACCCTCATTAATTTGAGGGGGAGCATTAATATGTTCTTTGGCCAACATCTAATTTCATTTTATTACCCAAAGACCGGTTAATCCATTAATATCCAAAATATTGATGGTTAACATTTTGGAAAGGGAAGAAAATGGGATTAAGGAGACTTAATGATATTTGGCTAAAACAATGAAAAAGACTTAAAAGATAAACCAACTTAACATGTGTAATGCACAAGTTAAGGGGGAGCGTTTTTGATGATCAAAACACTTAAGGCACAAAAACTTTGATTACAATATCACAAGTGTTTTAAGTGATTTTCAAGGATTTTTCATGGTGACTATATCAACCCAAAACACACTTAACTCGCGACGGATGTGGTGACAAAAGGGTGGTAGGTATAGGTATTAGTCCAATGATTCATCAGAACCGATGGAATCTTCCCAAGTACAACTCCCTAGATAGAACTAGAAGTCCTAGGAAAGATGGAGAATGAATGTGAACGTAGCTGAATGCCGACCAAGTACTTAAGCTAGCACTGGAACAATCACAACAAGGTGCTAGTGATGACGTATTGGTAAGCATTGAAGGGGTTGAAGAATGAAAAATAATTGTAAAGATAAAGGGTGTAAAGAAAGAAGCCCTCCTTACAACTTTAGGCAGAAACCGGGTCAATACATATGCTATGGAGATCATTAGTTAATGATTCTCGATATTGAAGAAAGCCATCATGGACCCAGTGATGCAATGCACAACCCTCCCCAGCTAACTCAAATATCTCTCAAAAGGTATTTGTTTTAATCACATGGAGATCAACACGTTATCTATTGGTTTATTCACTCCGAACAGACTGATATTGAATAGGTGGCACTCCTCTCCAGCCATCGATCACTAAATCAAAACGCACTATCGAGTCTAGAGCCACGAGATCATCAAAAGTCTCATTAGGACACTTTCCATTTATTCCTTGCTTCTTCACACACTGTGAAAAGTAAGAGATCTTTTATGAGTCCTACGCAGTATTCTTGTAATATTGCCAGAACATCCGAGTAATACGCAAGTATTACAGTGAAGATGGAAATCCTGCTTGAGCCAACATCAAACAAGCTCATGGTAGGTGACACGTGTGGTTCTTTACGAACTAATCTTGTGACAACTCGAAAGAAACAGTAAATTCTTAATTGAACATAAACTCATTCCAGGCCTCTACGCATTATCGTATGATCTTGCCAGAACACTCAGAGTGACACTCTTTAGTGTTCACAGTGACGAGTGGAAATCCTTCTAGTGTTAACATCAAACAGAACTTGGTAGGTGACAAGCAAGATTCAATTTGAATCAAGTTTGTGACAACTGGAAAGCAACGATGGTGAATATCTTAATTGAAATTCACTTGTTCCAGGTTTCATGAATTGACGGCTTCAATCATAAGGATTTTTAATCCAAATGATTCACTCTTTATGTTCGCAGTCAGCTTTGGACGGTCGAATAAAGAGAACGGGTTTACCCGCGAAATCCTGTCAGGAAGTTACTTAATTGAAACTATCCGTCACGGGTACGACATCTAATATCGTCCAACGGTCTTCACCGACCGGAGGTAAAACGCTACCGAATTAGAATAAAATGTCAAAGCTATTTTATTCGTGTCTTATTATGTTGCTGCATTGAAAGACGGTGGCGTTGCTGTGTACCTGTTGAAGACGGTGGCGTTGTTGTGTACCTGTTGAAAACGGTGGCGTTGCGGTGTACTTGTTGAAGACGTCGTCACATGCTTATTCCTTCTTCATCAAATACTCCTGCAAATTCAAGAAAGTATGACCTGAAAGTCTTCCGCTGTATCGACTCTGAAACTTTCAAGAATTCAACAAAGGATAAGTGTGTGGGACATGAAGTCACAAAGAGGCAAACATCACAAGAAAATAAAGAATGCACGTGAAAGGCCAAAAGAACGTGTTCCAAGCAAAAGGCTGATATCATTCAACACATATTCACAAAAAGAAGAAAAAGAAAGAAAAGAAGACTACGAGCTCAAGAACAAGATCTAACATGCTAGATTAGGACTTTGTAAATTTGGAGTGACCTCCCTTTGGGGGAGATTTTTGGAAATACGTTTTACGTATATAGAAAGTCTCGGTCACTCCAACAATGTAGTTATAGGCTCGTAGTAATGTTAAGTTTCATTTATCAAATAGCCCGACCCATGAGCATGTTCATGGGCCGGAAGCCCAAGTCCATTAAGGACTTGGGGTATTTAAACCTCTTTCCACCATGGAAAGAGGTGTTGGTTGTTCATTTCTTACTTTTCAATATACAAGTTTCTTTCACTTCTCTCTCTAAGTTTCTCTCTCTAGAAAAACATCAACCCCCTTGTTTCACAAAGATTATCATTGTTCTACAAACTGGTCATGCATGTATATGGCTATAGGTATTCTAAATTAAACATAAGCAATTCAAACATATAAACTTATACTACGGGAAAACAGTTGGCTGCATACGGGGAATCCTAATAAGGAAAGAATGTCCATACTGAAAGGACGGGAATCCGTACCTTATGTCCAGTGAACGAAGAAGACAAACTAAGGAGAATCCTACTTCGGTATCAATAATGCTACATAAATAAATACGTGAATAAGTATCTGATTACTAAATACGTAACTGGTTTTATGTCATGTCTTAGCTTATTTTATACGTTCATGTCATGTTTTACTGTTTTAAGCTATAAACTGTGTTTATCTTATATTCTGTCTATTCTGATTAAGTATTACTTGTATTTCATGTATTATTATACTTATTATGTAATAATAAGTAACTTTCTAAAAATAGCAGGTTTCCTAAAATAGAAAGTTTCCAAAACTAGAAAGTTACCAAAAATAGAAAGTTTCCAAAAATAGAAAGTTTCCAAAAATAGAAAGTTTCCAAAAATAGAAAGCTTCCAAAAATAGAATTACTGCTTAAAATAGATAAGTTTCTAAAATAGAAAGTTTCCATAAATAGATTAGCTGCCTTAATTAAATAAGTTTCTAAAAATAGAAAGTTTCCATAAATAGATTAGCTGCCTTAATTAAATAAGTTTCTAAAAATAGAAAGTTTCCATAATTAGATATAAGCTGGTTAAATAAGCTAAGTATATAAGCTTAAGTGTTTTCTGATTATTTTTCTAAGTCATATTAATATAAGGTAAAGTTTATTAATTATTACATGTAATTTAAATAAATTATAGGTTAAAAGTATTTAATTAAATATATCATGTTTTTAATTAAATAAAGTTAAATACTTAGGTTAAACATGTATTATTAATTATTAGTAATATAAGCCAAGTCATGTTAATTAATTAATTATAGCCATGGTTTTAATAATTAATTAATTATAAAGTCTAGAAAATATAAATACTTAGGTTAAAATTCCATGTTCTAATAATTAAATTATAACCTAAGTCATGTTTTATTAAATTAATCATGTCATATTTTATTAATTTAATATTTTTAACCTATGTTTATTAAAACATAACCTTAACATAAACCATGAGCCGGATCGTGACTAGAAACCATGAACCGGACTCAAAATCAACACCATACCCCGAACCACTTCGGGGTTCCCCCTTGTTTGCTGCTGCCGTGGGACCCACACCACCAAACCGAGACCTTGAGGTCTCTTTGGTGGTCCATAAGCCAAACCGAGACCCCCTTGGGGTTCGGTTTAGGCGCCGGCCAAACAAAACACCCTTAAATCCTCCTTTTTGATTTACCCCATAACCATTTACATGTTTAGTTTATGTTTTTAATTAGGTTTTTAAAAACATCATGTTCTTATTTAATTTATTAAATCAAAACAAAAAGAAAAAGGATTAAAAAGGTATACCGAATGCGTGGATCAAACGAGGATGAACACACACGAACACTTGCACCAAATTCAAGATCAAAAATCAAATAAACACCGCCTTTGTGTCTTGTATATGCGGCGGCCAAGAGGAGAACAAGAAGGAAAAGGAGAAAATCTTTTTAGGTTTTTTGATGTTTTACTGTAATGTGAATAATGAAAACAAGATTTTACCTTTACCCCATGTTAGTAAAATTTGATGGGCTTGGCCCATCCTTCTTGATGTATCCGCGGGTAGGGGGCCCCACATGGGGTACCCGTACCGTTTTCCGTGTCTAATTATTTAATTTATCGTTCGTGTTTAGTCGCGTTCGTGTTTTATGTGTTCTCGTTAATATTAACCGTGACTTAATATATTTATTCGTGTTCGTAATAAATATATATACGTAATTAATATTAGTTCGTGATTTAATTACGTTCATGATTTCATGATCGCATGTTCGTGATTAATTATTGTTTAAATAATTATTGTGCGTTCGTACGTAATAAATACTTATGGTGTTCTAACACGTACGTAATACGTAAAATTCTAACATGTGAACGTGATCATACTATAAAAGGAAAGTTTTAATCTAGTACGTACGACCATAAGGGTACTATTCATGGTAAAAGTATGCGGGTTTTACACTAGTGCTACATGACTCCCACCCGAAGGCTCATAGAGAACATGTTTTTATTTATTCTTCTTTATTAATGATATATATAGTAAGCCAAATTTCCGCAATCCCATGATCAAAAACTCCATGACGCTGACACCCTCAATGTGTTCTTACTTTAATTACAAGGGAAGAAAAAGAAGGAGTTACGAGTTAAGATATTGTGCCCAAACCGCTAAAAACTTCATTTATTAAGCAATTAAATATTCAAGCGTGAAAAATAAATACGAGGAGAAAGAATCAAACACAAAAGTACTTATACAAGGAAGAATTAACCTCAAAACTTATGATTCAACTCTATCATCTCTTGTTCTCCATATTGTAAAATCTCAAAGATGTGAGACTAATGGATACTTAGCCTTGCAAGTCTAAATTAAGACCATATTAAATCAAAGTTTTGGGTTTTCAAGTCATCTATAAGATCTTGCATCTTCTTGGACTTTTTTAAGTTTAGAATTTGCGTTTTAAAGCTCCCTTGATAAATGACTTTCTAGGATCAATTATAGGAACTTGCGAAAAGTTCTTGTTCTTAAATCTGTATGATTTAAGACTTTCACATTTTAAAGTTCCCTATATAAAAGTCTAACAAAAATTGATTTAAGCATGTTAAGAAATGAGATAAGGTAAAAAACCAATCGAGTCAAAAACTATTCTTTTTCTCACCAAGGAAAGCCTACATTTGTGTCAAAAACACTTATTTTTTTATTATTAAACACAAAATTAGACTAAAAATTTAAATTTTTTATGACAAATGAGAAATACGATTACGTTTGAACACGAAAAAAGCAAGTGCAGGCGATTATATCGATTGACTCCCCCATGCTAAAACCAAACATTGTCCTTAATGTGTCCTAGCTCAAGAGTAACACCCCCTTGCTAGAACACGAAGAGTCGAATGCAAAAGTCCTAACATGGTAAGAGTACGCAAATCTATAAGCCATTTATTAACTATGCTTCAAGATAACACGTTAGTCGATAAAATCAAAGGATAGTGAGTGCCCCTTTAGACAATCAAACTATGGAAGCTCGAGTGAACCGGGCAAAAACCAAACAAGAGAGTCTTCAATGATTAGGGTCATACCTAAGATTCACATCACACCAAAACACGAGCACGAGATTGAAAAGATCAAGCCTTATTAGTGTTAGAAAATAGAAAGAAGATAGAATGTATGGGACTCCCCCACAAGGCACCTCGTTTTTGTTAACCGAGTCATGAGCTCGACTCGATCCCCGCATTCAGTGGTCCTTAGGGAAAATGGTGAAAACTGGCATAATGGAATAAAATCCATCATAAAGTACGATGCTGGGGGTCAAAGATCACATCCTCATTGTCGGATGACAAACGAAAGGATGAAAATCCAACATAACTCTCCAAAAAGAGATGGTGGTCAATGTCACAAATCTTGAATGGAAATAGTATGTTCCCCGAGATAAACTCGCACCAAGATGATCGAAAAATCTTTCAATTGTTGAATCGGTGAAAGGTCGAGATTTCCCTATATCAATGATTCCGGGATCGAATATCTCATCCTCGGGAGAGAAAGGAATAGACAACATGGTGTCTTCCCCCCATGCTAATCCATAATCATATAAAGCACATGGTAATGGTGGGGTAAAGGTCTCATCAATAGTGGTATCAACATGCATAACCTTGTTGACCTTGTCACTCTTTGGAATGTGAACAAAGGGGTCATGATACTCAAAAAGAGTCGCATGAAAAACCCGCACATTATGATCAAAATGAGTGGGAGTGAGATTTGGAGTAAAGAAAATTTCTCCCTCTGGGTCAACATTATCATCATTATAAATCGGGTGATCAAACCAAGGGTTTTCAAAACCGTCATTAGAAACATTCTTAAAATAGAGAGTGTTTTCCTTAGATTCATAAGACTTTTCCTCAAATTCCGAAGAAATGTCTATGGAAAGAAACTCATCAACCTCCTTAAAGAAGAGTTCATCATCACAAGAGGTGAGAGATGAAGCAGGTTTGATGGTTTGGTCAAGATCCATTGGAGAGTTATCAATGCTAATTACATTAATATCTTCCTTACGATTGGTGCTCTCGAAATTCTCTTTAAACTTTGGATTATCGTTCCATGAAACTTCAAAAAGAGGATTCGAGTAAGTCACATAAGTGTCATCAATCTTGTCATTACAAGAAATATCTGACAAAGTATCGAGTGTGTCACACTCGGATACAAGATCATCATTCTCATTAGAGGGAGGTTCATCGGAGAACTCCTCGAGAATGGAAGGTAAATCATGAAGATCACGCTCGATCTCAAGATCGAAAACGTCTTCACTTCCCGGTGGAAGTGGATCAATAAGAGCAACAAGTTCATCGACGAACTTATCTATCGAATAGTCACTAACCTCACTAAGTGTGAAGTTAGGAATCAAAGGCTCTTCAATGGAAGAATGTGCCTTAGTATCATCTATTTGGTCCTTCAAAGGGAGTGGAGATGAGTCCATATTCAACAAGTTTTCTATTAAAGCAATATCTCCCTCCGGATCGAAATTCTCACTATCAAACTCACTAGCATCGAATGGTGTACTAAGGTAATCATCAATTTCCTTATCAATCTTAGAATGAACATTATCCTCTAATGGAGTGAGTGGAGACGAGGTAATATTAAAACACGTTTCAACGGAACAAACATCTCCCTCCGGAATTAACTTTCCACCTTCCCTAAATGAGGGGTCTATGATTTCCCTTACACCCTTGTAAATGAGAAAATCCTTTTTTGTGTTACTTTCAAAAGTTTCAACAAGTTTTACACTTTCCACATTTTTAGAAACAAATTTAGGAAGTTTTTCCGCTTTGAAAACAACATTTTTATCCCCATAAAGTAATTTTATCTCATTTTTCCTCATATCAGCTAGAACTTGAGCCGTGGACAAAAATGGACGTCCCAAAATTAAAGGCACACGAGGGTTTGTCTCGTAATCAACAAATTGCAAAATCGGAAAGGTACAAAAACTTCCCCACTTTAACAATGACATCTTCCTCTATACCAACCGGGTAAGCGGTGGTTCCATTAGCAAGCTCAATGATCATTCGAGTGGGAGTAAGTGGAAATAGGTCTAGATTCTTCCACATGGATAAAGGCATTAAGTTGATGTTAGCTCCTAGATCGACTAGAGCTTTGCATTCCTCAAGCCCTTTGAAAACACAAGGTATCAAAAATTAGCCCGGATCTCCATATTTCTCGGGATAGAAATCAAGGAAAACCACGAAACAAGTCACATCCAAAGTAGCCTTGGTAACATCAAGAAAAGTCTCTTTAGGTGGAGGATTAAACTCGATCACATCTTGTAAATTTCTATCCAAGAGATTATCATTGTTGTGAATGGTGATGGACTTAATCTCTCCCATCGGGTTTGGAATGGTGTTGCTAGGTAAGCCACCTGAAGAAGAGGAAGGTTTACACATTATAGCTTCAAACATCGAAAGAATTTTGTTCTCAAACTTAGCTTGATTGCCCTCAATACGGTTTTGGCTTTGCTCTAATCTTTGTTGGTTAAGCTTAATCTTGTTATTTTTCCCCTTGATCATATTTTGAAAATCATTTTTCAATGTTGCCGTTTGTCCTTGAAGATTATTTTGAAAAGATTTCAAATTTGCCTCATTAGTTTTGATATAGCTTAACAAATCATTTTGATTATTGTTTTGAAAACCTTGATTGTTTTGATTGCCATAAAATCCATTTCCTTGATTAAAATTCCCTTGGTTACCACGGTTAAAATTATTCCCATTGTTTCCATTGTTGTATCTATTTTGAACCGGTGGAAAACCCTGTAAAACCCGCATCCTTTTACCATGAATAGTACCCTTATGATAGTACGTACATGATTAGAACTTTCCTTTTATAACATGTTTACGTTTCACGAACAAGAATTACAAGTATTACGTACGTGTTATTACACAATAAGTATTTATTACGTATTAAGACACGATAATTATTTCAATAATAATTATAATCACGAACATACGAACATGAAATCATGAACGTAATTAATCACGAGCTAATATTACGTATGTATGTATATTTATTACGAGCACGAATAAATATATTAAGTCACGAACAATAACTAATTAAATCACGTAAATTACGAACACGAGAACACACATATATTTAGTCACGGAAAATGTACGGGTTACCCTTATGTGGGCCCCATACCCGCGGCTACAACAAGGAAACATGGGCCAAGCCCATGCAAATTTACTAAACAAGGAGAAAAAGGAAAAACATGTTTCATTTTAACAAAAGTTGGAAAATAATAAAAACCCTAGTTCTTCCTTGTGTCTTCTTTGGCCGCCGCGTATAAGAACACCAAAGGGGTGTTTCGGTTTGATTTTGGTGTTAGATTTATTGCAAGGATCGTTGTGTGTTCATCCTTCTTGATTTCACGTGATAGGTATAAACCCTAACCTCTTTTATTTTATGTTTTTGATTTCTAATCACACAAAAATCATGAATGTTTTTAACAAACTAATTAAAAACAAGATATAAACATGTTATTAATTATGGGGTTATAATCAATTGAGTGTTAAGGGGGTGTTTTGTTGTGGCTGACGCCTAACCGAGCCCAAGGGGGGTCTCGGCTTGGGTTTACTCGCACCACCGAGACCACATGGTCTCGGTTTGGTGGTGATGGTGTCACGGTAGCAGCAAGGGAAAGGAAACCCCGACCTAGGTCGGGGTATGGTGATGTTTCGGGTCCGATTCATGGGTTTTAATCACGGGTTTGGTTCACACATGTTAGATTTAAAACACGGTCCGGTTCATGAGTTATTTTTCAAGGTTTATTATTTTTACAAGTTATATTATTTTTACAAGATTTAAAATTAAATTAATTAAAGTATGAACATGATTAATTTAATTTACATGACTTAGGTTATTAATTTAATTATTAATTCATGAATTTTAACCTAAGTATTTATCTTTTAATTAGACTATATAATTAATTAATTATTAAAGCCATGACTTATAATTAATTAATTTCATGACTTAGGTTATATTATTAATAAATAATAATACATGTTTTAACCTAAGTATTTTACCTTTTATTTAATTAAATCATGTTATATTTAATTAAATACTTTAACCTATAGTTTATTTAATTTATATGAAATGATTAATAAACTATACTATATAATCACATGACTTAGAATATTAATCAGAAAACACTTAAGCTTATATAATTAGCTTAATTATCCATCTTATATCTAATTATGGAATCTTTCTATTTTTAGAAACTTATTTATTTAAGGCAGCTAATCTATTTATGGAAACTTTCTATTTTTAGAAACTTATCTATTTTAAGCAGTAATTCTATTTTTGGAAACTTTCTATTTTTGGAAACTTTCTATTTTTGGAAACTTTCTATTTTTGGAAACTTTCTATTTTTGGAAACTTTCTATTTTTGGTGACTTTCTATTTTTGGAAACTTTCTATTTTAGGAAGCCTGCTATTTTTAGAAACTTACTTATTATTACACAACAAGTATAATAATACATGAAATACAAGTAATACTTAATCAAAATAGACAGAATTTATGATAACCACAGTATAAAGCTTAAATCAGTAAAACATGACATGAACATATAAAACAAGCTAAGACATGATATAAAACAGTTACGTACTCAGTAATCAGATACTTATACACGTATGTATTTATGTAGCATTAGTGATACCGAAGTAGGACTCTCTTCCGTTCTTCTTCTTCGTACACTAGACATAAGGTACGGATTCTCCGTCCTTTCAGTATGGACATTCTTTCCTTATTAGGATTCCCCGTATGCAGCCAACTGTTTTCCCTAGTATATGTATTATATGTTTTGATTGCTTATGTTTAAATAGAATACCTAAAGCCATATACATGCATGACCAGTTTCACCTAGTTATGGAGGTACCATAACCATAACACTAGAGGCACTGGTGTTATGACTTCCCCACGGCGGAGTGATTGCTCATGGCGTCCCTTCAGCTTTTGGCCATATTATTATATTTATCATGTGGGGCGTATGGGTGCATCCTAGTTACATGTTTTCAGCAGATTACTCAGTGTGAATGTGGTATGTGCCTTGCATCCTTCATAAGGAGCTGATCCCTTCTACCCAAAAACCAGTATATTAAATTAGAGGCAGCCCCTCTAATTTGCATGACGAGGTCATCCCTCCAAGTATTCATGCACGTTGATATTTCATGACCTATATTGGCTATGGTAAAAATATGTTAAACAGTTTTTATAAGATAAACATAAGGCTTTTCAAACTATAAAACCAGTTTTTACTAAGTTATACCAGGTTTTCCATGACATATACATTTCCGCTGCTATATGTTTACATGCTTATATTATTTATTCCATGCTTGTATATCCGTGCACTGAGCGTTATGCTCAGCCGTTACTTTCCTTTCCATGTCCCAAAACGGCAAGTACCCAAGGACAGACTCGAGAATTTTGGAGGACATGCATAGGATGGAAGCTTCCATAGACTTCTTCTCCTTTTGCCTTCATATACTTATGCTAGTTTAAGTCTTTTATTCATTTCTTTTACTTTATTATGTTTTGGGCTTATGTTTGGGAACCGATGTTTGATTCCGGTTTACCCTATGGTCATGTATGTTTTACTACATATTACCTTGCATGATTTGATGACACGCCATAATCACGCGTGACATTCCATTCATCAAAATGGGGTGTTACAATTATTGTATCAGAGCCAAGGCTTCGACCTGTAGGCTCTAAAACTTAACCTGTGACTAGTGGGTAGTCACAGGAGCTTCCTAAGGCAACGCTTGTTATTCCACGAATTGATGTTTTCAGCACATTGTTATTTTAACAATGATGTTTTCAGCACCTTGAGGTTTTAACCTTGATGTTTTCATCGATATTGTTTTACTAATATGGATGGACAACCGTCATTCATATTTAGTTATGTGTCATTGTTTCATGCATGATGTTCCTCGTGAATTATGGCTATGTGGACTAAAACCCAGTAGTTCATAATTCGTCACATAAAAATTTTTCTGATAAGCTTTGACAGATGAGTTTCGTTTTTCATGTTTCATGTATCATTGTTGCAGGGATTATGACTAAGTAATGGTTGGTACAGGACTGGCCCTATTTAGTCGCATGTGCTTTTATCGAAACTTTTAACTTTAGGACCGGCCCATAGGCGCCCCTCGCCATGTATTTTGTTTGGGACCGACCCATAGGCGTCCCCTCGCGCATATAAAGGTTTTTATAAACTGCATCATGTATTCATGCATAAAATTTTTCTCATGATTTATAAGCATACAATTTTTTCATGTCCCCTCATAAGTTACGATGTCTTTTATGTCAAGTATGCTTTCACACTATCATGGTTAACTTCAGTTTCATGCTGATTATGTTATACACTCCTTCATGTTAAATTGTTTCATGTTTCTTCATGATAATTTCGTCTTCATGTTGATTACGTCTTACGCCTCTTTTGCTATTTATGCTTTCATGCAAGACATTGTTGGATTTCTTTGAATCCTGATTTCATGATAGTCATGGTTGGTTTTCATTGATCATGCTTTCAGGTAAATCATCATTGAAGTTTGTGTAACCACACTTTAATGTTTCTCTATATAACCAGAGTGATGTCTATGCTAATATTGCTAGGCTATCATGATGATCAGCCCATTTTGGTCTTCAAACCATGTAAAATCATGTCAAAGATCGGCCCATATCGATCATTTCATGTGCATTCCACGTGTACTCCACGTACAGTATTCCATGTGTATTACACGTACCATAATCCATGTGTATTTCACTTACAATACACCATGAGTATTCACTAGTCGATTCTAAATCATCTCATGCGTATTCCATTTGTTGATGTTCTACAAATTATTGATGCCGCTCATAGCTTGGAGATGTTACTAAGGTTGATGCTGCTGATGTTCAGAGACGCTACGAGATGCTGATGCTATTCACAACCTGGAGATACTACAAGATGAAGACAAAGGCGTTAGATCAAAGAAATTGGACGAGAAGATGATTCACCACCAGAAGATTTCCATCAATCAGTGTCCCTAATTCTTAGTTACATGTCACACGTCATTCAGTTGTCGTTTCAGTCATATGAGTGAAGACCGGTACCAGCCGGCCACTCAGCTGAATAGTTACATGAATCACGGTCATGAGAATGACCGTCATGGAACTGACAGACAGGACGATGGTAACCACTAATATGACAGCAACTATCCTAGAAATCGCAACCGAGGCTCCGGTCGCGGACGTGATCAGACATACAAATGATCAGTATTCCAACCGATCCGTCAATTTTGGCATAATAACCTAATATTTGTAGTTCTATTTGTTTCACACCTCGAGACACATGTCAAGACATCAGTCAAGACACATGTCTCATGTATGCTTACAGAAGAGACATGTTAAGACACCAGTCAAGACACATGTCATGCTTATATTTCCCAAGACACGAGTCAAGACATATGACTCACGTCCAATTATGGAACATTTCTAAGAAATTCAGGGTACCCTCCAAGGGTATATCTATTTTGTTGTGCCACGTATTAAACAGGCCATAAGAACTTCAGTACCATGACCGGCGCATCACTGAGAACTGTCATGTTGCCGATGACACTTTCATTTCTTGTTCCCACATCTCATAGATTCATGACCATGAAGGACGCCATTCGTATCACTCATGTATACGAAGGTTTTCCTTTAGACTACTGATAAGATCCAAGCTGCTAACGCATTTCCTCGGACAGATACGAGTTGAATTTAATCCTAATTATGGACTACGAATAGCACACCATGCTACGATTCATGATTATGTACAGTGATTGTTCAGGCTCCTGAATACATGCAGCTTGATTTTCCATCAGGAAAATCTATACAAATTATCTATGCTTACAAGCACGTGCGTTGTTAGCTATTACTGCTACAATATTCTAGCTGTCAGTTAAGACACGACCACTTAGGTCCTTTTACGCATAACCAGTGGATTATTCCAAAATCTTCCCATATACTCTAGAAGAACATTCTAGGAGAAGGACGGTAACATGAGATTATGTGTCGACTACCGTCGATTTTAAACAAATCACCATTCATAACCGTTACTCTCCTCCACGTATTGACAAGATCGGATTCATTTAGGGTGCTAAGCACTTTCTAAGATCGGATTCATGATCATGCTGCCAACAGTGACGAGTTAAAGAGCAGGACATATCCATGACTGCTATTCGTGCACGACTCGGTCATGCTAGATTTATGATTTTAGATTAGTCTCATCAATGCTCCAGCAGCATCATAAGAATGAGTTTCCATGAACTCATAAGCAAATTCATCAGTGTTTTCATTGAGGATAACCTGATTTCCTCTAAGTCTAGAGAAGAACAGGAAGACCATATCTGCACTATGTTGCAAATTCTATGACAAGAGAAATTTTACCCTGGAAATTTTTTCCAATATCAATTCTGTTTGATTACAGTGACACGCTGAATCACATGGGTTGCTACGGTTAATCTTACCATGACTCAGCTTATGCGTAAAGGAGAGAACCCTACACTACATTAGGTGTTCTAGAAAATCCTACGCTAGTAGAAGTCTAGATTCAGAGACTCAGAGTTTCGCATACTCCTATGTATCAAGTTCTATGAAGCAAGATATAGTTACGTTCATATCTACATACCTGTGATACCAACAGGCTAAGGTAGGACACCAACAGACTAAGATGTTTCTCCACCAGCAGAAATTGTGAACAGAAATGGGACAAGATCTCCATGGACTTTGGTTACAAGATTAACGCAAACTCAGAAGAAGCATGATGCTATCTGGGTTATTGCCAACAATTGATCAAGTCTTCGGAATCCTTACATCCGCAAGGATTTCAAAACCAACAGATTGATCGGACATGTTCCAACCAAGGCTCATCCGATCACTTGGTAATCCGTCAGCTAACGGGCCAGACAAAGGTTCGCATATGTGCTCTTTATTTACGTTCACGTTCTTGTTCAAATTTCACGACTTGCTTTCACGCTCACGTTCATGACACTATTCACGTTCATGATTGTATCTTGGGTTACGATCTTACGTTCATTTTCGTTCTGGGAAGTTTTGAAAGAACTTGAGAGACCAGAATCAAGTTTAGTATAACTCTCTATCCTCAGACAGACATTTCACGTCACATTCCACGTCTCACCTTATAGCGTTTGGCGTTACCGCGGTTGTATTCCATGTTCACGATATGTTTCACATGTCATGTTCATTCCACGTTCCTCATATCACGTTCACGATATGTTACACGTATCATTGATCACGATATGTTTGCTCATACTACACTCACCATATCTCCACGTATCACGTTCAAAAATTTTCAAGTATCACGTTCAAGATTTTTCAAGTATGACGTTTCAATATGTCTTGCGCATCGTTGCTAATTATCAGTTAGGCTATATTATTCTGTATCGTCATGTTTCTATTCCCCTTACGTGTTAATTCTTTTTCCCTCGTTCAAATTCAGGGGATCTATCTTACGTTGATAACCATGAACTCTACGTGTCTTCAAGTCAAGGTCAGGTCGACCAGGATTTTCATATGTGTCAAGATCTCATAGAGGAACCGTACCGAGAGGGAGGCCACTTGGAAATGGACAAGTTCATCCGGACTTCTTATCCGTTTTTCTCTTATCAATTAGATATGTCCTTTCAGTCACGTCACGTTCCATGTCCTTTCAAGACATTTCACGTTCCATGTTCCTTCTACCATGTCACCTTCACGTCCAATTATCGTACATACCCTCTCAGTTTGATTCGGGTATGTTTCTCTTTTAGTTACTTTATCTATAATTCGGGGACGAATTATTCTTTTAGGGGGGAAGAGTTATAAAACCCGCATGATTTTACCATGAATAGTACCCTTATGATAGTACGTACATGATTAGAACTTTCCTTTTATAACATGTTTACGTTTTACGAACAAGAATTACAAGTATTACGTACGTGTTATTACACGATAAGTATTTATTACGTATTAAGACACGATAATTATTTCAATAATAATTATAATCACGAACATACGAACATGAAATCATGAACGTAATTAATCACGAGCTAATATTACGTATGTATGTATATTTATTACGAGCACGAATAAATATATTAAGTCACGAACAATAACTAATTAAATCACATAAATTACGAACACGAGAACACACTTATATTTAGTCACGGAAAATGTACGGGTTACCCTTATGTGGGCCCCATACCCGCGGCTACAACAAGGATACATGGGCCAAGCCCATGCAAATTTACTAAACAATGGGAAAAAGGAAAAACATGTTTCATTTTAACAAAAGTTGGAAAATAATAAAAACCCTAGTTCTTCCTTGTGTCTTCTTTGGCCACCGGGTATAAGAACACCAAAGGGGTGTTTCGGTTTTATTTTGGTGTTAGATTTATTGCAAGGATCATTGTGTGTTCATCCTTCTTGATTTCACGTGATAGGTATAAACCCTAACCTCTTTTATTTTATGTTTATGATTTCTAATCACATAAAATCATGAATGTTTTTAATAAACTAATTAAAACAAGATATAAACATGTTTTAATCATGGGGTTATAATCAATTGAGTGTTAAGGGGGTGTCTTGTTGTGGCTGACGCCTAACCGAGCCCCAAGGGGGTCTCGGCTTGGGTTTACTCGCACCACCGAGACCACATGGTCTCGGTTTGGTGGTGATGGTGTCACGGCAGCAGCAAGGGAAAGGAAACCCCGACCTAGGTCATGGTATGGTGATGTTTCGGGTCCGGTTCATGGGTTTTAATCACGGGTCTGGTTCACACATGTTAGATTTAAAACACGGTCCGGTTCATGAGTTATTTTTCAAGGTTTATTATTTTTACAAGTTATATTATTTTTACAAGATTTAAAATTAAATTAGTTAAAGCATGAACATGATTAATTTAATTTACATGACTTAGGTTATTAATTTAATTATTAATTAATGAATTTTAACCTAAGTATTTATCTTTTAATTACACTATATAATTAATTAATTATTAAAACCATGACTTATAATTAATTAATTTCATGACTTAGGTTATATTATTAATAATTAATAATACATGTTTTAACCTAAGTATTTTACCTTTTATTTAATTAAATCATGCTATATTTAATTAAATACTTTAACCTATAGTTTATTTAATTTACATGAAATAATTAATAAACTATACTATATAATCACATGACTTAGAATATTAATCAGAAAAAACTTAAGCTTATATAATTAGCTTAATTATCCAGCTTATATCTAATTATGGAAACTTTCTATTTTTAGAAACTTATTTATTTAAGGCAGCTAATCTATTTATGGAAACTTTCTATTTTTAGAAACTTGTCTATTTTAAGCAGTAATTCTATTTTTGGAAACTTTTTATTTTTTGGAAACATTCTATTTTTGGAAACATTCTATTTTTGGAAACTTTCTATTTTTGGAAACTTTCTATTTTTTGAAACTTTCTATTTTTGGTAACTTTCTATTTTTGGAAACATTCTATTTTAGGAAGCCTGCTATTTTAGAAAGTTACTTATTATTACACAACAAATATAATAATACATGAAATACAAGTAATACTTAATCAGAATAGACAGAATTTATGATAACCACAGTATAAAGCTTAAATCAGTAAAACATGACATGAACATATAAAACAAGCTAAGACATGATATAAAACAGTTACGTACTCAGTAATCAGATACTTATACACGTATGTATTTATATAGCATTAGTGATACCGAAATAGGACTCTCTTCCATTCGTCTTCTTCGTTCACTGGACATAAGGTACGGATTCTCCGTCCTTTCAGTATGGACATTCTTTCCTTATTAGGATTCCCCGTATGCAGCCAACTGTTTTCCCTAGTATATGTTTTATATGTTTTGATTGCTTATGTTTAAATAGAATATCTAAAGCCATATACATGCATGACCAGCTTCACCTAGTTATGGAGGTACCATAACCATAACACTAGAGGCACTGGTGTTATGACTTCCCCACGGCAAAGTGATTGCTCGTGGCGTCCCTTCAGCTTTTGGCCATATTATTATATTTATCATGTGGGGCGTATGGGTGCATCCTAGTTACATGTTTTCAGCAGTTTACTCAGTGTGAATGTGGTGTGTGCCTTGCATCCTTCACAAGGAGCTGATCCCTCCTACCCAAAAACCAGTATATTAAATTAGAGGCAGCCCCTCTAATTTGCATGACGAGGTCACCCCTCCAAGTATTCATGCATGTTGATATTTCATGACCTATATTGGCTAATGGTAAAATATGTTAAACAGTTTTTATAAGATAAACATAAGGCTTTTCAAACTATAAAACCAGTTTTTACTAAGTTATACCAGGTTTTCTAGGACATATACATTTCCGCTGCTATATGTTTACATGCTTATTTTATTTATACCATGCTTGTATATCCGTGCATTGAGCGTTATGCTCAGCCGTTACTTTCCTTTCCATGTCCCAAAACGGCAGGTACCCTAGGACAGACTCCAGCATTTTGGAGGACATGCATAGGATGGAAGCTGCCATAGACTTCTTCTCCTTTTGCCTTCATATACTTATTCTTGTTTAAGTCTTTTATTCATTTCTTTTACTTTATTATGTTTTGGGCTTATGTTTGGGAACCGATGTTTGATTACGGTTTACCCTTTGGTCATGTATGTTTTACTACATATTACCTTGCATGCTTTGATGACACGCCATAATCACGCGTGACATTCCATTTATCAAAATGGGGTGTTACAAACCCGGTGGAGCAACATGGTTTTGACGAGGAGCTTGACCGTTAGGGCCATAAGTTCCCGTTGTTGCAAAAGCACTAGCTTGATCAAACCCCGTGGTTGAACAAGCATAATTTGGATGTGCTCCACCACACAATACAGAAAAATTCTCAACCGCATTAATCGATCCATGAGGACTCTTCCTAATCTCAATCAAAATCGTGTCAATCTTAGAGTCCAATCTAGCAATCTCGGTATTAGATGAATTCACATGAGAAACAAGCGGTGTGTTTCGTGAATATTGCACTCTAGACTTATTCTCAATGATACCCCACGCGTCTCTCGGAGTTTTTCTTAAAAGATTACCACTCGCGGCGGCATTCAACAAATCCTTAAACCTTTCCCAAGCATCTCCAAACGATTCATGCACTTTTTGTTCAAATCTAGTTATTTCATTTTTAAAGTGAGTTGTTTTAGATGGTGGAAAGAAATAATTCATGAACTTAGACACTAAATCGTCCCATGTCAAAATCGAACTCGGTGGTTCCTTTTCATACCAACGCTTAGCGTTTCCCTCGAGCGAGAATGGAAAAAGCATGAGCTTAATCGCGTCATTCAGCACATCTCTAAACTTGAGAGTCGAGGTGATACAATGAAAATTCCAAATGTGAGAATGCGGGTTATCCGTCTCATTGCCTTGAAATTGGTCGGCACGAATAAGTGATAAAAGACCTGTCTTAATCTCATAATGATCTGCCAAAATAGCCGGTACAACTGTTGCTTCCCCGTACCCTTCGGTGGGTGCACGAAGCAATTCCTCTATTGTTCGGTTATCGGCCATCTCTACAACAACTGGAGGAAGCTCGGGTTCCACTACTCGTTGTTGACGATTTCTATTTCTACGAGGAATGTTTTCAAGTCTATCGTGATTAATCAAAAGTCGATTAGAACGTAATTGCATAAACCAAAGTAACGAGAATTTAGAGGGTTGAATAAAAGAAAATAGATTAGAAGAAGATTATTTTTTATTTGGTATTGCTCAATCAAAGATTGATAAAAACAAGGAGTAAGGATAATTACTATGGAAGTAAACTACCCTCTGTCGACTTTGAAACATAGGTGAAAAACTAAACGTCTCGAGGTTCAATAAGTAAACAACGACAAAAATAAAGTTTAATACTAGTTGAGTTGGCAAACCAATAATCGGTCGTCCCTCTCAATATACGCACAAGCAAGGGGGGAAACGAGGTGGCACAAAGCACTTAAAAACCTTTTTCCTTAGACGGTCTTTTATAGCTCGTCGCCTTATACCCACCTTATAGTTTGTATAAATCGAGTTCAAACTTTTTATTAGTATTTATCTATTTTGCCTTTATTTTTTGTTTTGGATTCGAATACAATAGCTAGGTGATGAAATCCCAACTAAGGTTTGCGTTTTCACGCTTTTGGAGGTAGGTGAATTTATTGTTCTACATAATGCAATATATTAATAACAAAAAACACGAAAAACGATATTTATTATATATATGTAGAAAAATAACAAAACTTTCCAAGGACGGAAAGGGTCTTCAAATCAACGATCAACAAATCGCCTCGAAAGAAGCGTACACAATTTCCCCGGCAGCGGCGCCAAAATTTTTGATGTGTGGGAAACGTGTCGGTGTATTTAATATAATACGTTATAGAGCAAATTATATAAAATTACCTTTATGAAAAAGTAATAGTCTAAAATTAGCTAAAGACGAATTAATTAACACGAGAGTGATCCCGGTTTGTTGTACACGAAGAAATTGTGAATTTGAGACTTCGTTTTGAACTGGACAATCGGTTTGGATTGTTTTCGGTTATTATCTAAAATCATATCTTTTAAACCTAAAGTGCATGAATCGTCTACCCAAATTTAATCTAAAAGACAAACTAAAACTCTATTATTTTTTTTACTTTCTATTGAAACAAACTATTTAAACAAAATTATTAAAACAAAATTATTAAAACAATATTTAAAACTATATTAATTTTAAATGTAATTAAATATTTATTATATTTTTTTTATTTAATTTAATCTAAATAACTTTAGCTAAAATATAATAAACATTGTATTATAAAAAGTAATTAAAATTTTACCAAACTTTATTAAAATTATAATGTGAACAATAGACAAAACATTTAACTATTAAAGGCAGTTCAAATATGTAAAATATATTAAAGACGTGTTACAGTGTTCAAACAAAATGAGCTCACAACTCAAATGGTAGAGATGTTGGTGTTGAACCTTGAGGTCAAGGGTTCGAGTCCAATGGGGGACAATTTTTTGATATTATTTTTGGAAATGTATAATGAACTTTTACTGTATCAATTTTGACAATAGTAAAAATGTAATGGTAAAACTATATAAACAGTAAACGAATTAAACAATCACAGTACAGTATAAAATCAACAACTTAATCAGACATAGTAAAATACACACGCATCATTTAAATGCAACAAGAAAATCTATTGAACAAAATTAACTAATGCAAAATTTGTGAAACACAGCAAGCATAAAGTAAGGACCAGATTATGAAGGCAAATAGATAACGCATCAAAAAGAAATATGTGTAACAGACCTCAATCTAAATCAACAACAAAGATTTAAGCAGCAACCAATATAAAGTCCACATCATTTATAATAACACAGCTCTAAATGAATCCAATCAAAACATTCAGAACCAAACACCACAATACTAAGATACTGGCCATGATTTACAGTAAAATCAAAAAGCAATTGAAGTCTCTAATAGCAAATTATATAAAATCAAGTAGCAAATCATATTCAGTTAGCACTTATTATAAACACAAAAAAAACTAATCAGCAGACAAACTTCATAACTAGCAGATTCAAACACGCAGATTCTAACTCCTAACTATGAAATTGTTATCAAGTTATCAAGTACTCAAGCTCAAAGCAAAGTAATACATACACTTGATTCTATAGAACGTACACTAACACAATCCACAAAAACAAATGCAAATATCACTCAAAAATCATAATCATTAAACCAATCCAACACAACAGTCAAGTAATCCTAACCAGACAGATTCAACAAAAGACAAAATTAACCAAATATCAATTTATACTAAAATTTATAAAATAAGAAGCGCTTAATCATTATTTGATGATATCCTTTGATGACGAAGAACGATGTTGAACTGTCTTATCTAATACAACATCAAAGAAATTCGACCACCACCGAATAACACCATAGAACAATCTGAATCAGCAGCTTTATATGTCTCGAACCATTAATATCAAACCACAAATATTTATGAACCAATAGTTGTTTTAAGTCTAACCAGTGGGTTGAACTTTTCCCCTTATTCTCTCTTTAATTATTCAATTAAGCTATGAATAAAGCTTAAACAAATAATAATCCATTCATAATGATAATTATCAATTAAAATTGCAAGATTATTTAATAAAATAACAATAGTAAATCGAAAACTGAAGAAACTGAGAATCAAAATTTTATTACTTCAATTAAAACATTACAAACTTTATAAAATGAAAAATTACAATTCCTAACTATAAATAAACATTATAATAGTACAAGAATAAAAGGGTTGATTACATGATTTTTTGAGGGGGTATTTATAGGAGAACCCGAGGGTGGGTTGTTGATGAAGAAGTGATTTGTGGCCATTAGATCAAGCATCTCTGATTCTCTATCCATTCGGTTTTCATCCAAGTGTGGATATTAGCCTTTGTTCACTCGGATTGCCAACCTGGCTAAACCTGTGCTTCTTTGGTGCTGATTTGGCAAGTAATGATTGGATCAATGATTGGTGGCAGTCAAATCCACCAATTAGAGTTGAGATATGACGCCTCAATTAGCCACGTAGGAGCATAGTACTAAGAATCTGAGGGCTATACACGCGCCCTTCTTGTCCTGAATCTTTTGAATTTCATGCCCGAAGGCCACTTGCTGGCCTATTAGAGAAACCCCCAAATATCTAGGGTTCATATGCTGGTGGCGAGTTCTTCCCTGTTTTCCTTTTCTTCATGTTTCTCTTTCTTTGTTTTATTTTTTGTATCGAATGACTTTGTTGACCAAAAAGAGCATATAACTCTTTCTTTTCACCATCACTTTCTTTGATCTCTTGGGCCTTGATATGGATCTTTCAAATAAATAAATTTCCACGTCTCAATTGATGCTTTGGGCTTTGGGATCCAAAAGTTATGCAAATAACTTCATTCGTTGCTTTTTATTGTTGTGTTGGGCTTTTGCCAAACTTGGTCCCCAAATGTACACTACTTCCATCCGTCTTATGTAAATATGGGCTTTTGATTTGGGCCAAGATGATAGCATAACATATTAATGGGCTTTTAGGCCCATTTAGCAAATGTGGGACCCAATTGGCCCAATAACTTCATTAAACTTGAATCCTTGAATAAAAACGATCCCGACTTTTGGCTTACAGTGAAATCTTCAAACTCGTGTCGATTTTTTTCTGTTTTTGTGAACTTGGTACCTACACACATGAAACAACAAAACAAAACATATACAAGGCCATATTCATAAGTTTTATGCATTTTAAGTCTATTTAATGATATAAATGATATGAGTAATTACACTCATATCATGACTTTTTAAGAATTTTCTTTGATTCGAAATTTATTGTGTGGCTTTTTTCTTTCGATCGTATGTCGACCATCGAGAACTTAATAAGCCGTTCTTGATGATACCAGCTGCACACAAGAAGTGATGACTTGTCATAATCCTTTGTTTCTTATTGTCCTTATCCTTGATGCATTTATTCCATCATGATCATTAAGAAATTTGTACAAACTACGAATTTTGTTTTATTCCCTCGTGCTAATGCTTGTATACTAATTGTTGATCGTATTTCATTTCGTAATCGTTTGCTATTTTGTTACCTTCTGGAAACTAGAAACTGTCACGTGTTTATCATTTGATACCTTAATCACTTACTTGAAATTTCTAAAGATTGTTACAAATTTTTAAGAACGTTTTACACATTTTATCAAATGTTTAAATTACCAATATATCTGTTTCAAATTTAATGTCGGATCTAAACATCATATTAGATATATTTACCTAGTGTTTTAAAGGATATCAGGCTGTGTCTTTTAAAGTAATTGATTTTATCATACTTTACCTTCAATATAATGAAATTATTAAATTAATTTATAATTTCTAACAATGATTCTAAATAACTTGGAAAAATATAAATTTTCTCTAATGGTAACGATAAACCTGAGTTTCTAACAGAAATTGCATGCAGTCATCCAAAAGTTTTTAAGCCGATCAGGATAACTATTTTGAATTATTCTACTTTTGCTTTGAAAATCTTGATCAAGAGAAAAAAAAGATATAGCAACAGCCTACTTACTAAATATAGATAGTTTTATTTTAAATCACTACACCTTGTAAAATTTTCTTTTAATCAAGTAAATTTTTAAACTGAATTTTAAAGTAATACCAAAATCCTAAACAACTGATTGTGACAGCTTGTATTTTAAATGATCTTATGTAATTCATTTTTCCTTTTAATTCTCTTGTAACTAGATTGTTACGTTTTAAGATTGTCATGCTTACAATTTGCGCGATTCGCGATTCCTTGTCGATTATCAATCTTGATTCATCTTAACGCACTTTTTCCGTTTAAGCAATTCTTGTGTTCATTCCATCTCTATTTTTCCACACTGGAAGGTCATTATTCTAATCCGAGTTTGAAATTTATTCGGAGAAGAGTTCAGAAACTGAAGCATATTGAATTCCAATTGTTAAGGTTCGCCGTGGTGCAGAAATTACCTGGGAAGCAATGAATTCGTTCTACACTTTGTACCCCCTCTTGTTACATCTTTTACTGTTTCCAGGAGAACCCTGAGGGACCAGAGTTCTTTTAGGGGGGATACTGTAAGAACTCGTACTTTCCTGTATTATTTTATTCTTTTATTCGTGTTTCTTGAACTTTCCTATGTATTACGTTTTCTTGTATTCTTATATGTAAATCCTGAGATCGTGATAATTTTAATAAATTATACTTTTCAAGTATTTTCTGATCATTCGTAAATACTTTATCTGGAATTATAAAAATTTTATTTTATTTTTCCATATTTATTTAAATAAAAGTTTTTGATTTAAAATCCTCCGCGTGCGTTTTACAACGAGTTTACTCGAAATCAATGTACAACGAGAATTCCTAGTGATCGCGATACCGACGGATGCCCAAAATTTTACATTTTATTATCGATTGTTTCGATAATTAATATTTTCAATGATTTCTTTTTAATTACGTATTAAGTCATGTCGGGTAATAAGTGTGAAAACACTTATCCTTTCACATTTAAAACAAGTAAAAACGAGACCAAAACGTGTATTTAATGTCGTAAAAGTCAGAATTATGCGTGGTTTGTGTTTTTATTGTGTTTTAGGACAAAAATATGAAAATGGAAGAAAACACGGGCTTTCACGGGCTTATATCGAAGAAAAAGACAAAAGACGAAGTCAAAAGATCAAAAGTGCAAGAAGAACGGAAGTCAATGGCCTATTCTGAAGATTTATCGAAGAAAAAGTCTAAATACGGAAGTTTAACGAAATCAAAGAACCAAATCTACTAAAAGAAGAAAACTAGAAGACGAGTTCATTTTATTTATCGACAAATCCCGAGACAAAGTCGAGAATGACGAGTTTATTGTCAAGACGAGAAGACAAAAGAAAGAAAGAAAGAAGCACAATCACCAACCACTCCTCCAACTATATAAACACTATTTTCCTTCATTTTTGAAGAGTCTAGTTATTTTTATTAGGTTTTAGGAGTAATACTTTCTCTCTCTGATTTTTCTTTCATTTTCTTAATCTTTTAAATCTTTAATCTTGTATTTGAATCTTCAGTCTTCATCTTTAATTCAAGCTTATTATATATTTCTCATTCTTTCTTTCCTAATTATAATATATTGTTTTGATTTGGTTAATCATGTAGTTTGCTTAATCATGTTGATTGTTTGATTAATTTGTTTATGTGATTGTTCTTATTGATTTGGAGTGTTTGATGTTTTAGTTTATTGTGATTTTTAATTAATTAGTGTTTAGCTTATTTTTTTATTAAGTGGGTTTGATAGTTTAATATTTTTAAAAGTTGATTTTAAATATTTTGCCTATTTGGTGTTTTTATAATTTTTATTAGCGTTAAGTGCGGCTTATTTTAGAAATTAATTTAGCTTAATTTTTGGCTTATTTCTTAGATTAATTTTGCATATTTTGGCTTATTTTTATTCCCTTTTTTTTATCTGTTTGTTGCGTCTGTTTGTTTTGAACAAACTTTCGTAAGAGGGTTTATACCTTTTCTCCGAAAGTTCTGTTTAAAACTTCTTTACGAAAGTTACTATAAATATTTTCTCCGAAAGTCAGTTTTAATATTTTTCCTACGAAACTCATATTTTGTTAAGAAAGTTAAAATAAAAAAATGTGTTAAGAAAGTCACTTAATAAATAAACCTACAAAAGTTATTTTTTTTAATTTTTCTTCGAAAGTTATTTGCTACGAAAGTTGCCAATTATAAAAAGTTACGAAAGTTTATTAAAAAAATAAACTTACGAAAGTTAGATTAAAGTAATTACGAAAGTTAAGTAAATAAAAAAGAGTTACGAAAGTTACTATAATAAAAGAACTACGTAAGTTTCTTGCTAAAATTCCTACGAAAGCTTCTTACTAAACACTCCTACGAAAGGTTAGAAAATTTTTAGTTACGAAAGTCGGTGATAAAATATAGTTACGAAAGTTCTCATTTTCTATTTCAATTTCCCACCAAAATCATGTTGTCCATGGGGATATATTCTAACATTTAGTCCGTAGTCGATTTAGTTTTATCTGAAAGTCGTTTTTAGTTTTATTCTGAAAGTCAGATAACTTTAATTTTATTTTTCGTCAAATTTTAGTTTTAGTATTATATCAAAAAGTTTTAATTTTAATTTTTATTAAGTACCCGTTTTAATATTTGTCTCGTTTCTTTTTAAAATAGCTTTATAATCCAATTTTTTCATTTTTTATTAAGTAAGTTTTATTTTTAATTCGAAAATTATTTTTATTTTTACTTTTATTTTTATTAATTGTTTCTTTTTAATATTTGTTTTAATATTCGTTTAATATTGTTTTAATTTTTAGTTTATTTCTTATACTTTTCATATTTACTTTGTTAATTAGTTATAGATAACGACATTTTCCTTTTTATCACCAAGGACAACTGAGTCGCACTTTTAACCGGAGATTAATTCGATTAGACCAATTTCAAGAACCAAAAATCTGGTTATTAACCAGATTGCATTTTATTCAGAGAATCAAGGTTAGATTTCCCTCTTTTATTTTTATATTTATGTTTAATAATTTTATTGTTTATTTTACAAGTAGAAATAGATAATCTAAAACTCCCCCTTTTAGTTACCAAAAACGATAAGTCCACCCTAAATCGTGATCAATTCGAATTGAATCGAGTACGAAAAACATATAAAAAAGAACCATATTAAAATGGGGAAATCATATAATCATATTTATGATGCATTGTAACTTTTGAAAAGTATTATTACGAAACCCGAGCCCCGTAAATATTTTCAAAATTGACTAATAGTCATTTTCTACCCTTTAAACTATTCATTGTTTTTAAGTCCAAAAATTTCAAAACTTGGCAAATTTGGCCCTAACTCTACACCATATATAAACTCATTTTCTAACCAAAAAACGTACACAACACAAGTTTATAAAAATCAACTCATCTCCTCCCACCCCTCCTCTTGTTTGCCGCCACCTTCAACCACAAGAACACCCTAAAACATCATCATCTATCATGAATTAAGCTAAACAAAAATAATACCCTACCTTAGAATTGAAAGATGATTCTATCTATACAAGAATTTCACACATTCATCAAGTTTTCATAATTTTATTATTTTGTGGTTTGAAAGTGTTTTGATCATCATGCATGTGATGATCTTGGTAAGATTATCTTGTTTGGATCATAAAAAGGTTTATTTTTTATCTTTGATTTTTTATAAAATTTGACATACAAGTGTTTTAGGAGTGTTTGGTTGAGAGGTATGATAGTAGGATGATTATAGAGGTGTGAGAATGGTTAGAATTAGTGGGAAAAATTGATTTGACATGATTTTCTAAAGCATATATTACATCAGTGGGTTTAGGCTGATTTTTCGTGGGTTTAAGATTTGAGATAGGCTGAGATTATTTGATATTTTTGTAGATTTTCCGAGACGCACGTTTTGGTATAAGATAGTGCTTCTAACTCATTACGAGTCAAAAGTTATGCTAGTTTTAGTATTCGTGTACCGGGAGACGCAAATCGGCACAATCCGAAATTATGGCTGATCTTGGGTCGACTCTCGGGGAATTTAGGCTTGGTTAGATAAATGCTACTACTGGTTTTCAAAGTTTATAAACCTAATATGATGAGTCTACTAGTGGGTTTAAAAGTCGGATTGTCAAAATAGCACTTTTAAAGTGGTCTAAACGGTTTTATAAAACAAGTATACAATTCTGTCCCAAATTTTAGGGTCGAGTATAGTGTCGAGATGATGGGTTTTAAAGTGTGAACTTTGTCTCAAACTTTGGTAAGGTCTTATACAGGTTATAAGTGACCTTGACACCAATTTTCATCTAAATCGGACAAGTCTAGATAGGGTAGATCGGTGTGTACATTCGGAGTGTACTTGCTGATTTGTATGTTGGACACGTAGTTCAATGCTCGTATGGCGTGAGTATGAGTATTCACTATTGGACATGGTGACTTACTCAAGTGCTTAGTCATTATATAAATGACTTAGCTACTGGTCCGAGTAAGGTAAATGAATAGTTTGACTTGTGTTGACTTGGCTTCGTATGACGGGTCAATTTCAAGTATACAAGTGTTTAAACGGGTAGTGTTGGATAAATGGGTTAGTATGAATTCATTTGGTTCGTGTCAGTGGTTTTGAAATATGAATACTTTGAAAATATTTAAAGTCTTATTATACTTGAAATACAACGATATTTGAGTTCGAGTCTTAACGCGCGCCTTATTGTAATAAGTTGCGGTTTTCGTGTTTCCCGGGCATCCATATCGTCGGTGATCGTCTCACTACCATTGTTTCTACTTAGTTGCTGAGTACCATGACTGACTTACCTCGTGGCTAAGATGAGTTCATAGCGCCTTTTTACTTGTACATTGTTTCTAAACACGGGGTGAGATTTTACATGGTAGAACACAACTAATTAGAAATTGTATGCTATCCAGAACTTGTATGCTATCCAGAACGTGTATGCTTTACAGATGAATTCAATGGTATTATTGCTTTTTAGACGTTAGCCTTGAGTTTCCTCTCATGATCATGAACCGTTAATTGTCCTGTATGCTTTGCGCTAAGCGCGAATGTTGTGGGTGGATCCATCGGGATTGACAATCCCCGTCCCGATTACCTTGACGCACTTACATTTGTTTATACTTGAGTATTTAGGCTTAATACTCCCTAGAGGAACTTACATTGAGTTAAGCTTCGGTTCATGAGACTAAACAGCAATAATATACATCGTGACTATGGACAATGTACATAGTTATCCCCCCCCATTACTTGTTTTACAAATTATATTGTGTTCCACACCTTTACTGCTAAACCTATGAATATCACTCAACTTTATGTTGACGATTTTACATGTTTAATCTCAGGTATAATTACTTAGCTTTGCTTGGATGGGAGCCCGCAGGATATTATCGCAGCTTGGAGATTTCAGTGTATATTTCAGCTTTGGGTTTTATCTAAAATTTGTCAGAAGATTATCTGTATTTTTGGTAATTTAAGTGTTATAAATCATGATGAAATAATAAATCTTTCCGCATATAAAACTCTAGGACCTATGTTTAAAACTATGATATTTTATGATGTAACGTACATGTTTTTATTACGTCAACTTTGTGTCAACAATAATACATTGTTTCTTGTACCATGACGTGTTACCCCCTCGTTGACGAGTTGTTCCGTGTCAGATTTTGGGGGTCTCACACAGGGGGTATACTCATCCTGTTGTGCCTCGTGTGGATCAGGCCACTAAAACTTTCAGGTACCCTCACTGGCGTATTACTCATGTTTGGACACGTATATCCACGCTCATAAAAGACGTCGTTCGTATCACCCATGTGTACAAAGGCTTTCCTTTCAGTTTGACGACAATCTCCATTCTGCTAACGCACTTCCCTTGGACATGTGCGAGTTCGATATGATTATGAGTATGGAATGGTTAGTAGCACATCGCGTTACGACTGATTGCCATTCATATCGAGTCATAATCGGCGATATTCAGGCTCCTGAATTTATTCATCATGGTTTTCTACCATGAAAATGGGTACAAATTATTTCGGCTTTACAAGCACGTGCCTTATTATCCATGACTACGAAGATGTTCTGGCTACCATTTATGACGTGATTTTTGAAGTTCCTAAATTCATGATCAGCCGATTGTTTCAGAGTTTCTGAATGTATTTCCAGAAGAACTTTCAGGAATACCTCCTATCCACAAGGATAAGTTGACATTGAACTTGTTCCTATAGCTGAACCTGTCTCTTAAACTCCTCATCGCATGGCTCTCATTGAGTTAAGGAGTTGAAATATCAGCCGCAAGAATTACAGGAACGAGGTTTTATTCGCCCGAATGTATCACCATGGGGTGCAATAGTTCCGTTTGTCAGGAGAAGAATGGTAGCGTGAGATTAAGCATCGACTACCGTAAACTAAACAAGATCACAATCCAAAATCGTTAACCTCTTCCACTTATTGATAACGTGTTTGATCAACTACTAGTGCTAAGCACTTTTCCAAGATCGATTTACGATCAGGCTACCATCAGTTGCGAGTAAAAGAGCTAGACATGACTATTTTTTGCACATGTTATGGTCATTGGGAATTTGTGGTTATGCCTTTTGGTCTCACGAATGCTCCAGCTGTAATTATGGACTTGATGAAACGAGTTTTCCATGAATTCTTAGACAAGTTTGTCATTATTTTCATCGATGACATCCTGATTTTCTCTAAGCCTAGAGAGGAACACGAAGATCATTTTCCCGCTATGTACAGATTCTACGACAGGAGAAATTATATACTAAATCTTCCAAGTATGAATCTTGGTTGATTAAAGTGGCATTTCTGGGCCACATTGTCTTAGCAGAAAGGATTACCATGGATCCGGTGAAAGTGGAGGCTATCACCAAATATCCAAGACCGACGTATGTGACTGAAGTACACGGCATCTGAATTTGTTGGTTACTACCGCAGAACTGTTGGAGGTTTATCACGATTAGACTTACCATGACTAAGCTTACGCGTAAAGGAAAAAATCCTACACTAAATTATGTGTTCCAGAGGATCCTACGCTAAGAGAGGTCTAGGTTACCGAAGCTCATAGTTTTCCAATTTCTATCTATCCAGGTTCTACAAAATGTATCATGATTTCAAACCACATCTTGGTGGAGCGGTATGAAACAAGATGCAACTATGTTCATATCTAAATGCCTGACATGCCAGTAGGTTAGGATAGAACGCTGACATTCTAGTGGTTTATTACAACCATTAGAAATTTCTGAACGGAAGTGGGACAAGATCTCCATGGATTTTGTTAATGGACTACCGCATGCTCAGAAGAAGCATGATGCTATCTGGGTTGTTACAATCGACCGTTTGACCAAGTCTGTGTTTTTCCTTCCATCTGCCAGGATTTCACAGTTATCAGATTATTAGACATTTTCTAGCAGAAGATCGTACGATTACACGGCACTCGTTCAGATCAGGTCCGATAAAAATGCACGTTCGCATTCATTGTTCGTGTTCACGTCCTAGTTCCATCTCACGATTTGGTTTTCACGTTCATATTCACGTTCATGACCGTGTTTACGTCCGTGTTATTAGTTCATCTCACGAGTTACGTCTCACGTTCACGGTCACGACTTGGTTTACGTTCATGTTCTCGTTCATCTCACGATTCACCTTCCACGGCTCATTCTGGGAAGGGTTGGAGAAAGTTTGGGAAACAAGACTTAAGTTTAACACAGCTTTCCACCCTTAGGCAGACGTTTCACGTCATGTTTCACGCCTCGCTTCGTATAGTTTGGCATTACCTCCTCAGTTATCACACGTTCACGATATGTTTCAAGTATCACGTCCACGATATGTTTCACATATCACATTCACCCTATGATCGGGTTTCACGTTCATAATTTTTCATGTCTCACGTTCGTAACTGTTCACGTATCACATTCCCATTATGTCTCTCGTATCATTTCTCAGAGGCTACTAATATCATTCTTTTCATGTTAGTTTGTATCGTGTCGTTTCAGGTATTTTGTTCGTTATTCTTATTCACTCGGTCAGATTCGGAAGGGTTTATCTTAAGTTGAAGAACCAGAAACTAGTCTAAATCGTCAAGACAAGGTCATAAAGACCAAGAATTTTCCTTTCGTCAAGATCCCTTGGAGGAACCATCCCTAGCAGAAAGCCACTTGGGAAACGAAGGAGTCCATCTGGATTTCTTATCCTCAATCCCTTACATAATCAGGGTTGTTCTTTTCAGCCACGTCACGTTCCATGTTCTCTTCAGCCACGTCACGTCCATGTTCTTTTCAGCCATATCATGTTTCTAATTCGAGGACGAATTATTCTTTTAAAGGGAAAGAGTTGTAAAACCCGCATGAAAGTGCATGAAAATACCATTAAATAAAAACTTTTAATAAATAAGTTATTCACGATAATTAAATACGAATATTAATTATGACACGACAAGGTATGACGGGAAATTAAAAATCATAAACACACGACAAGTATTACGTATATTATATAATTAACGACAAGTATTCATGTATTATAAATAAATCACGACACGACATAACACGGAAGTTAATCACGAAGTTACGACACACGAGATATATAAATAAAACACGAAAACACAAAATATATACTTTAAGGGGTGTTGTGGCAGGCCTAAAAAGAAAAGAAACAAGAAAGGGCCCATAGCCCCGCACATTTGTGAAAATTAACAATACAGTGAAAAACATTTCTTTCATTTTATCAAGTTACATAAAATTTACAAAACCCTAGGGTTTGTGTGTTCTTTGGCCGCCGGCAGAAAAAAAGGGAGAAAAGGGGAAAACCATTTGAGCTTTGATTAATCCAAGTATTCAAGTATTGACCGTGTTTATTAGTCATAAATCATCACGCATTCGGTAACTATTTCATCTGTATTTTCTTTATTTCAAGATCAATTAATAAACAATTGTTTAATTAAGAACATGTAGATTTGTTAATTAAAAACAAGGCTTGAAACGGGTTCGTTTGGTTGTTTAGACACGAAAACCAAGAACCCCACCCTTGGGGTTCTCTTGGTGGGAATTATAAACCCACATCCGCCAGCCTTAAGGCTTGGTGGCTGAGGTCTTTGGTCAGCCGCAAGCAGCAGAAACCCCAGTGAGGTGTTTTGTTAGGTCGGTGGCAACCGAGAGCACTGCTCTGGGTGGGAACTTAGGAGAAGCAGTGGCAACGCCACTACTGTCAGTAGGAAGCAGAAAACCAAACAGCCGTCTGCCTTGTGGAAGTGGCTATTTCAGGGGCACATGGGGAAGGGAACACAGCCGGTGGCTGTGATGTTTGTTGTTGGTTCGTGCAACCGAGCCCAAGGGGTCTCGGTGGGCTAGTGTTTGAGGCTCAGCTAAAATATCAAGGGGGTGTTTGGTTATTAATATTTTTGGCTAAATTATGTGGGCACTAATATTATTAAATTGTCAAGACATGGTAAAATTAATCATAGTATAATTTAATTATATAAATCAAAGACTTGGCCTAATTAATTATTTATATTTTAACCATGGTTTAGTTAAATTAATTATGTTTTAATTTAATTATACAATATTCAAGTTATGGTAAAGTTTTATTAGGATATAAATCATGCTTTATTAAATAATAATCACATTATAAATCATGTTATCTTATTAATTAATAATCATTATGTTATGCTAAGGTATTTAATTGTATAAACTTTACTTTATTACCATTTAATGAATCATGACTTATAAAATATGTTCACTAAGCTTCGGCTTATATTATATACTTATTAAACCAGCTTATTACTATTTATGAAAACTTTCTATTTTTGGAAACTTATTATATATGAAAACTTTCTATTTTTGGAAACTTACTATTTTTGGAAACTTGCTAATTATGGGGACTTACTTTTTTATGGAAAGTTACTATACATGGAAACCTGCTATTATTAGAAAGTTACTAATTATGGAAATATCAAGTATAATAACACATGAAACATAAAATACATTAATCAGGAACACATGAAAAGTATAATACTAAGAAAAACACGATTAACCATGAACAAGTAAAACAAGTAAAGAGCAAGTAACACAAGTCAAGAACGAGTAGAACAAGTCAAGAACAAGTCAACTAAACTAAGAACCAGTAATTTATACATGAACAAACAACTCATATACATCATTTATCATGTAGCTTACGTGAAGTCCTAGTAGGAGTTTCCATCTTTTCATCTTTCATCGTTTACTGGAGATAAGGTACGGATATTCCGTCTTTCAGTAAGGACATCTCTTTCTATGCATGATTAAGATTCCCCGTTTGCTGCCATCTGTTTTCCCCAGTTTTCATTTCATAAAAAATTTCATTGTTTGCCATGCTATCATTTTAAATTGCCTGAGCTATATACATGCATGACCATGTCCACCTAGTTATGGAGGTACCATAACCATGAAACTTAAGGCATCGGTGTCATGACTCTTCCGTGACAAGAGTGATTTCTCGTGGTGTCCCTTCAGTATACATTGGCCATTATTATTATTATCATGTGGGGCGTATGGGTGCATCCTAGTATATGATTGCAGGTTTAAAAGGTGATTGTTGGTGTGTGCTCTATATCCATCACATTGGAGTTGATCCCTCCACCCAGATTATTATTTATTAGATGTCACCCCTCTAATAGCATGACGAGGTCACCCTCTATGTATTCATGCACGTTGATATACATGTTATGATTTACATGAGCTCATTGGCATTTAAATTTCTTTGCATGCATGAACAGAAGACTTTTCAGTATAAACCCATGAACATAAGACTTTTCAGTATAAATCCATGATCATAAGACTTTTCAGTATAAATCAATTTTTAAAACAACTTCCAGGTTTTCTAGGACATACACATATTCCGTTGCTTTTCATGTCTTTTGCTTATGTTTCAGTATTTATTATCAGGTCATATATCCGTTCTCTGAGTGTATTACTCAGCCGTATTTTTCTTTCCATGTTCCATACGGCAGGTACATAAGGACAAACTTAAGCATTGAGAGTACGTGCATAGGACGGAAGCTACTTTAGCCTTCTTCCTTTTTACGCATTTTAAATACTTATGCTTTGATTAGACAAATGTGTTAATGCAAAGCAATACCTAAAAACATTATTAGTGTTAACTAATCTTTCTTAGTTTTGATCACGACAAATTAAAAAGATATTTATCGTCCAATACAATCATAAGACGAATTATTTGACAAACACTATCATCAAGGTAATAATCATTTAAGTATTGCCTTAACATATCTTAATCATGATTAGTGATCATAAAAGTGATTAATCCTAAACTTACATTTTGTTAAACGTAACAAAAGATTTTTTAATGAACTTTCTTTTTAAGAAAATGTTTTACTAAAATGGAAAATATAAATTTGAATATGGCATATTCCAAATGTCATAGGAATATCCTTTAAAGGTAAAAACTTACCTAAGATATTACTTGCCCACTAAAAGACAAAAGGGAGCAGAGTCTATGAGCACGGTCCCTTAAAGGGCTATACGGATCCTTAGCGATAAGGAACCGCAGGCATATTTAAGGCACCACGCTTAGAGAGCCGTTGGCCTTTGTCTCCTGTAAATAGTGGATCAAACCTGCATTTCCCACAACCCTTTTTGGACACTCTTTCTTCCATCTTTCTCTTTACTAATTCCTAATCATTTGTAAATGATCACTTAATAGGTTAAGTATGTTTACTTATGATTATCCCCTTGATCTCCTTCTTTACCTTGTCCAATGAGAAGATCACTCACACACTTATGATGTGATTAAAGATGAAGCCTTGATGAAGATCCTCTGCAAAAATCTAGTGATATTAATCATTTGTTTTCATTTGAGTCTTGTATAGATCTAATGTATTTGTAATTACATGGATCTAATCTTGTGTAAATCCATTATATATGTGTATACTTGGATTTGTGTTGTGTAGATCCAAGTTACATGTGTATACTTGGATATGTGTTTTATTGACTTGTAATTGGAATGAGTTGTGAGTTCTCACTAAACTTCAAAGTGATGTAGTTGTGTCTTGTGAAGTTCTCACTAAACTATAAAGTGATGTGGTTGTGTCTTATGAGTTCTCACTAAACTCTAAAGTGATATAGTTGTGTCTAGTGAAGTTCTCACTTAGCTTCAAAGTAAAGAGTTGTGAAGATTGGTTCTACCTTTCGATTAGAACTCGACATCTAGCCTTGTGTTGTTAAATGGTGAAGTAGGCAACGTTGTGAAGATTGGTTCTACCTTTCGATTAGAACTCAGCATCAAGCCTTGTGTCGTTAAATGGTGAAGTAGGCAACGTTGTGAAGATTGGTTCTATCTTTCTATTAGAACTCGACACCAAGTCTTGTGTCGTTAAATAGTGAAGTGGGCGACGTTGTGTAGATTAGTCCTAGCTAAGATTAGATCTCGACATTTAGCTTAGTGTCGGAAAATAATGTCAGTGACGTTGTAAGGTTTTCTCCGTCAAGAAGGAAGCTTGTGGATGTAGTGGAAATCTCTAGTAAGGTGTACTCAAGGAGTGGAGTAGGAAAGAAGATAGAGCTTCGTTGCCGAACCACTATAAATCTTGGTGTCTTCCTATTAGGTTGCTTCTTTCCTTACTCTTTACCATATTTACTATCATATCATTCACATCTATCACTTGTCATTGTTAATGCATTAGAATTGAACCTAATCATTATGCAACTAGCTTTCAAGTAAAAGGTAGTTTTGAGACAAACCTAATTGAAAGGAATTTTAATTAAGACATAAACCACAAAGAAACTATTCAACCCCCCCCCCCCCCCCTTTCTAGTTTCTACAATTGGTATCAGAGCGATGGTCACTCAAGGTCTTTGAAGTATATTGTAAAACCCGCATGTTTTTACCATGAATAGTACCCTTAAGATCGTACGTACTAGATTAAAACTTTCCTATTATAGCATGATTACGATTAAGTGTTAGGATTTTACGTATTACGTACGTGTTAGAACACGATAAGTATTTACTACGCATGAGCACGCAATAATTATTTGACAATAATTAATCACGAACATGCGATCATGAAATCATGAACGTAATTTAATCACGAGCTAATATTAATTACGTATATATATATTTATTACGAACACGAATAAATATATTAAGTCACGGTTAATATTTAACGAGAACACGTAAAACACGAACACGAGAACACACGAGAACACACCAATATTTTAGACACGGAAAACATTCGGGTTACCCCTTGTGGGCCCCATTACCACGAAATTAGGGAGGGAGGATGGGCTTAGCCCATCAATTTTTACTAAAACAAGGATTTAGGAAAAGATCACTACTCATTTTCACTTTACAGAGGATTTTACAAAAACCTAAAACTTCTCCTCCTCCTTCTTTTATTTTTGGCCGCCACCTTCAAACACACCAAGGAGGTGTTTGTTGATCTTGGATCTTGGAATTATTGCTAGTGTTCGTGTTTGTTCATCGTTCTTTAGATCCACACATTCGGTAAATCCTTTAATCCTTTTTCTTTTGATTTAATCTTTTAAATAATTAAGAACATGTTATGTTTTTTTTATAAAACCTAATTAAATCATAGATCTAACATGAATATGGGTTTGGAATAAATCAAAAGGGTTGTTTAACGGGTGTTTGTTCTTGGTCGCGCCTAAACCCTAACCCGAGAGGGTCTCGGTTTGGCCATTTGACCACCACCAAGACCATATGGCCCCGGTTGGTTGGTGTGGGTCCCACGGTAGCATCAAGACAAGGGTGACCCCGAGTTGGTTCGGGGTATGGTGTCGATTTCATGTCCGGTTCATGGTCCTTAGTCAAGATCCGGTTCAAGGTGTATGTTTAGATTTTTATTTTTATGATCTTATGTTAAAATTAAATTAATAACATGACATGATTAATTTAATAGCATGACTTAGGTTATTTTAATTATTAAAATCATCAAATTATTAACCTAAGTATTTTTATATTTTTAAGACTTATAAATTAATTAATTATTTAAAAACCATGGTTATAATTAATTAATTAACATGACTTAGGTTATATTATTAATATATAATAATACATGTTTTAACCTAAGTATTTAACTTTATTTAATTAAAAACATGATATTCTTTAATTAAATAATTTAACCTATAGTTTATTTTAATTACATGAAATAATTAATAAACTATACATTATATCATATGACTTAGAAAATAATCATGAAAACACTTAGGCTTATATACTTAGCTTATTTAACCATCTTATATCTAATTATGGAAACGTTCTATTTTTAGAAACTTATTTAAATAAGGCAGCAAATCTATTTATAGAAACCTTCTATTTTTAGAAACTTATTTATTTCAAGCAGCTAATCTATTTATGGAATCTTTCTATTTTTAGAAACTTATTTATTTCAGGCAGCTAATCTATTTATGGAAACTTATTTAATTAAGGCATCTGATCTATTTATGGAAACTTTCTATTTTTAGAAACTTATCTATTTTAAGCAGTAACTCTATTTTTGGAAACTTTCTTATTTTGGAAACTTTCTATTTTTGGAAACTTTCTATTTTTAGAAACTTTCTATTTTTGGAAACTTTATATTTTTGGAAACTTTCTATTTTTGGTAACTTTCTATTTTTGGAAACTTTCTATTTTTGGAAACTTTCTATTTTAGGAAACCTGCTATTTTTGGAAAGTTACTTATTATTACACAGTAATTATAATAATACATGAACTACCAGAAATACTTAATCAGAGTAAACAGAATATAAAGTAAACACAGTTTAAGGCTTAAAACAGTAAAACATGATAAGAACATATAGAATAAGCTAAGACATGACATAAATTCAGTTACGTATTAGTAAGCAATTACTTATTCATGTATGTATTTATGTAGCATTAGTGGTACGGAAGTAGGATTCCTCTCAGTTCATCTTCTTCGTTCACTGGACATAAGGTACGGATTCTCGTCCTTTCAGTATGGACATTCTTTCCTTATTAGGATTCCCCGTATGCAGCCAACTGTTTTCCTAGTATTTGTTTTATATGTTTTTGAATTGCTTATGTTTAATTAAAATACCTATAGCCATATACATGCATGACCAGTTTCACCTAGTTATGGAGGTACCATAACCATAACATTAGAGGCACTGATGTTATGACTTCACCACGGCGGAGTGATTGCTCGTGGCGTCCCTTCAGCTTTTGGCCATATTATTATATTTATCATGTGGGGCGTATGGGTGCATCCTAGTTACATGTTTTCAGTCAGGATTTCATGGTGAATGTGGTGTGTGCCTTGCATCCTTCACAAGGAGCTGATTCCTCCTACCCAAAAACCAGTATATTAAATTAGAGGCAGCCCCTCTAATTGGCATGATGAGGTCACCCTTCCAAGTATTCATGCACGGTGGATTTTCATGACCTATATTGGCTAATGGTAAAATATGTTAAACAGTTTTCATAAGATAAACATAAGGCTTTTCAAACTATAAAACCAGTTTTATGAACACGTTCCAGGTTTTCTAGGACTTATACATTTCCGCTGCTATTAAGTCTTTATTAAGCTTAGTCATAGATACTATGTCTATATCCGTGCACTGAGCGTTTTGCTCAGCCGTTACTTTCCTTTCCATGTCCCAAAACGGTAGGTACCCTAGGAAAGACTCGAGCATTTGGAGGACGTGCATAGGATGGAAGCTGCTAGAGACTTCTTTTCCTTTTTGCCTTCATATACTTATGCCTGCTTAGTCTTTCATTCATTTCTTTTACTTTATTATGTTTTGGGCTTATGTTTGGGAACCGATGTTTGATTCCGGTTATCCCTATGGTCAAGTAATGTTTCAGACATTTATCCTTGTATGCTTTGATGACACGCCATAATTACGTGTGACGTTCTATTTATCAAAATGAGGTGTTACAATTATGGTATCAGAGCCAGGTTTCGACCTGTAGGCTCTAAAACTCGACCTGTGACTAGTGGGTAGTCACCAGGAGCTTCCTAAGCCAACTTTTGTCATTCTACGTATTGACGTTTTCAGCGCATTGTTGTTTTAACCATGATGTTTTCAGCACCTTGAGGTTTTAACCTTGATGTTTTCATCGATATTGTTTTACTAATATGGATGGACAACCGTCATTCATATTTAGTTATGTGTCATTGTTTCATGCATAATGTTCCTCGTGAACTGTGGCTATGTGGACTGAACCCCAGTAGTTCATAATTAGTCACATAAATTTTTTTTTTCTAATTAGTTTTTACAGATGAGTTTCATTTATTTATGTTTCATGTATCATTGTTGCAGGGATTATGACTAAGTAATGGTTGGTACAGGACTGGCCCTATTTAGTCGCATGTGTTTTTATCGAAACTTTTAACTTTGGGACCGACCCATAGGCGTCCCCTCGCCATGTCTTTTGTTTTGGGACCGACCCATAGGCGTCCCCTCGCACATATAAAGGTTTTTATAAACTACATTACGCATTCATGCACTGTTTTTCATGCATAAAATTTTTCTCATGATTTAAATTATCATAAATTTTTTTCATGTCCCCTCATAAGTTACTATGTTTTTATGTCAAGTAAGTTTTCATACTGTCATGGTTAACTTCAATTTCATGCTGATTATGTTATACACTTCTTCATGATAGATGGTTTCATGTTTCTTCATGATAATTCCGCCTTCATGTTGATTATGTCTTACGTCTCTTTTGTTATTTACGTTGTCCTGCAAGACATTGTTAGATTTCATTGAATCCTACTTTCATGATAGTCATGGTTGGTTTTCATTGATCCTGCTGTCAGGCAAATCATCGTTGAATTTTGTGTAACCACACTTTAACGTTTCCCGTTACAACCAGAATGATGTCTATGCTAATGCTGCCAGGTTATCATGATGGTTTTCCTAACCGTTTAACCGATATACTTTCCTTAAATCATGACAAATGATCGACCCCATACCGATCATTTCATGTGCATTCTATGTGTACTCCACGTACCGTATTTCATGTGTATTACACGTACCTTAATCCATGTATATTCCACTTGCAATACTTCACGAGTATTCGCTAGTCGATTATGAATCACCTCATGCGTACTTTCTATTGCTAATATTCTACTAGATTGCTGATGCCGCTCATAACTTGGAGATGTTACTAAAGGTTGATGATGCTGACGTTCGGAGACGCTACGAGATGCGGATGCTGTTCACAACCTGAAGATCGTACGAGATGAAGATAAAGACGTTAGAGCAAAGCTATTGGACGAGAAGATACTTCACCATCAGACGATTTTATCAATCATTGTCCCAAATTCTTAGTTACATGTCACACGTCATTCGGCTGTTATTTCAGCCATATGAGTGCAAACCGGTACCAGCCGGCCACTCAGCTGAATAGTTACATGAATCACGGTCATGAGAATGACTGTCATGGAACTGACAAACAAGACGATAGTAACCACTACTATGACAGAAACTATCCTATAAATCGCAACCGAGGCTCCGGCCGCGGACGTGATCAAACATACAAAGGATCAGTAGTCCAACCGATCCGCTAAGTCTGGCATAATAACCTAATATTGTAATTCGATTGTTTTACGTCTCGAGACACATGTCAAGACATCAGTCAAGACACATGTCTCACGTATACTTTCTGAAGACACATGTCAAGACATCAGTCAAGACACATGTCTCACGTATACTTTTTGAAGACACATGTCAAGACACCAGTCAAGACATATGTCATGCTTATAGTTCCAAGACACGAGTCAGGACACATGACTCACGTCCAACTATGGAACATGTCTAAGAAATTCAGGGTACCCTCCAAAGGTATATCCATTTTGTTGTGCCATGTATGAATCAGGCCACAAGAATTTCAATACCATTACCAGCACATCAGTGAGAACTGTTACGTTGCCGATGTCACTTTCATTTCTTTCACCATATTTCATATATTCATGACCATGAAGGACGCCTTTCGTATTCCCACGTATACGAAGGTTTTCCTTCAGCTTAATGATGAGATCCAAGCTGCTAACGCATTTCCTCGGACAGACACGAGATGAATTTTATCCTAATTATGGACTATGAACAGCACACCATGCTACGATTCATAATTATGTATAGTAATGTTCAGGCTCCTGAATACTTTCAGCTTGATTTTCCATCAGGAAAATCGGTACAAATTATCTATGCTTTCCAAGCACGTGCTTTGTTAGCCATGATTGCTAAAACTTTCTAGCTGTCAGTAAGACACGACTACTAAAGTCCTTTTACGCATAACCAACGGATTATTCCAAAATTGTTCCTTACACTCCAGAAGAACCTTCAAGGAGAAGGACGGTAACATAAGATTATGTGTCGACTACCGTCGATTTTAAACAAATCACCATTTACGACCGTTACTCTCCTCCATGTATTGACAAGATCGGATTCATGATCATGCTGCCAATAGTGACGGGTGAAAGAGCAGGACATGTCTGTGACTGCTATTCGTGCACGACTCGGTCATGCTAGATTTATGATTTTGATTTAGTCTCATCAATGCTCCAACAGAATTATGGACTTAATAAATTGAGTTTCCATGAACTCATAAGCAAATTCATCAGTGTTTTCATTGAGGATAACCTGATTTCCTTTAAGCCTAGAGAAGAACAGGAAGACCATATCTGCACTATGTTGCAAATTCTATGACAAGAGAAATTTTACCCTAGAAAATTTTCCAATATCAATTCTGTTTGATTACAGCGACACGCTGAATCACATGGGTTTCTACGGTTAATCTTACCATGACTCAGCTTATGCATAAAGGAGAGAACCCTACACTACATTAGGTGTTCTAGAAAATCCTACGCTAGGAGAATTCTAGATTCAGAGACTCAGAGTTTCGCAAACTCCTATGTATCAAGTTCTATGAAGCAAGATACACTTACGTTCATATCTAAGTACCTGACATACCAACAGGTTAAGATAGGACACCAACAGACTAGGATGTTTTCATCATCTGAAATTGTGAATTAAAATGGGACAAGATCTTCACGGATTTTGGTTACCAGTTTAACGCAAACTCAGAAGAAGCATGATGCTATCTGGTTTATTACAAACAGTTTGATCAAGTCTGCAAAATCCTTCCATCCGCAAGGATTTCAGAACTAACAGATTGATCGAACATGTTCTAGCCAAGGCTCATCCGATCACTTGGAAATTCATCAGTTATCGAGTCAGACAAATATTCATAATTATGCTCCTCAGTTACTTCACGTCTTTGTTCTAGATTCACGACTTGCTTTCACGCTCGCGTTCATGACACTATTCAAGTTCATGATGCAATTTCGGCTTACGATTTTACGTTCGTTTTGTTCTGGGAAGTTTTGCAAGAACTTGAGAGACCAGACCCAAGTTTAGTATAACTCTCCATCATCAGATAGACGTTTCACGTCATATTCCACGTCTCACCTTGTAGCGTTTGGCGTTACCGCCATGGTATTCTATGATCACGATATGTTTCACATGTCATGTTCATTCCACGTTCCTCATATCATGATCAAGATATGTTACACGTATCATGGATCACGATATGTTTACTCATACTACACTCGCCATATCTCCACGTAGCACGTTCAAAATTTTTCACGTATCACGTTTAAAATTTTTCACGTACTACGTTTCTTTATGTCTCGCGCATCGTTTCTAATTATCAGTTAAGTCAGATTGTCTTGCATCCTAACGTTTCAGTTACCCTAGCCCGTTAACTCTTATTTTCCTCGATCGAATTTAGGGGATCTACCTTCTGTTGATAACCAAGAATTTCTTCGTATTCCAATTCAAGGTCAGGAGGACCAAGATTTATCATTTGTGTCAAGATCTTCTTAAGGAACCGTCCCAAGAGGGAGGCCACTTGGAAACGGACAAGTTCATCCGGACTTTTATCCGTTTTCTCTCATCAATTAGATATGTCCTTTCAATCACGTCACGTTCCATGTCCTTTCAAGACATGTCACGTTCCACCTTCCTTCTACCATGTCACCTGTACGTTCATTAATCTTACATACCCTCTCAGTTGATTCGGGTATGTTTCTCTTTCAGTTACGTTATCTATAATTCGGGGACGAATTATTCTTTTTAGGGGGGAAGAGTTGTAAAACCTGCATGCTTTTACCATGAATAGTACCCTTAAGATCGTATGTACTAGATTAAAACTTTCCTATTATAGCATGATTACAATTAAGTGTTAGGATTTTACGTATTACGTACGTGTTAGAACACGATAAGTATTTACTACGCATGAGCACGCAATAATTATTTGGCAATAATTAATCACGAACATGCGATCATGAAATCATGAACGTAATTTAATCACGAGCTAATATTAATTACGTATATATATTTATTACGAACACGAATAAATATATTAAGTCACGGTTAATATTTAACGAGAACACGTAAAACATGAACACGAGAACACACGAGAACACACCAATATTTTAGACACGGAAAATATTCGGGTTACCCCTTGTGGGCCCCATTACCACGAAATTAGGGAGGGAGGATGGGCTTAGCCCATCAATTTTTACTAAAACAAGGAATTAGGAAAAGATCACTACTCATTTTCACTTTACAGAGGATTTTTACAAAAACCTAAAAATTCTCCTCCTCCTTCTTTTCTTTTTGGCCGCCACCTTCAAACACACCAAGGAGGTGTTTGTTGATCTTGGATCTTGGAATTATTGCTAGTGTTCGTGTTTGTTCATCGTTCTTTAGATCCACACATTCGGTAAATCCTTTAACCCTTTTTCTTTTGATTTAATCTTTTAAATAATTAAGAACATGTTATGTTTTTTTATAAAACCTAATTAAATCATAGATCTAACATGAATATGGGTTTGGAATAAATCAAAATGGTTGTTTAAGGGGTGTTTGTTCTTGGCCGCGCCTAAACCCTAACCCGAGAGGGTCTCGGTTTGGCCATTTGACCACCACCGAGACCATATGGTCCCGGTTGGTTGGTGTGGGTCCCACGACAGCATCAAGACAAGGGTGACCCCGAGTTGGTTCGGGGTATGGTGTTGATTTCATGTCCGGTTCATGGTCCTTAGTCAAGATCCGGTTCAAGGTGTATGTTTAGATTTTTATTTTTATGATCTTATGTTAAAATTAAATTAATAACATGACATGATTAATTTAATAACATGACTTAGGTTATTTTAATTATTAAAATCATGAAATTATTAACCTAAGTATTTTTATATTTTTAAGACTTATAAATTAATTAAATATTTAAAAACCATGGTTATAATGAATTAATTAACATGACTTAGGTTATATTATTAATATATAATAATACATGTTTTAACCTAAGTATTTAACTTTATTTAATTAAAAACATGATATACTTTAATTAAATAATTTAACCTATAGTTTATTTTAATTACATGAAATAATTAATAAACTATACATTATATCATATGACTTAGAAAATAATCATGAAAACACTTAGGCTTATATACTTAGCTTATTTAACCATCTTATATCTAATTATGGAAACGTTCTATTTTTAGAAACTTATTTAAATAATGCAGCAAATCTATTTATGGAAACCTTCTATTTTTAGAAACTTATTTAATTCAGGCAGCTAATCTATTTATGGAATCTTTCTATTTTTAGAAACTTATTTATTTCAGGCAGCTAATCTATTTATGGAAACTTATTTGATTAAGGCAGCTGATCTATTTATGGAAACTTTCTATTTTTATAAACTTATCTATTTTAAGCAGTAATTCTATTTTTGGAAACTTTCTATTTTTGGAAACTTTCTATTTTTGGAAACTTTCTATTTTTAGAAACTTTCTATTTTTGGAAACTTTCTATTTTTGGAAACTTTCTATTTTTGGTAACTTTCTATTTTTGGAAACTTTCTATTTTTGGAAACTTTCTATTTTAGGAAACCTGCTATTTTTGGAAAGTTACTTATTATTACACAGTAAGTATAATAATACATGAAATACCAGAAATACTAAATCAAAGTAAACAGAATATAAGGTAAACACAATTTAAGGCTTAAAACAGTAAAACATGATAAGAACATATAGAATAAGCTAAGACATGACATAAAATCAGTTACGTATTAGTAAGCAGATACTTATTCATGTATGTATTTATGTAGCATTAGTGGTACGGAAGTAGGATTCCTCTCAGTTCATCTTCTTCGTTCACTGGACATAAGGTACGGATTCCCGTCCTTTCAGTATGGACATTCTTTCCTTATTAGGATTCCCCGTATGCAGCCAACTGTTTTCCCAGTATTTGTTTTATATGTTTTTGAATTGCTTATGTTTAATTAGAATACCTATAGCCATATACATGCATGACCAGTTTCACCTAGTTATGGAGGTACCATAACCATAACATTAGAGGCACTGATGTTATGACTTCACCACGACGGAGTGATTGCTCGTGGCGTCCCTTCAACTTTTGGCCATATTATTATATTTATCATGTGGGGCGTATGGGTGCATCCTAGTTACATGTTTTCAGTCAGGATTTCATGGTGAATGTGGTGTGTGCCTTGCATCCTTCACAAGGAGCTGATCCCTCCTACCCAAAAACCAGTATATTAAATTAGAGGCAGCCCCTCTAATTTGCATGATGAGGTCACCCCTCCAAGTATTCATGCACGGTGGATTTTCATGACCTATATTGGCTAATGGTAAAATATGTTAAACAGTTTTCATAAGATAAACATAAGGCTTTTCAAACTATAAAACCAGTTTTATGAACACGTACCAGGTTTTCCAGGACTTATACATTTCCGCTGCTATTAAGTCTTTATTAAGCTTAGTCATACATACTATGTCTATATCCGTGCACTGAGCGTTTTGCTCAGCCGTTACTTTCCTTTCCATGTCCCAAAATGGTAGGTACCCTAGGAAAGACTCAAGCATTTGGAGGACGTGCATAGGATGGAAGCTGCTAGAGACTTCTTTTCCTTTTTGCCTTCATATACTTATGCCTGCTTAGTCTTTCATTCATTTCTTTTACTTTATTATGTTTTGGGCTTATGTTTGGGAACCGATGTTTGATTCCGGTTATCCCTATGGTCAAGTAATGTTTCAGACATTTATCCTTGTATGCTTTGATGACACGCCATAATTACGTGTGACGTTCCATTTATCAAAATGGGGTGTTACATATATTGTACTTTAAAACTTGGATTGATCCTTTGTCTCCTCAAATTAGAAGGTTTCATTGTACTAATGTTTCTCTTTGGTTAAAACTATTTTTTCATTAAAAATAGGCCTTTTATTAGTAATATTGCATCTCATCCAGATTAGTGGAACTTATAAAATTTTAGTACTACCCTTGAAATACATCTACTAGTTTGTATCTTGCTTTGTGTAGGTACTCATGAAGATCATTCACTTAAGTGATTATGGATTGAGTTTCTTACACTTGTAGAAGACTCATCTTCTTTGATTCCCAGTATCATTGAGTAATGATGCTTAGATGGATGAGAGTGATACTAGTCCTTGAAGACTTAGTAGTCACTTTAGTCAAGATGGGGCCTTGCATTAGCTCCTTGAAATATTGGAGTGCTCTTTGCAGCTAAGGTACGTTCTCGTCCTTCCACACGCTCTATTGATCATTCTTTTGATCATATCGTTGTCCTTGGCATCCTAGCTTTGAAATTTGCTTGTGGTTTGTGATTCTATTCGCATATCCTCTCAAACCTTCATTGCTTGGACACTTGACTCACTTAGGAGATGTAGAGTGAGTTAGTAGTAGCTGAAAGTATCAAGCATAATATCCATGGTTTGCATACATACGGTTAGTAGGCACTATATCATGTGTAATGTGTGCAATTGAGCTCATCTCTAGGATGATTTCTTAATCCCTTGTGTAAAACCCGCATGCTTTTACCGTGAATAGTACCCTTATGATAGTACGTACATGATTAGAACTTTCCTTTTATAACATGTTTACGTTTCACGAACAAGAATTACAAGTATTACGTACGTGTTATAACACGATAAGTATTTATTACGTATTAACACACGATAATTATTTCAATAATAATTATAATCACGAACATACGAACATGAAATCATGAACGTAAATTAATCACGAGCTAATATTACGTATGTATGTATATTTACTACGATCACGAATAAATATAGTAAGTCACGAACGACAACTAATTAAATCACGTAAAAACATGAACACGAGAACACACTAATAATTTAGACACGAAAAATGTTCGGGTTACCCCTATGTGGGACCCATACCCGCGGACACAGCAAGGAAACATGGGCCAAGCCCATGCAAATTTACTAACTAGGGAAAAAGGGAAAAACATGTTTCATTATTTACAAAATTATAAAAACAAGAAAAACCCTAAAATCCTTTTCTTCTTCCTTTGGTTCTTTTGGCCGCCTGGTATAAGAACACCAAGGGGTGTTTCGGTTTGATTTTGGTGTTTGATTATTTGAAAGGATCGTTAGTGTGTTCATCCTCTTGATTTCACGTGATCGGTAAAAACCCTAACTTCTTTTATTTTATGTTTTGATTTATTTAATCACATAAAATCATGAATGTTTTTAATAATTAATTAAAAATAAGATATAAACATGTTATTTAATCATAGGGTTTAAATCAATTTAGGGTTAAGGGGTGTTTGTTTGTTGTGGCCGACGCCTAACCGAGCCCCAAGGGGGTCTCGGCTTGGCTTACTTCGCACCACCGAGACCATATGGTCTCGGTTTGGTGGTGATGGTGTCACGGCAGCAGCAAGGCAAGGGGAAACCCTGACCTAGGTCGGGGTATGGTGGTGATTTTGGGTCCGGTTCATGGGTTAAAACACGGGTCCGGTTCACACATGTTTAGATTTAAAACACGGTCCGGTTTATGAGTTATTTTTCAAGGTTTAATATTTTTACAAGTTATATTATTTTTACAAGATTTAAATTAAATTAATTAAAAGCATGAACATGATAAATCTAATTTACATGACTTAGGTTATTAAACTTATTATTAATTCATGAATTTTAACCTAAGTATTTATCATTTAATTAAACTATATAATTAATTAATTATTAAAAAACATGACTTATAATTAATTAATTTACATGACTTAGGTTATATTAATTATAGATAATAGTACATGTTTTAACCTAAGTATTTATTTTACCTTTATTTAATTAAATCATGTTATATTTAATTAAATACTTTAACTTATAGTTTATTTAATTTACATGAAATAATTAATAAACTATACTATATAATCACATGACTTAGAATATTAATCAAAAAAACACTTAAGCTTATATAATTAGCTTAATTATCTAGCTTATATCTAATTATGGAAACTTTCTATTTTTAGAAACTTATTTAATGAAGGCAGCTAATCTATTTATGGAAACTTTCTATTTTTAGAAACTTATCTATTTTAAGCAGTAATTCTATTTTTTGTAACTTTCTATTTTCGGAAACTTTCTATTTTAGGAAACCTGCTATTTTTAGAAAGTTACTTATTATTACACAACAAGTATAATAATACATGAAATACAAGTAATATTTAATCAGCATAGACATAATATAGGATAAACACAGTATAAAGCTTAAATTAGTAAAACATGACATATAAAACAAGCTAAGACATGATATAAAACCAGTTACGTACTCAGTAATCAGATACTTATACACGTATGTATTTATGTAGCATTAGTGATACCGAAGTAGGACTCTCTTTCGTTCGTCTTCTTCGTTCACTGGACACAAGGTACGGATTCTCCGTCCTTTCAGTATGGACATTCTTGCTTATTAGGATTTCCCATATGCAGCCAATTGTTTTCCCTAGTATATGTTTTATATGTTTTTGAATTGCTTATGTTTAATTAGAATACCTAAAGCCATATACATGCATGACCAGTTTCACCTAGTTATGGAGGTACCATAACCATAACACTGGAGGCACCAGTGTTATGACGTCACCACGACAGAGTGATAGCTCGTGGCGTCCCTTTCAGCTTTTGGCCATTTATTATATTATCAGGTGGGGCGTATGGGTGCATCCTAATTTACATGTTTTCAACAGATTATTCAGTGTGAATGTGGTGTGTGCCTTGCATCCTTCACAAGGAGCTGATCCCTCCTACCCAAAAACCAGTATAATAAATTAGAGGCAGCCCCTCTAATTTGCATGACGAGGTCACCCCTCCAAGTATTCATGCACGTTGATATTTCATGACCTATATTGGCTAATGGTAAATATGTTAAACAGTTTTTACAAGATAAACATAAGGCTTTTCAAACTATAAAACCAGTTTTACTAAGATATAACCAGGTTATTCAGGACTTAGTTTCTTCCGCTGTTTCATGTTTATATGCTTATATTATTCATGCTATACTTCTATATCTATGCACTGAGTGTATTGCTCAACCGTTTTCCTTTTCATGATCCCAAAACGGCAGGTACTCAGGGACGCTCGTAGACTTTAAGCGTACGCGCATATGGATTGGAAGCTTTCTAGCCTTCTTTACTTTATGCATTCCTTTATACTTTGATACTCATTTCCATGGACATTGTTTAGTCCTTTCATTTACAGTACTTATGTTTGTGTGTGATGAGTTCTACTTTTGGGGTAACGATGTTTGATTCCGGTATTTCCTTTACGGTCATGTAATGTTTAGACATTTATCCTTGTATGCTTTGATGACATGCCATAATCACGCGTGACATTCCATTTATCAAAATGGGGTGTTACAATTATGGTATCAGAGCCAAGGCTTCGACCTGTAGGCTCTCAAAACATGACCTGTGATTAGTAGGTAGTCACTATGGTCTTCCTAGAACTGATAGTCGGTTTTCATGCATTCATCATTTTCATGCATACATATATATGTCATTGTCGCAGGTTTATGACTAAGTCATGGTTGGTACAGGACTGGCCCTATTTAGTGGCATGTGTTTTATCGAAACTTTTAAATTTGGGACTGACCCATAGGCGTCCCCTCGCCATGTCTTTTGTTTTGAGTGAACTGACCATATGCGTTCACTCTCGAACATACAAAAGTTTTCATAAAACTGCATCATGCATTCACGTACAAATTTTCCAGCATAAAATTTTTCTCATGATTTATTGGTATAATTTTTTTTCATGTATATAGTTTATGTTTTGATCAGTTTACTCATGTATTTTATGTTATACTGTCAAATGGTTCTCACACGCGAGCAGGAACAACTCAATGCAGAAATCCAAGCTACAATGCAAGCTATGCTTCCTCAGCTGAGGAACGAAATCAGGGCTGAGGTTCAGGCTGCCAACAATCAGCAGCATCACCCAGTACCTCTTCCTCCTCCTCCAACAACGTTGGCTACATGGCTGGAGAGATTCAACAAGCTCCGTCCTCGAGCTTTCGAGAGAACAGATAGCCCCAGTGAAGCTGAAAGCTGGTTGGCTCACATTGAGAAGATCTTCGATGTCATGGGTTGTGACCCCGTTTTCAAGTCGAGGTTGGCATGCTACCGGTTCGAAGGTGATGTGTTAGCATGGTGGATAGCACTGAAGCAGTCCGAGGGAGGTGATGATTGGGTGGCTGGTTTGACATGGGCTTAGTTCAGGGATAGGGTGATGGAGCAGTTCTTTCCCACGGCTGAGCAAGACAAGCTGAAGAGGGAGTACCATGGGATTCGATAGAGAGCTGGGGAGAATAGCAACGAGTTCATGCAGCGCTTTCTTTGCTTAGCTGGTTTCCTTGGTGCAGCAACAGGTACTCCTGAAGAGCAGGCACACCACTTCAGGTGGGCTCTTCGCACATTGGTCGCAAACAACTTGGTGTGTGTTACGTTCAACACGGTAGCACAAGTGGCCGATGTAGCACGTAAGCTGGAAATGCTGCAGGAGAGAGATGAGTTCGGGGAAGCAGAGAGACCCGATAAGAGGTAAACATTCGTATTCAAGCGGTGACCAATCCGTATTCTTTCAGTATACGTGAATATTTCATCTCTTTAAATTGTATCTTCCAGGCAGAAGACTGGGGACCGGTCTCAGCCGGCTACTCAGCAGCAGCCTAATCAGCTCAAGGGAAACAGTCAGACTAATGACCGTTCGGCTACGGATAGGCGTAGAGGTAATGATAATTACCGTAACAACGCTGGACACTCCAACAGCAGCATGTCCTTATACTTACGCATTTTCTTATGATTACATGTTATAATCCTTAATTCTGACACATTAGCAAATCTTCTACCAGGAATCATGGTAACGGTAGGGACCAGAACCAGAGAGGTTCACAGCCTAACCGTCCAGCTATCACTGGTATTGAATCTTACAATTATCTGCATTGTCCTTTGTAGCCTATTATCATGTCTCATGTATAATGTTTTATGAGGTTCTCAGCCAGTCAGGACACTTGCTGGAGGATATACTCATCCTCTTTGCTCTACTTGCCACCGTAGGCACCCAGGGCCATGTCGTCGTGACAGTGATGCATGCTTCAAGTGTGGTCTTCCTGGCCATCGCATGAAGGACTACCGCAAGGGCGAGATGGAGGGTACATCGGGACATGCTGATACCAAGCTGCCTCCTACTACTGGACGCGTTTACACGACATCTCGCGATCAGGCCAACAAGTCTACAGGTACCATCACTGGAATCTTGTATATGTATGGTCAAGCTGCATGTGTTCTGTTTGATACGGGTGTTACTCACTCGGTCATTTCTACTGCTTATGACAAGAATGTTAGGATACTCCTCATGCCACTAGAAAATAGACTCAGTATTTCCACGCCTTTGAGAGACTCTGTACTTATAACCCATGTGTACAAGATCCTTCCCCTAGAGTTTGACGACAAGGTTCGTCCTGTTGACGCACTTCCGCTGGACATGAATGATTTTGACATGATTTTGGGCATGGATTGGCTATCCAAGCATCATGCTACCATAGACTGCCGTTCATATCGAGTGATCTTCGGTGATGTTAATGCACCAGAGTATATTCACAACGGGTTCATACCCAGTAGGTCTGTACAAATCATATCAACCCTACAAGCACGTGCACTACTTTCACATGGTTGCGAGGGTTATCTAGCTAATGTTCATGACATGGATGCTGAATCCCCATCAGTTTAGGATCAGCCGATAGTGTTAGAATTTCCAGATGTATTTCCAGAAGAACTTTCGGGCATACCACCTGCACGTGAAGTGGAATTTAATATCAAGCTCATCCCAGGAGCTGAGCCGATTTCCAAGGATCCTTATCGCATGGCTCCCATAGAGTTAAAAGAGCTGAAGGATCAACTACAAGAACTTATGGAACAAGGTTTCATTCGACCGAGCGCATCTCCATGGGGCGCACCGGTCGTATTTGTTAAGAAGAAGGACGGCAGTATGCGTCTTTGCATTGATTATCGCGAGCTCAACAAGATTATCATCAGGAATAGGTATCCACTACCACGTATAGATGATCTGTTTGACCAACTCCAAGGGACCAAACATTTCTCCAAGATTAATCTAAGGTCAGACTATCATCAGCTACGGGTTAAGGAGCAGGCCAAGACTGCTTTCCGTACACGCTATGGCCACTACGAATTTGTAGTCATGCCATTTGGCCTTACCAATGCTCCAGCAGTGTTCATGGATTTGATGAACAGAATCTTCCATGAATTTCTTGACAAGTTCGTCATTGTCTTCATCGTTGACATCCTGATTTTTCTAAGTCCAAGGAGGAACACGAAGACCATCTTCGTACAGTACTACAAATTCTTCGTTAGAAGCAGTTGTATGCTAAATTCTCCAAGTGTGAGTTCTGGTTAGACAAGGTGGCGTTCTTAGGTCACATTGTATCAGCAGAAGGAATCACTATGGATCCAGCGAAGGTTGAGGCTATTACTAAGTGGCCGAGGCCGACATCAGCGACAGAAGTTCGCAGTTTCCTAGGCTTAGCTGGCTATTACCGTAGGTTCGTGGAGAACTTTTCCTGCCTAGCTCTACCATTGACCAAACGGATGCGGAAAGGGGATAAATTCGTCTGGACTGAAGAACGAGAGAAGAGCTTTGAGTACCTGAAGCAGAAGTTAGTATATGCACCTATTCTTACTCTCCCATCTGGTACGGGTGGATTTCAAATATACATTGACGCATCGGGGAAGGGACTTGGCTGTGTTCTCATGCAACATGGGAAAGTGATCGCGTACGCTTCACGGCAACTTAAGACTTATAAGGAAAATTACCCTACGCATGACTTGGAACTTGCAGCAGTCATGTTTGCATTGAAGATATGGAGGCACTACTTATATGGAGAATCATGTGACATTTTCACAGACCACAAGAGCGTGAAGTATATCTTCACTCAGCGTGAATTAAACATGAGACAGAGGAGATGGTTAGAGCAGTTGAAGGATTATGACATTAATCTGCGGTATCATCCCGACAAGGCGAATGTAGTTGTAAAACCCAGTACGCCGCATTTTAATTCGGGGACGAATTATTTCTTTTAGAGGGGAAGAATTGTAAAACCCGTATTTTAAATCGAGAATTTATAAATACGCGGGTTATTATTACTTTACGCGGGATAATTGCCAGCAGCATATGTTGCGCCGCAGCAGATGTGTCTTGCGCCGCAACTGTTGATCCGCAGAACCATGATCTGCAGGCCCTTCAATTTGCGCCGCAACTCACGTGTCATGCGCCGCAACTCATGATCCGCAGGATTATGATCCGTAGCCCCTTCATCTGTTGCGCCGCAACTGATGTGTATTGCGCCGCAACTCGTAGTCTGGGCCAAGCCCGTGGGAAGGAAATAAAACAGACGAACACACACATAGAAACCCTAAAAATCAAAACAAGCAGCCGCCTATATTTTCTTTGTGTTCTCTCCTTCCCTGCCACGACCCAAACCAAGAAACAAGAAGATTTATAGTGTGTTTAATCCAGAAATCAAGAAAGACGAGGGTTGCTATCTAAAAACCCTAAACGAGTTGTAAGCTTGCATAAACCCTAATTCATTCTATTTAGTTCTTTTAATCCGATTCATTTGGGTTTTAAACATGTTTTATGAATTTTATGATCTGGGCTGTATGTCGGGATGTTGTTATGTTGTTTGGCACACAAACCGAGAGTCAAAAGACTCTCGGTGAGTGACTACACAACCAGCCGCAAATCATTAGGGTTTGGTTGGGGTTTACACTAACGGGGTGTTTGGCAGTGGGTTTTAAACAGGAAATAGGGCTGTTTGGCTACAGGGGTAACGGGCTGTTTGGCAACCGGTTTTAAAACAGTAAGAGTGCGTTTGGGGACTGTTAAATCTCATTTCCTTTTTATGAGTTTACTTGAAATAAACGTTGTAAAATGCATTTAGTAAGTTAAATATAAACTGGTTTTATAAAAATATAAAAGGGTATATTTTGGGAAAACGAATTAAACAAATTAAGAACGTACTTATATTAGCGAAATGTTTATTATGAAATTAATTACCGACAGATATACATTATACGTAACCATTAGTATAACGTTAATACATTAAAATAAATATAAGAAAACAATAAGACCAGAAAATTTGATAACGGATACCAGTTAACTTACTCGCGTCTTGTAATTATGTAGCACGCGTGAAGCCCGAGTAGTATTCGTTCAGTCTTCCTTTCAGTCGGTACTGGACTAGAGGTACGGATTTCCCGTCCTTTCAGTAAGGACTTCCCTTCTATGCATGATTAGGATTCCCCGTCTTCCGCCGAATGTTTTCCCCAGTATATGTTTAATTTATCAGTAATCATGTTAATAACTAAATGGAATTGCCTGAGCGTTATATACAAGCACGACCAGTTTATGTACTAGTTACGGAGGTACCGTAACCACGACACTAGAGGCACCGGTGTCGTGACTCACATGCAGGAGAGTGATATCCTGCATCGTCCCACTCATGTTCAGTTGGCCATTTTTATATGTATGTTTTAGTGGGGCGTATGGATGCATCCTAGGCTTATATGTGTTACAAGTTATCAGGGTGAATGTGGTGTGTGCTCTACATCCTTCACATTGGAGCTGATCCCTCCACCCAGCACAGTTATTTAGAGGTCACCCCTCTACAGCATGACGAGGTCACCCCTCCAGTTATTCATGCACGGTTGATACAGCACGTGACCTATATAAGCTCTGGCAAATAAAATACAGTAAATGCATGTTTTCAGAATTTAAAAGTTATATTTCAGTATCAGTTTTATGAACCAGGTTTTACAGATTTTATGCAAGGTTATACCACATGTTACATATCAGTCTTATAGCTTCATTATTGACTTCTATTGCATTATCTTTCTGTACATTCTTATCATGCTATATCCGTTCACTGAGCGTTATGCTCAGCCGTAGTTCCTTTCATGTTTCCAAACGGCAGGTACACAGGGACGATCTTAGGACTTCTAAGAGAGTACGTGCATTTGGATGGGAGCTATCCAGACTCCTTTATTTTTATGCACACTTTACGTTACTTTACTTTGGTTGTTTGGACACTGTTTCGTCCTTTTCCTTTCCGTATTTTAATCTTTATATTTTGGGCTTGTTGGACTACCGATGTTTGATTCCGGTATTTCCGTTTGGTCAGTTAATGTTTAATACATTGCCTTGCATGCTTTGATGACACGCCATAAATACACGTAACGGTCCATTTATCCAAGTGGGGTGTTACAATCATGGTATCAGAGCCTGGTTCGACCTGTAGGCTCTAAAAATTGACCTGTGACTAGTGGGTGGTCATCAGGAACTTCCTGTATTTTGGCGTCGTTATCTTCCATGCTATTTATGTATTTTATCAGTCAGCTTTTCAAAATTTTGATTAAGTAAACGGCTGGTACAGGACTGGCCATATTTAATCGCTTGTGATTTCAGCAAAATTTTGTTTTGGTGAACTGACCATAGGCATTCACCCTTGTTATTTAAATTTTGTATGGATGAACTGACCATAGGCGTTCATCCTTACTCATGTCAGATTTATGTTTCAGAAATTTTCATTCTGTGAACTGACCTTAGGCGTTCACTAGTATTCATGCCATGTTTTGTTAACTATACCTTCATGAATTTCACTAAGCATATTCAGATATATTACCCCAGATTTTTGCAGTTTTATCAACTCATTCTATTATATTTCAGATGCCACCCAGACGCGAAACCGAGAATGATCCTAACGCAGCTGCCATTGCTGCTGCTGTTCAGGCTGCTATACAGGCCATGTTACCCCAAATTCGTGACGAGATCCGAGCTGAATATCAGAATGGACCCCAGCAGAATAACAACCCTCCTGCTCCACCACCTGCCACTTTACCCGCTTGGCTGGATCTGTTCAACAAGCAGAAGCCCCGACTGTTTGAGCAGACTGTAGCTCCAACGGATGCAGAAGATTGGATCTACCATATAGAGAAAATTTTTGGAGCTATGGGTTGTGGTGATGTTTTCAAAGTTAGGCTTGCAGTTTATAAGCTGGAGGGTCCTGCTCTACATTGGTGGAGGTCTCAGAAACAGTCCAACGGGGGAGATGCATGGGAGCTTGCTTTGACCTGGGCACGTTTCAAGACGATGTTCTATGACCAGTTTTTCCCGCATGCGGAGCAAGCTAAGATGAAGAGGGACTTTCACGTTATTCGTCAGAATAATGGCGAGAACAGTATCGAGTTCATGCACCGATACCTCAGGATGGCTGGATTCTTGGGGGAGGCTGCGGGTACCGTCGAGGAGCAAGTGAAGCAATTTCGCTGGGCTCTTCACACCAGGACTGCAGATAGATTGATGAGTGCCACATTCACTAATGTGTCACAAGTAGCTAATGCAGCTCGGGACATCGAGATGCTTTTTGAGAGGGACGAGCTCGAGAATTTAGAGCGCCCGGAGAAGAGGTACATCTCACCCAACAGACTTAAACATTTTAGCCATTATTGCTTGGCAACTTATATGTTACTAAAATCTTGCAGACACAGAGGAGGAGACCGATCCCAATCGGCTACTCCGCATCAGAACTACAGGAACCACGGTCAGTCATATGACCGTAATCGGTCAGATAGGAGGAACGGCGGTGATAATTACCGCGGTAGTTCCAACTCCTCTGGCAGCTACAGAGATGCTGGACAGGGGCGTGACCAAAACAACAGGGGTCAACAGGTTGCCCGACCGGCAAATTCTGGTAATTTTAAAATTTAGTCAGTCAGCCTTACTTCAGTTAAGTTATCAGAATCGTGACACGTATATATCATTGTAAATCAGGTGCTCAGCAAACCAGAGCTACTTCCACCGGGTTTACTTACCCCACTTGCATCACGTGTGGGAAGAAACACTCGGGACCTTGTCGTCGTGGTTCGGGTAATTGCTACCAGTGTGGTCAGCCCGGCCATTTGAAGAGGGATTGCAAGAGCGGGGATGTTGCCGGTACCTCAGGCCAGACTCCTCAGATGTTACCTCCGCCACCACCGATACCACCTACCACCGGTCGTGTCTACACTACTACCCGTGAACAAGCAAATAAGACCACAGGTACTATTACTGGCATTTTGTTTATACACGGACAGTCTGCATGCGTGCTTTTCGATACAGGCGCCACGCACTCGGTTATATCTACTTCATATGCGGTTAGAATAAACATGACCCCTACGCCACTAGACAGTGCACTTAGTATATCCACCCCCATGCGAGACTCTGTACTCATTACCCAAGTATATAAGGATCTCCCTCTTGAGTTTGATGATAAAATCCGTCCAGTCAGTGCTCTTCCTTTGGATATGTGTGAATTCGATATTATTCTGGGTATGGATTGGTTATCGGTTCATCATGCCACCATAGATTGCCATGCTCACCAGGTTATCTTTGGTGATGTCCAGACCCCAGAGTATATTCACCGAGGCTTCCTACCAGGAAAACATGTTCAGATCATTTCAGCTTTACAGGCTCGTACCTTACTATATCATGGTTGCGAGGGTTTCCTAGCTACAGTCCATGACACGACTTCTGAAACACCTTCGATTCATGATCAGCCAGTTGTGTCAGATTTTCAGGATGTTTTTCCAGAGGAACTTCCAGGTTTACCTCCCATGCGAGAGGTAGAATTTGGTATCGATCTCGTTCCGGGTGCAGAACCAGTATCTAAAGCTCCTTACCGTATGGCTCCGGTAGAGCTTAAGGAACTGAAGGATCAACTTCAGGAACTTCTCGAAAGGGGTTTCATCCGTCCAAGCGTGTCACCTTGGGGCGCTCCAGTTTTGTTTGTCAAGAAGAAGGATGGTAGTATGCGTTTGTGTATTGACTACCGTGAGTTGAATAAGCTCACTATTCGTAACCGTTATCCACTTCCTCGTATCGACGATTTATTCGATCAGCTTCAGGGTGCTAAGCACTTCTCAAAAATCGATCTACGGTCAGGTTACCATCAGTTGCGTGTAAAAGAGCAGGATATATCCATTCGCACGAGGTACGGTCATTACGAGTTTGTTGTCATGCCATTCGGTCTCACGAATGCGCCCGCAGTATTTATGGACTTAATGAACAGAGTCTTCCACGAATTTTTAGACAAGTTTGTGATCGTATTCATCGATGATATCCTTATTTTCTCCAAATCCAAAGAGGAACATGAGAATCATCTCCGTACAGTTTTGCAGATTCTCAGACAAGAAAAGCTATACGCTAAATTTTCGAAGTGCGAATTTTGGCTGAATACAGTGGCGTTTCTAGGTCATATTGTGTCTGCGGACGGAATCACCATGGATCCTGCAAAGGTGGAGGCTATCACCAAATGGCCAAGACCGACGTCTGTCACAGAGATACGTAGTTTTCTTGGATTGGCAGGTTACTACCGCAGGTTTGTGGAAAACTTCTCACGCTTAGCGTTACCATTGACCCAACTTATGCGAAAAGGCGAGAAGTTTATATGGACCGAGGAGAGAGAAAAGAGTTTCGAGGAACTCAAGCATCGATTGATCTCAGCACCGATACTTACTCTCCCATCCGGTACAGGTGGTTATCAGATATACAGCGACGCATCGGGAAAAGGCTTAGGCTGTGTTCTTATGCAGCATGGGAAAGTCATCGCTTATGCTTCGCGTCAACTAAAGCCGTATGAGAAAAATTATCCCACTCATGATCTAGAGCTCGCAGCAGTCGTCTTCGCCCTTAAAATCTGGAGGCATTATTTATACGGTGAGTCGTGTGATATCTTCACCGATCACAAAAGTCTCAAGTATATATTTACACAGCGAGAGCTGAACATGAGACAGCGGCGATGGTTAGAACTGCTGAAAGACTATGACACTAACATCCAGTATCACCCAGGTAAAGCAAATGTCGTGGCAGATGCCCTTAGCAGAAAGTCAGGTATGGTAAATGGCATCAAAGTTCAGGAAGAAATTATTCGGGATTTAGAGCAGTATGATATTGAGCTCTTAGTACGTGGACAGAGGGGATACTGGGCTAGTTTGAGGGTAGAACCAGATTTACTCTCCAGGATTAAAGACGCCCAAAAGGATGATGGTGAAATCTGGGCGATCATCCAGAACATTGACCGTCAGACCGAATTTCGCATCGATGACGACGGTATTGTATGGCAGGGTACCAAACTCTGCGTTCCAGAAGATCCTGCTCTTAGAGAAGCCTTGATGACTGAGGCTCACAGCTCTCCGTTCTCCATTCATCCAGGTTCCACTAAGATGTACCATGATCTTAAGCAGTATTTCTGGTGGAGCGGCATGAAGCAGGATGTCGCAACATTTGTGTCTAAATGTCTGACCTGCCAGCAGGTTAAGATAGAACATCAGCGTACCAGCGGGTTACTTCAGCCATTAGAAATTCCAATGTGGAAATGGGACAAGATTTCTATGGAATTTGTTACCGGTTTACCACAGACTCAGCGGCGACATGATGCAATCTGGGTCATTGTCGACCGCTTGACCAAGTCAGCACATTTCATTCCTATTCGTAAAGATTTCGCAGTCAGTAAATTGGCGAAACTATTCACCGAGGAGATTGTACGGTTACATGGTACACCCTCCGAAATTATATCAGATAGAGATCCACGGTTTACTTCTCATTTCTGGGGAGGCCTGCATAAAGCTTGGGGAACTAGGCTCAAGCTCAGCACAGCTTTCCATCCACAGACGGACGGTCAGTCAGAGCGTACTATCCAGACCTTGGAGGACATGCTACGCGCCTGTGCATTAGAATGGACAGGACACTGGGATGACTATATTGCTTGGTCGAGTTTGCTTACAACAACAGTTGGCATGCTAGTATCAAGCGTGCTCCATTCGAGATGCTTTACGGCAGAAAATGCCGTGCTCCTATTTGTTGGGATCAGGTGGGAGAACGTTTAATTGAAGGACCTGAACTGATAGAACTGACCAATGAAAAGGTCGCCATCGCTAGGGCGAAGCTGCAAGAAGCGCGTACTCGCCAGAAGAGTTACGCCGACAAGCATCGCAGAGATCTATCTTTTCAGACTGGGGATCGTGTGTTCCTCAAAGTATCGCCCGCACGAGGCGTCAGACGTTTTGGCCTCAAAGGCAAACTTAGCCCTCGCTACATCGGACCGTTCGAGATCCTTGAACGCATTGGTGAAGTGTCATATCGATTGGCGTTACCGCCTCAGCTTTCACACGTTCACAACGTGTTTCATGTCTCATTACTCAGGGGGTACAACTATCATGAGCTTCACAAAGTAAATTATCCACTCGATCAGATTCGGGAGGATTTATCTTATATCGAGGAACCCGAAGCGGTTTTAGATCGCCAGGATCGAGTCATGAGAAGGAAGACCATTCCTTTCGTCAAGATCCTGTGGAGGAATCATACAGAGCGAGAGGCCACTTGGGAAACAGAGGAGTCTATACGGACTTCTTATCCTCACTTTCAGTTTTGATTCGGGTATGTCTTTTCAGCTTTTATGTCGTTCAATTTATCAGCATTTCAGCCTTTACTTCAGTCAGCTTAAATACCTTGTAATTCGGGGACGAATTTTTCTTTTAGAGGAGAAGAATTGTAAAACCCAGTACGCCGCATTTTAATTCGGGGACGAATTATTTCTTTTAGAGGGGAAGAATTGTAAAACCCGTATTTTAAATCGAGAATTTATAAATACGCGGGTTATTATTACTTTACGCGGGATAATTGCCAGCAGCATATGTTGCGCCGCAGCAGATGTGTCTTGCGCCGCAACTGTTGATCCGCAGAACCATGATCTGCAGGCCCTTCAATTTGCGCCGCAACTCACGTGTCATGCGCCGCAACTCATGATCCGCAGGATTATGATCCGTAGCCCCTTCATCTGTTGCGCCGCAACTGATGTGTATTGCGCCGCAACTCGTAGTCTGGGCCAAGCCCGTGGGAAGGAAATAAAACAGACGAACACACACATAGAAACCCTAAAAATCAAAACAAGCAGCCGCCTATATTTTCTTTGTGTTCTCTCCTTCCCTGCCACGACCCAAACCAAGAAACAAGAAGATTTATAGTGTGTTTAATCCAGAAATCAAGAAAGACGAGGGTTGCTATCTAAAAACCCTAAACGAGTTGTAAGCTTGCATAAACCCTAATTCATTCTATTTAGTTCTTTTAATCCGATTCATTTGGGTTTTAAACATGTTTTATGAATTTTATGATCTGGGCTGTATGTCGGGATGTTGTTATGTTGTTTGGCACACAAACCGAGAGTCAAAAGACTCTCGGTGAGTGACTACACAACCAGCCGCAAATCATTAGGGTTTGGTTGGGGTTTACACTAACGGGGTGTTTGGCAGTGGGTTTTAAACAGGAAATAGGGCTGTTTGGCTACAGGGGTAACGGGCTGTTTGGCAACCGGTTTTAAAACAGTAAGAGTGCGTTTGGGGACTGTTAAATCTCATTTCCTTTTTATGAGTTTACTTGAAATAAACGTTGTAAAATGCATTTAGTAAGTTAAATATAAACTGGTTTTATAAAAATATAAAAGGGTATATTTTGGGAAAACGAATTAAACAAATTAAGAACGTACTTATATTAGCGAAATGTTTATTATGAAATTAATTACCGACAGATATACATTATACGTAACCATTAGTATAACGTTAATACATTAAAATAAATATAAGAAAACAATAAGACCAGAAAATTTGATAACGGATACCAGTTAACTTACTCGCGTCTTGTAATTATGTAGCACGCGTGAAGCCCGAGTAGTATTCGTTCAGTCTTCCTTTCAGTCGGTACTGGACTAGAGGTACGGATTTCCCGTCCTTTCAGTAAGGACTTCCCTTCTATGCATGATTAGGATTCCCCGTCTTCCGCCGAATGTTTTCCCCAGTATATGTTTAATTTATCAGTAATCATGTTAATAACTAAATGGAATTGCCTGAGCGTTATATACAAGCACGACCAGTTTATGTACTAGTTACGGAGGTACCGTAACCACGACACTAGAGGCACCGGTGTCGTGACTCACATGCAGGAGAGTGATATCCTGCATCGTCCCACTCATGTTCAGTTGGCCATTTTTATATGTATGTTTTAGTGGGGCGTATGGATGCATCCTAGGCTTATATGTGTTACAAGCTATCAGGGTGAATGTGGTGTGTGCTCTACATCCTTCACATTGGAGCTGATCCCTCCACCCAGCACAGTTATTTAGAGGTCACCCCTCTACAGCATGACGAGGTCACCCCTCCAGTTATTCATGCACGGTTGATACAGCACGTGACCTATATAAGCTCTGGCAAATAAAATACAGTAAATGCATGTTTTCAGAATTTAAAAGTTATATTTCAGTATCAGTTTTATGAACCAGGTTTTACAGATTTTATGCAAGGTTATACCACATGTTACATATCAGTCTTATAGCTTCATTATTGACTTCTATTGCATTATCTTTCTGTACATTCTTATCATGCTATATCCGTTCACTGAGCGTTATGCTCAGCCGTAGTTCCTTTTATGTTTCCAAACGGCAGGTACACAGGGACGATCTTAGGACTTCTAAGAGAGTACGTGCATTTGGATGGGAGCTATCCAGACTCCTTTATTTTTATGCACACTTTACGTTACTTTACTTTGGTTGTTTGGACACTGTTTCGTCCTTTTCCTTTCCGTATTTTAATCTTTATATTTTGGGCTTGTTGGACTACCGATGTTTGATTCCGGTATTTCCGTTTGGTCAGTTAATGTTTAATACATTGCCTTGCATGCTTTGATGACACGCCATAAATACACGTAACGGTCCATTTATCCAAGTGGGGTGTTACAGTAGTGGCAGATGCACTTAGCAGAAAGTCCGGAATGATCAACGACATTGAGATAGAGGAGGAAATCATAAGAGACTTGGAGCGACTAGACATAGAGATCATGGTACGTGGACATCACGGTTACTGGGCTAATCTTATAGTAGAAACCGAGTTACTCTCTAAGATCAAGGAAGCTTAGAAAGATGATAGAGAAATCAGGGCGATAATTCAGAATTTGGAGAAGCAGACAGAGTTCAGAGTAGATGCAGATGGTATCTTATGGCAGGGCACGAGACATTATGTTCCCGATGATCAAGAACTCCGGGAAGCCTTGTTAGCTAAGGCTCATAGCTCCCCATTTTCTATACATCCTGGTTCGACCAAGATGTACCATGACATCAAGCAGTACTTTTGGTGGAGTGGGATGAAACAGGATGTTGCCACTTACGTCTCCAAATGTCTTACCTACCAGCAGGTTAAGATCGAGCATCAGCGATCTGGCGGTCTTCTTCAACCATTAGATATTCCAGAGTGGAAGTGGGACAAAATCACCATGGATTTTGTTACTGGTCTTCCGCCAACCAAGAGGAAGCACGATGCAATTTGGGTTATCGTAGATCGACTTACCAAATCAACTCATTTCTTACCGATCCGCAAGGAAGATTCGGTCAGTAAACTCGCCGATAATTATAGAAGGGAGATCATGAGACTTCATGGTGCTCCATCCAGCATCGTCTCAGACAGAGATCCTCGATTCACTTCGCGATTCTGGAAAAGTCTATAGAAATCTTGGGGTACACAACTTAAGCTTAGCACGGCTTTTCATCCTCAAACAGACGGGCAGTCAGAGCGAACGATTCAGACATTGGAAGACATGTTGAGGTCTTGTGTGTTGGAATGGACGGGTGATTGGACGATTATATCTGTTTGGTGGAGTTTGCATACAACAACAGTTGGCACGCAAGTATCAAGTGTGCTCCTTTCGAGATGTTATATGGCAGAAAATGTCGCGCCCAATCTGCTGGGATCAGGTTGGTGAGCGAACACTTAAAGGACCAGAAATCATAGAGCTAACTAATGAGAAGGTCGCAATAGCTAAGCAGAAACTGCAAGAAGCACGGTCACGTCAAAAGAGTTACGCAGACAAGCATCGTAGGGACTTACATTTTAACGTAGGAGATCATGTTTTCCTTAAGGTTTCGCCGGCACGTGGTGTTAGACGTTATGGAATTAAAGGGAAGCTCAGTCCTCGATTCATCGGACCGTTTGATATCATTGAACGAGTCGGTGAAATATCTTACCGTTTAGCGTTACCTCCGCAGCTTTCTCATGTACACAATGTTTTCCATGTGTCCTTACTCAGAGGGTACCAGTATCATCCCCTTCACATGGTTCAGTATCCACTGGAACAGATTCGTGAAGATCTCACTTTCGTAGAAGAACCCAAACGAGTTCTTGACAGACAAGAACGAGTCATGAGAAGGAAGACGATTCCATTCGTCAAAATCCTTTAGAGGGATCATACCGAGCGGGAAGCCACTTGGGAAATAGAGGAGTCTATCTGGGCTTCTTACCCTCATTTCATATTTTGAATTCGGGTATGTTCTTGTATTCCAGTTTACTTTATCTATAATTCGGGGACGAATTATTCTTTTTAGGGGGGAAGAGTTGTAAAACCCGCATGATTTTACCATGAATAGTACCCTTATGATAGTACGTACATGTTTAGAACTTTCCTTTTATAACATGTTTACGTTTCACGAACAAGAATTACAAGTATTACGTACGTGTTATAACACGATAAGTATTTATTACGTATTAACACACGATAATTATTTCAATAATAATTATAATCACGAACATACGAACATGAAATCATGAACGTAAATTAATCACGAGCTAATATTACGTATGTATGTATATTTATTACGATCACAAATAAATATATTTCACGAACGACAACTAATTAAATCATGTAAAAACATGAACACGATAACACACTAATAATTTAGACACAGAAAATGTTCGGGTTACCCCTATGTGGGCCCCATACCCGCGGACACAACAAGGAAACATGGGCCAAGCCCATGCAAATTTTCTAACAAGGGAAAAAGGGAAAAACATGTTTCATTATTTACAAAATTGTGAAACAAGAAAAACCTTAAAATCCTTTTCTTCCTCATTTGGTTCTTTTGGCCGCCGGGTATAAGAACACCAAGGGGTGTTTCGGTTTGATTTTGGTGTTTGATTAATTGCAAGGATCGTTAGTGTGTTCATCCTCTTGATTTCACGTGATCGGTATAAACCCTAACTTCTTTTATTTTATGTTTTGATTTATTTAATCACATAAAATCATGAATGTTTTTAATAATTAATTAAAAACAAGATATAAACATGTTATTTAATCATGGGGTTTAAATCAATTTCGGGTTAAGGGGTGTTTGTTTGTTGTGGCTGACGCCTAACTGAGCCCCAAGGGGGGTCTCGGCTTGGCTTACTTCGCACCACCGAGACCATATGGTCTCGGTTTGGTGGTGATGGTGTCACGGCAGCAGCAAGGCAAGGGAAACCCCGACCAAGGTCGGGGTATGGTGGTGATTTTGGGTCCGTTTCATGGGTTAAAACACGGGTCCGGTTTACACATGTTTAGATTTAAAACACGGTCCGGTTCATGAGTTATTTTTCAAGGTTTAATATTTTTACAAGTTATATTATTTTTACAAGATTTAAATTAAATTAATTAAAAGCATGAACATGATTAATTTAATTTACATGACTTAGGTTATTAAATTTATTATTAATTCATGAATTTTAACCTAAGTATTTATCATTTAATTAAATTATATAATTAATTAATTATTAAAAAACATGACTTATAATTAATTAATTTACATGACTTAGGTTATATTATTTATAGATAATAATACATGTTTTAACCTAAGTATTTATTTTACCTTTATTTAATTAAATCATGTTATATTTAATTAAATACTTTAACTTATAGTTTATTTAAGGGCTAATAACTTAAAAATGCATCTAACTTGACACTTTTTTGCGTTATGTGTACCCATCTTTTTTCTTTCCCATTATAGTCATCAAACTTTCAAAAGTCGGTCATTATGTGTATTTTGTCAGTATTTTACCATGTAAAATGACCATTTTACCCTTAAAAAATTCAAAAAAATAAGGGTAAAATGGTCACAAAATACACAGAATGACCGACTTTTGAAAGTTTGATGAATATAATAGGAAAGAAAAAAGATTGCTACACAAAACGCAAAAAAGTGTCAAGTTAGATGCATTTTTAAGTCATTTGCCCTTTATTTAATTTACATGAAATAATTAATAAACTATACTATATAATGACATGACTTATAATATTAATCAGAAAACACTTAAGCTTATATAATTAGCTTAATTATCCAGCTTATATCTAATTATGGAAACTTTCTTTTTTTAGAAACTTATTTAATTAAGGCAGCTAATCTATTTATGGAAACTTTCTATTTTTAGAAACTTATCTATTTTAAGCAGTAATTCTATTTATGGTAACTTTCTATTTTGGGAAACTTTCTATTTTAGGAAACCTGCTATTTTTAGAAAGTTACTTATTATTACACAACAAGTATAATAATACATGAAATACAATTAATATTTAATCAGAATAGACAGAATATAGGATAAACACAGTAGAAAGCTTAAATCAGTAAAACATGACATATAAAACAAGCTAAGACATGATACAAAACCAGTTACGTACTCAGTAATCAGATACTTATACACGTATATATTTATTTAGCATTAGTGATACCGAAGTAGGACTCTCTTCCGTTCGTCTTCTTCGTTCACTGGACACAAGGTACGGATTCTCCGTCCTTTCAGTATGGACATTCTTCCTTATTAGGATTTCCCGTATGCCGCCAACTATTTTCCCTAGTATATGTTTTATATTTTTTTGAATTGATTATGTTTAATTAGAATACCTAAAGCCATATACATGCATGACCAGTTTCACCTAGTTATGGAGGTACCATAACCATAACACTGAAGGCACCAGTGTTATGACTTCACCACGGCGGAGTGATAGCTCGTGGCGTCCCTTTCAGCTTTTGGCCATTTATTATATTATCAGGTGGGGCGTATGGGTGCATCCTAGTTTACATGTTTTCAGTAGATTATTCAATGTGAATGTGGTGTGTGCCTTGCATCCTTCATAAGGAGCTGATCCCTTCTACCCAAAAACTAGTATATTAAATTAGAGGAAGCCCCTATAATTTTCATTACGAGGTCACCCCTTCAAGTATTCATGCACGTTGATATTTCATGACCTATATTGGCTAATGGTAAATATGTTAAATAGTTTTTACAAGATAAACATATGGCTTTTCAAACTATAAAACCAGTTTTACTAAGATATAACCAGGTTATTCAGGACTTAGTTTCTTCCGCTGTTTCATGTTTATATGCTTATATTATTCATGCTATACTTGTATATCCGTGCACTAAGCGTATTGCTCAACCGTTTTCCTTTTCATGTTCCCAAAACGGCAAGTACTCAGGGACGCTCGTAGACTTTAAGCGTACGTGCATATGGATTGGAAGCTTTCTAGACTTCTTTACTTTATGCATTCCTTTATACTTTGATACTCATTTCCATGGACATTGTTTAGTCCTTTCATTTACAGTAATTACGTTGTGTGTGATGAGTTCTACTTTTGTGGTACCGATGTTTGATTCTGGTATTTCCTTTATGGTGATGTAATGTTTAGACATTTATCCTTGTATGCTTTGATGACACGCCATAATCACGCGTGACATTCCATTTATCAAAATGGGGTGTTACACCTTGAGATACCCAATTGCTCCATAAGGTGTAGTTAGGATATTACACATCTGGAATTGAAATATTCCAAGGATGTTATCATTGTAATCCCTAACAATGATGATTGTCCGATCATGTGGGAGAGAAAGTGAAACTACATTTTGCTCATTGTCTTAAATAGCATAAAGACTACTATTGAAAATGTTATTAATCTATTTTGTACAAAATTGCTTGATATAGTTCATTACCAAAACTGTTTAAGCTTTCGCCGAAAAGGCACGTCTTAAACCACTATATATGACACAAGCTCTTCGTTTCTGCTACTTGAAGTTTGTCACTTGGTTCTTGAGCATTGACCTTGGTCTTGATTCACTCCCCTTGGATTCTCTCTATTTTTACCTCTTTACTACGAGTAGTCGTTTCTCCGCTTCAATCTCTTTCGGTCTCCATTCCACTCGTAATCATTCACTTGGCATTATCTCCTAGTATTGAAGTGGTCTAATGAGTTCCAAATGACTTAAGATATATTTTAAGTATTTTAGAAAAACTTGGTTTTGAAAAATTCTTTATGTTTCTTTGTTAAAAACCCGCCACTGTGCGCGGATTCTTAATTGTCACGGTGCTAAACCACGGTGCCATATTGATAAAGCATCGAGGCTCCACCAGGAAACTAAAGTATTCAGGTTTTAATTAAAAGCACTATTTCAAACCAACCCTCCCTTTCTTCTCCATATAAGGCGGCGGGTTCTCTCAAAAACTCTATTGTTGAACCTTCAAAAACTCCAATTTACTCAAGATTAATTGATTCCAAGTTATGGGTTTCACTCATCTCTCTTCCAACATCAATTAATTGTAAGTACATTCATTCAATTTCTTTTATTTTGTTCTAGGGTTCTTATTTTCGTAATTAGGGATTTTTAAAATTAGTATTGAATTAAATCTTTACTAGGAATGTGAGTTGACATAGTTATATTACTATGATTCCTTAGGTTCGAATTCATTGAGATTTCACTAAAACCCACTTATTCAACAATCTGAATTTTGACTAAATAATTTTAGTTAAATGATGGAATTGATATGAACCCATGAACAAAATTGGTAATTGCATTGTTAATGCTTACCCAAAAATGTTTTTCAAAAACCCTTGTTCGAAATTCATGGTTGATCTTACATTGTCAATATGTTATTGTCATTGATGAATTTGGTTCGTTGTGAACATAGAAATGTTAAGGATTAATCCTTTGTTTGGCAATCTTTTGTTCAAACACATTTCTCATGAGTTTTGTTTTTGGTCATTATGTAGCATATGAGTGATTGGAAAATATTTGTTGTTTGTTGTTAATAGGTAACTAATCATGCCTTCGGAATACCACAAAGACCACCAAAATACTAAATCTTATATGCCAAACCTTGCGCATTTTTGTCCCTCACCAACCCTTGCCAATACCTTTCGTTCACTCCAAAACCGTTGCTTTCATGAGGGTAGAGTTGTCGAAGAGAATATTGAGGGTTATGCTTACATCAAATCAATGTTTGATCAAATTGAGTTTGATTGTTTGCTATATATCAAAGAGGATATTTACCCTGAATTTCTCTTGGAGTTCTTTAGCAGATACTCCTTATCTATAATGATAATGAAATATTTGTTAGGTTCACCTTAAACGGTAAGCTCATCCAATACTCTCTCAAGGTTTTTGGCGCAGCTCTTCGTGTGCCATTTGTCGGTACTTATCGTTTCATCGATGCTTGGAAACTTGATGCTTTAATTGATTCTTTCGATTGTGCTCCAAATGATTACGAAGAGCTAGACCTTGACCTCATCCTTGACACCATTACCAAACGTAGTTCAACCGTTGTTCGAAGTATCCACTCTTCTAAGCGATCTATAAAATCTTCATGAGATACTCGAAAGAGACCATAATGATTGCATGGTCCGTTGGGCCGACATTTTTAGGGAAAATGTATTTTGTCTTGGTGGAAATCGGGATCATATCCTGCCGTGTATGGCACACATTATGTGTTGCATCTTTACCAACACCAAGTACAATATTGCATTTTACATCGCTCAACGGATTAACTATTCTCTTTCTCGATCAACCACAAATCTCCCATATGCCATGCTCCTCACTCGCCTTTTCAAAAAGGTTGGTGAAGAAATTCCTAAGCTCGATCTTTCATGCTTTCAACCGGTCAATCGTGTCATGATGCCTATTCGAGAGGTATAACCACGAAAGCCGAGAAGTGATCGTCGTACGAGAAGGAATGAACCACAAGAGTTCGATGATGAGGACACTCCTATGTCACCATATGATGGTGGTGACAAAGCTACAAGTGCTCATTTCGGCTCTTCGAGTGACTCCAACCCATCTATGAACACCTTCATGGACGGGGTAGACCCTCTTGTTCCTCCACCTCACTATGCCACTAGTGAACTTTTGGAATACGTCTCACTTGAGCATGTTAATCGTTCAAACCTTCAAACCCGTGGTGAGTTACACGACTTTAGAACGGAACATAGGGGATCATTCAAGAGCTTTGGGAAGATGATCAAGAACCTTGGAAAGAAGAAGAGATGAAGTTATGGTAATGGAACATAATTTAACATGTTTGTGAACATGTTTCGAAATGTTGAACAATTTCCTTTATTTATACTCTTTTATGTTTCTTGTTCTTAGAATTTGGTTTTAATTTACTAATACTTTGTGTTGGATTGTTTAGTATTTTAATCCTTAGAGGTTCTTGTGATCATTCTATCAATTCACATATCTTTGTGCATTTTATGTGTTAGTTAGCTCTCTAGATTTTGGCTTATAAACCACTTTGGCTTGATATTGTCATGTGATATATCTGAGGGTTTGAAAATTGCTAGAACATCACTTTTCTGAGACCACTGTCCATGGTACCTTAAAAACCTGCGGTTCTTTAGCGATAAAGAACCGCAGTCCTATTTAAGGAACCGCGGGCTCTGGTCACGATAGAATCTTTGCTTTACACTGTTTTCTTTAAATCTTTGTAACCATTTCTAAATTTTTTGCTAAAAGACCAGCTTTTTTTCCTAAACTAGGCCACCTAATTTCATTGTTCACCCAAATGACTTTTAACCCATTACTAGTTTGGATCATCCCCTTCCCTTCTTAAACCTCCTTTATTTAATCCTCTTCTCCATCCTTCAAACCTTCTTCTAAAACTTGACACTTAAACATGGTGTCTACAAGATCATCAAATTCTTCCAAACAATCCTCATCCAAAAGAAACCTTAAAATCAAATCAAGTTTCCGAAAATTGAATCTTCATCCTTCCTCACACCTAAGAGTGAGATTTCTCCAATTCGCATCTCTTCATCATCCTCACCACCACTTGCCCCATGCAATACAAGTTCAACCCATGGTACTACCACTCGCATGGGTCTACATCCTCTTCTACATCCTCTTCATTCCAATCTAGAATGAATGAGTTGTACTCACTATTCACTCCTTGTCCTCTCATGGATGTGAACCCTCAACCTCTACAAAGCATTTCCATTGTGAATGATTCTGTTGAGCCATTGGTTACCTCACCTTTCACTCCTCCTAACTCACCTATATCACCCTTGGACACCGTGCCTCCTCCTCCTCCTCAAACACTCTACTTTTAGGTGTTTCTGTTCCCTACTTTAGGGGTGATCCATACTTCTTTGGTTTTCTAGAAGCTCATGGTGCTAATTGTCAATGTTGCCTCTATAACAACTACATCATTCAAAATCTAAGAATGGAGATGTTTGGACTTCATAGGAGGTTGTAAGACTTCTTGATTACCTTGTTCTCCATCCCTCTACCCCTAGAGGATGAATGATGATTTTCTAAAGATAACTGTTTTCAAAAAGAAAAATCAAGCCAAGGAAGATTATCTATCAAGAAATAGCTTAGCTAACATTATAATCGTTAGTTTGTTTTTCATTTCTTGTATTTCCTTTCTTTCATGAGTGTTCATGAAGATGTGTTATGGATTTAGTATTTGTGTGTTTCAAATCTTTGTGCTCACACTAATCAACTTCAATTTATTTAAAGTTGAACCTTAATTTATCACAACCATTAAAACTTGACTAAAATTGAATCAAAATGTTATCTAAATATTTTGTCATCCTTTGTCAAGACACTCTTTGTAAGTGTGTTGCCATTTGTGTAACCAAAGCATAATCAAGTGCTAAAAATGGTAAAAATCCAAGATTTGCAACTTTTTGAAAATGTCTTAGTTTTTCTCAAAACCTTGTAAAATCAATTTTTCATGTCCAGTGTATGCGGATCCCCAAAGACCACACGGTCCCATATATATAAGGAACCACAGGTTCTTTTAAGGAACTACGGACAGCAGGCCATTATTGGCACGTTTTTGGTATTTCCTCTTTGACCACAGTCTTTTTCAAGATTCTTTGTTTACCAGTTTTAGCTAAACATTCCTTGCAAACTTTTGATTTCATTTCAAATCTTTGTCTTGTCTACTTTCTTTAAATTCTCTTCTTTTGGGAGTTCTTCTTCTCATCCCTCACAATGCCTAACTCTTCTAATCTTAACCTTGACATCTCTTTGTCACAATCTTCTAAACCCAAAGCTTCTTCTTCTAAGCTTTCCAAGAAACCGAAAATCTCGATTCGACCTATTTGGGTCAAGAAAAATAAGGATCATCATGATTCTTCTTCCAAACCTTGCAAGAATTCTTTCTCTCCCATTGCGTATTGGAATGAGACTTTCTCAATTGATCCAATTACCGAAGAAAGAGAAGTTCTTCCACCACCACCTAAACCTTGAAACATGCCTTCTCTAAATGACCTATCTTCTTTCCCAAATATCACTAGGCATTGTGAAAACATCTCTTATCCATTATCTCTCTCTCCACCACCACCTTCTCATTTTGATGGTCCTCCCCCATCCAACGATTTTGTTTTGCATCATAGAAGCTCGTGTGCTTGTTGTCGATTTCAACAAATTGAACTTGCTCATGTGTATGACAAGCTAAATTTTCTTGAATTTCTTCTCACTCGGCCTCCTCTCAAAGTATTTGTTCACGTGAACAAATCTTCGAATGATGCCTCATCGTCTTATTTTTCCAATTAATAGACACTTTGTATCTTAATTATTTGAGTCAACTTTAGCAATCTTGGAGGATTATCACTAGTAGAGTAGTTTGTGCTTTTGTTGTTTATTTTCCTTATGTCTTGTGTTAAATATTCATATTGTGTGCATGAATATTTCCCTTGTTTGTTCTTTCATATTTGTGTAATATGAATGTTATGTGTGTTACTTCCTTTCCCATCAATTCGTTTTTACACATTGTTTAGAGTAGATCATGGTTAAAACTTACAATTGTTTTTGGGTGATTCCACCAATTTTAAGTTTCTAACCCTTTGACATACTATCACTTTAATTGATTTGGATGTTTCTTTTCTGCCTCTATTCCACCAATGGAACTTTGATTTTGTCAAAACACCCTCCTTGGACATTCTTAGCAAATACTTACTTCTAATTTGAGATTTCTTTTCTTTCTCCCTCTCAAGTTACTTAGTAAGTAGTGACTATATATACATTGGTGTTTCTTTTCTCTTTACTAACCTTTGTGTAGCATGTCACCTTAGCTCATTTTCTTGTTGCCCCAAGTAATGGGGAGTAAGCACACAGGGGGAGCTTCTTGCAAAGTCTGGTTCTTTTCTTCCTCAAAGACTATTGCATCCTTTTTGCTTCGACAAAGGGGGAGAAATGATAGTGATAAACTCGTTAATAATTTGAAATATTTTGGATTTTACATAAATGAGTTTATAGTTTGTCGTAATCAAAAAGGGGGAGATTGTTAATGCAAAGCAATGCCTAAAAACATGATTAGTGTTAACTAATCTTTCTTAGTTTTGATCACGACAAATTAAAAAGACATTTATCGTCAGATACAATCATAAGACGAATTATTTGACAAACACCATCATCAAGGTATTAATCATTTAAGTATTTCACTAACATATCTTTATCATGATTAGTGATAATAAAAGTGATTAATCCTAAACTTACATTGTGTCAAATGTAAAAATATTTTTTTAATAAACTTTCTTTTTAAGAAAATGTTTTATTAAAATGGAAAATGTAGATTTGAATATGGCATATTCCAAATATCATAGGAATATTCTTTGAAGGTAAAAACTTACCTCGGATATTACTTCCCCACTAAAAGACAAAAGGGAGCAGAGTCTATGAGCACGGTTGATATGAGTAATTTTACTCATATCATTTGTATCTATAAACAACTAATAAATGCATAAAATGTATAAAAAATGCCTTGTATTTGCTTGTTTGGTTGTTTGATGTATGTAGGTACCAAGATCGTGAAAACCGGCAAGACCAGTACGAGTTTGAAGAAAAAGATCAACAATGCCAAAAATCGAGCTCGTCTTTAGCGGAATTAATTTTATATGGATCTATTGGGCCTGTGGGTCCCACATTTAGAAAAATGGGCTCAAAAGCCCATTTGAAGTTCAATAAGGAGTTAACATTTGCTATAAGCCCAACAATGGCCCAACAGGATATAAATGGAACGGACGGTTTGAAATTTACAACTTCTTGAGTCCATTTAAAGCCCAAATCGTTTTACAAAAAAAATGGAAGTGGACGTTTTTTTATATATATGGGCTTTGATAATAGACTTTCATTTACCTAGTCAGACATAAATACCATTTACTCTCACCAAACAAAACACGCACCTCACAATCCACACGTTTCTTTTCACACAATAAAATAATAACCATGGTCGATACTTCCTATGCTTCTCTTTCTTCCCAAAAAAATAACCAGGCACAAAGTTACTGTTCAAAACCCTAGATGAATAAATTGCCCAAATAAATTGGGGCTTTTCACTCCCACGTGTGATTCACACCTGTGGGTAAATAATCCCCTAGGTTTAAGGAAGAGAAGAGATGGAAAGGCTAGGCTACGTGGCAACCATCCATTGGATATAACACCTCATATCACTAAATCCTCCAATTAAATCCCTCCACCTCACCAAATTAGTGACAAGCTGGCAATCCAAGGGCGAAATCAAGAGAATAAGAGATGGAATATACCAAAAAGATTCGAATATGCTGATTAGAAGATCCGAATATGCTCTCCTCAATACCTAGGGGGTTGGCTATATAAACCCCCAATTATTGTGTAATTTTTATCCCTTTTTTACTTAATGTTATAATGTTAGATTAGAGTTAGGAAAATTGTATTTCTCTTTTTAATAGTTATGTATCATTTTATTTTGATTAATAAAAGATTTATTCTGTTAAAAATAATTCGTGTGTTGTTACTGCTTAAATTCAATTATTTCCTTTCTCAGTCTAATTTAATATTACTAATATAAAAGACATTTAATTAAACTGCTCAATAGTTTAATGAAATATCGAAGTGAAATTGGGAAATAAATCAAACCCTAATGGTTTGATTAATATAACTGTTTGGCTCGTATGATTCGATGGTTTTTGATGGTGAGGAATGATGATGGAGTCGTTTAGTTCCAAGGCAGCTCAGCGCTCGCCTTCTACCCAACGGTTTCTTCATTAATGGTTAAGCATATTTACTTTTTGCAAAAATTTGTTTATGTTTAGCTTAATTATCAGATTTAAGTTTTGTTTGCTTAATGTTAACTGTTTTTGTAGTATAAAGTTTATGGGATTGATTGTGAATGAATTTTGAATGCTACTGTGTTTGGGTATAATTCGTTGACTGTTTATCATGTTCTCTGATTAAATTAATTTATATGTTAGTCAATTTGAATTTGCACTGTTGGTTTGGATCTGTTTTTTTTTTATAAATGTTTTAACTGCTCATGAGATTGAACTTGATAATCTGTTATTTTGAATTTGAATCTGCTGAGATTTGTAAACTGATTGAGGATTTAGATTGGGAGTCGAGCTAAGTTTATTTATCTGTCAGAAACTGAAAGTTTCATATCTGTTTCGTATAAAGGTTCTGATTAATCTTTTTAGAGTTAAATAAAGTGATTTAAGTTGAGTTTGGATTAAACTGATTTTTGAGAGTTTGTAGTAATCTGTTGCAAGGTTTTAATTACATTAGTGAGGTCATACTGGAGGGTATTTTGAATTATAATATTAATTTTTAAGTCTGTTTAAATTGATCTGATTAAATGGGATTGAGATTAACTTGTAGCAAGGACTGATTTTTTTTTATCTGTGTAAAAAGTATTTTGAGAGTTTGATGAATATTCACTTTCTGCTGGTCTGTGTGACAACCGTGGTTTTGGGTTTGTCACTTGGTCTTACTTTTAGGTTATTTTATGTGTGCTTACTTGAATTGTGTGTTTACGTGTTTATTTTGTGTGAACGAGGTTGGTGTCGTTATCGTTTATGAGTATAGAGTACTCATAAGTAAATCGAGGAACGGTTATTTCATGTTCATGAGCTCACAAGTGGTGACTATGAAATGAAAATGGTGATATTGTGGTGTTTACGTATACGTATAAGTATTATAGTAATAGTATTTTTTTAGGATTTACGGTTTAGCATATAGAGGTCTCGGGTGAGGTAATTATCCATATGAATATTTTTCGGGATGGTTTTAAGTCATTTAGGACTTAGTTATAAAGTTTATTTCAAAATTTGAGATTTTCTATAAAAGTGTATATTTTACGTCTTTTACGGTAAAACGCGTAAATTTGACTAGTTTTACGGTTTTGAGGTTTTGGAAGCTTTAGGAGCTGAAATAAATTAAGGAAAATTAAGGTAATATTATTAACATAATATTAAATAATAAAAATAAAAAAAAACGAATTTATTGGGTGTTTGGGTCGGTTTAACGCACCAAAGAAAGAGAAAAAGGGAAAAAGGAAAAAAAAAAAAAAGGAAAGTTGGGTGTTATACTTGGACTAGGATTTTATGTACACACTATATAAGGTTATCAAATAAATAAAAAAACATAAATCCCTGGAGACAAAGAAAAATTCGTGGGTTTCATAGAGGAGAATTAGGGTTCTTCAAAAAAATTAGGTTTTCTTCATTTTCCATTGATTTAAGGTAAAAACCTTCATTAACCTTTTTAATTAAATTGTTTTTATGTTTAATTAATCATTCTTATGATGGATTAAGGGTTAGGGTTTATATAAAAACAGTAGATTAATGATGTATTAATCATAATATGATGATCATATAATCTAGGGCATGTATTAGAAGGGTTATAGGTGATTAATTAGATCAATTTGTTTAAAACCCGTTTTTAAAAACTGGGCAGAATTTTGAGTCTATTGTTTTGATCATATCTCGAGTTCTAGGAACATTCAAGATGAGATCAAACTAGCCCTGGATAGGTAATTGAGTTGGCTTTCTAAATCAAGAAACGAGAACTAAATTGGAGGTCGGGAAGTGGGTCAAAAACAGGTTACAACAGTCGGAGGTCAAAACAGTTTTGAAATCAGCCTGTTTTCTTTTTAAGTTTTGGGTTGTTTGGGGTACTTAGGGTTGCATTGGGATCTTATCACGAACATGAGAGATGGTTTATATATTGTAGTAAGGATCTGCACTTGGCTAAGATTGTGGTTTAGGGTAAGACCCTCTAATGGTAATGAACTTTTCATACGTTTAAAATCAGTGAATTCTGGATAGGTAGCAATATATACACATATATCTGGGCCTTAACAGTAGCTTTAAGGTTAGGGCAAGTGGGAGGTTTTAGCTAACATGTATAAAAGTGTGAATATTCCTTTTACAGAAACCATGGGTATGTTTAAGTGGACGTTTGACTTAAAGTTTTGAGACCTAAAACTGGGACTGTTTTGTGTAAAGTTATGAACGGGATAGCTATTAAACTTAACCAAGTTAGGGACTTGTTAAGGAAGGGTAATGGGGTGATTAGAGCTTAACAATGAGGTAATTATACGGGAATAGACTAGATGTCCATCATAGGTTGATGAGCCATCTTAGTGATTGGTTCGTGTATTGATTTCGTGTTTTTGGTTTGTTAGCTTGTTGCTAGTGCGAGGACTTGTGAAGAAGCTATCAGGTGAGTTTCATAGTCCCATGTTTAATATTGATTTTGACTTCCAGATGGGATGGAAGAGACACTGTGTTGAGTTATTTTCTAAATTGATGATGTGAATGTGTTTGTGATTTGAGATGGACTTGTGTGTACATTACGTGATTAACTGCTATGTGATTCTTGATTGTGTATGATTTGGATCGGGGGACACGTGTCGTCTCAGTTATTGTGGTTTGACAAGGTAGTGGCCTTGTGGTTTGACAAGGTAGTGGCCTTGTGGTTTGACAAAGTAGTGGCCTTGGGATAGGTACATAGTGTGATCATCTATGGTACCATGTTGTTTGGCAAGGTAGGAGCCTTGGATTTTGGTTTGGAATGATTGATCTTGAATGCTAGTTGTTAATACATAATTGTAGCACATTGTCCATATGTTATTGTGTTGATGGTTGTTATTCACAGCTTGTAATTGATTTAGCGTTGGAGTCTAAACCTATGACTCTCACCAACTTTATGTTGACGTGTTTTAGTGTCTCTTTCAGGTGATACTATGGTTAAGCATGAGAACATAAGTGGCTAGGATTGGAGAAGCTTAGGAATGCATATAGAAGGAGAATCCATGTTTCCTTCTTAGTTTTTATTTGTTCTTTTAATAAGTGATACTGTGGCACACATATATTTGTTTGGTTATGTTATTTGTTTCTCTTGGGTAAGCGGTAGGACTGTTACCTACTTACCTAGACTCTTGAGTCTGATGAGATATTGTCGTGACTTTCTGTCTCCATTTTATGACATTTCTTATTTCATATAGTTATCTCTATAGACACGCCATGTTGTGATGAATCCATACGTCGCGCCCCATATTCCGCCATGGTGGGGTGTGACAGTCTGCCTAATTCAGTAGAGCTGTCTTGTTAAATTTGTTTTGATAGTTGAGTTATTTCCTTTTCTAAATTTTACTTTACAGTTTGATCTGTTATTTGTCACTATAACTTGTTAGCTTTGATATAGCTGATTTAATTGTTTTGTTATTAGTTCAGTAATCCAAACGAATGGTTTGGAGTTACTGATATATTATTCTATCAAGACTTTCAAATTCAAAAAAATAATGCTCCAAAAATGTCCCAAGTGAGGCTCGACCTCGAGACCTCACGCTCAATACCCAACATGTTTACCATCTGAGCTACTGCTCTATTTAATTTTAGTTTGCACTATTTAACTTTTATACGTTTTTTTTTATTTTCACCTTTCAGCTTTTAGTTAAACGTTTTTCTATTTAGTTATACAATTTAATTCTTTTAATTAAATAAAAGTTTAATTATTTAGTTTAAAAATAATTAGTATAAATAGATTAATAAAAATAATTAAAGTAAGAAAAAAAAATGTTTTAATTAATTTTAGAAATTTAATTTGTTTATTTTAATAAATTAGGTTTAATAAACTTGTAGAAGTTAAATATTTTTTCAAAAGGTTTAAAAATAGATTAAAAGTTATTTTTATTAAATAGATTAATTTTTATAAATTATTAAATAGTTTAATTTTAATTGTCTTAATTTTAAGTAATTAAATTAAATAACTTTCGGGTTTACGATTCATGCACTTTAGGATTAAAATAAGTTTAAAATTTGTAGACTTTAAATTTAGTTTAAAAACCGAAAACCAATTCAAATCAATTGTCCAAATCGAATCAAAACGTCTCAAATTCACTCGATCTTCGTGTACAACGAACTTGGTTCACTAACGTGTTTAATTGAATTCGTCTTTGGTAATTTTAGACTATTACTTTTTCCTAAAGGTAATTTTCTAATTTACCCTATAACGTATCAAAATATCACTATACTATCACGATCACATCAAAAAATTTTGGCGCCGCTGCCGGGGATCTTGTGTACGATTCGTCTTTGTGGAGATTTGTTGATCGTTGATTTGAAGACCCTTTCCGTCCTCGGAAAGTTTTGTTATTTTCTTATTATATAGTATGTATCGTTTTTCTCGTTTTTTTTGTGATTAATATATTGTATTAAGTAGAACAATAAATTTACATACTTTTCAAATAAGGCCTTAGTTGGGATTTCATCACCTAGCTATTGTAGTCGAATCCAAAACAAAAAAATAAAAGGCAAAATAGATAAATACTAATAAGAAGTTTGAACTCGATTTTTACAAACTATAAGGTGGGTATAAGGCGACATGCTATAAAAGGCCGTCTAAGGAAAAAGGTTTTTAAGTGCTTTGTGCCACCTCGTTTCCCCGCTTGCTTGTGCGTATATTGAGAGGGATGACCTATTATTGGTTTGCCGACTGAAATGTGTATAGTTGAAGTTTGTTTTTCTCAGTTCTTAACAAATTGAAAGTCCTAACAAGATCGGGTTTTAATTGTTTTTGGTTGGTAATGTTTTTTGGATATTCTATTGCTAATTCAAAAAATCCTTGCTAAAATGAAAAATAACGTCTACTTATATGTAAAACACAGTGCAAATACCAAGTTTTAATTCAATTAAAATGCCAAATTTAAATTCTATAAACTACAAAGACTGGAAATGTAAATTCTATGATATTTAAATGCTAAAAATGTAAAGCTAACAAGTATAAGGACTAAATGTGCAAAAACAGTAAACTATGTGGACTTAAAGTGAAAACTATTCAAACATGTAACCAACTTTCAACAAAAATTGAAACTACCTAACTAAATGTGAACAATACTGAAAATACAAGGACTACTATTTTGAAAACCCTAAAAAGTTGGAAAGTTTAGCTAAAATTCAAAACAGTTTAATACTACAAGGACTAAAGTGCAATTTTCAAAAACTTTTTACCAAAAACGGGTTTCAAGGTTCAATAAGCTCGTTTGAGCTTATTTCTCAACTAAATTCGACCAAACAAGTTGCAAATGACTTAAAATTGAATTTAAGCTAGACCTATCCAAGGAAATTGGCTGAAAGTTACTAGAAATCTGATAAGCTAAATCCAATAAGCTCACAATAAGCTACAAGTTAAACTAGACTTGCACAACTAGATTTTAATGGAAATTCTTATTAATAAGCTCAAAAGAAGGACGGGAAATCAAGTCTCATGGAAAATCATCAAGTAATAAGCCCAGAATTTGAAAATAAGCCAAAAGAGTGCTTATGTTGACTTTCGTTGACCAGGAATTTCAATAAGCCCAAAATCTCAAAATTTAACCAGGAACATTAATAGAATGAAATTATGAAAGAAAATTAGCTTGTTTATGAAGTGGAAATCAAGATATGAAAAATCAGTTTGCCAAGTTACAGAAACTTGCATTTGCTCATGATCTTAACCTTTTGCTTATTTCTAGCTTAATATTTGATATTGTACAATTTCCTTATACACTTTAAAACTTCATATATTGAGTGAGAAATGAGAACTGGTTTGGAGTGATTTCATCAACTAAAAAAGAAATGCCATTCAAATCAAAATCAATACTTTCTGATAAGGAACTTGTATAAACCTGACCCAAACTTTTTATATGACCATTTGCCTTTTTGACCAGATACTTGACTAGATAATGACTCAAAGCTACTTGTTATGACTAGTTAAATGGAATTGAACAAAAGTTTGCCAAATTTCAACACTTGAAAAGCTAATCAAAGCTAAAACCAAACACTACTTTACTAATTTGTTTGAAACTTTTATGAAGAGTTTTTGATCAAAAGGGTAAACTGAATGAAAGGTTATATGACACTAAGTTTAATAGTCAAAATGAAATGTATGAGAACTAAAAACAAGCAGTTACAATAACTAGAACTCAAAATGACAATTAAGGCTAAATGACTGAAAAGAAACTGAAGAACAGGACAAGTACTAGGCTATTAAGCAAGATTAAGCTACAATTAGGCTACAACAACTCTAGATGAGATCAAAAACAGGCCAAAACACATTTTATCATGCATTCAAGTATGATTATCTAGGAATGAAGCAGGCAATCAACTGTTTAGTGGAACTTAAAATCAGAACATGAAAACCTTTAGCTAAGGCCTCCTTTGGGGAGTAGAGGAGCGCTGAGCTCTCTAATCTAGTGCTAACCACCACCTTAGCACTAGAACACACTAATCAATAACTATTAATCAGCTACAATCACCAAAAATCACCATAACTGGACTTGAACTCATCAAAATCTGCTAATACTTGAACTGGATGAACAAACAGCTACAATCTTCAAACTTAGCCAATTATGATCAAGTATTGATCATAACTAACCAATATCTGGAACAATAGGTATCAATGAAGCAGGTATGAACAGTAGAGTAGTATGAGAATTTTGGAGGGAAAATTGAAATTTGAATTTATTGAATTGATAAGTAGTTACAAGGGTAGTTATCTGTTACAACTAACTATAACAGACTCAAGAGTGTGTCAAACTCTTGAGTTGTTAAGCTAAAACTAAAAATGAGTTGAGAGAAAAACTAAAGTGTGTGTGATTTCACACTTTCTACAATACCATAATTGAGAACAAAACATGGTATTTATAGACTGCAGGAGTGAAGTGGTTGGGGTTGGTGACGTGTTAGAACCAATCCTCAGCTTCCACATGTAAAAAATCTGCCAATTGGATTTTGCTGATGAAGAACAAATTTGGGGATTTTCTCTTGAGTTGATTTCAGCTTAATTGGTTATGCTTATTGGATTTGTCTCTAAAAAACGAGCAAGTTTCATGTTTATATCATTCCTTGAAATTGCTTCTAGCTCAATAACGATCCTGGTGATATGCGTTGATGAAGATGACACGTGGCAAATTTGTATTGGTTGAGAACTAGGCACACGGATCATTATCCACAATGGATAAACTGATTATTACATGTTGCAATGCCATTGGTGGAAAAGGAAGTAGTGCGTTTTACTGTTATGATTCTAGCCAATCAATGCTTGGCGGCTGAGTTGCATTTATTGAAGTGAAGTGACAATCCTTGTCACTTGATTCTTGCATTCTCATTGGTAACAATATGTCACACGGATCAAGCTTGAATAACTTTCCAAAATTGGGAGAAACAGCCCCTTGACTTGGCAGAATGTACTTTTTAGCTAGTAACTTCATTTCTTTGGCATAATTGGTCCTTCAAACTTCATTCTTGAACAAATTTGATCCTTTAACTTAGTTGACTTGAGAGTTGACCAGATTTGACTTTGATCTTGACTTTGTCATATTTACACTTTTGGTCCTTCATCTTTGGCAGATTGTCAAGATAGGTCCTTTGTCTTCAAAGTCTTGTCACTTTTGATCCTTCTTTGTCTTTTTCATCAAATTAAGCTTTATTTTCCTTTGTTTGCTTGAAATTGTATCCTTCTTACCTATTTGAGCACAAACACAAAACATACCACATAATTCCGCTTTATAGCACAAGGTTTAGGTATTTTTATTGTGTTTTAGGGTGATTTGTTGATAAATTGATATGAGTTTTTGCTCATATCAAATCCCCTACACTTGAACATTGTCATGTCCTCATGCAATGCTATATATTTTAAAGCACAAATTTACATTCTCCTCATAATTAATCCACCTTGGCCATATGGAATGCATCTACACTACTCTAAACTAAATGATGCATGATTTTGATTTTTAACAATGCAATGAACAAAATACAGTTCTATTTATATCTTTTTGGTTTTTCTTGAAATGATTTTGATGGAAATAACTCATAAAGAATTCAATGACTTTGATTAGGGCTTGGGTACCATGGACATTTATCACCCTCAAGTTTCACTTTCCCCATACCAAGCTTAAAAATAGGATCATTGTATTCATAAGTAAAAAGTGCATCAACTTATTCATGACAATTAAATGTGGAACCGGTTTATTATTTGAGCAAATTGCTTGTGGGCAAATTTGTCATTTTTCAAGTGTGAAATATAAAAAGTGTAAAATCCAAAAATAAGGAAGCACGATTTTAATCCTAAGTAATCCTCTCATCCATTACTTGAAAAACCACTCACAATTAATACAAGTCCGTTTCAAGAGTAATAAGTCATTCGCTTTATGTGTAAAATCCTCATGTCATGCTTTCATAAGTAGCTACACACTCGCTAAGGAAAGAAAAATAAAACTCACGCAATAATTTACATCCGCCATCTTTTTGAGACTTTGGATCTTCAACCCCGCAACCCGTCAAGGTAATATTGGATTGGAGCAATCTATTGAATCGCCGCAACCCATCAAGGTAATATTGGAACTCAATAGTCACTATAATTAACACCACACTGCCCCTCTTGGGAGTCTTGTATAATTATTTTTTTTCTTTTCTTTTTTTTTCTAGCCACTCATTTTTTTTATAAGCCGCTCTTATTTTTCTTTATTCCTCACAAAGAAAGTTCAAAAGAATAAAAGGAAAAACACCCGCTAAATATTGAGCATGACATAAGTCTAGTACACATAAAACGTTCTAACTTAGAATCTTAAGACGTACTTATATCAACCATGAATGATTAGTCAAAAATGCATAAGAGATTACAAACCAATTAAAACCGTTCTTGATTATTTATTAACAATATATACATGCGAAGAAAATAGAGGTTAAGAAGAGAAGGGTTTAGCCACAAGTAATTATCATGAAGTTTATCTAGCGCTTTTATACTTGCTTCAACTCTATCATTTCCCATTCTCCAAAAATTTAAAATCTCAAATAATGAGATTGGTGGATGCTTAGCCTAATAGACCAATGAAGGACTACATGGTTAAGGATACTAGCTAGAGAATGCTAAGATAAGCAAACTCGGGTTGAGTCAAAATATCCATGGCGGGCCTAATATGTCAAAGAAATCTAAATTTGTTAAACCATGTTTTTGTTATTTTTTTTCTCTTTTATATATTTTTGATGAAAAACAAAAGAAGAATATATACAATGCAAATGTGTTATGCAAATGAAAAATGATTAATGCAAAAATTATGAATGCATATTTTTGGTGGCCAAAGTAGATCAAAAATTTGAAAAATGTTTGGAAAATTAATTTTCCGAGTTATCATGAAAGACAATGACAAGTTCTAGGTAAGGTCACTTCGATAGAAGACCCCCCTACACTTAAGCTAAACATTGTCCTCAATGTTTAAGAGCATGGAAGTATAAAAACTTCCCCTACACTTATGACAATGAATAGACTTTGCCTAACCCAAGTTAAGGAAAGGACAACTATTAGTGAATTCATGTTTAAGCACAAGGTGTCAATGAAAGATCACAATAGTAACGAAGTGAACCGGATACAAGGGCCTCCTCCATAAGCTCCAAAGCATGAAATGAGTGAGCAACCCTACAAACAATCATGAAGACAAAAGAAGGTCTCCCCTACACTTATCTCCAAATCTATACCTTTATTGTTAACCTACAACACTCTAAACCTAGTTATACGGTGCTTGAGTTAATGACTCTCTAGCTCGACTCGTCCCTCAATGAATTAACTGATAGGGAAAATGGGGATCTCTTGGACCATTTCAACGAAAATGTCCTCCCCAAAATAATGTTTCACACGGTGAACATTCACTTTAAAATTTGGACCATCGGGTTGTGACAACTCAATAGTTCCATATGGAAACACTTGAGCAATAGTGAATGGACCGGACCATCTTGACTTAAGCTTGCCCGCCAAAAGTTTCAACCTTGAGTTAAAGAGGAGAACCGACTCTCCAACTTTGAACTCACGGTTCTTGATCTTAGCATCATGCAATTGCTTAGTCTTTTCCTTGTAAAGCAAAGAATTTTCATAGGCATTGGCTCTCAATTCATCCATCTCATTAAGTTGATCTTTCCTATGTGAACCGGCTTGGTTTAAATCAAAGTTAGCCCACTTGAGAGCCCAAGATGCCTTGTGTTCTAACTCGAATGGGAGGTGGCACACTTTACCATAGACAAGCCTATAAGGAGTACAACCAATTGGTGTCTTAAAAGCCGTCCTAAAAGCCCACAAAGCATCATCAAGCTTATCCGACCAAGAAGCTCGATGCTCTCCCATCGTTCTCTCTAAAATTCTCTTTAAACCACGATTTGTGACCTCGGTTTGACCATTGGTTTGAGGGTGATACGCGGTAGAAAGTCTATGATTAACTCCATATTTCTTCATAACTCTCGTGAATTGATCATTACAAAAGTGTGTACCACGATCACTTATGATGGCCCGAGGCACACCAAATCTAGCAAACAATTGCTTTAAGAACTTCACAACAACTCTAGCATCATTGGTAGGTAAGGCTTTAGCCTCCACCCATTTGGACACATAATCCACCGCCATAAGTATATACTTGTTTCCCTTAGAAGATGGAAAAGGTCCCATGAAATCAATGCCCCATACATCAAATATCTCACACTCTTGAATAAAATTTTGTGGCATCTCATCACGTTGCGTAATTTTTCCTTGTCTTTGACACACATCACAAAATTTCACCATTTCATGGGCATCTTTGTAAATGGAAGGCCAATAGTAACCCGAATCAAAGACTTTCTTGGCGGTATAGTTGGGCCCAAAATGTCCACCCGTAGGTCCTTTATGACATGCTTCTAAAATCTTAAATGCCTCGGGCCCATCTACACACCGTCTAATGATTTGGTCCACACATTGCCTAAAAAGATAAGGATCATCCCAAAAGTAGTACTTAACTTCCTTAAGAAATTTCTTCTTTTGTTGATAAGTAAGACCCTCAATAAGCACATTGCCCACAAGATAGTTTGCTATATCCGCAAACCAAGGAGTGGCATCCTCTTGGGAAGAGATAGACATGAGCTCCTCTAATGGAAAGGATTCATTGATTTCTTGATGTGGAAAATCTCCTTGAAAAGGATGCTCAAGTCTACTCAAGTGATCCGCCGCTAAATTCTCGGCTCCTTTCTTATCACGAATTTCTATCTTAAACTCTTGAAGCAACAAAACCCATCTCAAAAGCCTAGGCTTAGCATCTTGTTTTGTCATAAGATACTTGAGAGCGGAATAATCCGTATACACTATGGTTTTGGATAGCACAAGGTATGGTCTAAATTTCTCAAAAGCATAGACTATAGCAAGCAACTCTTTTTCCGTGGTAGTGTAATGAAGTTATGCACCAGTCATGGTTTTACTTGCATAGTGTATAGGTTGAAAATGCTTATTAACTCTTTGACCTAAGACGGCCCCCACCGCATAATTACTAGCGTCACACATAAGCTCAAAAGGTAATTCCCAATTTGGAGAAACCAAAACGGGAGCCTTTGTCAATTTCTCCTTAAGAGTCTCAAAAGAGTCCAAACAATCTTGGTTAAAAATGAAAGGAGCCTCTTTTTCCAAGAGGTGAGTCATCGGTCTAGCTATCTTAGAAAAATCTTGTATAAAGCGCCTATAAAATCCCGCATGACCTAAGAAACTCCTCACACCTTTAACCGAGGTGGGCGGGGGAAGCTTAGCAATCACATCAATTTTAGCTCGATCCACTTCTAATCCCTTGTTGGATATTTTATGTCCTAAAACAATTCCCTCTTTCACCATAAAGTGACATTTCTCCCAATTAAGCACTAAACGTGTTTCCTCACAACGCTTAAGCATTCTCTCTAGATTGGTGAGACATGAGGTAAATGAATTTCCAAAGACGGAAAAATCATCCATAAAAACCTCCATAGTTTGCTCTATCATGTCATGGAAAATCGCCATCATGCACCTTTGAAACGTCCCCGGTGCATTACATAAGCCAAAAGGCATCCTCTTATAAGCAAATGTATCGTAGGGACAAGTGAATGTGGTCTTTTCTTGATCCTTAGGGTCAATGGGTATTTGGAAATAACCCGAAAAACCATCAAGAAAGCAATAGTACTCATTTCCCGCTAAGCGTTCAAGCATTTGATCCATAAAAGGTAATGGGAAATGGTCTTTCCTAGTAGCCTCATTGAGTTTCCTATAGTCAATACAAACTCTCCAACCGGTAACAAGTCTTGTAGGAATAAGCTCATTGTTCTCATTAGGCACTACAGTGATTCCACCCTTCTTAGGAACACAATGTACCGGGCTAACCCATGGAGAGTCGGAAATGGGGTAAATCATACCCGCATCAAGGAGTTTAATCACCTCCTTCTTACAACTTCTTGAGTCCATTTAAAGCCCAAATCGTTATACAAAAAAAATGGAAGTGGACGTTTTTATATATATATGGGCTTTGATAATAGACTTTCATTTACCTAGTCAGACATAAATACCATTTACTCTCACCAAACAAAACACGCACCTCACAATTCACACGTTTCTTTTCACATAATAAAATAATAACCATGGTCGATACTTCCTATGCATTCTCTTTCTTCCCAAAAAAAATAACCAGGCACAAAGTTACTGTTCAAAACCCTAGATGAATAAATTGCCCAAATAAATTGGGGCTTTTCACTCCCACGTGTGATTCACACCTGTGGGTAAATAATCCCCAAGGTTTAAGGAAGAGAAGAGATGGAAAGGCTAGGCTACGTGGCAACCATCCATTGGATATAACACCTCATATCACTAAATCCTCCAATTAAATCCCTCCACCTCACCAAATTAGTGACAAGCTGGCAATCCAAGGGCGAAATCAAGAGAATAAGAGATGGAATATACCAAAAAGATTCGAATATGCTGATTAGAAGATCCGAATATGCTCTCCTCAATACCTAGGGGGTTGGCTATATAAACCCCCAATTATTGTGTAATTTTTATCCCTTTTTTACTTAATGTTATAATGTTAGATTAGAGTTAGGAAAATTATATTTCTCTTTTTAATAGTTCTGTATCATTTTATTTTGATTAATAAAAGTTTTATTCTGTTAAAAATAATTCGTGTGTTGTTACTGTTTAAATTCAATTATTTCCTTTCTCAGTCTAATTTAATATTACTAATATAAAAGATATTTAATTAAACTGCTCAATAGTTTAATGAGATATTGAAGTGAAATTGGGAAATAAATCAAACCCTAATGGTTTGATTAATATAACTGTTTGGCTCATATGATTCGATGGTTTTTGATGGTGAGGAATGATGATGGAGTCGTTTAGTTCCAAGGCAGCTCGCGCTCGCCTTCTACCCAACGGTTTCTTCATTAATGGTTAAGCACATTTACTTTTTGCAAAATTTGTTTATGTTTAGCTTAATTATCAGATTTAAGTTTTGTTTGCTTAATGTTAACTGTTTTTGTAGTATAAAGTTTATGGGATTGATTGTGAATGAATTTTGAATGCTACTGTGTTTGGGTATAATTCGTTGACTGTTTATCATGTCCTCTGCTTAAATTAAATTATATGTTAGTCAATTTGAATTTGCACTGTTGGTTTGGATCTGTTTTTTTTTTATAAATGTTTTAACTGCTCATGAGATTGAACTTGATAATCTGTTATTTTGAATTTGAATCTGCTGAGATTTGCAAACTGATTGAGGATTTAGATTGTGAGTCGAGCTAAGTTTATTTATCTGTCATAAACTGAAAGTTTCATATCTGTTTCGTATAAAGGTTCTGATTAATATTTTTAGAGTTAAATAAAGTGATTTAAGTTGAGTTTGGATTAAACTGATTTTTGAGAGTTTGTAGTAATCTGTTGCAAGGTTTTAATTATATTAGTGAGGTCATACTGGAGGGTATTTTGAATTATAATATTAATTTTTAAGTCTGTTTAAATTGATCTGATTAAATGGGATTGAGATTAACTTGTAGGAAGGACTGAGTTTTTTTTATCTGTGTAAAAAGTATTTTGAGAGTTTGATGAATATTCACTTTCTGCTGGTCTGTGTGACAACCGTGGTTTTGGGTTTGTCACTTGGTCTTACTTTTAGGTTATTTTATGTGTGCTTACTTGAATTGTGTGTTTACGTGTTTATTTTGTGTGAACGAGGTTGGTGTGGTTATCGTTTATGAGTATAGAGTACTCATAAGTAAATCGAGGAACGGTTATTTCATGTTCATGAGCTCACAAGTGGTGACTATGAAATGAAAATGGTGATATTGTGGTGTTTACGACGTATAAGTATTATAGTAATAGTATTTTTTTAGGATTTACGGTTTAGCATTTAGAGGTCTCGGGTGAGGTAATTATCCATATGAATATTTTTCGGGATGGTTTTAAGTCATTTAGGACTTAGTTATAAAGTTTATTTCAAAATTTGATATTTTTTATAAAAGTGTATATTTTACGTCTTTTACGGTAAAACGCGTAAATTTGACTAGTTTTACGGTTTTGAGGTTTTGGAAGCTTTAGGAGCTGAAATAAATTAAGGAAAATTAAGGTAATATTATTAACATAATATTAAATAATAAAAATTAAAAAAAAAACGAATTTATTGGGTGTTTGGGTCGGTTTAGACGCACCAAAGAAAGAGAAAAAGGGAAAAAGGAAAAAAAAAGGAAAGTTGGGTGTTATACTTGGACTAGGATTTTATGTACACACTATATAAGGTTATCAAATAAATAAAAAAAACATAAATCCCTGGAGACAAAGAAAAATTCGTGGGTTTCATAGAGGAGAATTAGGGTTCTTCAAAAAAATTAGGTTTTCTTCATTTTCCATTGATTTAAGGTAAAAACCTTCATTAACCTTTTTAATTAAATTGTTTTTATGTTTAATTAATCATTCTTATGATGGATTAAGGGTTAGGGTTTATATAAAAACAGTAGATTAATGATGTATTAATCATAATATGTTGATCATATAATCTAGGGCTTGTATTAGAAGGGTTATAGGTGATTAATTAGATCAATTTGTTTAAAACTCGTTTTTAAAAACTGGGCAGAATTTTGAGTCTATTGTTTTGATCATATCTCGAGTTCTAGGAACATTCAAGATGCGATCAAACTAGCCCTGTATAGGTAATTGAGTTGGCTTTCTAAATCAAGAAACGAGAACTAAATTGGAGGTCGGGAAGTGGGTCAAAAACAGGTTACAACAGTCGGAGGTCAAAACAGTTTTGAAATCAGCCTGTTTTCTTTTTAAGTTTTGGGTTGTTTGGGGTACTTAGGGTTGCATTGGGATCTTATCACGAACATGAGAGATGGTTTATATATTGTAGTAAGGATCTGCACTTGGCTAAGATTTTGGTTTAGGGTAAGACCCTCTAATGGTAATGAACTTTTCATACGTTTAAAATCAGTGAATTCTGGATAGGTAGCAATATATACACATATATCTGGGCCTTAACAGTAGCTTTAAGATTAGGGCAAGTGGGAGGTTTTAGCTAACATGTATAAAAGTGTGAATATTCCTTTTACAGAAACCATGGGTATGTTTAAGTGGACGTTTGACTTAAAGTTTTGAGACCTAAAACTGGGACTGTTTTGTGTAAAGTTATGAACGGGATAGCTATTAAACTTAACCAAGTTAGGGACTTGTTAAGGAAGGGTAATGGGGTGACTAGAGCTTAACAATGAGGTAATTATACGGGATTAGACTAGATGTCCATCATAGGTTGATGAGCCATCTTAGTGATTGGTTCGTGTATTGATTTCGTGTTTTTGGTTTGTTAGCTTGTTGCTAGTGCGAGGACTTGTGAAGAAGCTATCAGGTGAGTTTCATAGTCCCATGTTTAATATTGATTTTGACTTCCAGATGGGATGGAAGAGACACTGTGTTGAGTTATTTTCTAAATTGATGATGTGAATGTGTTTGTGATTTGAGATGGACTTGTGTGTACATTACGTGATTAACTGCTATGTGATTCTTGATTGTGTATGATTTGGATCGGGGGACACGTGTCGTCTCAGTTATTGTGGTTTGACAAGGTAGTGGCCTTGTGGTTTGACAAGGTAGTGGCCTTGTGGTTTGACAAGGTAGTGGCCTTGGGATAGGTACATAGTGTGATCATCTATGGTACCATGTTGTTTGGCAAGGTAGGAGCCTTGGATTTTGGTTTGGAATGATCGATCTTGAATGCTAGTTGTTAATACATAATTGTAGCACATTGTCCATATGTTATTGTGTTAATGGTTGTTATTCACAGCTTGTAATTGATTTAGCGTTGGAGTCTAAACGTATGACTCTCACCAACTTTATGTTGACGTGTTTTAGTGTCTCTTTCAGGTGATACTATGGTTAAGCATGAGAACATAAGTGGCTAGGATTGGAGAAGCTTAGGAATGCATATAGAAGGAGAATCCCTGTTTCCTTCTTAGTTTTTATTTGTTCTTTTAATAAGTGATACTGTGGCACACATATATTTGTTTGGTTATGTTATTTGTTTGTCTTGGGTAAGCGGTAGGACTGTTACCTACTTACCTAGACTCCTGAGTCTGATGAGATATTGTCATGACTTTGTGTCTCCATTTTATGACATTTCTTATTTCATATAGTTATCTCTATAGACACGCCATGTTGTGATGAATCCATACGTCGCGCCCCATATTCCGCCATGGTGGGGTGTGACAGTCTGCCTAATTCAGTAGAGCTGTCTTGTTAAATTTGTTTTGATAGTTGAATTATTTCCTTTTCTAAATTTTACTTTCCAGTTTGATCTGTTATTTGTCACTATAACTTGTTAGCTTTGATATAGCTGATTTAATTGTTTTGTTATTAGTTCAGTAATCCAAACGAATGGTTTGGAGTTACTGATATATTATTCTATCAAGACTTTCAAATTCAAAAAAATAATGCTCCAAAAATGTCCCAAGTGAGGCTCGACCTCGAGACCTCACGCTCAATACCCAACATGTTTACCATCTGAGCTACTGCTCTATTTAATTTTAGTTTGCACTATTTAACTTTTATACGTTTTTTTTATTTTCACCTTTCAGCTTTTAGTTAAACGTTTTTCTATTTAGTTATACAATTTAATTCTTTTAATTAAATAAAAGTTTAATTATTTAGTTTAAAAATAATTAGTATAAATAGATTAATAAAAATAATTAAAGTAAGAAAAAAAAATGTTTTAATTATTTTTAGAAATTTAATTAATTTATTTTAATAAATTAGGTTTAATAAACTTGTAGAAGTTAAATATTTTTTCAAAAGGTTTAAAAATAGATTAAAAGTTATTTTTATTAAATAGATTAATTTTTATAGATTATTAAATAGTTTAATTTTAATTGTCTTAATTTTAAGTAATTAGATTAAATAACTTTGGGGTTTACGATTCATGCACTTTAGGATTAAAATAAGTTTAAAATTTGTAGACTTTAAATTTAGTTTAAAAACCGAAAACCAATTCAAATCAATTGTCCTAATCGAATCAAAACGTCTCAAATTCACTCGATCTTCGTGTACAACGAACTTGGTTCACTAACGTGTTTAATTGAATTCGTCTTTGGTAATTTTAGACTATTACTTTTTCCTAAAGGTAATTTTCTAATTTACCCTATAACGTATCAAAATATCACTATACTATCACGATCACATCAAAAAATTTTGGCGCCGCTGCCGGGGATCTTGTGTACGATTCGTCTTTGTGGAGATTTGTTGATCGTTGATTTGAAGACCCTTTCCGTCCTCGGAAAGTTTTGTTATTTTCTTATTATATAGTATGTATCGTTTTTCTCGTTTTTTTGTGATTAAAATATTGCATTAAGTAGAACAATAAATTTACATACTTTTCAAATAAGGCCTTAGTTGGGATTTCATCACCTAGCTATTGTAGTCGAATCCAAAACAAAAAAATAAAAGGCAAAATAGATAAATACTAATAAGAAGTTGGAACTCGATTTATACAAACTATAAGGTGGGTATAAGGCGACGTGCTATAAAAGGCCGTCTAAGGAAAAAGGTTTTTAAGTGCTTTGTGCCACCTCGTTTCCCCGCTTGCTTGTGCGTATATTGAGAGGGATGACCTATTATTGGTTTGCCGACTGAAATGTGTATAGTTGAAGCTTGTTTTTCTCAGTTCTTAACAAACTGAAAGTCCTAACAAGATCGGGTTTTAATTGTTTTTGGTTGGTAATGTTTTTTGGATATTCTATTGCTAATTCAAACAAGCCTTGCTAAAATGAAAAATAACGTCTACTTATATGTAAAACACAGTGCAAATACCAAGTTTTAATTCAATTAAAATGCCAAATTTAAATTCTACAAACTACAAAGACTGGAAATGTAAATTCTATGAAATTTAAATGCTAAAAATGTAAAGCTAACAATTATAAGGACTAAATGTGCAAAACAGTAAACTATGTGGACTTAAAGTGAAAACTATTCAAACATGTAACCAACTTTCAACAAAAATTGAAACTGCCTAACTAAATGTGAACAATACTGAAAATACAAGGACTACTATTTTGAAAACCCTAAAAAGTTGGAAAGTTTAGCTAAAATTCAAAACAGTTTAATACTACAAGGACTAAAGTGCAATTTTCAAAAACTTTTTACCAAAAACGGGTTTCAAGGTTCAATAAGCTCGTTTGAGCTTATTTCTCAACTAAATTCGACCAAACAAGTTGCAAATGACTTAAAATTGAATTTAAGCTAGACCTATCCAAGGAAATTGGCTGAAAGTTACTAGAAATCTGATAAGCTAAATCCAATAAGCTCACAATAAGCTACAAGTTAAACTAGACTTGCACAACTAGATTTTAATGGAAATTCTTATTAATAAGCTCAAAAGAAGGACGGGAAATCAAGTCTCATGGAAAATCATCAAGTAATAAGCCCAGAATTTGAAAATAAGCCAAAAGAGTGCTTATGTTGACTTTCGTTGACCAGGAATTTCAATAAGCCCAAAATCTCAAAATTTAACCAGGAACACTAATAGAATGAAATTATGAAAGAAAATTAGCTTGTTTATGAAGTGGAAATCAAGATATGAAAAATCAGTTTGCCAAGTTACAGAAACTTGCATTTGCTCATGATCTTAAACTTTTGCTTATTTCTAGCTTAATATTTGATACTGTACAATTTTCTTATACACTTTAAAACTTCATATATTGAGTGAGAAATGAGAACTGGTTTGGAGTGATTTCATCAACTAACAAAGAAATGCCATTCAAATCAAAATCAATAATTTCTGATAAGGAACTTGTATAAACCTGGCCCAAACTTTTTATATGACCATTTGCCTTTTTGACCAGATACTTGACTAGAAAATGACTCAAAGCTACTTGTTATGACTAGTTAAATGGGATTGAACAAAAGTTTGCCAAATTTCAACACTTGAAAAGCTAATCAAAGCTAAAACCAAACACTACTTTACTAATTTGTTTGAAACGTTTATGAAGAGTTTTTGATCAAAAGGTTAAACTGAATGAAAGGTTATATCACACTAAGTTTAATAGTCAAAATGAAATGTATGAGAACTAAAAACAAGCAGTTACAATAACTAGAACTCAAAATGACAATTAAGGCTAAATGACTGAAAAGAAACTAAAGAACAGGACAAGTACTAGGCTATTAAGCAAGATTAAGCTACAATTAGGCTACAACAACTCTAGATCAGATCAAAAACAGGCCAAAACACATTTTATCATGCATTCAAGTATGATTATCTAGGAATGAAGCAGGTAATCAACTGTTTAGTGGAACTAAAAATCAGAACATGAAAACCTTTAGCTAAGGCCTCCTTTGGGGAGTAGAGGAGCGCTGAGCTTTCTTATCTAGTGCTAACCACCACCTTAGCACTAGAACACACTAATCAACAACTATTAATCAGCTACAATCACCAAAAATCACCATAACTGGACTTGAACTCATCAAAATCTGCTAATACTTGAACTGGATGAACGAACAGCTACAATCTTCAAACTTAGCCAATTATGATCAAGTATTGATCATAACTAACCAATATCAGGAACAATAGGTATCAATGAAGCAGGTATGAACAGTAGAGTAGTATGAGAATTTTGGAGGGAAAATTGAAATTTGAATTTATTGAATTGAGAAGTAGTTACAAGGGTTGTTATCTTTTACAACTAACTATAACAGACTCAAGAGTGTGTCAAACTCTTGAGTTGTTAAGCTAAAACTAAAAATGAGTTGAGAGAAAAACTAAAGTGTGTGTGATTTCACACTTTCTACAATACCAGAAATGAGAACAAAACATGGTATTTATAGACTACAGGAGTGAAGTGGTTGGGGTTGGTGACGTGTTAGAACCAATCCTCAGCTTCCACGTGTAAAAAATCTGCCAATTAGATTTTGCTGATGAAGAACAAATTTGGGGATTTTCTCTTGAGTTGATTTCAGCTTAATTGGTTATGCTCATTGGATTTGTCTCTCAAAAACGAGCAAGTTTCATGTTTATATCATTCCTTGAAATTGCTTCTAGCTCAATAACGATCCTGGTGATATGTGTTGATGAAGATGACACGTGGCAAATTTGTATTGGTTGAGAACTAGGCACACGGATCATTATCCACAATGGATAAACTGATTATTACATGTAGCAATGCCATTGGTGGAAAAGGAAGTAGTGCGTTTTACTGTTATGATTCTAGCCAATCAATGCTTGGCGGCTGAGTTGCATTTTTTGAAGTGAAGTGGCAATCCTTGTCACTTGATTCTTGCATTCTCATTGGCTAACAATATGTCACACGGATCAAGCTTGAATAACTTTCCAAAAATGGCAGAAACAGCCCCTTGACTTGGCAGAATGTACTTTTTAGCTAGTAACTTCATTTCTTTGGCATAATTGGTCTTTCAAACTTCATTCTTGAACAAATTTGATCCTTTAACTTAGTTGACTTGAGAGTTGACCAGATTTGACTTTGATCTTGACTTTGTCATATTTACACTTTTGGTCCTTCATCTTTGGCAGATTGTCAAGATATGTCATTTGTCTTCAAAGTCTTGTCACTTTTGATCCTTTTTTGTCTTTTTCATCAAATTAAGCTTAATTTTCCTTTTTTGCTTGAAATTGTATCCTTCTTACCTATTTGAGCACAAACACAAAACATACCACATAATTCCGCTTTATAGCACAAAGTTTAGGTATTTTTATTGTGTTTTAGGGTGATTTGTTGATAAATTGATATGAGTTTTTGCTCATATCAAATCCCCTACACTTGAACATTGTCATGTCCTCATGCAATGCTATATATTTTAAAGCACAAATTTACATTCTCCTCATAATTAATCCACCTTGGCCATATAGAATGCATCTACACTACTCTAAACTAAATGATGCATGATTTTGATTTTTTACAATGCAATGAACAAAATACAGTTCTATTTATATCTTTTTGGTTTTTCTTGAAATGATTTTGATGGAAATAACTCATAAAGAATTCAATGACTTTGATTAGGGCTTGGGTACCATGGACATTTATCACCCTCAAGTTTCACTTTCCCCATACCAAGCTTAAAAATGGGATCATTGTATTCATAAGTAAAAAGTGCATCAACTTATTCATGACAATTAAATGTGGAACCGGTTTATTATTTGAGCAAATTGCTTGTAGGCAAATTTGTCATTTTTCAAGTGTGAAATATAAAAAGTGTAAAATCCAAAAATAAGGAAGCACGATTTTAATCCTAAGTAATCCTCTCATCCATTACTTGAAAAACCGCTCACAATTAATACAAGTCCGTTTCAAGAGTAATAAGTCATTCGCTTTATGTGTAAAATCCTCATGTCATGCTTTCATAAGTAGCTACACACTCGCTAAGGAAAGAAAAATAAAACTCACGCAATAATTTACATCCGCCATCTTTTTGAGACTTTGGATCTTCAACCCCGCAACCCGTCAAGGTAATATTGGATTGGAGCAATCTATTGAATCGCCGCAACTCGTCAAGGTAATATTGGAACTCAATAGTCACTATAATTAACACCACACTGCCCCTCTTGGGAGTCTTGTATAATTATTTTCTTTTTTTTCTTTTTTTTCTAGCCACTCATTTTTTTTCATAAGCCGCTCTTATTTTTCTTTATTCCTCACAAAGAAAGTTCAAAAGAATAAAAGGAAAAACACCCGCTAAATATTGAGCGTGACATAAGTCTAGTACACATAAAACGTTCTAACTTAGAATCTTAAGACGTATATGAATGATTAGTCAAAAATGCATAAGAGATTACAAACCAATTAAAACCGTTCTTGATTATTTATTAACAATATATACATGCGAAGAAAATAGAGGTTAAGAAGAGAAGGGTTTAGCCACAAGTAATTATCATGAAGTTTATCTAGCCCTTTTATACTTGCTTCAACTCTATCATTTCCCATTCTCCACAAATTTAAAATCTCAAATAATGAGATTGGTGGATGCTTAGCCTAATAGACCAATGAAGGACTACATGGTTAAGGATACTAGCTAGAGAATGCTAAGATAAGCAAACTCGGGTTGAGTCAAAATATCCATGGCGGGCCTAATATGTCAAAGAAATCTAAATTTGTTAAACCATGTTTTTATTATTTTTTTTCTCTTTTATATATTTTTGATGAAAAACAAAAGAAGAATATATACAATGCAAATGTGTTATGCAAATGAAAAATGATTAATGCAAAAATTATGAATGCATATTTTTGGTGGCCAAAGTAGATCAAAAATTTGAAAAATGTTTGAAAAATTAATTTTCCGAGTTATCATGAAAGACAATGACAAGTTCTAGGTAAGGTCACTTCGATAGAAGACCCCCCTATACTTAAGCTAAACATTGTCCTCAATGTTTAAGAGCATGGAAGTATAAAAACTTCCCCTACACTTATGACAATGAATAGACTTTGCCTAACCCAAGTTAAGGAAAGGACAACTATTAGTGAATTCATGTTTAAGCACAAGGTGTCAATGAAAGATCACAATAGTAACGAAGTGAACCGGATACAAGGGCCTCCTCCATAAGCTCCAAAGCATGAAATGAGTGAGCAACCCTACAAACAATCATGAAGACAAAAGAAGGTCTCCCCTACACTTATCTCCAAGTCTATACCTTTATTGCTAACCTACAACACTCTAAACCTAGTTATACGATGCTTGAGTTAATGAGTCTCTAGCTCGACTCGTCCCTCAATGAATTAATTGATAGGTAAAATGGGGATCTCTTGGACCATTTCAACGGAAATGTCCTCCCCAAAATAATGTTTCACACGGTGACCATTCACTTTAAAATTTGGACCATCGGGTTGTGACAACTCAATAGTTCCATATGGAAACACTTGAGCAATAGTGAATGGACCGGACCATCTTGACTTAAGCTTGCCCGCAAAAAGTTTCAACCTTGTGTTAAAGAGGAGAACCGACTCTCCAACTTTGAACTCACGGTTCTTGATCTTAGCATCATGCAATTGCTTAGTCTTTTCCTTGTAAAGCAAAGAATTTTCATAGGCATTGGCTCTCAATTCATCCATCTCATTAAGTTGATCTTTCCTATGTGAACCGGCTTGGTTTAAATCAAAGTTAGCCCACTTGAGAGCCCAAGATGCCTTGTGTTCTAACTCGAATGGGAGGTGGCACACTTTACCATAGACAAGCCTATAAGGAGTACAACCAATTGGTGTCTTAAAAGCCGTCCTAAAAGCCCACAAAGCATCATCAAGCTTATCCGACCAAGAAGCTCGATGCTCTCCCATCGTTCTCTCTAAAATTCTCTTTAAACCACGATTTGTGACCTCGGTTTGACCATTGGTTTGAGGGTGATACGCGGTAGAAAGTCTATGATTAACTCCATATTTCTTCATAACTCTCGTGAATTGATCATTACAAAAGTGTGTACCATGATCACTTATGATGGCCCGAGGTACACCAAATCTAGCAAACAATTGCTTCAAGAACTTCACAACAACTCTAGCATCATTGGTAGGTAAGGCTTTAGCCTCCACCCATTTGGACACATAATCCACCGCCACAAGTATATACTTGTTTCCCTTAGAAGATGGAAAAGGTCCCATGAAATCAATGCCCCATACATCAAATATCTCACACTCTTGAATAAAATTTTGTGGCATCTCATCACGTTGCGTAATTTTTCCTTGTCTTTGACACACATCACAAAATTTCACCATTTCATGGGCATCTTTGTAAATGGAAGGCCAATAGTAACCCGAATCAAAGACTTTCTTGGCGGTATAGTTGGGCCCAAAATGTCCACTCGTAGGTCTTTTATGACATGCTTCTAAAATCTTAAATGCCTCGGGCCCATCTAAACACCGTCTAACGATTTGGTCCGCACATTGCCTAAAAAGATAAGGATCATCCCAAAAGTAGTACTTAACTTCCTTAAGAAATTTCTTCTTTTGTTGATAAGTAAGACCCTCAATAAGCACATTGCCCACAAGATAGTTTGCTATATCCGCAAACCAAGGAGTGGCATCCTCTTGGGAAGAGATAGACATGAGCTCCTCTAATGGAAAGGATTCATTGATTTCTTGATGTGGAAAATCTCCTTGAAAAGGATGCTCAAGTCTACTCAAGTGATCCGCCGCTAAATTCTCGGCTCCTTTCTTATCACGAATTTCTATCTTAAACTCTTGAAGCAACAAAACCCATCTCAAAAGCCTAGGCTTAGCATCTTGTTTTGTCATAAGATACTTGAGAGCGGAATGATCCGTATACACTATGGTTTTGGATAGCACAAGGTATGGTCTAAATTTCTCAAAAGCATAGACTATAGCAAGCAACTCTTTTTCCGTGGTAGTGTAATGAAGTTGTGCACCGGTCATGGTTTTACTTGCATAGTGTATAGGTTGAAAATGCTTATTAACTCTTTGACCTAAGACGGCCCCCACCGCATAATTACTAGCGTCACACATAAGCTCAAAAGGTAATTCCCAATTTGGAGAAACCAAAACGGGAGCCTTTGTCAATTTCTCCTTAAGAGTCTCAAAAGAGTCCAAACAATCTTGGTTAAAAATGAAAGGAGCCTCTTTTTCCAAGAGGTGAGTCATCGGTCTAGCTATCTTAGAAAAATGTTGTATAAAGCGCCTATAAAATCCCGCATGACCTAAGAAACTCCTCACACCTTTAACCGAGGTGGGCGGGGGAAGCTTAGCAATCACATCAATTTTAGCTCGATCCACTTCTAATCCCTTGTTGGATATTTTATGTCCTAAAACAATTCCCTCTTTCATCATAAAGTGACATTTCTCCCAATTAAGCACTAAACGTGTTTCCTCACAACGCTTAAGCATTCTCTCTAGATTGGTGAGACATGAGGTAAATGAATTTCCAAAGACGGAAAAATCATCCATAAAAACCTCCATAGTTTGCTCTATCATGTCATGGAAAATCGCCATCATGCACCTTTGAAACGTCCCCGGTGCATTACATAAGCCAAAAGGCATCCTCTTGTAAGCAAATGTACCGTAGGGACAAGTGAATGTGGTCTTTTCTTGATCCTTAGGGTCAATGGGTATTTGGAAATAACCCGAAAAACCATCAAGAAAGCAATAGTTATCATTTCCCGCTAAGCGTTCAAGCATTTGATCCATAAAAGGTAATGGGAAATGGTCTTTCCTAGTAGCCTCATTGAGTTTCCTATAGTCAATACAAACTCTCCAACCGGTAACAAGTCTTGTAGGAATAAGCTCATTGTTCTCATTAGGCACTACGGTGATTCCACCCTTCTTAGGAACACAATGTACCGGGCTAACCCATGGAGAGTCGGAAATGGGGTAAATCATACCCGCATCAAGGAGTTTAATCACCTCCTTCTTAATGACCTCATGAATTTTTGGGTTAACTCTTCGTTGACTTTGAATGGCGGGTTTGTAATCATCCTCCATAAGGATTTTGTGTGTACAAAAATGTAGATCAATTCCCCTTATGTCGGATATTTTCCATGCTAAGGCTTTCTTGTGTTTCTTAAGGACTTCAATAAGTTGCTCCTTCTCGTCCTCTTTCAACTCTTTAGCAATGATCACGGGTAATTGGTCTTTGCCCTCTAAGAAAGCATACTCTAAGTGGGATGGAAGATCCTTAAGTTCAATTGGAGGTGGACTCTCTATGGAAGGTTTTACTATGGAAGGATTCTCATTGGTAACTTCTTGTAGAATAGGAGAAGGAATAGGGTTGATAGGTGTGAAAACACCCATCCTTTTTACCACTTAATTACAATAATAACCGAGCCAAAACGTGTATTTTATGTCATTTATGTTGGAATTATGTGTGGTTTGTGTTTTTGTTGTGATTTAGGACGAAAAGGTGAAAAGTGGAGAAAACACGGCATTCACGGGCTTTTATCGAAGAAAAAGACGAAAGATGAAGTCGAAAGATCAAGAGTGGAAAAAGAACGGAAGTCCAAGACCAATTCTGAAGATTTATCGAAGAAAAAGTCAAAAGACGGAAGTTTACTAAAAGCCGAAGAACTCGAGTCTTATTTATGAAGAAAATTCAAGACGAGTTCAAAGAAATCCCGAGACAAGTCATTAAGTCCAAGATTAACAAACAATTAAGAAGAAAAGGACTTAAGTGTGCAAATAAGGAAAAGAGGAAAGAGGGAGGAAGCTTCCTAAGCTCCTCCCTAATCACCCCTATATATAGTTTAGGCTAGTTTCATTTTCAAGTTGTTGGGTGGTTTGACAAACCACTACTTCCACCATTTTCATACTTGTTATTTCATTTTCTTGCGCTTTAATTAATTGTTATGCACCTTTAATCATTTAATTTTCAAGTAAGTTTTCATTTATTGTTCTTGAATCTTTACTTTTCTTGTTTAATCTCTCATCTTCCTTTCTTGATTCTAGTTTACTTTTGGTGCGAATTACATATGATCCGTGTTGTTCATTAATGTTTTCGTGCTTAAAAAGTTCATCTTTTTATGGTTTGATTTAAAAGTTTGTTTATTTTAAGTTTGGAAAAGTTGTTATTTATGCTTATTGGTTCCATTTCATTATAGATTCGTGCAAGTTTTGGTTTTAGCTTATCATTGTAGCTTATAGCTTGCTTAATTTTCGGATCAACATTGTAATCGGAAAGGGTAAACTCTTTTCCGATCAGCTTATTCCGACCACACCCTCTTTCAGATCACCCAATCGGAAAAGGGTTTAGATATTCCGATTAGTGTTCTTTTCCATATATTCCTATTGGGATTCGTACCTACATTCCGATCTGAGTCAATTTAAGTGTATTCCGATTGCGAGTTTGATGATATTCCGACGGAGTTGTCTACATTCCGATCAACCGATCGGAATACATTCCGATCTGGACTTTTGCACATTCCGATCTGTAACTTTCCGATGGAGTATATTCCGATAGGATTCCGATTGGATTCCGATCGGGTGTATTCCGATGGGATGTTTTGTTTTGTTTTAATATTTTGTTTTAGTTAAAGTGTCAATTTTTCTCGTTTTATTTTTAGTCTATTTTAATTACGTTTTGTATTTTTATTTGATTGTCAATTTACTTTTTGTTAAGTTTAAATTTTACGTCATTTAATTTCCCGTCATTTACTTTTAAAGTTTTAAATTTTGCACCGTTTACGTTTCAACTAGTTTTAGTTTTAATTACTCGTCATTTATTTTTAAGTCTTGCACATTTATTTTACCAAAACCAAAAATATTGTTTTCACCAAGAACAACTGAGTCGCACATTTAACCAGAAATCAATTCGAGAAGATACCGAGAAAACGAACTTTCAACTAGTAAAAACCTAGTTATTAAGGGTCCTCATTGAGCAACTTTTGGATAGTAAGAATATCTTCTTCCCAATTAATGGGAGAATCATCATCACCAAGAAAGTTTGACTCAAATTCCTCCAAGAGGAAATCACTCTCTCCAAAAGGTGTTAAAGAGGGAGCAATTGAGGCCACGGTTTCAACATGGGGCATCTCATCACTAGTACTCTTGCAAGCATCATGAAAGTGTTCATCACACACTTCATCTAACACATCAACTATGTTAATAGTCTCACAAGGTCTAGACTCCTTAACCTCTTTCCTATCACAAACTTTCCCTAACTTAAACACCACTTTCTCATCCTCTACTCTCATAATTAGTTATCCTTCCGCCACATCTATCAAAGTACGACCCGTTCTCAAAAACGGTCTACCAACAATCAAAGGAACTCTAGGATCCATGTCATAATCAACCACTACAAAGTCGGTCGGAAATGTAAACTTATCCACACCTACAAACACATCCTCCGCTATACCTACGGGGTAAGCTATGGTTCGGTTGGCTAATTCAAGGGTCATCCTAGTGGGAGTGAGCTCGGGAAGAGAGAGTTTTTTCCAAACAGATAAAGGCATGAGGTTAATGCTTGCCCCTAGATCCGCCAAAGCCATGCAATTTTCTACACCGGGAAAATTACAAGGTATCAAGAAGCGCCCAGGATCTCCAAGTTTTGTTGGTAAGGTTTTAAGTAGCACGGCGGAACAATTTTCATTAAGGGATGTGTTTGGCAAATCAACCAATTTTTCTTTGTTTGAGAGTAAATCCTTGAACATCTTAGCAAACTTTGGCATATAAGCAAGAGCTTCCGCAAAGGATAAGTTGATGTTAAGTTGCTTGAACATTCTTAAGAAATTTGAGACTTGGATGTCATCCTTGTTCTTTAACTTGTCCTTTTTCAACCTTGAAGGATATGGAAGAGTTGGTTTTGGTGTAGGTGGAATAGGTGTTGTAGTGGAAGATTTGTCTTTGTTAGCTTCATCATTAGGAGGTGTGGAAGGTAAAGGAGAAGTAGGAATATGTTGAGAAGGTATGTTTGATTGAATAGGAGCATTTTGAGGTGATGAAGTAGAGGTAGAAGGCTTGTCACAAGTAGGAACAAAAGTGGGTGGAACAATAGGAGGCTTAGGAGGTGAAGGATCCTTTGTTGTCTTTCCACTTCTTGTTGTAATAGCATTGACATTTGCCCTTGGATTTGTTTGTGTGTTAGAAGGTAAAGCCCCTTGTGGTCTTTGATTGAATGCCATCAAAAGCCTATTAGTTTGTTCCTCCGATATAAGTTTCATTTGGTCATTCATTCTCTTTTCAATTTCACGAACTCTCTTGTCAACATACTCATGAGTCTCTTGTATCCCATATCCTTGGTTTTGAAATTAAGGGTAAGCTTGATTTGGTATTTGAGAATATCCTTGATTTGGGAAAGGTGGAAGTGGTTGATTAAATCCTTGATGTGGTGGATAAAAGTTATTTCCTTGATGTTGAACATTGTTGGGTGAATTGTAGTTATTTCCTTGGTAAGGTGGTCTTTGCCCTTGATTCCTTTGTAACACTTGAGGAGGATTTTGTTGAATTTGGGTGGGTGGTTGGGGTGGGAATCCTGGTGGAGTAAGGTAATTTTGGGATTTGTAAGAAAGGTTATTTTGATTGATATTTGGCTTGAAGTGTTCACGATGTTCCTCTTGGTAAGCATAACATTCCCCTTGATAACCTTACACCTTATCACATTGTTCATAGGAATGGGGACCTCCACAAGTTACACAAGAAAAAGTAATGGCATTCACATCATTTGAAGAATTGTTCAATGAAAGGCTCTTAATGGCTTGAATCATCTCTTGTTGACCTCTATCCATTTTTTGAAGGATCTCTTGTTGAATCTTGATGAATTGGTTATCACAAGGTGGTTGAGAATTTTTTTGGATAACATGAACCCTTTCTTCAAATTGAGAATTTGTTTGAACCATTGCTTTAGTCTCAATGATGTCCAAGGCCTCTTGAATGGATTTAAGAAGAATATTCCCTCCCGCGGAAGCATTGAGTGAATCTTGGTGATGAGGTTTAAGGCCATCATAGAAAGTATTGATTTGGTAAACTTCATCCAATCCATGGTTAGAGCATCTCCTCAATAACTCTCTAAACTCCTCCCAAGCATCACTAAAGGATTGACTAGGTTTTTGTTGAAAGCCTATAATTAAGTTCCTCAAAGCCGTGGTCTTAGATAGGGAAAGAACTTGTTCAAAAACTTAGTAGTGAAACCATCCCATGTGGTGATACTATCGGGTGGTTGGGTGTCTAACCAATGCTTAGCGACTCCCTCTAGTGAAAATGGCACCAATATCAACTTAATAGCATCATGTGGAACTCCATTGTACTTAAGGGTATTGCAAAGAGCAAGGAATCTCTTAAGGTGATCTTGAGGATTATCATTCTTGTGACCATAGAAATGTGTGTTTGAAACCAAGGTAATCATAGCCGTTTTTAGCTCAAATGAATTTGCGGGAATTTCGGGAATCCTGATAGCATTAGCATATCCATGAACATTGGATTGCAAACGTTCCATCAAAGAACGATTATCAACAGCCATGGCTTCTTGTTGTGGATGAATCGAAGCACAATTCTCGTGATCGGCTTGATGGACGGTGGTGGTCTTACTCTTTCTCTTTTTCTTCCTTTTCGGAGGAAGAGGTTGTACACCAATCGGTATTTGTGCACGCCCGCGAGTGAGCATGCAACTCAATACGAGGAATGAGAGAGAAGCTCTTGTGTGACTTTGAAGAGAAAAGGATTATCCTCTTCGAGTTTCAATATGAAATATCCACAAGAAAATAATAATATATGTATGTACTACTTTGGTGCAAGACCCCCAATGAATCCTTCCTTCTTAGAATACGCACTAGTGAACGGGGGGTTAGGTGGCGCGAAGCACTTAAGTACCTATTGACCCTTAGATGGCATTTTATAGCACATCGCCTTTCTATTCACTTAATTGTTTGTATTCTTCGAATTGTTGCTTATTGGAAGTATTTATCTATTCTTGCTTTATTTTGTTTGATCGATACACGTGTCAAGGACCGGAACGCCCCTCAACACGGTGTATTGCCTTGGCAATACTTATGGAGAATATGTGAATTGGTTGTTCTTATACGTATACGTATTTACTTATAATAATATATGGAATTTTTTTTTGTATTTATGAGTTTTTAAGAGAAAATACTATATGTACATAAAAACCGAGAGAATCCAATAATATATATTTTTGGGTGCAATCTCTTAGGAAAAAAAATTGCTTTTTAGATTTTTTAATTTGTTTGGTCAATTCTTTAGGAAAAGAATTGTTTTGTTAATTTTTTAGTTTTTATATATTTTTATATTTTTGATTTTTTTATTTGTTTTTTATTTATGATACGTAAAAATAACGTTCACTAGGTGAACGGATCCCAAAAGCCAATGAAAACCGTCAATCGATAGTCTCTCGTAAAGTCAAAGAACCGGCAGCGGCGCCATTTGAAATGTGTATAGTTGAAGTTCGTTTTTCTCAGTTCTTGACAAATTGAAAGTCCTAACAAGATCGGGTTTTTAATTGTTTTTGGTTGGTAATGTTTTTTGGATATTCTATTGCTAATTCAAACAAGCCTTGCTAAAAGGAAAAATAATGTCTACTTATATGTAAAACACAGTGCAAATACCAAGTTTTAATTCAATTAAAATGCCAAATTTAAATTCTACAAACTACAAGGACTGGAAATGTAAATTCTATGAAATTTAAATGCTAAAAATATAAAGCTAACAAGTATAAGGACTAAATGTGCAAAAACAGTAAACTATGTGGACTTAAAGTGAAAACTATTCAAACATGTAACCAACTTTCAACAAAAATTGAAACTGCCTAACTAAATGTGAACAATACTGAAAATACAAGGACTACTATTTTGAAAACCCTAAAAAGTTGGAAAGTTTAGCTAAAATTCTAAACAGTTTAATACTACAAGGACTAAAGTGCAATTTTCAAAAACTTTTTACCAAAAACGGGTTTCAATCTTCAATAAGCTCGTTTGAGCTTATTTCTCAACTAAATTCGACCAAACAAGTTGCAAATGACTTAAAATTGAATTTAAGCTAGACCTATCTAAGGAAATTGGCCGAAAGTTACTAGAAATCTGATAAGCTAAATCCAATAAGCTCATAATAAGCTACAAGTTAAACTAGACTTGCACAACTAGATTTTAATGGAAATTCTTATTAATAAGCTCAAAAGAAGGACGAGAAATCAAGTCTCATGGAAAATCATCAAGTAATAAGCTCAGAATTTGAAAATAAGCCAAAAGAGTGCTTATGTTGACTTTCGTTGACCAGGAATTTCAATAAGCCCAAAATCTCAAAATTTAACCAGGAACACTAATAGAATGAAATTATGAAAGAAAATTAGCTTGTTTATGAAGTGGAAATCAAGATATGAAAAATCAGTTTGCCAAGTTACAGAAACTTGCATTTGCTCATGATCTTAAACATTTGCTTATTTCTAGCTTAATATTTGATACTGTACAATTTCCTTATACACTTTGAAACTTCATATATTGAGTGAGAAATGAGAACTGGTTTGGAGTGATTTCATCAACTAACAAAGAAATGACATTCAAATCAAAATCAATACTTTCTGATAAGGAACTTGTATAAACCTGACCCAAACTTTTTATATGACCATTTGCCTTTTTGACCAGATACTTGACTAGAAAATGACTCAAAGCTACTTGTTATGACTAGTTAAATGGAATTGAACAAAAGTTTGCCAAATTTCAACACTTGAAAAGCTAATCACAGCTAAAACCAAACACTACTTTACTAATCTGTTTGAAACTTTTATGAAGAGTTTTTGATCAAAAGGTTAAACTGAATGAAAGGTTATATCACACTAAGTTTAATAGTCAAAATGAAATGTATGAGAACTAAAAACAAGCAGTTACAATAACTAGAACTCAAAATGACAATTAAGGCTAAATGACTGAAAAGAAACTGAAGAACAGGACAAGTACTAGGCTATTAAGCAAGATTAAGCTACAATTAGGCTACAACAACTCTAAGATCAGATCAAAAACAGGCCAAAACACATTTTATCATGCATTCAAGTATGATTATCTAGGAATGAAGCAGGCAATCAACTGTTTAGTGGAACTTAAAATCAGAACATGAAAACCTTTAGCTAAGGCCTCCTTTGGGGAGTAGAGGAGCGCTGAGCTCTCTAATCTAGTGCTAACCACCACCTTAGCACTAGAACACACTAATCAACAACTATTAATCAGCTACAATTACCAAAAATCACCATAACTGGACTTGAACTCATCAAAATCTGCTAATACTTGAACTGGATGAACAAACAGCTACAATCTTCAAACTTAGCCAATTATGATCAAGTATTGATCATAACTAACCAATATCAGCAACAATAGGTATCAATGAAGCAGGTATGAGCAGTAGAGTAGTATGAGAATTTTGGAGGGAAAATTGAAATTTGAATTTATTGAATTGGGAAGTAGTTACAAGGGTAGTTATCTATTACAACTAACTATAACAGACTCAAGAGTGTGTCAAACTCTTGAGTTGTTAAGCTAAAACTAAAAATGAGTTGAGAGAAAAACTAAAGTGTGTGTGATTTCACACTTTCTACAATACCAGAAATGAGAACAAAACATGGTATTTATAGACTGCAGGAGTGAAGTGGTTGGGGTTGGTGACGTGTTAGAACCAATCCCCAGCTTCCACGTGTCAAAAATCTGCCAATTGTATTTTGCTGATGAAGAACAAGTTTGGGGATTTTCTCTTGAGTTGATTTCAGCTTAATTGGTTATGCTCATTGGATTTTTCTCTCAAAAACGAGCAAGTTTCATGTTTATATCATTCCTTGAAATTGCTTCTAGCTCAATAACGATCCTGGTGATATGCGTTGATGAAGATGACACGTGGCAAATTTGTATTGGTTGAGAACTAGGCACACGGATCATTATCCACAATGGATAAACTGATTATTACATGTTGCAATGCCATTGGTGGAAAAGGAAGTAGTGCGTTTTACTGTTATGATTCTAGCCAATCAATGCTTGGCGGCTGAGTTGCATTTATTGAAGTGAAGTGGCAATCCTTGTCACTTGATTCTTGCATTCTCATTGGCTAACAATATGTCACACGGATCAAGCTTGAATAACTTTCCAAAAATGGCAGAAACAGCCCCTTGACTTTGCAGAATGTACTTTTTAGATAGTAACTTCATTTCTTTGGCATAATTGGTCCTTCAAACTTCATTCTTGAACAAATTTGATCCTTTAACTTAGTTGACTTGAGAGTTGACCAGATTTGACTTTGATCTTGACTTTGTCATATTTACACTTTTGGTCCTTCATCTTTGGCAGATTGTCAAGATAGGTCCTTTGTCTTCAAAGTCTTGTCACTTTTGATCCTTCTTTGTCTTTTTCATCAAATTAAGCTTGATTTTCCTTTGTTTGCTTGAAATCGTATCCTTCTTACCTATTTGAGCACAAACACAAAACATACCACATAATTCCGCTTTATAGCACAAAGTTTAGGTATTTTTATTGTGTTTTAGGGTGATTTGTTGATAAATTGATATGAGTTTTTGCACATATCACCGACTCAAGTAGTAATAAATCTTATTTCTGTAGTTTACTTATTGAACCTCGAGACGTTTAGGTTTTCACCTATCGTTTCAAAGTCGACCGAGGGTAATTTACTTCCATAGTAGTTATCTTTATTCCTTGTTTTTATCGATCATTTTTGATTGAGCAATACCAAATAAAATACCAAAAATAATCTTCTTCTTGTCTAAATTCTTTTCTTTAATCCTCTAAATTCTCGTCTTTGTAGTGTATGTAATTACGTTCTTCTCGTCTTGTGATTGATTTTAAAAGGCTTGAAAATATTCCTCGTAGAAATAGAAATCGTCAACAACGAATAGTGTAACCCGAGCTTCCACCTATTGTTGTAGAGATGGCCGATAACCGAACAATGGAGGAATTTCTCCGTGCACCCACCGAAGGGTATGGGGAAGCAATCGTTGTACCGGCTATTTTGGCAGATCATTATGAGATTAAGACGGGTATTTTATCGCTCATTCGTGCCGACCATTTTCGTGGCAATGAGAGCGGTAACCCGCACTCTCACATTCGGAATTTTCTTCGAATTACCTCGACTCTCAAGTTTAGAGATATGCCGAATGACGCGATTAAGCTCATGCTTTTTCCGTACTCGCTCGAGGGTAATGCTAAGATTTGGTATGAGAAAGAACCACCGGGTTCGATCTTAACATGGGATGATTTAGTATCTAAGTTCATGAATTATTTCTTTCGACCATCTAAGACAACACACTTTAAAAACGAGATCACTAGATTTGAAAAAAAAGTGCATGAATCGTTTGGGGTTGCTTGGGGAAGATTTAAAGATTTGTTGAGACAATGTCCACACCACGGTTTCTCAGAATTGCATCAAATTAATACTTTCTATAATGGGCTTAATATGATTGAACAAGATTCGTTAAATGCCGCCGCGGGTGGTAATCTTTTAAGAAAAACTCCGAGAGACGCGTGGTGCATAATTGAGAATAAATCTAGAGCACAATATTCACGAAACACACCGAGTGTTTCCAATGTGAATTCATCTAATATCGAGATTGCTAGATTGGACTCTAAGATTGATAATAGATTTGAGACTTTGTTGAATGAGATTAGGAAGAATCCTCATCGATTAATATGGTTGAGAATGTTTGTGTATCATGTGGTGGAGCACATCCTAATTATGCTTGTTCAACCACGGGGTTTCATCAAGCTAGCGCTTTTGCCGCGACGGGAACTTATGGCTCCAACGGTCAAGTTCCTCGTCAAAATCATGTTGCTCCACCGGGTTTTCCACCGACTCAAAATAGGTACAACAATGGAAACAATGGGAATAATTTTAACCGTGGTAACCAAGGAAATTACAATCAAGGAAATGGGTTTAATGCTAATCAAAACAATCAAGGTTTTCACAATAACCAAAATGATTTGTCAAGCTACATCAAGTCAAATGATGCAAATTTGAAGGCTTTTCAAAATAACATTCAAGGACAAATGGCAACTTTGAAAAATGAGTTTCAAAATACGATTAAAGGGCAAAACAATAAGATTGAGCTTAATCAACAAAGAATTAAACAAAGATTTGAGCAAATGTTCGAAAAGTCAAAATCGTTTGCAACAAAGTATGGAACAAGGTCAAAATAAATTGCTTTCGATGTTTGAATCTTTTATGACCAAATCTTCCTCTTCTTCGGGTGGCTTACATAGCAACACCATTCCAAACCCGAAGGGTGAGATGAAAGCTATAACCACACGTAGTGGTAAAGCTTTAGACGGACCTTTGCTTCCACAAGTGAGTACCTCTCCGGTGAGGGAAGTGGAGAAAGAACCCGAGGTGGTTAAAGAAAAGGAAATTCCTATTCCACCAAAGTTTGACCAATTGCCTATTCTGGAACCCGAGTTTCCGAAGACTAAACCCACACTACCCTACCCTTCGAGACTTAACCAAGAGAAGCTCCGCGAAAATTCTAATGCTCAAATGGCTATTTTCTTAGAGATGTTTAAGAATCTTCATATTAATCTTAGTTTCACGGATGCATTGCTTCACATGCCTAAGTTTGCTTCGACTATTAAGAGATTGATGAACGATAAAGGGAAATTGGTTGAAATGTCTACATCTTTAGATGCTAATTGTTCCGCGGTTCTTACACAAAAGCTTCCTAAAAAGCTTGGAGACCCGGGCAAGTTTTTGATACCATGTGAGTTCCCTAATATGGAAGAATGCTTAGCATTAGCCGATCTTGGCGCTAGCATTAATTTGATGCCTCTTTCCGTGTGGAAAAGGTTATCACTTCCCGAGCTTACACCTACTAAGATGACTCTCGAGCTAGCGGATCGATCGACCACCTTTCCCAAAGGTATAGCCGAGGACGTGTTTGTCAAAGTAGGAAAACTCGTCTTTCCAACGGACTTTGTAGTTTGCGATTATCCCGAAGATTCTCGTGTACCTCTTATTTTGGGAAGACCGTTTTTAATGACGGCTAGCTCTATAGTTGACATGAGAGCGGGGAAGTTGACTTTACGTTTTGATGATGAAAGTGTTACACTTGATGTTGGTGATAACACTAAATATTTTTCCAAGTATTACGAGGAATCAATTAATCAAATCGATGTGATTGATGTTACTTGTGAAGAATATTCTCAAGAAGTGCTTGAATTCTCGGCTAATTCCGAAAGTGGCAATCCGTCTTTGTCGGATCCTATTATTGACCTTTCGTCTCCACCCCTTACTCCATTTGGGGCTAGTGATTTTATCTTGGAGGAGGTGGATGCTTTTCTTAGCACACCGGATTTGCTATCTTCATATGATGAGGATTCTCATGATATGGAGGGAGATATCGATTTACTTGAAGCCTTTTTGAATGAAGATCCTTATGAATCGCTAACTATGGATTTGAAAGTTGTGAATGAAAATGAGACTAAAGTGAAAACATCTATTGAGGAAGCACCCGAATTCGAACTTAAGGAACTACCCACTCATTTGGAGTATGCTTTTCTTGAAGGAACGGATAAGTTACCGGTGATTATTGCTAAGGGATTAAAGGAAAATGAAAAGGATGAACTTATCAAAGTGCTTAAGAAACATAAACGGGCCATTGCATGGAAAATCTCCGACATTAAGGGTATAGATCCAAAATTTTGTACTCATAAAATTCTAATGGAGGATGATTATAAACCTGCTATCCAAAATCAAAGAAGGGTCAATCCAAAGATTCATGAGGTGATCAAAAAGGAAGTCACTAAACTTCTAGATGCCGGAATGATCTACCCTATCTCTGATAGTCCATGGGTTAGCCCCGTGCATTGTGTTCCAAAGAAAGGATTAATGACGGTTGTTACTAATGAGGATAATGAATTGATTCCTACTAGACTTGTGACCGGTTGGCGTGTTTGTATTGACTATAGGAAACTTAATGATGCCACTAGGAAGGATCATTTTCCATTACCTTTTATGGATCAAATGTTAGAGAGACTAGCGGGGAATGAATTCTATTGCTTTTTGGATGGATTTTTCGGCTATTTCCAAATCCCATTGACCCTCGTGATCAAGAAAAGACCACATTCACTTGTCCTTATGGAACATTTGCTTATCGTCGCATGCCTTTTGGACTATGCAATGCTCAGGGGACATTCCAAAGGTGTATGATGGCCATTTTCCATGATATGATCGAGAAAACCATGGAAGTCTTCATGGATGACTTTTCGGTTTTTGGGGAATCTTTCACTTCATGTCTCTCTAACCTTGAAAGAATGTTGCAACGTTGTCAGGAAACGAATCTTGTCCTTAATTATGAAAAATGTCACTTCATGTGCAAAGAGGGAATTGTGTTAGGACATAAGATCTCTGAGGCCGGTATTGAGGTTGATAGGGCTAAAATCGACGTGATTGCCAAATTGCCTCAACCCACCACCGTTAAGGGAGTAAGGAGTTTTCTCGGCCATGCCGGCTTCTATCGACGTTTTATACAAGATTTCTCTAAGATAGCTCGGCCTATGACCCATCTTTTGGAAAAAGAGACTCCTTTCATCTTTTCGGATGAGTGTATTCAAGCCTTTGAGATGCTTAAAAGGAAATTAACCGAATCTCCAATCTTGGTTGCCCCGGATTGGGACCTACCTTTTGAAATTATGTGTGATGCTAGTGATTATGCGGTAGGTGCGGTTTTGGGGCAACGTAAATCAAAACATTTCTTGCCTATACATTATGAAAGTAAGACTATGACGGATGCTCAAACAAAGTATACTACAACAGAAAAGGAGTTTCTTGCCGTTGTGTATGCTTTTGAAAAGTTTAGAACATATCTCGTCTTGTCTTAAACCATATTGTATACGGACCACTCGGCTATCAAATATCTTCTTAATAAACAAGATGCTAAGCCGAGGTTGCTCCGGTGGATTCTCCTCCTTCAAGAATTTAATGTCAAAATTCTAGACAAAAAAGGAGCCGAGAATCTCGCGACCGATCATTTATCTCGACTTGAGAATCCTCACCAAAGCGATCGAGAGAACAAGGAAATTAATGAAACATTTCCTCTCGAGACGCTTGGTATGATTGCTTTTCGTGGTGATGATAGTACCCCATGGTTTGCGGACATCGCAAATTACCATGCGGGGAAGTTTGTGATCAAGGGTATGTCGTCCCAACAAAAACGAAAGTTTTCAAGGATATATCCTACTACTTTTGGGACGACCCCTATTTGTTTCGTGTGTGCGCGGATCAAGTGATTCGTAGGTGCGTGTTTGGCAAAGAAGCTCAAGATATCCTTAAATCTTGTCATGAGGGACCCACCGGGGGACATCATGGTGCTAACGCCACCGCGAAGAAAGTCTTTGATGCCGGTTTCTTTTGGCCTTCCATATATCGTGATGCCCATGACTTGATCAAGACTTGTGATGCTTGTCAACGTCAAGGAAAGAAGTCACAAAGGGATGAAATGCCTCAAAACATTATCCAAGTTTGTGAAATCTTTGACATGTGGGGGATCGATTTTATGGGGCCGTTTCCATCTTCGAAAGGAAATAAATACATTCTCATAGCCGTGGACTATTTGTCTAAATGGATTGAAGCTAAGGCTTTGCCCATGAATGATGCTCGAGTTGTGGTGAACTTTTTGAAACAACTCTTTGCTAGGTTTGGAACTCCGCGGGCTATTATAAGTGATCGTGGGACCCATTTTTGTAATGAACAATTTGACAAAGTTCTGAAGAAATATGGTGTCACTCATCGACTTTCTACGACTTATCACCCTCAAACGAGTGGTTAAGTGGAGGTTTCAAACCGGGCTCTTAAAAGGATTTTGGAGCGTTCTATTGGAGAGAATCGCACTTCATGGTCGGATAAATTGGACGATGCATTGTGGGCTTTCCGTACGGCTTACAAGACGCCAATTGGTTGCACACCATTTAGGTTGGTCTACGGAAAATCATGCCACTTGCCAATTGAACTCGAACATAAGGCGTATTGGGCTCTTAAGCATTGTAACTTTGATTTGAGGACCGCGGGTGATCATCGCAAGGTTCAATTAAATGAACTAAGTGAATTAAGGGATCAAGCTTATGAAAATTCTTTGATCTATAAAGAGAAGACTAAGAGGATTCATGACTCAAAGATCAAAAACCGCATTTTCAATGTTGGTGATCAAGTCCTCTTATTCAACTCTAGACTTAAGATTTTCTCGGGCAAGCTTAAATCCCGTTGGTTCGGACCATTCACCGTTTTACGAGTTTTCCCTTATGGAACCGTTGAGCTAGCTCAAAAAGACGGGCCTAACTTTAAGGTGAATGGTCATCGTGTGAAACATTACTTTGGAGGGGACATACCTACGGAGGTTGTCCCGGATCTTCAAACTTTCCCTAAGGACCAATGAATGCGGGGATCGAGTCGAGCTCATGACTCGGTGAACAAAAACGAGGTGCCTTGTGGGGGAGTCCCATACATTCTATCTTCTTTCTATTTTCTAACAACTAATAATGCTTGATCTTTCAAGCTCGTGCTCGTGTTTTGTTGTGTTGTGAATCTTAGGTATGACCCTAATTTTTGAAGACTCTCGTGTTCGGTTTTTGCCGGTCCACTTGATCTTCCATTCTTTGAATGCCAAAAAGGGGCACACTCTCTATTTTTATCGACTAACATTTTATCTTAAGGCATAATTAATAAACGGCTTATAGATTTGCGTGCTCTTTCCATGCTAGGATTTTGCATTAGACTCTTCGTGTCTTAGCAAGGGGGTGTTACTCTTGAGCTAAGAAACATTAAGGACAATGTTTGGTTTTAGCATGGGGGAGTCAATCGATATAATCGCTTGCAATTGCTTTTGTCATGTCCAAACGTATTGTTTTTCTCAATTTTCAATAAAATTATAAATTTTTTGTGTTATTTTTAAGTTTTAATAAATAAAATAAGTGCTTTTGACACGAATGTAGGCTTTCCGTTGGTGAAAATAAAAATAGTTTTTGACTCGACTCGGTTTTTAACCTTAGCTTTTCCTTAACGTATTTGAATTAAGTTTTGCTAGGCTTTTATATAGGGAGCTTTAAAACGCGAAAGTCTTAATTCATACGAGTTAAGAACAAGAACTTTTCGCAAGTTCCTATAATTGATCCTAGAAAGTCGTTTATCAAGGGAACTTTAAAACGCAAATTCTAAAACTTGAAAACGTATAAGAAGATGCAAGATCCTATAGATGACTTGAAAACCCAAAACTTTGATTTAATAGGCTAAGTATCCATTGATTTCACATTTTTGAAATTTTACAATATAGAGAACAAGAGATGATATAGTTCAATCATAAGTTTCTAAGGTTAAATTTTTCTTTGTGAAAGTATTTTTGTGTTTGATTTAATCTCCTCGTATTTATTTTCCACACTTGAATAATAATTGCTTAATAATGAAGTTTTTAGCGGTTTAGGCTTGATATCTTAACTCGTAACTCCTTCTTTTTCTCCCCTTGTAATTAAAGTGAGAACACATTAAGGGTGTCAGCGTCATGGACTTTTGATCATGGGATTGCGGAAATTTGGCTTACTATACATATCATATTAATAAGAAGAATAAATAAAAACATATTCTCTAGGAGCCTTCGGGTGGGAGTCATGTAGCACTAACCTTGTCATTAGAGCCTTAGGGTGTATGGCAAGGGAACGTGTTGAATAAAAATTGCTTCATCATCATGAGCCATAAGGTGGGATGGCGATGTCAATTCCCTTATTTTTGTCCAAGGAGCCTTCGGGTGTGGATTTTAAATAAGGAGCACAATTGCATCTTAAAGAGCCACAAGGTGTTATGATGTAGTTGTTGCTAACTCCATTAATAAGGTCATAACTGACTTTGGAGGTTTTATTTGTTGATTTTAAGTAGCCTTATTAGCCAAATTTCGGGTCCGGGATTTTTCCCTCAAATCGTGTTAAGTTATCCTTGATGTGGGCTTTCTTTAGTGACAACGGTTTTTGAAGTCGAGGTTAGGTTTTAAGTGTTGAGTTTACACCGTTCTTGCCTTCATTTTTGGACTAATAAATATCAAAATAAAGTCAATTGAGCCTTTGGGTGAATGACAAATAAAATCTAGAGATACAATTAGGAATAATAGGAGATTGAGTTTAACACAAATTACTTGTATGAGTTGGTTTAATTTGGGGCTTATGATTGACAATGATCTTGTTTTTGCACTTGGCATGGAAAAGTGAAAAATCGAGGACGATGAATCTATTTGAGTTTTATGATCCTTAAAGTTATTTTTCAAATAATGAAAGCAATACATTATGTCTTTGCAAAATAAAGTAGAAAAAGTTGAATAATGGTGTAGCTATAGTTTTATTTTATCATTGCATGAGGACACGGCAATTGCTTAGCAAGGGGGAGTTTGATATGAGTAATTTTACTCATATCATTTGTATCTATAAACAACTAATAAATGCATAAAATGTATAAAAAATGCCTTGTATTTGCTTGTTTTGTTGTTTGATGTGTGTAGGTACCAAGATCGCGAAAACCGGCAAAACCGGCACGAGTTTGAAGAAAAAGATCAACAATGCCAAAAATCGAGCCCGTCTTTAGCGGAATTAATTTTATATGGAGTTATTGGGCCTGTGGGTCCCACATTTGGAAAAATGGGCTCAAAAGCCCATTTGAAGTTCAATAAGGAGTTAACATTTGCTATAAGCCCAACAATGGCCCAATAGGAGATAAATGGAACGGACGGTTTGAAATTTACAACTTCTTGAGTCCATTTAAAGCCCAAATCGTTTTACAAAAAAAAAATGAAAGTGGACGTTTTTATATATATATGGGCTTTGATAATAGACTTTCATTTACCTAGTCAGACATAAATACCATTTACTCTCACCAAACGAAACACGCACCTCACAGTTCACACGTTTCTTTTCACACAATAAAATAATAACCATGGTCGATACTTCCTATGCATTCTCTTTCTTCCCCAAAAAAAATAACCAGGCACAAAGTTACTGTTCAAAACCCTAGATGAATAAATTGCCCAAATAAATTGGGGCTTTTCACTCCCACGTGTGATTCACACCTGTGGGTAAATAATCCCCAAGGTTTAAGGAAGAGAAGAGATGGAAAGGCTAGGCTACGTGGCAACCATCCATTGGATATAACACCTCATATCACTAAATCCTCCAATTAAATCCCTCCACCTCACCAAATTAGTGACAAGCTGGCAATCCAAGGGCGAAATCAAGAGAATAAGAGATGGAATATACCAAAAAGATTCGAATATGTTGATTAGAAGATCCGAATATGCTCTCCTCAACAGCCTAGGGGGTTGGCTATATAAACCCCCAATTATTGTGTAATTTTTATCCCTTTTTTACTTAATGTTATAATGTTAGATTAGAGTTAGGAAAATTGTATTTCTCTTTTTAATAGTTCTGTATCATTTTATTTTGATTAATAAAAGTTTTATTCTGTTAAAAATAATTCGTGTGTTGTTACTGTTTAAATTCAATTATTTCCTTTCTCATACTAATTTAATATTATTAATATAAAAGATATTTAATTAAACTGCTCAATAGTTTAATGAAATATTGAAGTGAAATTGGGAAATAAATCAAACCCTAATGGTTTGATTAATATAACTGTTTGGCTCGTATGATTCGATGGTTTTTGATGGTGAGGAATGATGATGGAGTCGTTTAGTTCCAAGGCAGCTCAGCGCTCGCCTTCTACCCAAAGGTTTCTTCATTAATGGTTAAGCACATTTACTTTTTGCAAAATTTGTTTATGTTTAGCTTAATTATCAGATTTAAGTTTTGTTTGCTTAATGTTAACTGTTTTTGTAGTATAAAGTTTATGGGATTGATTGTGAATGAATTTTGAATGCTACTGTGTTTGGGTATAATTCGTTGACTGTTTATCATGTTCTCTGCTTAAATTAAATTATATGTTAGTCAATTTGAATTTGCACTGTTGGTTTGGATCTGTTTTTTTTAATAAATGTTTTAACTGCTCATGAGATTGAACTTGATAATCTGTTATTTTGAATTTAAATCTGTTGAGATTTGCAAACTGATTGAGGATTTAGATTGGGAGTCGAGCTGAGTTTATTTATCTGTCAGAAACTGAAAGTTTCATATCTGTTTCGTATAAAGGTTCTGATTAATCTTTTTAGAGTTAAATAAAGTGATTTAAGTTGAGTTTGGATTAAACTGATTTTTGAGAGTTTGTAGTAATCTATTGCAAGGTTTTAATTATATTAGTGAGGTCATACTGGAGGGTATTTTGAATTATAATATTAATTTTTAAGTCTTTTTAAATTGATCTGATTAAATGAGATTGAGATTAACTTGTAGGAAGGACTAAGTTTTTTTTATCTGTGTAAAAAGTATTTTGAGAGTTTGATGTATATTCACTTTCTGCTAGTCTGCCTAATTTAATAGAGTTGTCTTGTTAAATTTGTTTTGATAGTTGAATTATTTCCTTTTCTAAATTTTACTTTACAGTTTGATCTGTTATTTGTCACTATAACTTGTTAGCTTTGATATAGCTGATTTAATTGTTTTGTTATTAGTTCAGTAATCCAAACGAATGGTTTGGAGTTACTGATATATTATTCTATCAAGACTTTCAAATTCAAAAAACTAATGCTCCAAAAATGTCCCAAGTGAGGCTCGACCTCGAGACCTCACGCTCAATACCCAACATGTTTACCATCTGAGCTACTGCTCTATTTAATTTTAGTTTGCACTATTTAACTTTTATACGTTTTTTTTTATTTTGACCTTTCAGCTTTTTGTTAAACGTTTTTCTATTTAGTTATACAATTTAATTATTTTAATTAAATAAAAGTTTAATTATTTAGTTTAAAAATAATTAGTATAAATAGATTAATAAAAATAATTAAAGTAAGAAAAAAAATGTTTTAATTAATTTTAGAAATTTAATTAGTTTATTTTAATAAATTAGGTTTAATAAACTTGTAGAAGTTAAATATTTTTTCAAAAGGTTTAAAAATAGATTAAAAGTTATTTTTATTAAATAGATTAATTTTTATAGATTATTAAATAGTTTAATTTTAATTGTCTTAATTTTAAGTAATTAGATTAAATAACTTTGGGGTTTACGATTCATGCACTTTAGGATTAAAATAAGTTTAAAATTTGTAGACTTTAATTTTAGTTTAAAAACCGAAAATCAATTCAAATCAATTGTCCAAATCGAATCAAAACGTCTCAAATTCACTCGATCTTCGTGTACAACGAACTTGGTTCACTAACGTGTTTAATTGAATTCGTCTTTGGTAATTTTAGACTATTACTTTTTCCTAAAGGTAATTTTCTAATTTACCCTATAACGTATCAAATTATCACTATACTATCACGATCACATCAACGGTCCCTTATAAGGCTATGCGGATCCTTAGCGATAAGGAACCGCAAGCATATTTAAGGCACCGCGCTCAGAGAGTCGTTGGCCGTTGTCTCCTATAAATAGTGGATTAAACCTACATTTTCCACAACCTTTTTTGGACACTTTTTATGCCATCTTTCTCTTTTCTAATTCCTAATCATTTATAAATGATCACTTAATACGTTAAGTATGTTTACTTATGATTATCCCCTTGATCTCCTTCTTTACCTTCTCCAATGAGAAGATCACTCACACACTTGTGATGTGATTAAAGATAAAGCCTTCATGAAGATCCTCTCCTAAAGATCTAGTCATATTCATCATTTGTTTTCATTTGAGTCTTGTGTAGATCTAATGTATTTGTGAATACATGGATCTAATCTTGTGTAAATCCATTGTATATGTGTATACTTAGATTTGTGTTGAGTAGATCCAAGTTACATGTGTATACTTGGATATGTGTTTTATTGAGTTGTAATAGGAATGAGTTCTGAGTTCTCACTAAACTTTAAAGTGATGTAGTTGTGTCTTGTGGAGTTCTCACTAAACTATAAAGTGGCGTGGTTGTGTCTTGTGAGTGCTCACTAAACTCTAAAGTGATATAGTTCTGTCTAGTGAAGTTATCACTTAGCTTCAAAGTGAAGAGTTGTGAAGATTGGTTCTACCTTTCTATTAGAACTCGACATCTAGCCTTGTGTGGTTAAATGGTGAAGTAGGCAACGTTGTGAAGATTGGTTCTACCTTTCGATTAGAACTCGACATCTAGCCGTGTGTTGTTAAATGGTGAAGTAGGCAACGTTGTGAAGATTGGTTATATCTTTCGACTAGAACTCGACATCTAGCCTTGTGTCGTTAAATGGTGAAGTGGGCGACGTTGTGTAGATTAGTCCTAGCTAAGATTAGGTCTCGACATTTAGCTTAGTGTTGGAAAATAATGTAAGCGACGTTGTAAGGTTTTCTCCGCCAAGAAGGGAGCTTTTGGATATAGTGGAAATCTTGAGTAAGGTGTACTCGAGGAGTGGAGTAGTAACGAAGATAGAGCTTCGTTGTCGAACCACTATAAACCTTGGTGTCTTCCTATTAGGTTGCTTCTTTCCTTACTCTTTACTTATTGTTACTATCATATCATTCGCATCTATTACTTGTCATTGTTAATGCATTAGAATTGAACCTAATCATTATGCAACTAGCTTTCAAGTAAAAGGTAGTTTTGAGACAAACCTAGTTGAAAGGATATTTAATTCGGACATAAACCGAAGAGAAACTATTCAACCCCCCCATTCTAGTTTCTACAAAATGTTTTGGCCCTTAGTCTTCCTTTGTTCTCATCTATGTTAAGCTTATGTGGGGAGCCGATGTTGTTTCCGGCTTTCCTTTTGGTCATTTATGTTTTAAGACATATAACCTTGCATGCTTTGATGACACACCATAACTATGACATAACGGCCTCCTTATCAAAGTGGGTCGTTACATTAGGGATAGGTTTAGGGGTGTGTGTAGTTGCTTTGTGATTTAATAGGTTTTTTGTCAAGTTTCTTAGGCATTTTACTCATCGTAGGTGCTTAATAGTTCAGCAAGATTTTTCTACAAATTTTTCATGTTCTTGCCTGAAGTGTGATTGAATTTGTGTTGTGGTTTTTGTTTTTGTGTTTGTTCAGACTCCCTACAACCCACTTGTTGTAGGGTGTCCTGTGTGCCCCAAAACAGCCACAAGCAAGTCTCAAAACAAAGCAAAACAGCCCCAGCAAGTTAATGTTGGATTTACACTATCAGTGGGAACAAAAGTTCCCACCGACTTTATTAGGATCTTTCTCACTGTTAGTTATAACCAAAACAACCACCTTATTTGGTCTTTTTGGGCTTATTTAGCAGTATTTTTTAGCTTTTTCATTTTAACCTAGTATATTTAGGTATTTTAGAATTTTCTAAAAAGATTTTGTATTTTTCTGATTATTATTTTATTTTTCATAATTATTTTAATCTAAATATTGTTTTTAGCCTTAAAGAAATAGATTTAATTGTTGAAAAAATTTGTAAAAAGATTTTTTAGTGTTTATTAAGTGTGTTTGAGGTTTACAAGTTATAAAATCTTGGTTTGGGCTTCTTATTAATTTATTTGATTCTTAGGGATTTAATTAGCATTTAAAAATTAAAGATTAATTAATTTTAAAAATTTCAACAATTTTTCTTGAGTTGTAAACCCTAGATATATTTTTAAGAAGTTATTTTAATATTTTGAGAATTTTTAGATAAACTTTATTTTTTGTCGTATTATGCGATTTTACGTTTTTCGCGTCGTACTGTAATTTTTAGCGTAACTCGTGTTTTAATTTTCTTTCTTCTCACATTCAAAAACGTTACTAATCCAAACTTGGTTTTTAATGTTGGGATAACACATATACACCTCCTTCGAGAACGAACTTGAACATTCGATTTTGCGTTTTTCCTAAAACGTAGAATTTAATACTTACCAATTGTACGCTTTATTTTCCTAAAATAAAGTATATACAAAAAGACTACAATCAATATCACCTTCCGATAAACGCTTGCCGATAAAAATAGTAAGGAAACAGTTTCCCGTGTTCGTCTCTTTCACGATGACAATCAACAAAAGTTAAGGACAATCTCTCGGGCAAGTCGGTTTGTATTCATCACGGCCCGTTTTTACACGTGGCCAATTACATGTGGTCGTCCCTCGTGTTAAGAGCAAAAAAAGACTGGAGATAGTTATTCAAGACGAAGACGGAAGTCTCACTAATACCACGACCAACGTGGTCTACAAAGAGGTGCTCCACAATTTATGATCACATCTACATGTACGCATATGTCGCATTCGTATAATAAAGGATTGGTGTTTTTTTTTTATTTACCATTGTGTTTCATGTGACTTTTGTATGATCGCAATTATTAATATACTTTATGTTCTTTATCCATATGTGATTTTTTATCTAACAGCTACATAATACGCATTGTATCATACTAACTTCTTTGACGTTTCTTTTAAAATACCCGTGAATTTCACGAGTCTTTAGCTAGTATCTTAGACAATAGAATTATAAGAAAAAAAAAAGCCTTGTAATTACATATTTAATGCTAAAATTTGAAACATAAAAGTGTTAATCGCTTACATTATTCCTCCAATATTTTAAACGTTCTACTTTTGAGAAACATATCCCTATATTTACTAGTATATAAGTATTTAAAACATGCTAAATAAAGCGACTTAAATTTTCAGTCTAACACTTTCTTTGATTAATGTGAAAATCAGTTACCGATATGTTGCATCACACATAATTAAAAGTGTTATAAATTAAATAAAGGGTTTAAATAAATACCTTTTTAGCACCGTCGATAAGGTTTGCAAGAGACAAAAATTCATTACTTTTCTCTTTAGTGCGAAGCCGTGAGTTTTAGGGGTTTCCCTTAGTGGTTCGAATCCCAAGGCCTGCCTGTTATGGATGATATAACTCGAAAATCGGATTTCTGTGAGATTGATGTGTTATTCTAAAAAAAACGTATAATTAAAAAACGTTTGGGCTAGTGAAAAAATTTGGTTAGACGAGTATCAGCCATCGCAATACACATAGATAAGCGAATGACATTTTAAAAATGGCGAGTTAATTAAATCACACCATTTAAATAATGAAAGCAAACGTTACTTTCTCCTTAATCATTCCAATCAGTTGAGAGTTGAGAGACCAACATGTACGTATCACAATTAAACGTCAACCACACTCTTACCATATAAACTCAACACAAACATTGGATCCAAACCCTAAAACACAATAACTTATCTCTCTCACACTCTTCAGAGAGAGAGACAACAATGGAGAATAAAATCCTTTTGGCTCTTTTCATTTCTCTCTTCCTTGCAACTTTTGTTCATGAAACCTATGCCAATAAACAAATCCATGCTCTAGCTCGTCTCAACAAGGCGAAGCTAGCGAAAGACCCTACTGTAAACACGAGCCATTTCGTTCCACCTAAACATTTACACAAAGCAAAAGTTGTTCTTCCTCAACATGGTCGAAAAGAGAAGGATAAAATTAAGAAGTTCCCTGGCCAACCCTACGTGAAGTTCGACCAATACGGTGGCTATGTCACGGTAAATGAGTCCGCTGGCCGAGCATTTTATTACTACTTTGTTGAAGCTGAAAAGTCTAAGGAGTCTTTGCCACTTCTCCTTTGGCTCAATGGAGGTAATTAAGTTCACATACTGTAGTAGTTTTTCTAGTGGTTGTATGTTATTTTTTTCAAAATTCTATTATCAGGGTATTCCTCCTATAGTTATTAGACACGTGTCAGTATAGAAATGAGTGAAGTTTCATGAAATTTAGGATATGATTTGAACGGTATATAAACAGAACAGTACATAAAAAACCAACCAAAAAGTGTTGAAACTTTTGGAGTCTTAAAAGCATAAATTATGTAGCATAGTAACATGTGATTTGATATCATTTTCCTTATCCAGCGGGTGCAAAAGGTTGGACACAAGTGGAGTGTGTTGGACACTAATTTAGTAGCTGCAATATTTTTTATCAGTCTATTGCATTTGTTTATTCATACATAACTACCTCCAATGCTAAAAAAAACTCACGAAGTTCGTAACCAATTAAGATTGTTAACTAGTTCTCAACCTGTTAAGAACTTCGACGCTAAAAAACGATGATGATCAACCTATTATTAGCACTTACTCACACATAGCTCATTCTTTTTTCAGCCTTTGTATTATACTAGTAGTAGATATTGTATTGAAGATACTCTACGATTGCTTGTCAAACATGTACTATTTATCTGCATTAGCTGCCCACCTAATAAGAAACTTGACCTATACCAAAAAACAGTGAAGTGTAACACATTCCATGATAACCAAGCAATTTTAAACTACTAGTAGTACTTTTGTTTTGAAGGTACAACAAATGCATTACTTTGGATTTTAGTGTTTCTAAAACATCCAAAAGTTAAAATAACAATGTTTCAATTTTTAGTTATGCAAATATTTATGAGTGGCATGTTTTTTTTTTTCAAATATTTGTGAGTGGCATATTAAGTTCAAAGATTTTTTTCCAAAACACGTGTAATTGAAAAGGACAGTATGTCAATTTTTTATCTTATTAATTAAAATGTGAGTAAATAATTTATAAATATATTGTGAAAGATATTTTTTTATAGTTTTTTTATTTTAGAATTTTATTTATATTATAAAATCATAAAAATAGTTGAGGAATAAATCAAAAGTTTTAATAAGTTAAAATTATTAAACTGTTAAAATATACGAAACTTAAATTATTTTGATAGAAAATTTGTATTATATTATAAATAAAAAATTAAATGGAGTAAACAAAACGTGATATACTGTGGCCTAAACCTCACAATATACACGGGTCATCTTTTGTCTTGTCTTTAGTCTGTTCGAGAGATTGAGAGACGCTTCTCATTAAGTAGCTTTTCGTTTCAAAATTATTGTCTAATATACACAGTATAAAAATAATATAATAATTATAGTTTTTATTTTTATTTTTAACATAAAGATAATTTTAAATGATGTTAATATAATAATCTCGATTTAAATTTTTAATTTACTTTTAAAAGTGAGTAATTAATTTGAGACGGTTCAAAAAGAAAAATGAACTAGGACGGATGTTTACGTTTTTCTTTCTTTATAATTTGAGACGGTTCAAAAAGAAAAATGAACTGAGACGGTTCAAAAGGAGAGTTAATATCTAATACTATAATTAAGTATTTGTTAACTATTACCAAAAGGAATCTTTTGCTGTTTGGGTTTATATTGATAGACAATAATTATGCAAGCAAATTGTCGCAATTAAACAAACCCACGCAACTCTTTTCTACATACTCTCACGCCACCATTATATTGCATGTTACTATCAATAATGCATCTTTCATTTTAAAGAATTATAATCTCAAAAACAAACAGAAATCATTTCATGTGCATCATTTCTATACCTTATTTACGATTCTTACAATTCATTAGTATTACAAGATCTCTTACCGATCATATTCTAAACATACGTTTAATTAGCATAAATAATTGACTTATAAAGAGTAGTGACAAATTGTGTATACTGGACCAATAGTCCCAAAAAGTTGTAGTAATAAAATATGGTAATGGATAAATAGAAATGCCCACATGAATAAACAGCTCACGTTTTGAATAAATGATAAGCATGGTGGAATGACAGAGTCACATGTGCATATGATATGCTTGTGGTACTCTTGCACATTTACATGTTATGGGTGTCGTATATGTCAAATGCGATGGAAAATATTACACACTACATGCACATGCTTACACATATCAATGGTACGAAATTATACAGTACAATTTAAATTGTGTATTAGAACAACGATACACGTAGTAACTTGTTTCAGCAATGTTTAATGTTGTTTGAGCTTCTTTACGATTATTAAAAATTTACGTAAATTTTTAATAACAATCAATTATTTGTCATCTGGGATAGTAACTTGTTTCAGCAATGTTTAATGTTGTTTGAGCTTCTTTACGATTATTAAAAATTTACGTAAATTTTTAATAACAATCAATTATTTGTCATCTGGGATATAAATTTTTAATACAAATTATATTTTGATTTATCAGTTCATCATATGATTGTTATTAAAAATTTACGAATTATTTATCAATTATTTGTCATCTGGAATATAAATTTATACTATAAGTTATGTCCTCAGGCCCTGGTTGTTCGTCGCTTGCCTATGGAGCAATGCAGGAACTTGGACCATTCCGAGTCAATAGTGACGGAAAAACTCTATACCGAAACAAATTTGCTTGGAATCGAGGTAGAAATTTTGTTATAGTTAATGCGCATTTAATTTGGCTCACAAAATGCTTACGTGATGTCCAATATTGGGTAATTTTCAGCTGCAAACGTTTTATTTTTGGAGTCACCTGCCGGAGTAGGATATTCATATTCCAACAAATCTTCTGACTACAAGAACGGGGGTGACAAATCAACGGCTGCCGATAATTATGTGTTCTTGTTGAATTGGCTAGAACGATTTCCTGAGTATAAAAACCGGGAATTTTATTTGGCGGGAGAGAGTTATGCGGGACATTATGTGCCTCAGCTTGCCCAAACAATCATTTACCACAACATGAAAGCTAACAAGACACTGATCAATCTCAAAGGGATCCTTGTAAGTGTTCTCTATTATTCTCTATTGAAAAGGATGTAACACAATTAGCTAAAATATGAACTAGTTTTATTAAACTTTAGATTATCTTTAAGTCCTTCTTGGCCCGGGAACTTCCAAGTACATAACTAGACAAGTAGTGTGGCCACTGGTGCAGTTGACATCGAACCTACAGTATGGTTCCAAATTACAAAATAGGGTAGGTCCATGGTGCATGTTATGTGGTCATATGGTTTTATGCTTAGATTGCTAAAGTTCTTTTTTTATAAAGGAACAAAAGAACAAGCTAGGTCCTAATGGTTAGAAAGCTGCATATGTAACATCAGTTCATATTTCCATTATGCAATCATTGTACACTATTTTGTTAAGTTTCATTTTTTCAAGTGCTTAAACTATGTTATTCCCTTGTTATAAGAGTCATGTAGACTTTAAAGTGAGAATCATTAAAACAAAGTGTGTTCATATGTACCATCATTTCATGCTTGAAGAACTACCTGACTGCTACACATAACCTTCCAATAGTTTGTATTTGACCTTGCTTCTCGTTTGTGCATTCGCTAATACTAGCTAGATTTCACAAATTTAACGTGGCTACCTATCATTTTTCAAGAGGATGATCCGTTTGGTTTTCGTGAATTTTGAATGAGGGGTATTTGGTGTGTCAAGACTAGTAATTGATTAAACTAGTGTCACTTAATTATTGGAATTTATCTATCTAAAAATGAGTAAACATAATCTTTCGATGATATGAACTAGTGTCACTTATAGTCTTTATATACACAGTTCCTTATATCTATAGTAGCCAGAATTAGAGTTTTATGCCCTTTTGAAACACCGGATTTAGATCTTTGTTAAGTTTAATTATTCTCACTTGCGGAAATAAGAACCTCCAAATTCACGGTTTATAATGTTGTTTTATTTTTGAATTGTTGAATATGTACACAGATTGGTAATGCGGTGATCAACGATGAGACAGATACCATTGGGATGTATGATTACTTCGGTTCACATGCATTAATTTCTGATGAAACTGCTTTTGCCATCCGCAAATATTGTGATTTTTCTCCAAACGCTGTCACCCAGCCAGATACGTGCATTGATGCCACAAACGATGCTGATTATAACATTGAGGCAGTTGACATCTACAACATCTATGCTCCTTTGTGCTTCAATGGAAATCTCACATCAAAGCCTAAAGAGACTTCGGTATGAAAATTTACTCTACCTCACATGTTCTTATAAGAAGGCAAACAAAACCTGTCTTGTTTTGATCTCTATATATGTCGACACCGTGCTGATTTGTCCAAAACATGGGTTATCGTGTCTTTTAAGCAATTGTGTTGATAATCAAACTTCTTTTGTTTATCATTTAGGCAGCACTTTTTTTTCCACCTGCTTTTAGGTTGCTAAAGCTTTTTGTCTCTGCTTTCGTCACTATTTTCGTAGGACATAAATGTCTTACTCTATGAACATGTTTGGTGCATACAGTGGCAGAATATTGATCCTTGCAGTGACTTCTACACGTACGCTTATATGAATCGTCGAGATGTTCAAGAGGCTATCCATGCCAATGTCACCAAACTCAATCATGATTGGGAACCATGCAGGTATGTTCACATCTCCATCCGTTGTGATCTATGGGCGCTTACCTCCTTTTCCACAAATAAGTGTAATGGTTAACTGGCCTATTTTTGCTAAACCTGTTATCTACTAACATTGAAGTTGTGATGTCGAAACCATGCAGTGATGTCATCAGAGGCTGGCATGATAGTGCCACAACAATTATCCCGCTCCTCAAGGAATTTATGAAACTTAAGCTTCGTGTTTGGATATTCAGGTAAACATCAGACTACACCGTATACAAGAATTGTGAACCACTGCAACCTTTATTAAACTGGCATGATAAGATACTTTTTTATCTATAGCAAAAAAATAAATTGTGGCTACTTTATTCTTAGACAACCTTTATCGCTAACATATGGTTATGGATTATTCCTTTATTTCTATGACAGTGGAGACACTGATGCAAGAGTACCAATTACCTCAACAAAGTACTCAATCAATTCCATGAAGCTTTCTATTAAAACTAAATGGCATCCATGGTTTCATCAAGGAGAGGTAAATAGTCATTTAATTTGATAAACTCTACGTGACCAATAAATCAATCGCTTACATTTGTATTCAACTATGATTCAAATTACAGGCTGGTGGATTTGTACAAGTTTACAAAGGAGATTTAACCTTAGCAACGGTTCGAGGGGCAGGTCACCAGGTGCCAAGTTTCCAACCGAAAAGAGCTCTTGCGCTCGTCAAGCACTTTTTATCAGGAAAGCCACTACGGGATTCTTCAACACGTTGATACGATTTTATACATAGTAATTCTTTTACAAGCATTCAGATGATCTCATTCTTAAAGTCGATTAATTGTAATTAGGCCAATTTAATTGAAAATCACTGGCGATATAAAGTCATTTTATCTTGATCAGTTTTTCAGCCAACGAAAACAAATACTCCTGCTTAGAAGTTTTTTCTCGGATGAATTGTAATTAGACCTTATCGCTTTTTTAATGTTTATATTGAAATTCCTCTTGAATGTTTGTCGACATTGTCCCGTAATTTTCCAAAAATGATAGAAGAAAATCAAATTTATATGATTCTAATGTTGACAATGAAGACTAAAACTCTAGCAATGCTACAAAAGGGTTCAATGTACAATATCTATGAATATATATATGGGAGGTGATTTGCACACTTTATAAATTTATTGGCACATTAAAAAATGTTGTGTGTTGGACATTTTTACCCTTAATATGTATGTTGAAGTTTGACTACACCACTAATGTAAGGATATAAATGTCCACACACAAACATTTTGAGTGTGCCAATCAATATATGGAGTGTACAAATCACCTCCCTATATATATGCAACAAGCTGGTATAGTATACAAATGGTAAATTGGCTTTTAGTCTAACGCCATCAAAGATTACACGTCTTATGGATCAGTGTGCTAACACTCTTCTCGAGTTTAATTTGTGTTTTCGAGTTTAATTTTGTGTTCCTGAGATTTTTTTAAGAGAAAAAAAAAGTAAATGAGTAAATTACTTTCAGAATTTCATTTCTAATCTTCTTCTCAATTTTATTAAGTGATAATAAAGCACAAGCCCAGTTTGTGGATTTTGGGATTATGGTTTTGCCATTATAAATAATGGCCATGAACAATATTATTCTAATGGGGGTTAGGACCGGGGTATGTCCTGATACCGTGTAAAAATTTAATTTCTGTTCATCTAAATAACGTTCTTATTACTCCCCATATTGTGAAAAATTTAACTTATGTTCGCCAATTTGTTCGTGATAATAATTGCACTGTTGAATTTGATGCATTTGGGTTTTCTGTCAAACATTTCATGACTCGTCAAGTGCTTCTCCATTGTGATAGCACGGGGGATCTTTACCCTGTCACAACTCCATCACCGATTCCTCGTGCCTTTCTTGTCAGTCAGCATACATTGTCAGTCAGCATACAACTCCATCACCGATTCCTCGTGCCTTTCCTTGTTCTCGAGTTCTTCTAGCCATGAAATAAAAGGGTTTATAGAGAAAACGAGAAATAAATACTAGAGATATGGGCGGATTCGAGAGGAAACCCACTTAAATTTTATAGCTTTTACGTGAAAAGACAATCTTTTCTTTTTTAGTCTTCTTTTTTACTAAAATCTTAATAACCATAGTGTTTATTTTTTTCGCTTTTGATACATTTGGTTTCTTTGCAAATGAGGTGGTGGAGCTACTTAAAAGAATACAATGTTTTATGAATAGTAATGTTTTGACTTCTAAACTCTTAAACGTAATATTTAATAGATTTGATTTTTCTATAAAAAAATTGTTAACGACGCAGCTTGTTACCCGTTTACCTTCTTTCGTATTATAACTGTTAGAATAAAGTGTAAGAGGTTGGGGGCATCATAGATAGTTCAGTTGTGCCATGCTTTATGCCTTGACGTTTATCCAAATGCATCTAACATATAAAACGTCGTTTAGCCAATGTCACATAATCCGACGCCTTAAATGGGCTTATCCTAGAAGATCGTCCTCTGTTTTCTCTGTTACATCTGAGAAATTAGTTTAGTCCGTCCTAGATACTAATCTTGTGTTATCCGATAAGGGATAGGCTAGAATGTGTCTTGTAGAAAAAAGTTTAATATAGACCATCATTTTAGCATAATCTTAATTAACCAATTATAACCATCAATTTTTTCATCTAACGAAAAATTTGTTTTTTTAAAAATTAAATATCTCACAAACCGTTAATTGTTACGTTAAATCATCTTTCTATCGAGGGGCATGTTTATATATATACTTTCGACGGACTTTTTTTTTTGAGAAAATCATATATGATTTGTTTCACGAATCATATATGATCCGTGATACGAATCATATATGATTTTCTCAGAAAAAAAAAAGTTCGTTGAAAGTGAACATATATATGTCCCTCGATAAAAAAATGATTTAATTCTTGTTATAATAATGTATTGTTCGTCATTTGACGATTTACCGTTTATAAGATATTCAATTTTTAAAAAAATGAAAAATTGATTAAAAATATATATAATTAGTTGAAATGATATATGCTATAAAAAAAATTGTATACATTCAAGTCAACTCGTTTTTCTGTATTTAGTTCAAAAAAAAAACTCGTTTTCTGTATGCTAAATGGGCATGTCCAGTATAGCTTTCGTTTTATTCATGTACCTCTTTACACCAAAAACGAAACCCGCCCAATTTGACCTGGTCCAAAAGAAGACGGAAACTACTAGCAAATGAAACCTGATACTTTGAGAAAAACTTACACTCTGTTCGTAAGTTTAGTGAAGAAAGAAAAGAGAGTGTGTGAGAGGATGGGGAGTCGAGTGAAGAGAAAAAGATTGAAATTTTTGTGTTCGTGAGTCGAAGAGAAGGGTAAAAAGTATATAAATGTTTTGTGTTTCTGAGTTGGAAAGAAAAATGAAAAAATAAAGAATTTTAGTTAAAATAGAATAAGTCAACCACACTCTTTCTTGCTTTCTTTCTAAATCATCTCAAATTTGTTAGAGAATAATATGGCTCAAGCTCGATTTGTGGTTAGGTCCATTAGGGTTTGCTATTATGTGTACTCTATATATTGTGGTGAAATAATACAATGGAGGATACCGTTTGCAATGTAGTCCTACGGGTTTATTCACCATTCTAACATAGTATCAAAGCCTTCCACCGATCCCAAAAACAACTGATCTCACTAAACCACGTTCATTTATTTTTCTAAAAAAAATCGTGTTGGTGATTGTGCAAAGGTCATTAATCCACACGATCGTTATTGTTATTCGTGCTTTAGGTCACGAACAAGTTATTTTTTTTTTCTCTGGTTCGATTTATATCCTTACCTTTAACCGAATATTATAAACCCTGTCCAAAAAGTAACCCTTACAATTGCTTCCTAGCTGCTATATTAATTTTCCTGATGCGTGTTGCTTCATTGGATTAAAGTGATTGTTGATTTTTAAATACCACTTGATGATGGTCATGAATACACATAACAACCTTTGTCAGTTTGTGCATGAAAACAATCATCCAAATATAGCTCAATGTAATGAGAATTATGTGCAGCCACATGTACAAGGATATAACAATACTTTTTCTAATGTGCATATAATCCCTATTGTTACATGTCCAACTTCAGCGTGTCCACCGGTATATCAGGTTATGACCATAGCCCAACCCGCTGTCTACTCAGACCTAAAAAAAATTATCAAGGTTGGCCTATTGTTCCCACAACGCAGCTTGTTCAGCTCGGGTCAACAGGACCCACAGTTCACTCAGGTCAAACTTTGCCACATGTTTTTAATGTCAGGACACTTCATAATCTCACTACTAGCGCGTGGAACATGGATACAGGTGCCAGCTCTCACCTTAATGATTCAACTAGTAGTCTTAGTAATTGTAACACCCCCGAAATCCGGTAGGTCCCACACAAGCAACATGGGGGTGCTACGTCAAGTAAATCAGAAAACTGCAATATAAGGGCTATAAAATGATGTAATAAAACCTGTTTTCACATCACACCCTAACGGAAAATATTAAATAAATCAAGAGTTTTGCGGAAGTTTAAATTAAATAGGTCCCAAACAAGTTTAAAGTTTCAAATGAAGCACATAGGCTTCTACCCAAGTCAAAGTTTAACCAAGTTTTACCGTAAGACATCTAACGGTGAATTTGTGTCCAAATCTTACCCTTTCATGGAATTTAATCATGGATACAACAAAATAGTTTAGAAAAAGGTAAGCATGTCAACAGCAAAATACTACTGAATAAGCCGAATGTCTGCAATATCCATGAGCTCCCATCCATGCAACTAAGCTTGATTACCTGAGAAATACATGTAAAATCGTCAACATAAAGTTGAGTGATATTCATAAGTTTAGCAGTAAAGGTGTGGAACACAAGCATTCATTTGTAAAACAAGTAAATAGAGAAAATGGTTATGATCATTAACCATAGTCCGAAACCAATATTATTGATGTTTAGTTCATGAACCGAAGCTTAACTCAAAGTAAGTTCCTCTAGGGAGTATTCAGCCTAAATACTCAAGTATAAACAAATGTAAGTGCATCAAGGTAATCGGGACGGGGATTGTCAATCCCGATGGATCCACCCACAACATTCGCGCTTAGCGCAAAGCATACGGGACAATTAACGGTTCATGATCAAGAGAGGAAACTTAAGGCTATTAACTATAAGCAATAATATCAATGAAAACTGTTGGAAAGCATACAAGTCTGAAAAGCATACAAGTTCTGGATAGCATGTAGTTTTTAAATGGATGTGTTCCACCATGTAAAATCTCACCCCGCGTTTAGAAACAATGGACAAGTAGTAAAAGGGGCTATGAACTCACCTTCGATAAGCGTGCTAAGCTAAGAAGGAAAATGACCAGAACAATAATCTTCAAGGACCTACACAACGGTTTCGTGACGTATAAGTAGAAGATACCAAGAACAAAGAATAGAAAAACTAGTAAACTAGTCACTAGTAGAAATACGTATAAAAGAAATTTAATATTCGCGTAACTTGAAAGCACAAAATGATTCGGACTTAGAATGTTGTCAATAGAATGGGGTCTACTGTATGAAATCATTATCAAACTCATTTTAATCTTTAAAGTCTTGTACATGATTAACTCACACAATTAAGTTACGAAAATTAGTTAACTAGTGCAATAGAAGCACATTTTGAAAACAAGCTGTCAAGATTAATTCATACGTAAAAATGTGTAAAAGTTCTGAATGTGAGGCTTATGTGTCTGGAAAGACATTTGAAATACCTTTCCAACCCAAAAAGAATCAACTCAATTGCATTTACCCATCAACGGGAAAGTTCATTTTAGTGCAGCAACCTCTATTACCCAAAATGACCCGTTTTAGACACAAAACGGTTTTGACCGTTACGGACAATTCATAAAATATTTTAACTTAATTCCAAAGAGAAAAGTCATATGTTTTCCATATGTTCTGTATAAAAGCATAAAATCACCATTTTGACTTAAAAAGGTTTGACCTTTAACAGATTTTTGGCGCGAAATCACATTTTGACCGGTTTCACCGTTTTGACCATAAAATGAGTATCCGGATAGTACTATCGTCCATTCAACTCCCTACAAGATTAGAACGACATTGGCTATCCCTTTTTCAATAAAAACACAGGTCTTGTTTTTACAAAAAAATTGGCCATAGGCTGCCTAAACCCACGAACTTTTCCAAGTGTTTTACACTTCCACAACATGTTCTAACAAGCCCTAATTGTTATAAAACCATGAAAAATACTTGTACACATTTACCAAAGACCAAAAACGCATAAGGTGCCGTTTGGGACAGCGGGTATTTAATTCATTTATCATAACCATTCCATATCACAAGTCCAAAATCATTGCATACATAAAAAAAATATAGTTATTTAGGGTTTGAATCATACCAAAACACTTGTGCTAGTAAATCGAACCCACAAGAACTTCTAGCTCCACCTAGTGAACTTGAACCAAATCAACCTAACAAGTGAACACATTTGATTTTCATTGGCAAATATCACATTCTAAGCATAACCCATCTCTTAGAACACGTTTTTAAACAAGGATTTACAAAGATTTTTGAAGATTTTAGCTATATCAAGAACATGCAAAACTTGTTGCATGTGTAAATTAACACATGGGTTATGTTAGGAATTGAAAAAGAAACATAAAACAAGAAATTTTATACCTTGAATCAAAGAAAATCACTGGTTATGGTGGCCTTGTTTTGATTCGTCGCACCACAGAAAGAAAAGAATGATACCGTGTTTTTTTTTGTCAAGTTTGATAAAAGGAAGTGTAATATATCCAATTTTATAAAATAAAAATATATGGTGGACTCCCTTGGGCTTGGCCCCGGCCGAAATCCCCATAACCAAGACCAATTTTTAATAGTTTTGGCCCAATTACTTTTACTGGTTTATTAAACGTGTAGTTTTCAACAAAAACCGAGACCCGTTTAATCTTAAAACGAAATTTCTTTAAAATTTCTCGTAAACACTTGTTTGGTTCTAAAATCACTGTAAAACACGTAAAAATAAGGTCATAATTTAATTCTACTTTCAATTATTTTGAAGTATTTTATAACGTTAAATATTATTATGTTTAACGGTTTAAGTTGAAACCGATATTGAATATTATATTTTAATATTTTGACGAGCAACGAAGACTACTAGTGATCGCGATACCGACGGATGCCAAAAATTTTATATTTTATTATCGATCGTTTCGATATTTAATACTTTTGACGATATCGTTTTAATTACGTATCGAGTCGTTATATTATTATTTTTTTCGTGTGCGTTTAAACTTTTAAGTATTTTTACGAAACCCGAGTCCCGTAAATATTTGTAAAATTGACTTTTAGTCATTTCCCGCTTTTTAACTAATAATTACATTTTAGCCCAAAACTATGCACTATTTACAAAATCTACCCTAAAGCCTTACTAAAATAAATTTTTTTTACCATATACTTCCACTAACTCTTCATTTTAAAAAAATAAAACAAAAATTTCATCCACCTCTTCTCTCTTTCTTTTCTTAGCCAAAACTTACACCACCCCAAAACCCCATCTTTACCTAATTTTTCCTTGCTTATAACTTTGATCCATCCAAAAATAAAAGAAGACCACATCTTAAAATCAAGAGGTGATTCTAATGATACCATTTTTATTAACATGCATGAACATATATTTTCAAAATTATTTTTATGATGATGAAGTCATGTTTGATCCAAATTTGTTGTATGCATGTGTTAGTAGTGATGATCAAATGGTGTTTATGCCATGTTTTTGTTAAAAAGTTGATTTTTAATTTTTGGGTTTTTGATTTTGATGATGATGCAAGTGTTAGGATTGGTTTATAATGATATTAGGGGCTTAGGTTGATGACAAAAGTTGTTGGAATTGATCAAAAACATGATTTTGTAAGAGATTTTAATAGTCAATTTTGGGCAGTAGGTTTGAGGTTATTTTCGGAAATCTTAAGTCTGAATATAGGTTGTTATTATGGGATTATGTTGTAGAGAATTTCGTTAGCTTCGATTTGATATAAAATAGGCCTTCCAACTCCAAACGAGGTGGAAGATACACTAGTTTGATTTTCGTGTACCGGGAGACGAGTGTCGACACAATCCGAAAATTGTTGTCGATATTTGGACCGAATCTCGGGGACTATAAAATGAGTTTCAAAATGATTCAAGGGCTGTTCTCAGGCCCCAAGTTTAGTATTTTGAGTCTATTTTTAGAATCAAGTGGCGGTTTCACAAATGGAGTTGTTTAGAATGGTCAAAATGGTTTCGTAAGTCAAGGTCGCTAAACTGTCCGGATTTTGTGATTCAAAGATGAGTCGGGCAGGGAACTTTAGAAGTAAAATCTTTTGATGGGCTCTTGGGAGTACTTTCTACATATAGTAAGCAAGTTCTCTGAGTAGTATCATAAAAATTTGATATGGTTAAGTATGGGAAAACGGCTTGGACATTTGGTATGTTCCGGCAGATTTTTGTTAAAGGCGTAGAACAATAAAATGAATATATAGGAGAGTGTAATAGTATCACTTGTATCGTTTTCTCTCGAGTTTTCCGTGATTTTATGAGTCGAGTTTTATATTCTTATGTATGGTTTATTTCTCGATTCTATTATTAATGAACGCACCTCATTTGATAGGTTGCGGTTCTCGTGTTTGAAAGGCATCATCTATCGTCGGCGATCGTCTCATTACCACTATTGGCTAAGGTGAGTCTATAGCCTCGCTTTATACTAGTTATTAAATGATTTTAAACCCACTAGGGGGAATTCATGTTTTTATAAACTTAGAACACAAGATTTTTATGGTATGCTTTGTCCCTCTATGAATGGACCCGTGGTTGCCTTTAAATTGCATTAAGTGATTGCCTTTGTTAAAACCTCAATTATGGACCGTTAATTAACCTATGATGGGTTAACCGCTAGTACAATTAATAGATCTATGGGGGAAGCCGCCCCGGTTCAGTTTTTGTGGACTTGTCATAGAAGCTTAGGCCCGACCTCCACACTGTTTGAGCATATTGTATTGAGAAGTCAGGTATACGGCAATGTACCAATAATCTAGAGGTAACCGACAATTAATAAATCTCCTGTCTTATCAGACCTCTAAAGGGAGTGTCTAAGGGCTCGGTTCCATAAGCTTATTGCAATTTATGCTATATACAATTATTATTGTTGATGCGAATTATTATTTGATGCTTGTTGCCTTTAAGCATGCCACGAACTTATAGTCTTTTCTTGTGTTCAAAAATGATTATATAAACCTACAGATTCACTCGGAATTTTTGCTGATTGTTTTACTCACATGTATTTCAGGTAATCAAGAAGTGGAAGCTTGGAGGTCACGGGGAATGAAGTTGTGCACTACTTTTGTTGTTCAAACTCTTTGATCTATTTATCGTTCCATTTTTAAAACAAACTAATATGTTGTTTTAACTTATCTTTTGGTAACGATTACTTGGGACTACGCTACTCTGACAAATGTTTTAGGAACGATAAATCTAAAACGTCTCTTTTTGAGTCGTTCTTTATAAATTATGTGTTGTAGTATCATTGTTTAGCACCCAAAGATGTATTCCGCTGCGTGTAAATTTGGGGGTGTTAAAGATTGGTACCAGAGCCATGAGTTATAGAGAACTAGGTCTTTATTTTAAAACCTAAACTATAACTGTCAGTTTTTATTTTTCAAAGAGTCGGTGCACAGGACTTCGCGTGACTTCACGTTCAAGCTACTTCTGGGATTACCACTTTAGTATGCGTTATTACGTATACCTTATTGGCAAGTATTTATAAATAAATACTATGATCCACTTATGGATATATATTTATATCTAGGATCCCTTTATCGATATATATTTATGTCGTTAAACTTTTCGATAAAAGTTTATCATTTATTAATGATTAACTTAAATAAACACAATGAATTTCAAGATCTTTCTGTATTTATTTTTGAAGTATTAAAATTGCTTTTATTGCAAATTTTTTATATTATGACCTTACATAACTTCATCTACGCGCGTTACTTTCATTGTTTAACCATTTGTGATATCTATATAGATATTCAAATCATCTTCCGGCTATTTGTGCTTGGACGTCTTTTAACATAATCTCCAGACCATTGTGTAGCTCAATGTGTCCTTGGATTAGACTAACCGCTATCGTGTGAGTCATACATTTTGAAACATTTCTTAAAATAGTGTTGAATAATACCATGGTTTTTCATAGTATTTTGTTGATTTTTATTATCGTTTTACACGACATGCGAAGATTTAATTCGTTGACATTTATATGTATCGACTCCGAAGTGTATTGTTCACTTATATCTCGGTAACGTCATCGTTATTTTATAAATCATCGTCTAGATTATGGCACTAGAATTGGAATACGATTTTACTTATATAAAATTGTATCATTTGTTTTTCATTAACCTTCTCGCTCCCGGAGTGTAGCATGTTAATGTTCCATTCTTTTCTTGTTAGGTTTTGTGTTTTTGACAATCGTGGCACCAAGGAGATTTTCCTACATTGCACCTTGAAACTTAAAATACGAACGTCATTCACCGTTTTGCTTCCTAAATTTCGTGTTGAATATCTTGAAGCATCTCATGTCATTCATTATGCTATATTTTGTTTGATGCTCATTACGAGATTTATTTTTCGTTGTTGTAAAATCCACAAGACATGTGTGTATGTATATATATTTTGAGCCGTTAGGAAGTGTCGAAAAATATATTTAATGGAGAACTTGCAGGGGTATTTTGGTCATTTTACATTGGTTTTCAGGTCTCGGGTAAAACTAGAAAGTCGTCTGAAACGTCGTTTTGCATCAAAATGCTTTAGACTCCGAGTCTTGGAAATGTCGTTTATCGGGTCAATTAATCGGCTCATATTTAAAAGTCAAATCCTATAGAAAATTCGAAACATGGGTTTTAAATGTTTCTAAGCTGTTTTGATTTCATTTGAGATCGTAAAATTTTAACAAATATTATTCTACAACTAACGAATACTAATTGCATGTGAAAATATTTAAAAATAGAAACATTACAGAATTAGCAATTACCGGATTAATGGTGTAATTTGAAAATGAATAATATACTTTCTTAAAAGCACATTGTGTCGAGTATTTTACAAAGAATACACATGTGGATTGTTTTATTCTTTTCATATATATGACTCATTTGTCATTCGATGTTATTTTATTTTTGTTTTCTTCTAACCTTCCACTGATTTGAGTTGAGTTTTGAAGTTTTGCCTTCACATTCTTCGTTGACATTCTTATCGCGTATCTCATGACGTTTTCGTCTAAACCTTATAACCCTTTGAAAACTTAACAACTTGTAACCATTTCACTGGTTGTTTTATGAGCTACTATTTGCCACTTTTTGCAAAACTTTGACTACTTTATACGTTGTCATAATGTCATATTATAAATAAATCTGATATTGTTTTACGATTATTTTCACCAATTATTTTTACTTTGGTCTTATAAAATACTTTTCGTAAGATTAAAAGTTGCTTATTAAGTATCTCACAAATTACTTGTATCCTATAAATTTATAAACTATTTTTAAATTTCATTTTTCAAATGGCATGGTTTATAAATAAACATAAGAAACGTAATACTTTTCGACAAAACTGAGCATTGCATTGCTATTCCTAAATTATACATGGCCTGATCACCTATGTCTAATTTAGAAGGAGCCATGCTAGGCTGAATAGTAGTCACCTTAAAAATCTTGATAATAATCAACTTTTTACTTGTATTTATGATAAAGATAAATAAAATGAAATAAAATGAAATAAAATGAAAAGTAGTTTTAAAAACCTTTATATTTCATGCAAGTAGCGCAATTTCTATGCATCCGCATATGTTTTCTTACCTTTTCTTGAACGAATTACGCGCTTACGAATACGTTTTTACTCGACAATCGTTTTTCCACTTGTTACTTCATTTTGTCTTATAACTGATTTCTTTTGACCGTTCGTCTAATTACTGACTGTTGATAAATGACTTGAAAGTCTCAATGTTTTATCCTTCCTTCTTGTCCAATCTTCTTTATGCGACTGGGTAGATCTTTGGAATGTCTCCGCACGTGAATAATGAATTATCACTAGAGTGATTTCCGTATATCCGGGATGACGTCCGTCACTCTCGTTTTTCTCGAAATCCACTCTTGTGAACTGTGCTTTGACTTCTCTCTTTAAACACTAACATCGTTCATTTGATTTGTTTTAATTACAAGTGATTATTAGGAATTTTATTTATTAAAATTTTTGTATGGATCTTCTTTCCGATCATGTATCGACCACCGCTAAGTTAACGAGCTGATATTGGTGAACCATCAACCGCACTAACAAAATTGACAACTTGTTTAATCTATTATTTCTTATCGTCTTACCATCAATGCCTTTATTTTATTATTCTCTTTAAGAATTCATACGACATTTGCTTCGTTCTCTTTTGTAGCATTGATTTCGTACTAATTGTTGACTATTATTTCCATTCGTATTCGTTTGTTATCTTGTCACATTTCGAAACCCGAATGTAACCCATATTTATTTTGGAATGATAAACACCTTTATGTATTCCTACAAGGTATTATAAAATTTTTATGGAACTTGTCTACATTCTCTAATGATTTTCAATTATCGAAATAACCGTCACAAGTAAAAGGTCAAATTTATACACCATATTTTGTATAACTAAAACTAATGTTAAAAATAAAATTTTGTTCTACCTTTTGAACTAATTGACTTATCATACTTTACTTTTAATATAATGAAATTACCGGTTTAATTTATATTCCTAATAATGATTTAATTTGGAAATTATATCTACTAATTGTAACCAACAATATGAGTTCAATTTATAAAATTCATGTCATTCTTTCAAAGTTTCTTAAGACAACCAAAATAAATTATGAAGCTATTTAACTTCTATTTTTAATATATCATCTTTATCAAGAAAGTACCTCAATTGAGTCTTAAGGTAATACCAAATCCGGGACGGATAATTGTGACAAACGTTATTTTAATGTTAATATTTAATTTATTCTTCGCTCTCATTTTTCTAGTATTGGGAATTATTATGTTTTACGGTTACGTGATTCGAGATCCCTCGTCGATCGTCAACCTTAAATCATTTTACCACATCCTGCCCGTTTATGTGTTTATTGAATTTATTTTTATCTCGTTCCGTTCCTCGTATTGAAGATCACTATTTTATTCTGAGTTTAAAATGAATCTTGGGAAGCAGTGTATAAGAAGAAACGATAAGTGTCCCCAGGATTTATGCGTGTACTAGTGGAATGATTGAGGACCGAATCTCTTAATGAATAGAGTTAATAAATTCGTTACAACCTCGAGGAGTAAGTTGAAGCCGACGCCGCAAGTGGAAAGACTCTTGAGATCAAGTAGTTATTATCAAGGGTTCTTTCAAGGTTTTCTCGATGATTAACGGTGGAGATCTATACTCGATGTTTATGTTCGACCTTTTTCTTTTATGTACTTATATGGTGTGTCATCTAGTCAATTGATTGTAAGTTGTGAGAACTTGAGACGGCATCATCTGATGACGTCCGATCATGTCGAACACATATTATGTAATATCTTTTTGACTTTCAACGACGATGTTCATTAAGACTTTAATGCGCGTTGGCGAAAGTGAGATGGTGTCTTTGTATTATCTTTTGAGTAGGGACCCGCGTGTGAGCACCCTCCGATGACGAAAATGTTTTTCTTGTTAATTCTTTTTGATGTGTGTCCATGGCTATCCGGCCAGTGGCTATCCTTTAAATTGCAACATTCTTTTTAACTGGACTTACCCGAAAATCCTGTCATCTATTCTTGTCGTAGATTGAGCTTCGTGTGATTCATAAAATTTTCATGTGTCGAACCTGACGGGTGACTGGTGGATAACGATTTATTTATTCCTTTTTGGTAAGATACAACTTGACGACAAGTTGCGTTTTGTAAAAGAACCAGTGGAGATCGTGGATCAAGATTCACGTAGGAACGTGAAGACTTCTTTATAAGGAATGCCCTCATCCTTCCGGGTAATGAACAACTCGTGTATGAGGTGAGTTGAGCGCCGGGACGTCGCTCCCTTAAGGTGGTGAGGATGTAAAACCCGTAAAAATAAGGTCATAATTTAGTTCTACTTTCAATTATTTTGAAGTATTTTATAACGTTAAATATTATTATGTTTAACGGTTTAAGTTGAAACCGATATTGAATATTATATTTTAATATTTTGACGAGCAACGAAGACTACTAGTAATCGCGATACCGACGGATGCCAAAATTTTTATATTTTATTATCGATCGTTTCGATATTTAATACTTTTGACGATATCGTTTTAATTACGTATCGAGTCGTTATATTATTATTTTTTTCGTGTGCGTTTAAACTTTTAAGTATTTTTACGAAACCCGAGTCCCGTAAATATTTGTAAAATTGACTTTTAGTCATTTCCCGCTTTTTAACTAATAATTACATTTTAGCCCAAAACTATGCACTATTTACAAAATCTACCCTAAAGCCTTACTAAAATAATTTTTTTTTGCCATATACTTCCACTAACTCTTCATTTTAAAAAAATAAAACAAAAATTTCATCCACCTCTTCTCTCTTTCTTTTCTTAGCCAAAACTTACACCACCCCAAAACCCCATCTTTACCCAATTTTTCCTTGCTTATAACTTTGATCCATCCAAAAATAAAAGAAGACCACATCTTAAAATAAAGAGGTGATTCTAATGATACCATTTTTATTAACATGCATGAACATTTATATTCAAAATTTTTTTATGATGATCAAGTCATGTTTGATCCAAATTTGTTGTATGCATGTGTTAGTAGTGATGATCAAATGGTGTTTATGCCATGTTTTTGTTAAAAAGTTGATTTTTAATTTTTGGGTTTTTGATTTTGATGATGATGCAAGTGTTAGGATTGGTTTATAATGATATTAGGGGCTTAGGTTGATGACAAAAGTTGTTGGAATTGATCAAAAACATGATTTTGCAAGAGATTTTAATAGTCAATTTTGGGCAGTAGGTTTGAGGTCATTTTCGGAAATCTTAAGTCTGAATATAGGTTTTTATTATGGGATTATGTTGTAGAGAATTTCGTTAGCTTCGATTTGATATAAAATAGGCCTTCCAACTCCAAACGAGGTGGAAGATACACTAGTTTGATTTTCGTGTACCGGGAGACGAGTGTCGACACAATCCGAAAATTGTTGTCGATATTTGGACCGAATCTCGGGGACTATAAAATGAGTTTCAAAATGATTCAAGGGCTGTTCTCAGGCCCCAAGTTTAGTATTTTGAGTCTATTTTTAGAATCAAGTGGCGGTTTCACAAATGGAGTTGTTTAGAATGGTCAAAATGGTTTCGTAAGTCAAGGTCGCTAAACTGTCCGGATTTTGTGATTCAAAGATGAGTCAGGCAGGGAACTTTAGAAGTAAAATCTTTTGATGGGCTCTTGGGAGGACTTTCTACATATAGTAAGCAAGTTCTCTGAGTAGTATTATAAAAATTTGATATGGTTAAGTATGGGAAAACGGCTTGGACATTTGGTATGTTCCGGCAGATTTTTGTTAAAGGCATAGAACAATAAAATGAATATATAGGAGAGTGTAATAGTATCACTTGTATCGTTTTCTCTCGAGTTTGCCGTGATTTTATGAGTCGAGTTTTATATTCTTATGTATGGTTTATTTCTCGAGTCTATTATTAATGAACGCACCTCATTTGATAGGTTGCGGTTCTCGTGTTTGAAAGGCATCATCTATCGTCGGCGATCGTCTCATTACCACTATTGGCTAAGGTGAGTCTATAGCCTCGCTTTATTCTAGTTATTAAATGATTTTAAACCCACGAGGGGGAATACATGTTTTTATAAACTTAGAACACAAGATTTTTATGGTATGCTTTGTCCCTCTATGAATGGACCCGTGGTTGCCTTTAAATTACATTAAGTGATTGCCTTTGTTAAAACCTCAATTATGGACCGTTAATTAACCTATGATGGGTTAACCGCTAGTACAATTAATAGATCTATGGGGGAAGCCGCCCCGGTTCAGTTTTTGTGGACTTGTCATAGAAGCTTAGGCCCGACCTCCACACTGTTTGAGCATATTGTATTGAGAAGTCAGGTATACGGTAATGTACCAATAATCTGGAGGTAACCGACAATTAATAAATCTCCTGTCTTATCAGACCTCTAAAGGGAGTGTCTAAGGGCTCAGTTCCATGAGCTTATTGCAATTTATGCTATATACAATTATTATTGTTGATGCGAATTATTATTTGATGCTTGTTGCCTTTAAGCATGCCACGAACTTATAATCTTTTCTTGTGTTCAAAAATGATTATATAAACCTATAGATTCACTCGGCATTTTTGCTGATTGTTTTACTCACATGTATTTCAGGTAATCAAGAAGTGGAAGCTTGGAGGTCACGGGGAATGAAGTTGTGCACTACTTTTGTTGTTCAAACTCTTTGATTTATTTATCGTTCCATTTTTAAAATAAACTAATATGTTGTTTTAACTTATCTTTTGGTGACGATTACTTGGGACTACGCTACTCAGACAAATGTTTTAGGAACGATAAATCTAAAACGTCTCTTTTTGAGTCGTTCTTTATAAATTATGTGTTGTAGTATCATTGTTTAGCACCCAAAGATGTATTCCGCTGCGTGTAAATTTGGGAGTGTTAAAATCACTAAGGAAGCCCAAATGCTAATATAACCCAAATAAGTAGAAAATAAATTTTCGCGGTGTCGGCTCCACCCGAAATGTCAGCCCGACGCCCGAAAAACGCGAAAATATAAAAATTCACCGTTGTGTCTGTAATCGTTCAAGATAATGTTTTTCATTATTTTTCGAGTAAAAAGTCAAGAATAAGTCATATAAAATATGTTGAAACCTCGTAAAACGTGTATTACTGAAAAATTTGAATTAACGAATAAGAATCAAGTAAAATAGAATAAAATGGAATAAAGTAATTACCAGAAAAGACAAGTTGTCACAATTCTTTTTGGACTAAAATAACAGTAATAAGTTGTATAAAATGTATCGAGACCTCGTTAACCGTGTAATACTGAAAAAGTCGTAGTAACCAATTAGAATCAAGTAAAAATGAATAGATAGAATAAAGTAATCACTGGAAAATTACGAGTTCTCACAGTCGTCCCCTCTAAAGGAACTCTGGTCCCTCAGAGTTCAACTGGATAAGGTAATAGATGAGGAAGTCGTCAATGAAAACTATGACGAACAGATCAAGTTAAGATCTGCAACCCTGTTCGTCAATCCATGAACACTGCAAGGGCGTTCGTAAGACTAAACGACATCACGGTAGACTCAAAATGTTCGTAACGGGTACAAAAGGCAGTTTTAGAAAATCACTTTCATGAACTCGCAATTGATGGTAACTAGATTTGAATCCTGTCTTAGAAAATAGCAAGCACTCATTCAGCTTCAAGGTGCTAAATGGTACGAAGATTTAGCAACAACTAACGCACCAGGAATGAGATCAATTTTGGATTCAACTACGCACGCAGGAGGTTATCTGGACAAATCATTAGGAAATACCCCAGGAAAATCACAGACGTCACAGATGTCGTCCAAATGCTTTTCAGCAGATGTAATATACTGCGGAGATTTTGAGTCATCCACCGACTGATCGCCGTGGAGTTCCAACATCGTACCAGAAGGCAAAGGAATACGTAAAATTCGTTCAAAGCAAACAATGACCGCACGATGGGTCACTAACCAATCCATACCCACGATCACATCAAAGTTGCCAAGCCGTGTGGGCAGGAGGTCAAAAGAAAACAGGTGACCAAGAAGGTCAAACGTACAATTGTGTAACACAGAACCGGTGGCAACATGATTGATGGCCAAGAAGGTAAATCGAAAACGGTTAAAATGTGCGAGAAGATATTATAATAAACCAAAACGAGGAAGCACAAAATACGTAAACAATGAAACCCATAAATTCGCATTATTAAAAGGTAAACACACTGTACAGTTTAAATTTGGCGTTAAAGATACCAATCACTTAGGTTTAGGTCAATCATGGTAATAACGCATTAAATTATAATGGCTTTCAAAAGAGCTTGGTGATTATAAGTAAGACCAGTATCAAATAAAATTTTCAACCATTCCAAAAATAATTAGAATAAGTTTAATTTTTTTTTTGAAGAAACTGTAGGGTGTATGTATGAAACTGAAATTTGAAATCCAGGTTTAAGATTGCAAGTATAGAAATTCCATTTTCAGATTCTGCAAAAAAAAAACAAATCATCGAAAAGAAAACGTCCTCTTTTTATTTTTAACCGATATTGGTAAGGTATAATTGAAACAGGTTGAAATAAACGTATAATTATTTTTATTTTTTTAAAAAGAAATCCATGTCTTTTAAAACGTTATCCATTTATTCTACGGAGAAAGTGTATAAATCCACTTCTTAGATGTAAGAAATTAATTTAGTAATTTTGAACATTTGTGATAATCTTGTAAATTCTCGTAAAACTTTGTAAAAATCTTTAAAAAGTTCCGTAGGTGTAATCAGTGCATCAACAGTAAGCAGGGAACACATTCGGAATTCCACAATATATAAGGTAGAAACGGAACAAGAATAATGAATACTAGGTGCATAATGCGCAAGCAATAATTATATTGCAGCACTTAAAAGTAGTACGGATCTTTGAAGTGAGGACAAAATACACATGCCGACGATAAGACGGCGAAAAAAACCAAGTACATCATCAAGTCGTCCATTCATAAAACGGGAAAAAATTTTACTTATAGAGTTCGCGAAGATCGATACACAACCGAGAGATAATAGAGTTCATTCAGAAATTTCCAAGTCAAGGGAATAAGAAAACAATGTTTGTGACTTAAGAAAGAGTCACCGCGTAAGCCGTACGAATAAAATTTAAATAAAGGGGAAAAAACATCATTCACACCCTTTAATAACGGGTACACATAACCCGTGCATTCGTAACTCGTCATTCAAAGTCAGTGACATTTCAGAGATCTACCCATGTCACTCGAAGACGTCAATAAAATAATGGATAAAGCATCGAAACTTTAAGTTGATCACCAATGATCGATGATTTTACAAGCAGTCAAAAGAACTTTCATCGTGAAGGGAGACGGAAGCAAAGTTTAAGGTGATAGTGGTCATGAACGGATACACCCACGTGTGGTGAATTCGTTCGAGTAAGGATATGGGCACATATGCAGATGTCCCATGATAGAATTAATTGCAAACCCCATCAAGATTGTGTTTTTCAAGAATCTTGTTAAAAGTTGATCTTTATCAAAAAAAAATAAAAAAAATTGGTGGTGACTACTATTCAGTCGTGCATGGCTCCATCTAAATTATACACAGGTGCACAACTATGTGTAATTTACGCGCAGCAATGCAATGCTCAGCTTCGTCAAACCATTATTATTATAATTCAATGTATAAACCATAACATTCATAGAGTAGAAATCAAACAATTTCTGAAGATCTTTTATAGTAAAGTAGTTATTTAATTTGCCAGATAATTTGTAAACAGATTTAAACTGCTAATCATTTATTAAAACTCAAGCGAAATATCTTGTAAAATGATAGTATCGCTAAGTTTCCTTAGGCGGAATTAAATATACTTGGTAAAACAGTAACATGTTAAATTTTCTTGGGTGACATCATATTCACTTTGTAAAACACTGAGTGGTTTGCACAAGAGTATCAAAGAGTAGTTCACAAGAGAAGGGGAGAATCAATCACGATACGATAGAAAATATTTTTTTTGGAGACGTTTAACCAAAAACTTCATGAAATATAGGGTATTAAAGGCGATAGAATACGGAGAGGAGAATTGTCAACACGGCTTCAAGCGATAGAGAGCGAATTGCAAAACACAAGCCAACACAAGGATTCGGTCAGAATTTGCATAATATGATATTTCAGATCCATGAACGAGAAAGTTTAGACAAGAAAGACTTTAGCATGCATAACTGAATAGTCTACAGAAAATGCAACACTGAGGAGTATCATTAGCAACAATGAAAGTTTTAAGCGTAAGAATACTGGAATTTAGAGCAGTGCAACTGAAATCACATGACGCGTAGTAAACCAGAAAAATGGTAGTAAACCAAGAATATAGTAGCAAATCGAGAATGTAGTAAGTCAAAGAATGTAGTAGCGAATAGGGCTGAGCATCGGTCCGGGACCGGACCGGACCGGCCAAGACCGGACCGAGGACCGAAATGGTCCGAAACCCCGGACCGAGACCGGACCGAAATAGTCCGGTCCGGTCCGGTCCGGTTCGGTCCTCGGTCCGGTCCGGTCCTATTAGATATATTTGACGAGATTTTGGTAAGACCGAACCGGACCGACCGGACCGAGGACCGAATTCGTTCAAAACCTCGGACCGAGGACCGGACCGAAATTGCTCGGTCCGGTTCGGTTCGGTCCGGTCCGGTCTGGTTTTCCGGTCCGGGTCGGTTTTGGGTCTGCCGTGCTCAGCCCTAGTAGTGAATCAAGAATGTAATAGTAAACCAAGAATATGATGGTAAATCAAGAATGTAACAAAAATCCAAGGAAGTGGTAATAAATTAAGGAAGTAGTAAATCAAGGATGTAGTAAATCAAAAAAACACCATTTTCCAAACAAAGTGGTAACCATGTTCGTCACAAGTAGTATATTGACATAGCATGTCGAATAGTAGCAAGATATTACAGTGAAAAGTGGAAACAATAACTGAAATACATGGAAAACAAAGTACATGAAATAAGGAAAAAGATCTAGAAGATCGAAGTAATCAAGTACATGGACCAGCAGACGAATCATCGCCGGTTGAGAAGAGATCGATGTCCTCAGAAAGGTTGTTCGATATGTCACGTCCAAGTTGTACCATGTTCATGAAAATTTTTAACTTTTGAAGAGTTTGTATTTTTAGTAAGTTTCTATTATAGGAAAGTTTCAAATTTTGGAAAGTCTAGAAAGATAAAGAAATTTACATCGGCTCGTAAAGATGAATTTCAAAAAAAAAAGATTTATCAATATCGTCTTACTAAAGCTTTTCTATAGAATTTCACTTGTAACTTCAACAATGTATTTTTTTTTATTTTTTTATTATCCAGATAAACACAGAAAACTTCGAGTTTTAGACCCGTTAACAACGTTTTTCGACTTAACAAGTCTAGCTGGGGAAGTGATACGACCCAACGAACAACTTTTCAGTTTTACACGAAACCCGAAAATCGACAGAAAAGGACGTAAATGCCCCTACATCAGATCTGATGGAAAACAACATAAAATGAAATTACCTATTTTTCGTTAACTTTTTGACACGTTATCATGCATTTTAGACCACGCTTTTATCGCCGTAAGCTAATCATGGCATTTTGAACAACTTTCATGTTTCGCCGGAAGGCTGAAACGGATTCTGAAGTGCTCGAAACGGCTGCTCAAAACTGCACCAGCAACTAATTTAACGTAATAGCTGAATTTTATGTATTAACATGCTGAACTGAATTTTGTTAAAAATTAAGCCACTTTTACTCACTTTGAGACTCCGATTTCCTTTAGTAGACTAAAAACATCATTCCGGACAACTTTCGTGTTTTGGCCGAAGGCCGAAACGGAACAGAAGACGCTCAAAACGTTAAAATTCGGTTCTGCGCAGACTTGATATTTTACCAAAAACCTGTTGAATTTTTACATAAATTCTCAAAAATTGAATCGGCTCTAAAATGTTCGTTTTTAGGAGTTAGAAGCTCTATTTTATGTCTAAACAATCGTTTAAACAAGATTTATCTACCCATTCAATAAAAATATAGATTTTGGAAAATCTCGGACCTCGTTTTCCTCGATAAAGTTTCTGCAGCAATGCTGTTTGGAAATTAAATAAATTCAAAATCTTAAAATTTTGGCGCAAATCTTTGTTTTTGAGAGTTAGAAATCGTGCCATATATCAAAACGTTCGTAAAAACGACCCCTATTGTAATTCCAAGGGCAAAACTAGTTTCAATAACCTTATCACGACCAAATTGAGCTCGCAAATTTTCTGCAATAAACGTATTTTTCGAGACATCATAAAATCTCAACAAAAAACACTATTAACTTGTCACATGTATCAAGAAAACATCCCAAATTGTTTAATTTAGTATACTAACACCTTTTTAATATGATAACTAGTGTGCACGCACATCTCATGGAACTTAAATTTCCAAAAGATAATTAATCCAAACGGACCTATATGAAATTATCATAAAGTTGTTTCAAGAAAACCATCATATGGGAATAAGGTAAAGCGATGCATAATGTAATCAAGTTCAAATATTTAAATGTAGGTACTCAACGGTATTTTATATTATGTAGTAAGAAATCAAGTTTAGTAAACGTTTAGGTACAATTATGTAGTAAAATCATACTACAATCGATGGACATATCTTAGGCGAGGAGTTCGCAAGACAAAGATGACGTTTCATGGATGTAGCTAAATGCTATAATTCAAAGTAGGGAAAATTGAATACGAAAATTCGAGCAATGCTCAAATGTCATGCAATCATAACCCAAAGGGTTAACAGAAAGAATATGGAAACTCGCGATAGAATTCGGTACAATACCAAAAGTAAATTTCAAGAGATGTCGAAAGAACACGATGGCGCTCCAAGGCAATAATCGAATGCCACAATTTAAAGTCAGACAAAAAAATAGATTGGTCCACGAACCAATAGACGAAATCGAACACACCCAAAGTGTTATATAAATAGTAACATAAGAAGGATCAAGGAGAGGGATATGAAATCCACAAAAAGAAAAAAAAATTAATACGATCGAAGAATTCTTTCAAAGGAATTATTACCGAAATCGATCAAACCAATGATGGTCAATAAAAATCCTCATGATCAACAATGATCAACACAAATACGGCGCGGGAGGATATAAAAGTAGAGTAGTGAATACTGTAGTAATATAGAAATATCGAAGTAAACCAATGTGAATGTGAATCAAGTGAAGTAAAGAGAATAATACATAATGTAACAAGTGTAAGAATCTCAAAGTAAAACAATATAGGCCAAAATCAAGTAAAGTAAGGATTAGAGAGTTACCCGTGGATGCTGACAATTCTTGGCACATTCTGTATTTGACACTAAGACTCAAGAAATAAATTTGAAAACTTTTATGGTTATAGACCAAGTTTAAAAGACACTTAATTACCTATAACCGAAGCTCTAATACCAAACTTTAACACCCCCGAAATCCGGTAGGTCCCACACAAGCAACATGGGGGTGCTACATCAAGTAAATCAGAAAACTACAATATAAGGGCTATAAAATGATGTAATAAAACATGTTTTCACATCACACCCTAACGGAAAATATTAAATAAATCAAGAGTTTTGCGGAAGTTTAAATTAAATAGGTCCCAAACAAGTTTAAAGTTTCAAATGAAGCACATAGGCTTCTACCCAAGTCAAAGTTTAACCAAGTTTTACCGTAAGACATATAACGGTGAATTTGTGTCCAAATCTTACCCTTTCATGGAATTTAATCATGGATACAACAAAATAGTTTAGAAAAATGTAAGCATGTCAACAGCAAAATACTACAGAATAAGCCGAATGTCCGCAATATCCACGAGCTCCCATCCATGCAACTAAGCTTGATTACCTGAGAAATACATGTAAAATCGTCAACATAAAGTTGAGTGATATTCATAGGTTTAGCAGTAAAGGTGTGGAACACAAGCATTCATTTGTAAAACAAGTAAATAGAGAAAATGGTTATGATCATTAACCATAGTCCGAAACCAATATTGTTGCTGTTTAGTTCATGAACCGAAGCTTAACTCTAAGTAAGTTCCTCTAGGGAGTATTCAGCCTAAATACTCAAGTATAAAAAAATGTAAGTGCATCAAGGTAATCGGGACGGGGATTGTCAATCCCGATGGATCCACCCACAACATTCGCGCTTAGCGCAAAGCATACGGGACAATTAACGGTTCATGATCAAGAGAGGAAACTTAAGGCTATTAACTATAAGCAATAATATTAATGAAAACTGTTGGAAAGCATACAAGTCTGAAAAGCATACAAGTTATGGATAGCATGTAGTTTTTAAATGGATGTGTTCCACCATGTAAAATCTCACCCCGCGTTTAGAAACAATGTACAAGTAGTAAAAGGGGCTATGAACTCATCTTCGATAAGCGTGCTAAGCTAAGAAGGAAAATGAACAAAACAATAATCTTCAAGGACCTACACAACGGTTTTGTGACGTATAAATAGAAGATACCAAGAACAAAGAATAGAAAAACTAGTAAACTAGTCACTAGTAGAAATACGTATAAAAGAAATTTAGTATTCGCGTAACTTGAAAGCAGAAAATGATTCGGACTTGGAATGTGGTCAATGGAATGGGGTCTAATGTATGAAATAATTATCAAACTCATTTTAATCTTTAAAGTCTTGTACATGATTAACTCACACAATTAAGTTACGAAAATTAGTTAACTAGTGCAATAGAAGCACATTTTGAAAACAAGCTGTCAAGATTAAGTCATAAGTAAAAATGTGTAAAAGTTGTGAATGTGAGGCTTATGGTCTGGAAAGACATTTGAAATACCTTTCCAACCCAAAAAGAATCAACTCAATGGCATTTACCCATCAACGGGAAAGTTCATTTTAGTGCAGCAACCACTTTTACCAAAAATGACCCGTTTTAGACACAAAACGGTTTTGACCGTTACAGACAATCCGTAAAAGATTTTAACTTAATTCTAAAGAGAAAAGTCATATATTTTCCATATGTTCTGTATAAAAGCACAAAATCACCATTTTGACTTAAAAAGGTTTGACCTTTAACAAATTTTTGGCGCGAAATCACATTTTGACGGTTTCACCGTTTTGACCATAAAATGAGTATCCGGATAGTACTATCGTCCATTCAACTCCCTACAAGCTTAGAACGACATTGGCTATCCATTTTTCAACAAAAATATAGGTCTTGTTTTTACAAAAATTTTGGCCATAGGCTGCCTAAACCCACGAAATTTTCCAAGTGTTTTACACTTCCACAACATGTTCTAACAAGCCCTAATTGTTATAAAACCATGAAAAATACTTGTACACATTTACCAAACACCAAAAACGCATAAGGTGTCGTTTGGGACATCGGGTATTTAGTTCATTTATCATAACCATTCCATATCACAAGTCCTAAATCATTGCATACATAAAAAAATATAGTTATTTAGGGTTTGAATCATACCAAAACACATGTAAACTTGTGCTAGTAAATCGAAACCACAAGAACTTCTAGCTCCACCTAGTGAACTTGAACCAAATCAACCTAACAAGTGAAAACATTTTATTTTCATTGGAAAATATCACATTCTAAGCATAACCCATCTCTTAGAACACGTTTTTAAACAAGGATTTACAAAGATTTTTGAAGATTTGAGCTATATCAAGAACATGCAAAACTTGTTGCATGTGTAAATTAACACATGGGTTATGTTAGGAATTGAAAAAGAAACATAAAACAAGAAATTTTATGCCTTGAATCAAATAAAATCACTGGTTATGGTGGCCTTGTTTTGGTTCGTCGCAACACAGAAAGAAAAGAATGATACTATGTTTTTTTTGTCAAGTTTGATAAAAGGAAGTGTAATATATCCAATTTTATAAAATAAAAATATATGGTGGACTCCCTTGGGCTTGGGCTGGCCGAAATCTCCACAACCAAGACCAATTTTTCATTGTTTTGGCCCAAGTACTTTTACGGGTTTATTAAACGTGTAATTTTCAACAAAAACCGAGACCCGTTTAAACTTAAAACGAAATTTCTTTAAAATTTTTCGTAAACACTTGTTTGGTTCTAAAATCACTAAGGAAGCCTAAATGCTAATATAACCCAAATGAGTAGAAAATAAATTTTCGCGGTGTCGGCTCCACCCGAAAAGTCAGCCCGACGCCCAAAAAACAAGAAAATATAAAAATTCACCGTTGTGTCTGTAATCGTCCAAGATAATGTTTTTCATTATTTTTTGAGTAAAAAGTCAAGAATAAGTCATATAAAATATGTTGAAACCTCGTAAAACGTGTAATACTGAAAAAATTCGAATTAACGAATAAGAATCGAGTAAAATAGAATAAAATGGAATTAAGTAATTACCAGAAAAGACAAGTTGTCACAATTATTTTTGGAGTAAAATAATAGTAATAAGTTGTATAAAATGTATCGAGACCTCGTTAACCGTGTAATACTGAAAAAGTCGTAGTAACCAATTAGAATCAAGTAAAACTGAATAGATTGAATAAAGTAATCACTGGAAAAAGACGAGTTCTCACAATAATAATTTTAATACTTGCCTTTATCCATCTGTTTCCGTTGGTGACGGTCATTCTATACCCGTCACCAATACGGGCCATAGCATTTTGCCAATTTGGATCATTAAACTCATCTCGATACGATTTTGGTAACGGTGAGACAGTGGACACGTGACAATTATACTTCGGATTATGATGATTAGTCCCGACACGAAACGTATGACCATGGGATGGACCGAGACGGGATTTGAGTTTTGTGGTGGATCGGGGATAATATGCGGGTGAGTAACAATTTTGTTTTGGGTCGTGGGTGTAACGATAGGCGTAGGTGGAGAGTGGGTTGGTAATTGGTGTTGAATTGGGGCGAGATGTTGGGCCGTTGTGTGCGGTGTTTGATCTTGGATCGGTGTTTATGGTGTTGGATCTTGGACCGCTTCATAGTGGTTAGAGGTGACAGGTGGGTTAAGAGTAAGTGGTGCAGTAGTAGTCGGGGTTTCAACAGTAGGATGCACAATATGATTGGATGGAATCATTAGTGGTTGTATATCGGGTGCATCATCCAAAAAAGTGTAAGTAGGTGTCGAGGACGGTTGACTAGAGCCAGAAGGGAAAACTGTTTCATCAAATGTAACGTGGCGGGAGAAAATTATTTTATTGTTGTTTAATGCAAGACAACGATATCCACCATGATTGAAAGCGTGTCCTACAAGTATTGAGGGTGTGGCATGTGGCTCAAGTTTGTGATCAGGATATAGGTGAGGGTAACATAAACACCTAAATGTACATATGAGGCTATAGTCCGGGGTTTGCCAAACAAACGGGTGTAAGGTATTTCATTGGTAATGGCAGTGGAAGGCAATATATTAAGTAGATAAGTTGGCATATTGAGAGCCTCAACCCAAAATGTTGGTGGAAGATTCGCTTGAAAAAGTAAGGTCCGAATGATATTATTTATGGTGCGAACCATTCGTTCAGACTTACCATTTTGTTGAGTATGAACATAGTTACGAAACAAGACAAATTTAGACAAAACATCAGATTTATTAAGAAATGGATAAACCCAAACAAATTGCAAATAATGATCCACGAAAAAAAACATAGTATTTAAGACCAGATAGACTTGGAATGGGTGAAGTCCACACATCCGAGTGAATAGTGTCAAAACAAGAAGTAACGACACTATCAGAACTAACAAATGGAAGCCTCACGTGTTTGCCAAGTTGACAAGCATGACAAAGCACATGAGGTTTCTCTTTATTACAGGAAATAAAATTATTAAAGACAAGTCGACGTAACACTTCACTTCCTGCATGACCAAGTCGTTGGTGCCACTTATGCTGACTGACAAGAAAGGCACGAGGAATCGGTGATGGAGTTGTGACAGGGTAAAGATCCTGTGCTATCACAACGGAGAAGCACTTGACGAGTCATGAAATCTTTGACAGAAAACCCAAACGCATCAAATTCAACAGTGCAATTGTTATCACGAACAAACTGGCGAACATAAATTAAAATTTTCACAATACGGGGAGTAATAAGAACGTTTTTAGGTTTAGGACCGGGGTATGGCCTGATACCATGTTAGAATAGTGAATAAACCCGTAGGACTACATTGCAAACCGTATCCTCCATTATATTATTTCACCACAATATATAAATTACACATAATAGCAAAACCTAATGGAACTAACCTACAAATCAGGCTTAGGTCATATTATTCTCTGACAACCATTATAATTTCATCCGCACTTTTAATGCTAAAAATAATATCTTTCTTTAAATAAATGATGCAATTTGGAATTATTCAAGTTAATACGAAATCAAACCGGATTCAAATTTGATTTTTCATTCAAGTTGGTTCGGTTTGACAAAAAACCTAAACTACAAGAAAAATAACCAAACAACTAATCGAACGATCATCATCTTAATTTGTTTGATGCTTTGATAAAGAGAACGTCCAGTTTCTACAGCCCAATAGCTTATACAAGCTAAATTTATGCCCAAATTTTCGAAAAACAAAAAAACCTTTTTCAAATAGCTTAAAAAAATTGATTGCTCTAAAACATTTAAGCTTAAGCCTACAAAAAAAACTTTTTCAAATTACATGTTTCGTCCATATAGTTTATATGAAGGGTGTTAATTTTATCGTTAAGTCTAATATTCATGAAGGCATTTCAGTCTATTTCATTTTTATAATATTAATATTATACACAAATAAATACTCATCTTCTATGTTCATACACGTGAAATCAACTGTTAGAAACGAAAAAACATAAACATAAAACGTCAATCTCTTTCAGATCTAGCAATAATCTTGTACACTTATTTTCAACTTTATAAAGTACAGACAAATAAAATTACGATCAATAATCACTATCATCATCTTTAACATCAACCCACAACCCAACTAGCATTGGCCACCACTAGTCCTCACTTAACAACAAACCACAAGACAACCCGTATTTTAGTCGAACAACCATTGTAGCCACGAACCACCACCGGTGGCTGATGAACCAATCACGACTACCATCTTAAAAAATCCAAAACAAAACGCATATCATCGATGTGTTATTTCGTTGGTTTAAAAATGGCAGTTAAACCAATTCAAGATCTCAACAAAATAAACCATTGAACAAGGATCTTAGTTAATGGTCCTTCTTACCTGTTATTTGTAAACCCATGGTGGCGGCGGATCTGGTGGTGGTAAAAGGGAGACATTAATTTGTTGGTGGTGGTTTCAAGATAGTGTGATGGTGATGGTGGTTTCGAGATGGTGATGTCATATCTACTTTGGCGGCGGATCTCCTGAAGATGGTGTGGGTGGTTTCAAGACAAAATGTTAAAAACTGTGTAAACAAAAAACGTGGATTTCATCTGAAAATGAAGGGAGTGTATGAGGCTAGTTTGTTATTCGAGACATTGATCTTGAGATCCATTTTATAGGTTTTTTTGTCACTTACTAGATCAAAGCAGTTGCTTTTGTAAGTGTTGAAACATACAAGTTTTTTTTATATAGCTAAATGACTTAGCTCATTTGGTCATTAAATAGTTTGTTTTAAAAAAAGTTCTTTTTTTTTAGGTTTTGCGTTTAAGACCTGCAAAAAGCTTTTTCTTTCAAGTGAAACGGATAAAAAGTTTAACATAAATAGACGAGAGTTTTAAAAAGACATTTTGCCGCTTAAATGTCATTGCACGACTCACTAACCACCAACATTTATTGTTCTAAAAAGTACAAAAAAATAAAAAAATAAGTTTCTTGTAGATTACAAGGATATGAACTTGGGAAAAAGACATATATGGTCATTTTGAGCATTTAAAAACCTATCATGGTCAACTTTTCAACTAGGGACAAATATGGTCATGTTGAGCACTTCACAACTTCATAAATGCACAACTCCACTACTTTATTGCCATGTGTCTGACTGACACGATATTTATTATATTATTAAAATATTAAAATTACAAATATACCCTTAATCTTTTTCTTATCTCTTTCTCTTCTTTTTTCATCTGCTTCATCTGCACTTTTCTATTCTTCTATCTCAAAATACGGTTTTTTCAACACCGTATTTTTTTATCCAACTCTCGATTCCAACGAACTACGCCCATTGCAACCACCAGTGAATCTCATTGTTCAGGTATGTTTTATATTAAATTGTTTTTATTTGCCAAATTTTAATACTATTTGAATCGGGGGTTTTTATTTGCCAAATCTTCTAATCATTGATTTTATTTATCAGCATTTGTTTTTAATGTTGGTTCATATGTAGATTATGTTGTTGTTGTTGTGTCCAGGGGTGTTTGGATTAGCTTCTTTTATGGGCTTCACGCTTTATTGAAATTTAGAAAAGCCGATAAGCTCACATTCTTAGGCTTATGAGGAGATAAATTTAAGCGCATGGCTAAGTCATGGGCTTAACCTATCATAAGCCCAGAAAAGTGAGCTTACCGGCTTTTCCAAATTTCAATAAGCCGTTAAGCCCATAAAATAAGCTGACCCAAACACCCCTGCCATATAAGCTTATCTGTAGGCATGGATGACACTTCTATCCAAATATTCAGTGTCCGGCTTGATAAGGTTGCTTCCTTGTTTTGTCATCAAAACTTAAATTTACAGTATAGTCTGTTGAGAAATGAAGTGATATCTGTTCAACTTGGATTGTTATTTATGACTTGTAGTTTAACTTATGATGTTAATGGAACTGTAAGACCTGTATGTATCTGTTCAGCTTGGATTGTTATTTATGACTTATAATATTGATTTGCAACATACGATACACTTTCGATCATGGCTGTATATCTTTTGCCCTTTTTATAATCATGAATACTGCCAGGTTCGTTTTGCATTCTAAATTTGCTTATTAATAATTTGCAGGCTGACATGGGAGCTCTTATTTTGAATATTCTATCGAAGTATTCAGAAGGTCGTGTGACTTTTCTTGCCTTTTTTTATGGAGATAGTGATTGGAGCCAGTTTTATGTAATTCTTTGAGAACTCTAATAGTTGAATATATAATTAAGCTGTTGATTTTTATATACAGCCTTCTCTTCGATGATCGAGGGAAAGATTGAAGAGATGTCTACATCTCAGTTATCTGGTGGAGCAAGGATACATTATATTTTCCAGTCGATATTCGTGAAGAGTTTGGAGGTGTGTTTAGTTTGGACTTATTATAAAATGTTGATTGTGTTAAAGGTGTTTTATAACTTATGGATAAATTAGTTTATCCATAATTGTATATCTGACAAATTAGATTTCTATTGATCCTTATCATAGATTTGTTCGGATTAGTATAGCTGTTTTTTATATCGTAGCTTATGAGTTCGGATTTCTGGTGCAGGAGGTTGATCCATGTGAGGACTTAACTGATGAAGACATTCGAACTGCCATACAGAATGCGACTGGCCCTAGATCTGCATTATTTGTTCCAGAAGTAGGTCTTACTTCGAAACTCAGTTTTTCTGTGATACATATTTCAAAGGTCCATTTTTAACGTGCAATTGCAGGTTCCTTTTGAAGTTCTTATCAGGCGACAAATTGCTCGCCTGTTAGATCCTAGTGTCCAGTGTGCAAGATTTATTTATGATGAGTTGATAAAGGTCAGTGTTAATCAGAACCCATTAGCTCTGTTATGCTGCATTGACCGTAGATATTGATATTAGGTTGTATGTTTCAGATGAGTCATCGCTGTATGGCAAATGAACTGCAAAGGTTTCCGGTTCTTAGGAAACGAATGGATGATGTCATTGGGAATTTCTTACGAGATGGTATCCAACCTTCTGAGACAATGAGCGGGCACATTGTTGAAATGGAGGTATATCATTGTTTGTTTTACCACACTATTATGTCATGTAAAGGATAACATGCGTCTCACTTTTTGTTTTATCTTTTGCAGATGGACTATATAAATACTTCTCACCCAAATTTTATTGGTGGAAGTAAGGCTGTAGAAACAGCAATACAGCAAGTCAAGTCTTCTAAGATTTCAACAACAATTCAAAAACAAAAGGTGTAGTATTAGATAGTGTGGTATCAGTTTTGTGTAATTTTCGGTTTCGCTGATCATCTCCTTACTAACTTGGAGTTATATCACACGTTGGTTGGTCAGGATGTTGTTGAGCTCGAAAAAGCACCACAATCCGAAAGAGGTATCAAGTCACGTTCATTTCTTGGTCGGCAGGGCAATAGAATCGTCACAGAGCAGGTTGTTTTCTTTGATGTGTGTATTTAAAGTTGTCTGTCTAACATAAATCTATACATAGTTTTAGGGCCCAATTGGTGTTAGTTTTCTAAGTTTTTGTATGTCGCCTGTGAATTCTTAAGTAGCTATATGAAATCGGTATCATTATGTATTATGCCCTATCATTGATTGGTAAGACAAATACAATGATGGAGTAATGCTAAATCCTCCTAACCAGTGCAATCATGAGATGTGCCATCCATGATTCTCATGTCTCATTTATGGCTTTGATTTTGCGATGTCTCATGATCACATCCGTAGGAGGATTTGTAGGCACATTGGTGGATATGTCATTTCTCATAAACAAATTCGCAAGTGTAGAACTTCCATACAGATGCAGATGTTTTGTATGTTTGTTGTTGCTGTCCTAAATTCTTATCAATCATAAATTTGCAGCATATTCAGCCCGGGTCTCGGCCAGCTACTGAGGTTGAGAAACCAACATCTGGTAAAGTTCTGCTTTGTAACATAAACAAGATAAAAAACGCAACATTTGGTATCTATATGAGGAACCGTTGTGAAGTTTCAAATGCCTTTGATCTTTTCAGGAAGCACAAGCTGGGGGATCTCATCTATATTTGGTGGTTCAGAGAGTCGAATGTCCACCAAAGATAACTCTGCAAACAAGCCATTTAGTGAACCTGCTCATAACATGGATAATTTTGATTACTCATCTTCAATGATCCACTTGCGGGAGGTATGGTTTGCAGTCTTGAATTTTATTGTAACATAATTGATCTCACTAGAATACTATCTATAATATCCTTTTTAATGTGTTACAGCTACCGGCAGTCTTGAGGCCCTCTGATGCTAACTCAGATCAAGAGATTATCGAGATTCACGTCACAAAGTTGCTGTTGAGATCATATTATGATATTGTCAGGAAAAACATCGAGGACTACGTGCCCAAGGCTATCATGCATTTCCTGGTCATTATTACATCTTTAACCTTCAAAATTTTATTTCTTTGGACAATCTTTTTTTTCAATCATAACTCTAGCTGCTTGTTACTTTTAGTGAACGTTTTCTCTTTGATTGAATATCAGGTTAACCATACAAAAAGAGAGTTGCACAATGTCTTTATCAAAAAACTGTACAGGTAATAAGAAAAGTGAATATAACCTTAGTTCACGTTTCTTTGATTAATAACTCTTTTTAGTCCTTTTTCTAATTAGCGTGTCGGTCAGATTGCGTTGTCGGATCAGCTCCACTGCATATCTCCCATCAAATCCAACGTGAGTATTTTATTTTTCAGTGATACGGTTTCAAATGTTATATATATAGTTCCTTGTTTCTAATCTGTTATAATTTGCAGTACAAGGGTGTACCCGCTCGTGGTTGCTGCACATCCGTCTGAACCCAATCAGTTTGCTTTGGGTCTTACAGATGGGGGAGTATGTGTGATTGAGCCACTCGAGTCCGAAGGGAAATGGGGTACTCCAGCTGGTCTTGCAAGTGTGGCTGGGCCAAGCACTACGGCCGGGGGTACAGCAAATACAACTAATCAGTCTCACCGGTAGTGCGCTTTTTGTGAAACTTGTCAGAGCAAGATGCAAAGATATAGGCAGCCATGATACATGGAATATAGCTTTATAGAGTTTAGTTTAGATGCGGCATCAATATATGTTCATTTGTTGCTATTTACCTATAGAATCAGTAGCATGAAGAGTTATGGTTGGCTGAGTAAATCCTATAATGGAAGACAAGCTAAATGGTTGGTTTTGGTGGAAAATGTGAATGGTCAAGTTTAATATTACAGTTCTTTATTACAATCATCTTTTTAAGCTGAATTTTGATCACAAGATGCTTACTTTTTTCTTGTTGTTTATGGCATGTTCCGACTCAGTTAGTCTATGCAAAGCGTTCTCAGACTTGGAACTTTTTGCTCATTTTAGCTTAATATTCCATAAAAATGTAATATTTCTTTACCCTTACAGGTGTTTAATCATTTTAAATGTGGTTTTCCCGGAAATTGGGAGGAATTTGCTGTAGATACAGGAGTTAAGGTGTTTCTTCACCCTTACTAGATTGTAATATCTTCAATGTAGATATAGGAGTTCAAGGGCATGACCACGAAGTTTTTAGCAATGAAACTATTACTGTTCCTGATGTATCCTCACTTGCAGTTCCACATGTAGGTTTTTCTTGTTCTGCATCTCCCTTTGTCAATATTTTTTTGTTCTTGCTTCTAGTGTTCATCGCAGTGTCCAAGTTCAACAACCCAAAAATCAGTTTTTACGCTTAGTCTATTTGTCTAAAAGTGTAAAGCGTGTTTTATTATTTTTGGTTTTACTTGGGTGATTGTCTTGTGGGTTTAAGGTTGTAGAACATAGCTAAGCTTGAGTCTTCAGTGCAGTACCTTATTTTCAATCTGCTCGAGCCTATTCAATAAAACAAGATAGCATTAATATTAATCGAAACTCTTTCTTAATCTTGGATACCTATAAATATCTGTCGCCTATTCTTCTATATTTTAAAATATCGGATCTCAAAAAGCTGTAGGGAAGTCAGCTCTTAATCTTGTATATTCTCATCAAGATCACTCCTTATGGCTTTTGAACAGGAGGATATAATTGAAGCTGGGCATGGAGTTTTATGTGAACAATCTCCCCTGAACTCAAGTATCGAGGATGATCCGAGTTTAAAACTGAGTCCCTTCAGCATTGATGTTCATGACAAGAAGCATAAAGTCATAACATATGACCTACAATGCTGCTGCTGCTGTAAGGCACGGAATGGATTCTCGAGAAGCAATTACGACTTGGAGTAAGTCCAAGAGAAAGTTGACATCTGAAAGCTCGACTGAAAGGCAACTTAGAGCAAGTCATGAATCAGTTAAAACTAGCTCAAAAGAGAAGAAGGTATGTTTATCTCTGTTACTAGAACATTCTGGAGCAACAAAATTGAATAATATCTCCCTTGTTTATTAGATATTCATATTTTGTTGTAGCGCCTTGTAGGTATGGTATCATACATTCATACATCATATATTTTTTTGTCAAAAATAAGTTTCGTAACTACATTTTATGCAATCGTGATGAAAGGGTTTTTAAGATTAAGTAAAAATTCTTATGGTATTGTTATAACTGTTTTTCTGGGGGTAAGGCTCATGACGTGACTGCAGCTGTTGCAAATTTATTCATTGTGGTGATTTCAGGCGCAGATCTTGGATCTATAGAAGAAGCTATCATCAATGAAGTCCATTGAGCAAGAGTTCAAGCACTTCGCTCAGAAAAAGTAGCAATAGAACAAGACACAGGGGAAGCTGAAACTGTCCAAAGGCAAGGTTCAGGTGGAGTTTGGAGCTGGATAGCTGGATAGAGTGGCGAGATGAATGGGTCAAACATGCAAGTTTATAACCTTACAGACTATATATTTCATTTATTATAAGTCAAATATTCCGAATACACATTTTTATGTAATTGTTTCACATTATATGAAAGAGCTTTTCTCTGTTTGTAACAACATAATGGTAGTTAAAGGCAATGTTTATGGTTTGTGTTAGTTACTTCCCTTGAAGCCCTCAGGAAGAAACTCTCATTTGAGATACTTGGCATAAACGGCCGTTTTTTGGTATGATTTTTGAAACACCTTCATGTTGATGACAAACATACATATCTACTTGGATCTTAACATTATATATAATTTTCATAAATCGGTACAGGTGAATGCGTCACAATCTTTTTTCACATTTTTGTAAAGAACTAGTACTAAAACCAGGTTTTATAAAAAAAATAACTTGAAGATGCTTCAAGTTTATCCCACATGAAACTAGCGCAAAGGCATTGGTGAAGATTCGGGTGTTCACTGGAGCTCTTGAAAAGTATCCGTTTCCACCGCTATCCCACTGCTCAACCGCTCAACCGCCACTGATCAACTGCTCCACCACCACTGATCAACTGCTCCACCACCACTGATCAACTGCTCCACCGCCACAGTCACTGCTTAACTGCTCAACCACCCCGCTCAACTGCTCAACCACCCCGCTCAACTGAAACATTTGAGTGATTCCAGATTCACTATAAAAAGCGGACTACAAGAAACAGGCGCCAGGTCCTGTTGAAGCAACCTCCTCAACACTAGATGTAGCATTTTCAACCGGTAGATAATTCATCAACCTTTTCCTAAAGAAACTCATTTTCAACGTAGGTACATTTGATCTTTCAACCCTTTGAGAACCTTTTTTCATCCTTGCATCAGAGATATCTTTCAGATTCATGACAGCACTGAGTTGATCTCAAAATTAACACAACTTTTTCAATTTATTAGCTATGAAAATAACAAGATTGTCTTTTTGAATTAAGAGGTGAGTATGATAAACTTAATAAGAACTTCAACCTATTTGATTCATTTCATTTTTAAGCCAAGTTTCATTCGACTCGCCGGAGATAAAACAATCTCCAAATCAACCCATTTTGAAATAGATGGGTCAAAATTACCACCTCTACTTTGAGAGATGAAGGCCAGGCCGCATGTCTCTTTTCTTTTTCTTAATTTTGCCAAGAGAAAATAATAAGCAAAGAAAAATGTCCATATAAAATCTTTGTATTTCCTCTAAGCAAATTAGCTTAGTATTATCACTTTCTGCAGATCAAAATAAAGACATGTATTTCAATTTATCGAGTAGCAAAAGATATATCTGTCTTAATACCACTTTCGGATAACTAAATATCGCGTAACACCCAAAGTGACTATCCCACTTGCATGGACAATAGTCTAATACAGCGAAACAGTAAATCTGATGACATATTTTGTATACCTTTCGATGAAGGTTCAGGTTTGTATCTAGCAGTCCGATATTTCTGCAGACAAAACCAATCATTTTCTATATCAAATGAAGCAGATTTCCTTTTAAGTATACATATTACATCATCCGTAAAAACCATAAATGTACCTGTAGATGACTTTTAACATGATAGATGGTTAAGCCATCGACTTTCATTATCTTCAAAACACCCTTGGGAGTTGCTCCTGTGATAATAATTTAGTCAATTACAATTATGAGCATGGCGGCAACATACAAGAAAAGCAAGAAAAAAATTTACTTTCACTTCCACCGAGCCTGTTGACCGCCTCCACGAAAGCTTCATGAAGTTCTGGGGTCCAGCGCATACGTGACTTGCTTTGGGACCCGCTTCCACACGACGATGGCGTCATTGGGGTACAAGCATCTCCAGGTGATGCAGGAACAAGCGCTTTTACTTGCACCGTCAGTGATTTCTTGGATGATTTCCCCACATGAAATTCCATCTACCACAAACAAAATTTACAAAACCGGATATGTTAAAAAAGTTTTGACATAGTAGTTTTGAACAAGCAAAAACCAATTGGGCTAATTGCATAATAACTTAAAAGATGACCACCTTAATTCTATCTTTAGTTTTTAGCCCAGAAAAACCATCAACCTTACCAAATTTTTGATTTAAGGTAATCTAACACGGTTACAAGTAAAAACTGATGACATGGTAGCCGACGTTTCATGGTTTTTTGTAGCTAAAAAACTCTCACAAGCAGCATGATATGAGTTAACTAAAATTGCAGTGATACCTTTGGATGTGGATCATCAACTAGAATCTCATTCCAATTAGGCGTTACACCATCATCCTCGGTGATTAGCTGGTCAGCCCAATCTGCCAATCATTTGGCTTGCCAATATCCTCGGCTGGGATGACTTGTAAATCACTAGACTCGATAGGGCTACTTTCAGGGTAATCAAGGAAATCAGATAGCGAATCAGCACACCAAGTACTATTATTTTCTTTCATATAGTCGCGAAAAGCTGTAGAACGAAGAACTCCCAAAGACTGGGCAACAAAAGAGGCCTTTTTTGAACAGGTATCGTCAGGTGAGATGGAAGAGATGTGAAGATGTGAAGACATCGGTGAAGATGAAGAAACTATGTGACCGACACACCCATTTGTCGAAGACATCAGGGATTCAACAACTATTAAACAACTGTTCAAAGCTGTTTCATGAAGATCATAAATTTCAGTGGGCATGGAGAAAGAGAAAGAGAAAGAGAAAAGAGAAAGGGTAAGGGTGTTTTTGTAATTTATCATTTTGATAATATTGTGTCAGTGGACACGTATCGTTCATTTGATGGAGTTGTGCAGTTGTGCATGACTAAATTTGTCCCCATCAAAAAACTTGACCATGGTTTTACTTTTGAGGGGTGATTTTGACCAAATTGGTCTTTTTCCCTATGAACTTTTGGGTAAATATTGTGAGGAAGAATGGGTTACAAATGGTTAGGATGCAATAAATGTTTAGTGAGTGAGTGAATTGAATATTAAAATTGAAAAAGAAAATAGATATAAAGAGAAAAGTAAAAATAAATATATAAGAGTTTGTTGAGTTTTACATATAATAAAAGTATATAAGATCATAAAAAGACGTAATCGTCCTTCTAATAATTAGACTTAACAAATATAGTTAACACTCATTCAAAATAAGGATCGTGAATGTTATAAACTTTCAGAATTGAGAACGATTTGTATACATAATTTGATTTAGGGACGAAACTTGTTGTTCCATGTAAACTATAAAGACGAAACATGTAATTTTTTTAATATGTTTTTTCATTAACATTTAAAAGATGAATTATCTTTTATATCTCGTTCACTCTTTGGTGTCATACATGCTGTAATTCTACAAAGGAGACTTCATGGTTGATGTCTTGTTATTTGGTAAGCGGGGGCAATCAAGGATTTTAAGCAGCAATCCTCGTCAAGGACACACTATACATAGAAATCATATGCAAAGGTAACATGGTGCATTGCTATGTGGTCATATGATTTTAAACTTACGTTTTCCAACCTTTTAACGTTTTTATTCGTTAGTTTTTAAATGTTTTTTATCAATTTTAGATGTTTATGTCAGTTATTAAACGTGTTTTTATATTTCGTCTATTTTCGTTCGTTTTCTTACACTTTCATATGTTTTCATCAGTTTTATACGTACAATAACTTAGAAAAACAAAAAAAAAAACATATTAATAAAATCGGTTTAAGTATAAGCAAAACGTTAAAAATACATATAAATATAATTGGTTCAAGTATAAACAAAAAACGTATAAAAACGTACGTACAAAAAGCATTAGAACCCGTATAAATGAAATCGGTTCAAGTGTAAATACAATGTACGTACAAAAACACTAAATTAATGTATAAACAAAATCATGGTTCATGTATAAATAAAATTTTAAAAAATCTATCAATAAAATCCGTTCGAGTATAAATGAAATGTTAAAAAAACGATGCAAGTATAAAAGCCGTGTAACAAACTTTACTTTTAAAACGAATAAATAAAACTCATTCAAATATAAATAAAATGTTAAAACGCATAAAAACGTATAAAAAAGAAATATATATATATATATATATATATATATATATATATATACATATATATATATATATATATATATATATATATATATATATATATATATATATATATATATATATATATATATATATATATATATATATAGGGGAGAGATCAAATAAAAAGACTTTTTTTGTGAGAAGGATAAGAAGAATTTTTAGCCATTGATTTAAAATCAATGGATGAGATTAAATCAAAATCCTAACAAACTAACTAACTAACTAACTAACCATTTAAACGTGTTTTTTTAAACTTCTTCAAAAATTATGAAAAAATTCCAGTAGATCGGGTATGTTGGTGCAAAAAACTTTTGTGAAAAAAGTTTTTTTTTTAATTTGAAGTTTTTTACGCTTTTTTAATGCACAAAAACGGAATCTTGATGCAAAAAAACCGTTTTCGTTTACGTTTTTAGGTTTTTTTTGCATCAAGAATTCATTTTTATGCCCAACTTCTTTTGACTTTTTGCTTTAAAATATGATTCCGCATCAAACTATAATAAATTGAAATTTTTTTGAATGAAAATTTTTTGTACACCAAAATTCACGTGTTTGTGCATCAAATTTTGTTTTTTGTGCATCAGAAAAACGTAAAAAACTCAAAATTAAAAAACGTTTATTCACAACTTTTTTAGGCACCAACAAATCCGACCATTTGGAATTTTTTCAGAATTTTTGAAGACTTTTTTAAAATCGTGTTTTGGTGGTTAGTTAGTTAGTTAGTTAGTTAGGAATATGGATTGATCTTATCCATTGATTTTAAATGATTGGCTAAAAATCATTCTCACAAAAAAAATCTTTTTATTTTAACTCTCCCCTATATATATATATATATAACAATAATAACAATTTTAAAAATAACAAGATGAACTAAATCCATAATATCCAATAAACCATATGAACCATATAAAAAACACGTACATGAGTAGCTTGGTCATTTTAGTCTTTCAAACGGCATACTAACGGATTAATATGTCAAGGACTAAATCTAATACCGGTCAAAACCATAATAAAATAACCTGTTAAATTTTTTGTTTTAAAAATTCATTTTGGTTAAACTTGAAATCATTTTTACACTTCTCTCTATAAATAATTACGGATATGTGCTTGTATATTTTTTTTGAGCAAGTTTGCTTGTATAACTTAATTTCTACATCTTTTATCATATTTCATCAAATGATGCAACTAAGGCTGTCAAGATCGCGATTTTACCTAAAATCGTTTTTGTCTTTGCAAGATCGAGATCGTAAAATCGTATCGAGATCGTAAGATCCTATCAGATTGTCACATATTGTAAACAAATGATATATGTGAGAAACTGTTTTTAATTTCTACTCAACTTCAAATATAAATTCATATAATATACTTTTAAAAATGTCAAACTTCAAATGAAACACTAAAGTAAATATAGAACAAAAAACGTCAAATTTTCTTCGATAACGGTTTAGCAAAATAAGATTACAAAACATATGAGTCTTAAACATTTTAAAACATAGGAGTCATAATACCAAAAGAATTTATAGTTTCGTACATAACCATCATTAATCAATCTACTACATGGATGCATGAACTTCATTTTTATCATGTAAATTAAAATCCGGCTATTCAAACTCATCATCCCGACCTAGAATGATAAAGTATGCATTTACTTGATATGAAATAGAGTGGAGTATAGGATACCCATTTTCACGTTTATTTGGCCAAATGAGCTATTAATAATTAAGTAACGAGCCTGATTTTGCAGACTCGGATTGACACGCAATCTTACGATCTTACGTGCAAGATCGCGATCTCACGTGCGATCCTACAAAGATGCGATCCTATATCGATCCTACACGATTTTATATTGTAAACACGTAAGATCGTACGATCTTACGTGCAAGATCGCGATCTTAACAGTAACTTTTTACATAGTATTATAAATTATGTCTATCACTAGAGAAGACAATGGGTGAGAAAAACTCATAATCCACGGGTATTCATATGTAAATAGGTAGGTATTTTCGTCATTTTCACCCACGGGTAGATCGTGGGTATAAATCTAAACCCATCAATGGGTGGCGGGTGAGTGATGGGTATGCTATACCCGTCATGGGTAAACCCATGATAACCATCACGGGTAAACCCATAAAACCTATTTGATATACCCACGGGTGTACCCATCAATATATTTATGGGTGTTCCCATAAACCCGTTTAAAATCAAATAAAATTCATTATACCTCTTAAATAGTTATGACTTATGAAACTATTATGATTATATCAAGAAACACATTAAGCTAAAAAGTACTATTCGATTTGATAGATTAAAAAATGAAGATGAAAGATTAAATCATCAGATATATATACATGGATAATCTAGTTCGACTCTTCTCGTGCTACAAAAACATCAATCCATTCATACTAATACATATATGATACTACTGTTTTACACTTCTAGCATATCTTATTTACAATACAAGGTACACAACAGTCTTCTAACACATTTAAATAGTTATTCACTTATTCTAGTTTCATTGTTAATTTAACTATATTGTGTTTAATTCATTGTTAATTTAAAGATATTGTGTTTAATTTAGTTTTTTGAAACGCACTTTTATAGTTACTTTTTTATAAGGTTTTGTAATTTTGTTTTATTGCATTAAACTATGGGTAACAAATACTCACGCGTATGGGTATGGGTAGAAAATTATACCCACTAGTGGGAGAAGGGTGAGTAATGAGTATATAATTTTTTTCATAAATAAACGACGAGTTTGATATACCCGTACCCATTACTCATGGATGTCATCCCTATCCACCATGAAAAACACAACTATGCCACAACTCTATAGTGTCCAACATTCCAACCAATGTAAGTGAGGTATCCATGCATTTATTTTAATCTTAACTAACCACCTAAGAGCACAGGGTATGGTTTGGTGTTTTCGTGCTGAGCCGTGGGAAAACACCAGAATTTTCAGGGGTATGGTGAGTGATGGGTAAATGATCCCACCACACCACAAACACGAAAACGCTACATTTCACGCTCCCTGGTTGGCTTGAGCCATGGCGAAAAAATTGGGCCCACTTTTATAAAAAAAATAAAAAAAATAATGCACGAAAACGCGAGCACGGGGTACGATTCTCGCGTTTTCGTGTCGCGTTTTCGTGCGAAAACGCGCGCCGTGCCCTCGGCTTGAGACACGAAAATGCAAAGTGGGGTGTGGTCTCTCGCGTTTTCATGCTGCGTTTTCGTACAACGCGAAGGGAAAAACCCCCGTACCCTGTGCTCTAAGCTAAATGGATAAAGATAATGAGTTACTAACTTATGCGTGAGTTGTCTTTCAGCATAATAAACTAACGTGTAAATTGCAACTTCACTTAAACTTATGTGGGACTTGAAATATTGGAAGCTGCGAATAGCGAGTTACTAACCATCGTAACTTACTTCTTTTTTTAAAAACCAACCATTGCATCTTTTAAAAAATTGTTTTTTTAATGGCGATTTTTATTAAAAAACTAGCAAGATGCTAGAACGTTACAAGGGAATTAAACTAGGCTTTTTCAACCAATATGTAGAAACTAGAAGGGGGGAGATAGTTTCTTAAATTTGCTTGTTAAAATTTGGTTTAAAAAAATCCCTTTTCAAAAACTTAAGCTTGAGTATTTATGTGAAACATTCTTATACACAATATGAACAAAGTATAGTGCAACTAACTAATAATCACAAGTATAAAGAATAATGAATATATAATGCAACTAAACTAATAATCACAAGTATAAAGAATAAAGAATGTAAAGAAATAAGGGAAGGAAAGATCAAACCAAGCACCAAGGATTTATAGTGGTTCGGCAACGAAGCTCACTCCTCGTTCCTACTCCACTCCTCGAGTACTCCTTACTCGAGAGTTCACTAATCAACAAGCTCCTTAAGGTGGAGAAACCGTACACAACGTCGCTTCACCAATTTCCGACTCTAAGCTAAAAGTCGAGCCCTAATCTTAGTTAGGACCAATCTACACCAATATACTTTGAGGACTAAGTATTAACCCTAATAAATACACAATTCCAAATAGACACATCTACTTGGATCTTCACGACAATGACACAACAATGAATAAAGAAGTTTGGATCTTCAATGGATCTTTGAGGTAGACACAACACTTCAACAATGATAGTGTTCTTCTCTTTGCACTTTGAGAGGAAAAGATGGGAGGAGAAAGATTCACTTCTAAACGAGTAGTAATCAAACAGATGATCAAGGATTTGAGTGATTTAAGAAGTACGTAAGAATCTAAAAGTTTATGTGCAAAAGAGGTGGATTGAAAGTCTGAGAATGGTCCACTATTTATAAGACAAATGTCCAACGGCTATATCTGCCCGCGGTTCTTTATTGCAGCCCGCGGTTCCTTATTATTGTCCCATATATTTGTGATGATTAAACAAGAAAGAAAGGTAGATAAAAGATAAATTCTAGAGAGAGAGAGAGTAGTGAGAGAAAGTAGAGAGAAGTGTGTGAGAAACTTGATGAATATTAGATTAAGAGAATAGAAAAATGAGACAACCAACCTCTCCTTACATGCAAGGAGAGGTTTATATAGCCTTGCCTACATGTGGCATGATGGGCTATATGATAATGGGTCGGGCTTTCCTTTTGGGCTTTGGTTACTTATGAATGAACCTTAGCTTAAAGTTAAGCCCGTAATACACGACTAATCTACTACCTATTACAACGTTCTAATATACGATACATAATAAACATAAGACCGAGCATTCTTGTTTGACTCAATATTTTGAGGCTAACAATCTCCCCCAATGAGAGGTCATTACCCTTTATGAGAGGTCATTACCCTTTGTCATTTGGAGAATTGTAGAGATTACCAATCTCGCCATAAATGAGTCTTGAACGTGTAATAGTAGTCTTGTTTCTTCATGCTGTGATCTTTGAGCCTTTGTCGTTGTCTTTCGACTTTGTCTTTTTGATCTTGAGATCTTCAAATCATCCTTGACTTGTCTTAGCCATCTTGCGATCTTGTGTCTTCATCCACATGCTCACGCTATTAATTGTTGAATATGTCTTTAGGCATGAGTATGTGGTTTTGAATCTTTGACTTTGCTGAGTACACCATGACGCCACTTTCTCGAGACAAAACATAGACACGGGCTGAATGGCTTTGACATTCGTCCTAAATCGGTAGCGTTTTACCTCCGGTCGGTGCAGACCGTTATACGATATTAAATATCGTACCTATGATAGGTAGATTCAGTTAAAAATCTCCTTGACAAGGTTTCGTGGCTGTACTAGCCGTTCTCTTTACTCGACCGTCTCAAAGAAAGACTACGAACATAAAGAGTGAATCAATTGGATAAATATCCGCTTGATTAAAGTCGTCAATTCAAATTCCTGGAACAAGTGTGATTCATAAAGAATCTTACCATTGTTGCTTTCCAGTTGACACAAGCTTGATTCATAAGAATCTCACAAGTCACCTACCGTAGCGCTGTTTGAGGTTGACGCTAGAAGGATTTCCATTCGTCACTGTGAATATTAATGAATATCACTCTGAATGTTCTGGCAAGACCATAAAGATATTGCGTAGAAACCTGAAACGAGTTTGAATCAATTCAGAATCAAACCACTGTTGCTTTTCAGTTCTACATATGTTCAATTCACAAAGAATCTTACATATGACCTACCGCAGTGCTGTTTAATGTTAACACTGGAAGGATTTCCACTCATCATTGTGAATACTAAGTAGTATCACTCTGAGTGTTCTAGCAATATCGCAAGGATATAGCGTAGGACTCTCTTTATCGTCATTCCGTGTGTCTTAATGAGATTTGATTGATCTCTAGGCTCTAGACTCGATTTGTACACTTTTAGTGGTCAGAGGCTGGAGCAGATGCCACCTATTCAATATCAACTATCTCGGAGTGAGAAATTCAATATAAGTCATGTTGTTCTCCATGACAATAAAACAAACTTCTTTTGAGAGAAGCCTGAGTAGCTAGGGAAGGGTTGTGCATACATCACTGGGTCCATGATGAGTTGTCTTCATGATGTGTTGACCCAGTTTCTGCCTAAGTTGTATGGAGGGCTTCTTTCTTTACACCCTTTATCCTTACATTTCTTTTTCATTCTTCAACCCCTTCAATGCTTACCAAGACATCATTACTAGCACCTTGTTGTGATTGTTCCAGTGCTAGCATCAGTACTTAGTTGGCATTCAGCTACATTCACATTCTACTCCATCTTTCCTAAGGACTTCTAATAATCTATTGGATTGTCCATGCGAAGATCCCTCCGGTTCTGGTTGGATCATAGGACTTAAACCTAACCACCCTTTTGACACCAATAACGTCGTGAATTAAAGATGTTGTGGGTTTTTGATCGTAACCATGAAACCACTTTAAAAAGTATAACAAAGTGTTTGAGAAACATTTAACACCTTGATAGTTTTGTCGTTTCAGAAATGCTCCCCCTTCACATGTGCATCGATAATCGAAAGTGTTTCGCACATGTAGGTAAGAGTTAAAGTGCTTGAGTCTTACATAAGATCACATTTTAATCATATTTTCTCCCCTATCTCTAATATATAAAATCTTTTGATATTAGAGATACCAAATTTGATTAAAATATATTTTGAAAAATAGTCTTGAAAATCTCCGGGAGGAAGATGTGTTAATCTTTTGCATGAAGTTAAAATGCTCCCCCTCAAAAATTGATCCAATTGAATTGTCATTGTGAGGATGTGATCCACATTTCTCTTTTTGAGGATGGGAGTTGTTGAACACACAATTTTTGAAAGATTCTGAATAATCATTGAAATTTTTTTGAAAAAATTGTGTTCAACGCTTTTTGAAAAATCCTATTTCTTTTTGTCGAAGAGGTTTTTCTAAAGCATAAACTTGAGTTCATAGACTTTGAATGTCTTGACGAATCCACTCAAGTGTAAGAAGATTTCTCTTCTTTTGCTGAGGGTAAGCGCATTAAATCGTACACTCCCCCGTGAATATTAATCCGGGTTGCAATCTGAAAGTGATTACAAGCCATTGTGTTGAGCTCAAAACGTTGAATGTTTTGTGACAAGCTCAACCCGTGATAGATTTCTCTACCCGTTTGGTAGGATAAGTTATCTTTAAAGATACACTTTCCTTTATTTGAAGTTCGAGTTACAGTCTGACATTTAACTGTAAGTCGTTTACATGAGCTTAAAAACATTGAATGTTTTTTAATGAAAGCTCATGACCGAGAAAATTTATTTTCCCGTTGTTAAGGATAAGTTATCATGCATGATCAACTTTCCTTTATTTGAGGCACGAGTCACAATCTGAGATAATTGTAAATCATTGAAATGACATGTTTTGAAAAATATTTACAACTTTCATTCGAGCTTTATGTACACACCCGTGTCGTTATTGAGTGACATTTCTAGGTACGTCCATATTATGATACTGAAAGACATGTAGAGAAGAATATTTTTTGGTATTTTGAAAGTTTTTCCATTTTGTATTTTGTTTTTCTATGGATATTTACATTTTATTATATTTTTGTGTTTTATCAAGTTTTTCGAAAAAAATCCAAAATAGAATTTTGTACAGCAGAAGAAGGTGATAGCGAATGTACAGAATTGGAACCCTTGGAAGAAGGAGAAGTAGGCTCAGAATCCGTTGTTGTACCTGCAATGACAGAAGAAGAGTTTGCAGAAATACCAGTGTTAGGAGTAACAAATGCATTGTCTATATTCAAAACACCCGCATTAGTGCTGGAGCAGGTTTGAACACTCTTCTCTGTGGGAATCCACCTAAGGCCAACTGCTTTGAAGATCCTACCCGTTGGTTTCCACTGAAGACTAGATTTAGGAGTAGTTTTCTCTTGCACAGCGGAAGACTTCTTTGGAGAGAAACTATGTCATTTTTTAATCCACGTTTCAGATTTGTTGTTATTGCTTTTCTTTGCGACGGGTTTGTATCTCCTTGTTGTCTTATGGGATTCTGTATTGGATCTCCGTTCAAAGGAACGAGATTTGACCTCATAAAGGTATTTTACAGAATGCAATGGTCATGATTTCCATTGTGAATGCCCATTATGCAGGTGGGACATACAGGGAATTTGGGATTCATGAAAGTACTTGTATTCCTTGGTTTTCCAAATCGATCAGGCGTAGTGTTCGAAACACGAGTACTCATGGATGGTTGACATTTCCTAGGTTGCTGGAAAGGGATCCTAGGTTTTGTTGACTACCATTAGGAGTGTGTTGAACTCTAGCAGGATTTGGTGAACTTGGTTTTGAATACTTGGGTTTGTCTTTCTGAATCTTCCCTTTTTGCTTAGCATCCTCTAGTTGTTGGTATGAACTAAGTCATTTGAACCTACATATTCCTTTGTGGACGCGAATGTCACACGTTTTGGAGGAGTCCTAGAAGTGCTAGGTGCATTCACATGGTTGGGTGTAGCAACAATGTGCTTTCTAAATGGAGGAACATAGGGTGAAATGGATGGTTGTGGAACACTTGGTTGCTCATCGGTCTTAGGGGGTAACCTAGATTTTACATGAGAAGAATTGGAGAAAGGAGTCAGTTTTCCTAAGATAGATGGCTTTGGATCCTTGTAGGCATTGGGTTGTCGAACAACATGTTTCTTAACACTAGGTTCCACGATTTTCCCACACATCTTAGCAACGAGTTTCTTCAACTCTACTATCGCTATTTCCCTGTCTTGTAACTGAGCTTTCAACCCTTTAATTTCCAAACTCTGTTCATTCATTTCTCGAAACGTTTTAGAAAGTTTTTCTTGCAAGTTATTATCATGTGGAAAACTACCAACGTCTTTTTGCAAAGCAAGTTCAAGAGAATAACAATGTTTTTGAAGGAAATCAATTTTGTGTTGAAGTAACGCAAAAGCCTTTTTATCAACATTTTCTTTACGTTTCGAAAGCTCAAGTTCAAGACGCTCACATTCTTTGATTTTATCAAGATATTTTCATGCAACATCAGAATATTCATCGATATCAACATAAGATTAAAGAGTAACACACAAAATATCTTTGGAGAGACATTCTTCTAAGAGTAAATCATATCCAGAAAAAACGGACTTGTCCATTTGAAGATCATCAATTTCTTTCTCAATAGACTCAACATATTTTAAATCATCAAACCTTTCAGACCGAATTAATCTTTCAAATTCAAGCATATTTTCTTTTAATGTGGTCGTGTTCGGTATTAAGATTTGTTTGATAAGCACAATTATATCTTGAGGAATTGGTTTTTTCCACTCGTCATTTTGTCGTTGTTTTCATTCATTGTCAACAATGGATTTAATATTATCAATGTAATGTTGTAGAAACCCAAATGTCTGCCTACTCTTGCTTTTAGAAGCATCAAGAGGAAAGTAGTTGATGAACTTAGAAATGTTTGTTTTCTTAGTAGCAAAAGCTTTCTTCCATTGAATTCTTCTTTGTTCGCATTCTAAAAACAATTCCTCACGAGACTTCTGTTTTTATGTAGTGAAAAGACCATATAGACTATTCTCATAAGCATAATTGTATGGTTTCACAAACTTTTTATTGACCGTTGATCTACTCTCCTCTTCCCAAAGGGATGTCTCATCATAACCAAGAGGACATCCAGGATCGGTCCATCCGGACTCATCCATATAAAGGCGGGGGTTCGCAGCTTGAGCTTAGGCAAGGTAATCAGGACTTGCAAAGCTAGCTTGACCCTTAAACATAGACGAAGGTGCTAGCATTCTAACGGTTTGAATAGAGTCATGCGTTTTATAAACAACCTTCTTCAAAAATTCGACTTGTTCCTTTAGATCCGTTACTTTTTCAGTATCTTTTTCATGTTGAATTTTGAAATCTTGTTTTAACGTTTCAACCTCTTGTTTCTTAACATCAAGAATTTTAGCAGACTCAGTGTTATCCATCGAAAGCCGTTGTTCAAGTTCGTTAACTTTGGTGGTAGCAAGGTACGTTTTTTGACGTTCATACATTAATAAAACATTAAATTGACGTTTCTCTTTGGTTAATAACTCAAGAGTTTCGTTGTACTTCTTTTCAAGATCGTCCTTTTGACTTTTTAACGTACTACCCTTGTATCCCTCAAGCTCTTTGGTCTTTTGAAGAAGCTCAGCTCTATAACTTTCAAGGGTCTCATTAGATTTAATTAGAGCGGCTTTGCATTCTTCAAAGTTTTGAGTAAGCGCTGCGTTTGTCTTCTTTAATTGCTTTTGACTCTTTTTAGTTTCTTTGACATCTTTTTGTAAAGTGGAAATTAAATTAGCAAGCGCAATACGCTCCTCATCATCATACTCATTTGCATGTTGATCACCGGCAGACTCATTATTGCACGTGTCTGAGGGATCAGGTATGGTATTGCTATCAACCTTTTCCGTCATACATGTGTCAATAAGGGTTTGAGTTTGATCACAATGCTCATGCGTATTAGCATTGGCAAACACATTATAGTCATCATTTTGTACCTCTTCCAATGGTTCAGAATCGTAAACAGGACCATTATCATAGGAAGGTGTATTGCTGATGACAGTCTCAGGACTGATGCCTTGCGTGCCCGTGTTGCTGCTTTCTATCCCATGTATGGTATGCTTTGTGTTCCGTGATGTGAAACTTTCATTCTCATGACCCGATACTGTACCACCACTTGCTTTAAACCGTCTTTCTATCTCTTGTTCGTGAATTATTGTTTTGTTGACATAGGTTGCAATGAATTCGATGTTCTGGGTGATCAAATCTCTGTAGGAGAGAGCATCCAATCCATTATTCCTCTTGAAGCACTCCCTTGTACTCGGAGACTCGATGAATTCAGAGTTAAACTGTACTACAAATATTGTCTTGAGTTCAGTTAAAGTGGTCCGACATTTACTACAATGACTCTTTGCTTGACAAGCCGTGTGGCAAGTTTATCCATGGCTTGGGTGAATGTTCTTGTGAAAGTGCTTGTGGATTCACCTAAGACTCGTAAAACTCTTGATGGAATCAAAAGTTGACCGAAGTCCTTTAATACCGTTCATTGAACTTTCTCTCATGATACCTGTCCGTTGTTGTAATCGTTCCATCTCGAGAGTTCTCACTTCTGAACACTCAATGCTTTTTTCCATGATGATGGTGTCTCAATTGATGAAGTGACTTCGGATCTTAAGTAGATATGGTGTGATTATGTTGTTGTTGAAATTCCGAAAATTCTGATTTTTTCTCAGTCCGACTATAAATTCCTCAGTCCGACAAAAACGGTAGACCAAAAATTTTTGTAATTGTCAAATTTTGAAATCGAGCTAGAAATGTCCTAAAACTATATGAAAAAAATTTGAATTTACTTGACGGGAAAACTTTAACTCTTTTTTTTAATCTTCGTGTAAACGATATTCCGAAACTAGTCTAGATGGTGGCTAAGTCTAAAAAATACTCGAACAAAATTTAGCTAAACATATCATCAGAATGTCCATCGGAATGTGCTATCGGAATTTCAATCGGAATGTTGTCGGAATGTTGTATCGGAATACTGTCGGAATGTGGTATCGGAATGTCTGTCGGAATGTTGTATCGGAATGCCTATCCGAATCACTGTCGGAATATGGCTGTCGGAATATGGCTGTCGGAATAAGGCTGTCGGAATCCCTGTCGGAATCACTATCGGAATAACCTATCGGAATACACAATCGGAATAACGGTCGGAATACTAAAACCCTTTTCCGATGGAGTGCTATCGGAATAACTGTCGGAAAATTAAACCCTTTTCCGATGGAGTGCTATCGGAATGCTTGTACTTTTCCGAAACTTTAGGTAAAAAATGAGATTTTTGACAAGAAATCCTTGATTTTAACCAACCAAAAGCAACCAAATCCCTACTACAACTATGTAGGAGATGTAAATCAAGATGTAGAGCACGGAAAGCACAAGAAAAACTTGAATCCGAGATGATTTTGGGAGTAAATCACACGAACCAAGTATAAAATCAACAACGAATCACAAAACTACCCCACGTCGATTGATACCAATTGTTGTCCCATATATTTGTGATGATTAAACAAGAAAGAAAGGTAGATAAAAGATGAATTCTAGAGAGAGAAAGTAGTGAGAAGTGTGTGAGAAACTTGGTGAATATTAGATTAGGAGAATAGAAAAATGAGACAACCAACCTCTCCTTACATGCAAGGAGAGGTTTATATAGCCTTGCCTACATGTGGCATGATGGGCTATATGATAATGGGCCAGGCTTTCCTTTTGGGCTTTGGTTACTTATGAATGAACCTTAGCTTAAAGTTAAGCCTGTAATACACGACTAATCTACTACCTATTACAACGTTCTAATATACGATACATAATAAACATATGACCGAGCATTCTTGTTTGACTCAATGTTTTGAGGCTAACACTTATCGATAAGGAACCGCCATAGGCGCTAAGGAACCGTCGGCGTAGAGTCCGCTCCCTTTTGTCTTTTAGTGGGTTGGTTCGAATATGAGGATTAAAATATCCTGAAAGGATATTCCAAACCAAGATAGAATATGCCATTTTCAAATTTAAAACTTTCAGATAATTAATTTAATAAAATATTTTCTTAAAAGGAAAGTTTAATAATAAAACTTTGTCACACTTAGTAAAAAGTGAGTTTTAAGAAAAGGTTAAATCCTTGATCACTTAATTAGTATAATTACTTGTTTGTTCATAGCTTAAGTGATAATGGTTGAAATGAAAAATACTTGAACTCAAGAATTCGTTTTTCATTATTTTCGTAAATGCTTGTTTTTACATATTGTCGAATCAAAATAAAGCGAGACCGAAAAATACAAGTAACGCTTTTAGGCATCATTGCATTAACAATCTCCCCTTTTTGATTCCGACAATCCATAAACTCAATCATCTAATAAAACAAGATTTTCGAAGACGAGTTTATCATTTCTCCCCCTTTGTCGAAGCAAAAAGGTTGCAAAAGTATTTGAAGAAGAAAAGAACCAGACTTTGCAAATGCTCCCCCTTGGTGCTTACTCCCCCTTGCTTGGGGCACCAAGGAATCGAAATATGGTGACAAGCTACATAGAAGGGTTAGAAGAAGAGAAGAGACACCCAACAAGATATAGCAAAGATCACACAAAAAAATAGGAAACAAAAGATCCAAGATAAGTCATGTTAATAGAAAACATGATAAGAATACAAGAAAATAAATCATACAAAGATGTATGAGACACAACCACAAGCCAAATTAAAAAGCATAAATCTAATCATAGTTAAGCTAGAACCCTAAGATTTGCTTGAACTAGATTTCTTGAAGATAAGCAACCAATGCTTAGATAAAAGACAAGTTAGTGGCGGAAGCAGGTGGTGGTGGCTTGGTAGAGATCTCATAGTTTTAGTAAAGAGGAGGTTTAACTAAGAGACTCTTGATGTAATGCAACTCCTCATAGATGTGAGCCATAGCAAGATGTTGATATTGACAAAATGTTCCATGATGCATGACATTATCATGTGAAGGAGGTAGAACACTAAAGGCTAGTGGTGGAAGATAAGAAGTTCCACAATCAACATTCTTAGAAGGAGAAGAGATGTGATTTTGAGTGTTCTTGGGTGAATTGGGGTTGAAAGTAATTGGAGAGAATGGAAGAGAATCAAAGCTTTCATTTGGGGAATAACACATTTTGTTTTGATAAAGAATGCAAAATGCTTAGGGTTATATAGAGAAAGTCCAAGATAATTTGGGGGTGCTCAAAGGGTTGAAACAAAGATTACAAAAAGTGTTGGAACAAATCTGGAATTTCAGGAATTCCCGAAAAGAAAGGTACTGGGCGCGGTTCCTTAACTCAGCCGGTGGTTCCTTATCACTGGGGAACCGCGGTATCAATAAAGAACTGCCCACAGTGGGTTGAGTTTGGTTATGAGGGAGGATTTTCCAGTTCAGCAAATCCTATTTTTCTAGTCTAACTAATCATAGGGATATGCTAAGAAGCAAAGATAGAGAAAGAAAACACACAAGAGCTCACCAAACAAGGTTTAGACCAAAATACATAGAATTTTAATAAAATCAATGTAGGAGGTGTGTAGAACTAGACACAAGGTCATGACACAATGATCCTCCATATTTCTCTTTTGTTCTTGCTATATTTGAGAGACCCATACATATGAATTATGTAAGCTCATTATGAATAGCAAGAAGCTATAAAAACGTTTTTAGATTGAATTAACAATGCAAAAACATTTCTCGACCATTTTCTAAAAAGCTTTGAGAATCTTGAAAAAGAAGAGAAGTTTTCCAAAAATTTTTTATTAAACTTAAAAAAAACTCAAAGAAAGAAAAGACTCAAAAGATAAAAGATAATAAGAATGCACAATTAAGGAATATGTTTCATTAAGCCTAGACCTAGACGCAAGTAATTAAAAGGTTCCCTCTTAAGTGGCTTAGTGAAGATATCGGCTAAGTTTTCTACCGAGGGTACCTTCTCCATCGAAATGTTCCCCTTTTGAACATTATCCCTAAGAAAATGGTGGCGAATTTCTATGTGCTTAGTTCGCGAATGTTGCACAGGATTCTTGCTAAGGTCTATTGCACCCTTGTTGTCGCACATGATGGGAACATCATCAAGAGAAATCCTGTAATCAACAAGCGCTTGCTTCATCCATAGAGCTTGTTGACAAGCTTTACCAGCACTCACATACTCGGCTTCCGTGGTGGATATAGCAAGAGCGGTTTGTTTCTTGGAGAACCAAGAAGTTAGACAACAACCCATGAAGGTACAAACTCCACTAGTGCTTTTCCGGTCCACATAGTCTCCCGCATGATCCGAGTCCGCGTAGACAATGGTTTCTACGCCGGTCCCTTTAGGATACCATAATCCTAAATGTATAGTGCCCTTAATGTATCGGCATATACGTTTAACCGCTTCAAGGTGAGAGGTTTTGGGAGCCTCTTGGAAGCGAGCACAAAGGCAAACACTAAACATGATATCCGGTCGACTTGCCGTTAGGTACAACAAACTAACAATCATACCTCTATACTTGGTGTTGTCTACCGACTCACAATCATCATCTACGGTGAGTTTAGTATCCGAGGCCATATGGGTCTTCATTGGTCTAGAGTCTTCTAATCCAAATTTCTTTAGCATTTCTTTAACATACTTGGATTGATTAAAGAAAATACCACCATCCATTTGTTTAATTTGGAGTCCTAAAAAGAAGTTAAGTTCTCCCATCGTACTCATTTCAAACTCATCATGCATGATTTTGGAAAAGTCATCACACAATGATTGACAAGTTGAACCAAATATAATGTCATCAACATATATTTGTACGATAATGAGGTGAGAATCTTTCTTCTTTGTAAAGAGTGTATTGTCTACCATCCCCATGGTATACTCATGTTTTACAAGAAACGCTTTAAGTCTATCATACCAAGCTTTGGGTGCTTGTTTGAGATCATAAAGAGCTTTCTTAAGCTTGTAAACATGACCCGGTTTCTCAAAATCAATGAAGCCGGGAGGTTGAGCCACATATACCTCCTCATTGATCAAACCGTTAAGAAATTCACTCTTTACATCCATTTGTTGAAGCTTAAAGTCTAAAGCACAAGCGTAAGCTAAGAGGATTCTAATAGATTCTAATCTAGCTACGGGTGCGTATGTCTCGTCATAATCAACACCTTCTTGTTGATTATAGCCTTGAGCTACAAGTCTAGACTTGTTACGAGACACAAAACCATTCTCATCTAACTTATTCCTATATACCCATGTGGTTCCTATGCTGGTCGAACATCTAGGCGGAGGAACAAGTTCCCAAACGTCATTAGCAATGAATTGATTCAATTCTTCTTGCATAGCGATGACCCAACTCTCATCCATCAAAGCTTCTTTAACATTCTTTGGTTGATAAGGAGAGACGAAACAAAAGAAGTTACTTTGATTATGGACTTGAGATCTTAGGGTCCTTTGATTTAATTCGCCTATGACGTTATCAAGAGCATGATCCTTAGACTCCTTAACGTTTACTCCCTTTTCAACACTAAGGTCTTCAACTCCTATGTTTCTAACATCTTTGGCATTAACTATGTCTATTTCATCTAAGTCATCATCTACCAAAGGTGGTGTCTTAGATGAAGGTGGGGTTTCATCAAATGTCACGTTAAGTGATTCTTCAATTACACCCGAGGTTCTATTGAGGACTATGTAGGCTTTGCTAGTTTGAGAATAACCTAAAAGATACCTTCGTAAGACTTTGGGTCAAACTAAGTAAGGTAATCTTTGGTGTTGAGAATGAAGCACTTGCTTCCAAACACCCTAATGTATTCTAATGAGGGCTTCTTACCTTTAAGAATCTCATAGGGGGTCATTCCTAGAAAAGGTCGAATAAGAATTCGGTTGAGAATGTAAGTCGATGTATCCACGACATTGCACCAAAATTTTTGAGGCAAAGATTGATCATTTAACATCGTCCTACTCATCTCTTGGATGGTCCTATTCTTCCTTTCAACTACCCCATTTGATTGTGGAGTGCGAGGAGCCGAGAAGTTATGGGTAATACCATGAGCTTCACAAAAGGCACCAAATTGCACTTCATTATCAAATTCCCTACCATGATCCGTCCTAATAGAGACAATTGAACATCCTAGATGATTTTGAATTCTTTGACTAAAGGTTCGAAGTGATCGAAAGCTTCATTCTTAGACGCCAAAAATCTAGTCCAAGTGAATCTAGAGTAGTCGTCAACTATAACTAGGTATAAAGGTTACCTCCATAACTCCGTATGGCGGAAGGTCCAACGAGATCCATATGTAGGAGCTCTAAAAACCGAGAGGTCGAAACCAAATTCTTGGCTTTGTGACTTGAGTGAACTTGCTTCCCAATTTTGCAAGCATCACAAAAGTGACTATCAAACTTCATCTTGGGGAGATGTCTTACCAACTCCTTAGAGACTAAAGATTGAATTAAACGCATATTAGCGTGACCTAATCTCCTATGCCAAAGAGTAGAACTATCATCTAAATTCGCTAGACATAAGTTGTCCTTTGACTTCCTATTAACCTTCATGACATAAAGCCCATGCTTTCTAACACCTTTTCCAATGACTTTTCCGTCTTTTACGTTTCACTGTCATATTCCGAAAAGATGACTTTACACTTATTGTCACAAATTTAACCTATACTTAGAAGGTTAAAACCTAAGTTATCTACGTGATCTACGCTTTATATAGTCATAGAGTCAAGAGAGATAACACCTTTTCCAATGATATTACCACGTCTATTACTAGCGAGTGTGATACAAGGTTTTTGCTATGGGTTCTAATTATTTCTCGGAATCCTCTCGAATTGATCTCAGTTAAAAGTGGAATGATTTGTTCTTGGTGACAAAAAGTGGATTTGGTTTTCTATTCTACTAAACAAGGTGAGTGAATAAAATGGTAATGAAATAAACTTAAACCAAGCAACGAATAAAAAGCAAAACTTGAATTAAAGCTGGAAAAATACTCTTACTGAAAAATAGTCTATGCGGAATGTAACACCATTCGGAAAGTTCCCCTATGCGGAATGTTGCTCTATTCGGAATGTAAGATGCTATGCGGAAAGATTGGCCCTATTCGGAAAATATGGCTATTCGGAAAACATTGCCTATGCGGAATGAAAACTCCTATGCGGAAAGTAAGGCTTATGCGGAAAATAACTTCTATTCGGAAAAACTTGCCCTATGCGGAATATAAGGCCTAATCGGAATAACTGTTTATTCCGAATAAAGAAGATAAAATAAAGTCTATGCGGAAAAACAAGCTTATTCGGAAAAACAGGGCTATTCGGAATATCTGAAATATTCCGAGTAAAAGAAATGGAAACACCCCTATTCGGAATATCCAAAATTCCGAATAAGGGAAACACAAAATTGCTATTCGGAAAGTTCTGGGCAGAAGAACAGTAGCAGTAACAAAGAAACGGGGAACCGGATTTAACTCCAAATCGACTCCAATACTCAAAAGGTTTTACCAAATCAAACATAAATCATCTAAATACCATAAGTAACAAATCCCACCAATAAAAACACTAAATCAACAACTTTTTGAAATCAAACTTGAATCAAATAAGAAACTTAGAATCTTGCAATAAAAATGGAGATGAACAAGATGAATGAAAAGATTGAAATGGATTAATTAATGGAAAAGTAACAAGAGTATTGAATCAAACTTACAAGATTGAAAGAAAGAAGAAAAATCACCAAACTCCCTAATGGAGTTGGTTAAGGAACGAACCTAAGATACTGGAAAAAGAAAAATGAACTAACTCCCTAAAATGTGAAGGGAGAGATCTATTTATAGTCCTAGTGGTTGGTTGGTGAGTGGGCTTTCTCCCTTTCTTCTTGTCTTCTCGTCTTTTCAGAAAAGTTGACGTTTTCGATTCTGATTCGGGATTTGTTGTCGATTAAATCCAACTCGTCTTTTAATTTCTTCGTTAAATAGACTTGAGTTTCTTCGACTTATGTAAATCTTCCGTCTTTGGTCCTTTTCTTCGATAAATCTTCAAATAGGCCCAGTGACTTCAAATCTTTTGCATCTCTTGGACAATAGACTTCGTCTTCAGTGTCTTTTTCCTTGATAAAACCCGTGCAATCCCATGTTTTCTTTAATATTTATCCGGTTAGCTCTGAAAACACAATAAACATAAAAACCACGCATAATTCCAAACAAATGATATTAAATACGTGTTTTGGTCTTGTTTTAGCCAGAATTAAGTGGTAAAAGGATGGGTGTTTACACACCTATCAAATCCCCTACACTTAACCATTTCCATGCCCTCATGCAATGCTTAGTGATAAAGCAATCTTTACATTTTTCTCATAATCAATCAACCTTGGCCTTATTTAAACTCTACAACAATTAAAATACTAAGAGAACTTAAAACTTTAAAATAAACAAAAGGATGGGAATAACTTGTAAAGAAATCAAGGACTTACATTAGGGCTTTGGTGTTGCGAAGATTTATCACCCTCAAGTTTCACGTTCCCCAAACTAAGCTTAAAAACGAGATCATTGTTATTATAAGTTAGTAAATCAAACACTTACACACATGGCTTAATTAAATGCTTAAACTCCCTTATTCCTAGGTGTATCTCTTATATTTTATTTTTGTCTTAGAATGATCATGAAGATGCATTTTTGGACTTATTTCGATAGTTTATTAAGGCTGAAAGCAAAGTAGGACGATTTGATCAATAGTTAGCTAAAGGACAAAATCTCTTAAAACTGCTTCTCGGGATATCAAAAAGTTCATATCTTGGCATAACTTGGTTCACGATTTGAGACCTTTCTCGGGCCGATATTTGGCATGTACTTCATACTTCATATCTTCGAGAGACGTTCTTGAGATAATGGTCTTCTCATCATAATAGAGTTTCTTCACTTGGAGACTTTTGAGGGGTACTCCAACTTTGTTGACCACGACTTCATGATTATTTCTTCAATCTCTAATTGGGATTTTGAGATACAACGATCCGCCTCCTTTTCGGACTTGGATCTATTTATCCTCATACCTTGTTAGGGTCTTTTCGGATAGACTTCTCCATGATCTTTATGGGTGTTGATTGCTTTTCGTCGTAAGTCTTGATCCTTCATATAGACTTTAGGAATAATGCTTTTCACATCACTTTGGATCTTCAGCAATAAAATTGAATCCTCATGCCTTGTTAGGGCCTTTTCGGACTCGCCAATCTTCGCGCCCCGCTTCATAAGTTATGCCTTGGCTATGAACTCTTATCATTACCGAGCAACTTTTAAACGATCTTGGGCTAGAAGCTAAGTAACTTTTCAAATCGTAAGACCTTACTTATTGCAGATAAATTATTAGCAAGTGATGGGAGAATAGGCAAATAATTACACCAAGTGAGTTTGCGCAAGAATACCGACTTATAATTGACTCTATCATTTCTCGTCCTCCACAATTTAAAATCTCAAGTAATGAGACTCGTGGACACTTAGCCTAATAAACCGATTAAGGTCTACATGGTTAAGGATACTAGCTAGAATAAACTTGGATAAGTCTATTCGGGTTGAGTCAAAATAAACGCAACGGGCCTAATAGATCAAATACTTCTAAACTAGTTACACCACTTTATTAAGATTTTTGACTTTATTGCGGGATATATACATACGAAAGCAACGATAAAATTTTAAAAATTACGACTAAATGGCCAAAGTTAATAAAAAATTTGAAAAATGTTGAAAAATAGGATTTCCGGTTAAATGAAGGCATTTTCATGGAAAAGTCCACTTAAAACTTCGATAGAAGTCTCCCCTACACTTAAGATAAACATTGTCCTCAATGTTTAAGCATGTGGGAAAAGTCTCCCCTACACTTAGGACATTGTGCACGTTGGTTAACTCGAGTTAAGGAAGAGACGACTAAAGTGATCAATTTCAAATGTGAGTATGAAGAAAATTGAATCACGATAGTTGAGAGATAGAACCGGATTTTGGATAACACGGGAGCACGGTTCTTCAAATTTTCCAAGATTGCAGTTATCCCTGTAAGCACATCACCATACAAACACAAATGACCAAAATAGGTTCTCCCCTACACTTAGGGGGTTAAAGGGATAGATACTCGGGCTGCCTCCCGAGGAGCGCTTGTTTTTGATAACCGAGTCACGAGCCTGACTCGACCCAAAATTAGTTCATGGGGAACATGGTGAGGGATGGAATCACCTCGTGAGAGGTGTCCTCACCAAAGTACAACTTCACTCGTTGGCCATTCACCTTAAAATTCGGTCCATTAGGTTGAGCGAGCTCGAGAGTACCATATGGAAAAATTTGGGCAATGGTGAATGGGTCGGACCAACGAGATTTAAGCTTGCCCGAAAAGATTTTCAATCGAGAGTTAAAAAGTAAGACTTTGTCTCCAACATGGAACTCTCGGTTTTTGATCTTGGAGTCGTGAATGAGCTTAGTTCGTTCCTTATAGATCAAAGAATTTTCATAAGCCTCATTCCGAAGTTCATTGAGCTCATTGAGTTGGATCTTGCGTAGGTCACCGGCTTGGTTTATATCAAAATTAGCCCACTTCAAGGCCCAATAAGCCTTGTGCTCCAACTCAATGGGGAGGTGGCACGCTTTCCCGTACACAAGACGATAGGGCGTACAGACGATCGGGGTCTTGTAAGCAGTACGAAAAGCCCACAAAGCATCATCGAGTTTATCAGCCCATGCGGCACGATGCTCTCCCACGGTTCTTTCAAGAATTCGCTTCAGCCCTCGGTTTGATATTTCAGCCTGGCCATTAGTTTGTGGGTGGTAGGCTGTGGAAAGACGATGGTTTACACCGTACTTAGCCATGACTCTAGCAAATTGGTCATTGCAGAAATGAGTCCCACGATCACTAATAATGGCGCGAGGCACACCGAATCTAGCGAAAAGAGCTTTCAAAAAGTTACAAACCACCCTTGCGTCATTAGTAGGCAAAGCTTTGGCTTCAACCCACTTTGAAACGTAGTCAACGGCTACAAGGATGTATTTGTTTTCTTTAGAAGATGGGAATGGCCCCATAAAGTCGATACCCCAAACATCAAAAATTTCACACTCTTGAATGAAATTCTGAGGCATCTCGTCTTTATGTGTGATTTTGCCTTGCTTTTGGCAAACATCACATCGCTTAACCATATTGTGAGCATCACGATATATGGAGGGCCAATAAAATCCCGAATCAAACACTTTCTTAGCGGTGTAGTTGGGACCAAAGTGACTACCGGTGGGTCCTTTGTGGCAAGCATCAAGGATTTCAGACGCTGCCGGTCCATCAACACATCGGCGGATAATCAGGTCAGCACATTGTTTGAATAGGTAAGGGTCGTCCCAAAAGTAAGTTTTGATGTCGGTGAAGAACTTTTTCTTTAGCTGAGACGTCAACCCTTCCTTGAGAATTCCACCCGCCAAGTAGTTTGCAAAGTCCGCAAACCACGGGGTTGCATTCGGCTTCGAGTTTATAGACATTAAGGTCTCCAAGGGAAAAGAATCATTGATTTCTTTGGTCGGATGATCCCCTTGGTATGGATCCTCAAGTCTGCTAAGATGGTCCGCGGCTAAGTTTTCTGCTCCTTTTTTATCGCGGATTTCGATTTTAAATTCCTGGAGCAGCAAAACCCAGCGAAGAAGTCTTGGTTTGGAATCTTGCTTTGTCAACAAGTACTTCAGCGCGGAATGATCGGTGTACACAATGGTGGTAGAAAGGACAAGATAGGGGCGAAATTTTTCAAAAGCATAGACAACAGCTAAAAGCTCTTTTTCGGTTGTCGTATAATGCAATTGTGCCCCAGTCATTGTCTTGCTAGCGTAATGGATCGGTTGGAAGTGTTTGTTCACTCTTTGTCCAAGAACCTCTCCAATAGCAAAATCACTAGCATCGCACATCAACTCAAAGGGAAGCTCCCAATTAGGGGTAACCAAGACGGGTGCCTTAGTTAGCTTATCCTTAAGTGAGTCAAAGGCTTCGAGACACTCTTTGGAAAAGATAAAAGGAGTATCTTTTTCCAAGAGGTGGGTCATCGGGCGAGCGATTTGAGAAAAATCTTTGATGAATCGACGATAGAAGCCCGCATGACCCAGGAAACTTCTCACACCCTTCACTGTTGAAGGTGGAGGCAACTTTGCGATAACATCGACTTTAGCACGGTCTACTTCAAGACCGGCTTTCGAGATCTTATGTCCAAGCACGACGCCTTCTTTTACCATAAAATGGCATTTTTCCCAATTCAGAACTAGGCGAGTGTCTTCGCACCGCTTTAGCATACGTTCTAAATTGGCAAGGCAAGAAGAGAATGAATCCCCGAAGACCGAGAAATCATCCATGAAGACTTCCATGGTTTGTTCAACCATGTCATGGAAGATAGCTAACATACACCTTTGGAAAGTCCCGGGCGCATTACATAAGCCAAAAGGCATTCTTTTGTAAGCGAAAGTGCCATAGGGACAAGTGAATGTAGTCTTCTCTTGATCTTGGGGATCGATGGGTATTTGGAAATAACCCGAGAAACCATCAAGAAAGCAGTAATATTCATTACCGGCTAATCGTTCAAGCATTTGGTCCATGAAAGGTAGAGGGAAATGATCCTTTCTCGTGGCATCATTGAGTTTGCGGTAGTCTATACAAACTCTCCATCCAGTAACGAGACGAGTGGGAATCAACTCGTTGTGTTCATTGGGAACAACGGTTATTCCGCCCTTCTTGGGCACACAATGGATTGGACTAACCCACGGTGAATCCGAAATAGGGTAAATCATACCCGCATCAAGAAGTTTGATAACCTCAGTTTTGATGACTTCATGTATTTTTGGATTCACCCTTCGTTGGCTTTGAATAGTGGGCTTGAAGTCGTCCTCCATGAGAATTTTGTGTGTGCAGAAGTGAGGATCAATTCCACGAATATCCGAAATCTTCCAAGCAATAGCCTTCTTATGAGCTTTCAGCATGGCAACGAGGCGAGTCTTCTCTTCATCTTTCAAATCCGTTGCAATAATGACGGGTGACTTCTTGTTGTCGTCAAGGAACACGTACTCGAGATGTGGCGGCAACTCCTTAAGTTCCAAATCCGGAGGATTTTCGACGGGAGGCGTTTGCAAAGTCGTGGCATCGATAGCAATGATCGTGGGAGATGGAGGCGAAGGATTGTCTTCGGTGAGCAGAATGTCAAAGAAACTCATATCTTCATCCCCCTCGGTGGGAGAATCATTAGTAGCTAAATTCACATCTCCCATGGTATCTTCAAGATTGTTCTAGAATAAATCACTATCTCCAAATAGAGACAACGATGAATCAATGGAGGACACGGTCTCAACAGTGGGAAGAGAGGTAGGAATACTTTTGCAAGCATCATTAAAGTGTTCTTCACAAGCCTCATCAAGAACGTCAATACAATTAACGCTCTCATATGAATAAGGCTGTTTAGACAACTTTCCCATGTTGAAGACTACTTTGTCGTCACCCACTCTCATGATAAGCTCTCCGGCTTCAACATCAATAAGAGTGCGACCGGTCCTAAGGAATGGACGACCAACAATCAGTGGTACACGAGGGTCCATCTCGTAGTCGACGACAACAAAATCAGCAGGAAAGGTGAATTTGTCGACTCCTACAATGACATCTTCGGCTATCCCTACTGGGTAAGCAACCGTACGGTTTGCTAATTCCAAAGTCATTTTGGTGGGGACTAGCTCTGGGAGAGATAATTGCTTCCAAACACTTAGAGGCATGAGATTAATACTGACACCTAGATCGGCTAGGGCCATGCAATTCTCTACTCCCGGGAAATTGCAAGGGATAAGAAAACGACCCGGATCACCAAGCTTGGTTGGCAATTTCCTTAAGAGCACTACAGAGCAATTCTCATTAAGTTGGGTGTTGGCAATATCGAGGAGCTTTTCCTTGTCGCTCAGAAGATCTTTAAACATTTTGGCGTATTTGGGCATGTGAGCGAGAGCCTCAGCGAAGGAGATATTGAAATTCAGTTGTTTGAACATTTTAAGGAAATTCGAAACCTGAATATCATCCTTGCTCTTTTGCTTCTCTTTTCTCAACCTTGAAGGATAAGGTATATTGGAAGAAGAGGAAGGCTTTAAAGGAATAGGATCACTCACAACCACGGGTGGAGGAGGGGTAGAGGGAAGAGGTGGAGAAATTGGGGAAGGGGAAGGATGAGGAATAGGAGCAGGTGGCTCGTTCTCCTTAGTCACAATCACCGGTGGAGGTAGAGGAAGCTCGGGTTCCTTGGTACCTTTGCCACTTCGAGTGGTGATTGCTTTCATCTCCCCTCTAGGATTTGCAACGGTGTTACTCGGAAGAGTACCCGAAGAAGAGGGTTGACTACTTTGGAAGAAACTAGCCATCATGTTCCTTAAGTCATTCGTCTGGCTATCCAACGTGTTTCTCATGTCAGCTCTCAAATCATTTCCTTGCTTGACCAAGTCTGCCTTCAAATTGCGCACTTCCTCTTGGAGATTTCCCACAATCACATCATTGGTCCTCATGTAGGTAGCAACCTCTTGGTGTAATGCAGTGGTGGCTTGGTTGGGAGGAGCATTGTATGCAGGTGGTTGGTAAGCAGGTTGTTGGTAGACTTGATTGTTACGTTGAGGTGGTTGTTGTTGCTTGTGAGGTGGGATGTATGGTTGTCGAGGTTGTTGTTGTTGTTGAGGAGGGCGGTTAAGGTTTTGTTGTTGGTTTGGGTTGGTTGGAGGAAAACCAGGTGGTGAAAGGTAGTTGTTGGATCGATAGCTAAGCAAGTTACGGTCACCTTGAGGTCTAGCTTGATAAGCGGGTTGTTGGTAAGTGCCATATGCCGCATTCACATTCTCAGCAGGGTAATCTTGGGTGGCGGTACAAGTTGTGTAAGAGTGTGGACCACCGCATATCTCACAAGGTTGGCTGACAGCGTTCACTTGAGCGTTTTTGGCGTTGTTGCTGTTGTTGTTGCTGACGGTGTGGGTGACAAGCGATTCAAGAAGCGTAGTGATTTTGTCTAATCGCTTGTCGCTGTCATTAGTGCTAGCACTAGCAACATTGGTCCGAACACTCTTGGTTTGCACACGAGACTTGTTCTTAATGATATCCCAAGCAGCATTGGAAGTCTTAGCCAATAAATTACCCCCTGAGGCACTATTCAGTGAATCTTGGTCACTCATGCTTAAACCATTGTAAAAAGTATTAATTTGATGTACTTTGGTAAAACCATGTTGTGGACATTTTCTTAAAAGATCTTTAAAACGATCCCAAGATTCACTGAACGACTCATCGTACTTTTGTTCAAAGTTTATAATCTCATTCCGCAAAGCGGTAGTACGAGAGGGTGGAAAAAAGTAATTGATAAACTTTGTTTCCAAATCCGTCCACGAGAGAATACTCTGTGGCGGTTCTTTAGCAAGCCAATGCCGGGCTTGTCCCTCTAAAGAAAAGGGAAAAAGTTGTAACCTTATTACTTCTTGTGGAACTCCATTGAACTTGACCGTGTTGGTGAGTTGTAGAAATCTCTTGATGTGGTCATGTGGATCATCAATGGTGCGTCCCAAGAATGGTTGAGCGGAGACCATCTGGATAAAGCCTGACTTGAGCTCGAAATTGTTGGCGGCAATTGGAGGAATGACAATTGGATCCGTGTTGCCATCAACGTGAGCTTGCAGCAATTCAATCATCGGGCGATTATCCGGAAGGGGCTCATTGTTGTTGTTATTCATGTTGTTGAAAGGCGGGTTGTTGTTGTTATTATTGTTGTTCGGAGGTGGTATGTTATTATTGTTTTGTACACCAGCCATGTCTAAGTTATCGAGAGGCTCGGGCTCTTGATAAGACGTGGATCGAGTGCGCATACACCTGCAAAAGAACGAACAAAGAAAAACAAAGCAAAAATATTTTTGGTTTTTATTGTTTTTTAATTTTTAGGATTTTTGAAAATTTTATATTTTTTAGTTGGTTTTGAAATTTTTTGAAAAAGTAACGTTCACGGGGAACGGATCCCAAAATCCAAGTTCTCACAAAAAACTTTTGATCTTAACGAGAAGAGCCGGCAGCGGCGCCATTTGATACAAGGTTTTTGCTATGGGTTCTAATTATTTCTCGGAATCCTCTCGAATTGATCTCAGTTAAAAGTGGAATGATTTGTTCTTGGTGACAAAAAGTGGATTTGGTTTTCTATTCTACTAAACAAGGTGAGTGAATAAAATGGTAATGAAATAAACTTAAACCAAGCAACGAATAAAAAGCAAAACTTGAATTAAAGCTGGAAAAATACTCTTACTGAAAAATAGTCTATGCGGAATGTAACACCATTCGGAAAGTTCCCCTATGCGGAATGTTGCTCTATTCGGAATGTAAGATGCTATGCGGAAAGATTGGCCCTATTCGGAAAATATGGCTATTCGGAAAACATTGCCTATGCGGAATGAAAACTCCTATGCGGAAAGTAAGGCTTATGCGGAAAATAACTTCTATTCGGAAAAACTTGCCCTATGCGGAATATAAGGCCTAATCGGAATAACTGTTTATTCCGAATAAAGAAGATAAAATAAAGTCTATGCGGAAAAACAAGCTTATTCGGAAAAACAGGGCTATTCGGAATATCTGAAATATTCCGAGTAAAATAAATGGAAACACCCCTATTCGGAATATCCAAAATTCCGAATAAGGGAAACACAAAATTGCTATTCGGAAAGTTCTGGGCAGAAGAACAGTAGCAGTAACAAAGAAACGGGGAACCGGATTTAACTCTAAATCGACTCCAATACTCAAAAAGGTTTTACCAAATCAAACATAAATCATCTAAATACCATAAGTAACAAATCCCACCAATAAAAACACTAAATCAACAACTTTTTGAAATCAAACTTGAATCAAATAAGAAACTTAGAATCTTGCAATAAAAATGGAGATGAACAAGATGAATGAAAAGATTGAAATGGATTAATTAATGGAAAAGTAACAAGAGTATTGAATCAAACTTACAAGATTGAAAGAAAGAAGAAAAATCACCAAACTCCCTAATGGAGTTGGTTAAGGAACGAACCTAAGATACTGGAAAAAGAAAAATGAACTAACTCCCTAAAATGTGAAGGGAGAGATCTATTTATAGTCCTAGTGGTTGGTTGGTGAGTGGGCTTTCTCCCTTTCTTCTTGTCTTCTCGTCTTTTCAGAAAAGTTGACGTTTTCGATTCTGATTCGGGATTTGTTGTCGATTAAATCCAACTCGTCTTTTAATTTCTTCGTTAAATAGACTTGAGTTTCTTCGACTTATGTAAATCTTCCGTCTTTGGTCCTTTTCTTCGATAAATCTTCAAATAGGCCCAGTGACTTCAAATCTTTTGCATCTCTTGGACAATAGACTTCGTCTTCAGTGTCTTTTTCCTTGATAAAACCCGTGCAATCCCATGTTTTCTTTAATATTTATCCGGTTAGCTCTGAAAACACAATAAACACAAAAACCACGCATAATTCCAAACAAATGATATTAAATACGTGTTTTGGTCTTGTTTTAGCCAGAATTAAGTGGTAAAAGGATGGGTGTTTACACACCTATCAGAGTGTAACGTTATAATATAAGGTTTTAGCCAAGTATAAAAGAGATATCGTCCTAAGTCTTTTCGAATAGATTATTGGAAGAAAGTGCGACTCAGTCGTTCTTGGTGGAATAATAAATGGGGAAAAGTTATCTATTTTAAACTAAAAATAAAAATGTCGTTGAAAGCTTGGAAATTTAATCTAAGATAAAACAAGTTAAAACAATGCTAAGTAAAAAGGCGGGAAAAATTAAAGTTTGGAAAATAGAAACAATTCAGAAAATTACTAATTAAACTAAGTCTGAAAATTGGAATTTCAGAAAAATGGATTTTCGGAATAAAGACACTTTTCAGAAAAATGGTTTCTTCGGAATAACAAGCTTTTCAGAAAAATAGGATTTTCGGAATAAGAATGTTTTCAGAAAAAATAGGATCTTCGGAAAAAATACTTTTCAGAGAAATTGTGGTTTTTGGAATAACTGACTTTTCAGAAAAAGTGGTTTTTTCGGAATAACAATATTTTCGGAAAAATGGTATTTTCAGAAAAAAAGCTTTTTCAGAAAAAATGGATTTCTTCGGAATAAAGAGATTTTCAGAAAAAAGAGCTTTTTCGGAATAATAAACTTTTCAGAAAAATTGGTTTTTTCGGAATAGTGAACTTTTCATAGAAATGATGAATTCATAGAAATGATGAATTCAGAGAAAAGGGAATTTCGGAATAATTGCAATTTCAGAAAAAGGATGAATTCAGACTTTAAAACCCTTTTCCGAAAAGATAACAACACAGACACAGTTAATCAGTAACAACAAAATTTAAGGAATAAGCTACGAATAAGCATGAACCAAACAAGCAATTAACCAAAACTTTAACCAAATAAATTTTAAGAAGAACTAAATAAGCCACAAATTAAGAACTATAAAAACACTAAATAATCAAAACATTAAAAATCAACTAATAAGCAACTCTATTAATCTATCAAAACAACTTAATCAAAAATAAGCCAAACACTAGAAGATCAAATACCACAATAAGCTCAAAACATCCACCACATCAAAACTAAAAGATCAATCACATGAATAAAACAATCACTTAATCAAAGAGATGAGATTAACTACATGATTAACAAGATTAAGAAAAAGATTAAGAAAGGTAGAATGAGAATTAAGAAAATAAGCTTGTTTGATTAAAGTTGAATATCAAAAGATTACAAGATTAATATAAAGATTAATAATTTTGAAAGGAAAACTAGAGAGAAAAATTAAAAGCACTTAAAAATTAAACTACAACTACTAAAAAACTAAACACCTCACACCCTCCTAATGACATATTAGGAGGGTATTTATAGGAGGTGGGGAGATTACATGCTTAAGCTATCTTATTTCTTTCTTCTCGTCTCGACTCGACTTAATTTCTTTGTCTTTCTCGACGTCGTCTCGGGATTTGTCGATATAAGTTGAACTTGTCTTATAATTTTCTTCTATAATTAGACTTGAGTTCTTCGACTTCATTAAACTTCCGTCTTTAGACTTTTTCTTCGATAAATCTTTAGAATTGGCCTTGGACTTCCGTTCTTTTTGCATTCTCGATCTTTCGACTTCGTCTTTAGTCTTTTTCTTCGATAAAAGCCCGTGATAGCCCATGTTTTCTTCCTTTTGCATCTTTTGGTCCTAAAACACAATAAAAACACAAACCACGCATAATTCCGACTTTTACGACATAAAATACACGTTTTGGTATTGTTATTATTGGAAATAAGTGGTAAAAGGATAAGTGTTTTCACACTTATTAAATCCCCTACACTTGACCATTGCAATGTCCTCATGCAATGCACTAATTTCAAAGCACGGTTTACATTTTTCATCATAGATAACCCACCTTGGCCTTTATTAAATACTAAACACTAAGAAAACTAAAAGAACAAAATAAGTAAGAAATCAAAGACTTACATTGGGGTTTTAGGTTGTCATGAATGTTCATCATTCTCAAGTTTCACGTTCCCCATACCAAGCTTAAAAACGAGATCATTGTTATTATAAGTTAGCAAACTAACACGAACTCATGTGGCCCAATTATTCACTTAGACTCCCTTATTCCTAGGTGTATCTCTTATATTTTAATAATGTCTTAAATGATCACGAGGATGCATTGTTTGACTTATTTCGATAGTTATTTAGGCTGAGAATAAAGTGGAACGATTTAATCAATAGTTAGCTAAAGGACAAAATCTTTTAAAACTGCTTCTCGGGACCTTTCGAAGTTCATATCTTGGCATAACTCGTTTCATGATTTGAGACCTTTCTCGGACCGATATTTGGCAGCGACTTCATACTTCAAATCTTAGAGAGACGTTCTTGAAATTATGGTCTTCTCTTCATAATAGGAATTTCTTCACTTGAAGTTTTGAGAGATTCTTCATATTTGGACCACGACTTCTTCATTTTTCTCCAATCATTACTTTGGACTTTGATATAAAACGATCCGCCTCCTTTTAGGACTTGGATCTGTTTATCCTCATACCTTGCTAGGGTCTTTTCGGATAGACTTCTCCATGATCTTTAGGGGAGTATTTGCTTTTCGTCGTGTGTCTCGATCCTTCATATTGATTTTTGATAAATGATTCTTCACATCACTTTTGGATCTTTAGCAACAAAATGTAGCCCTCATGCCTTGTTAGGGCCTTTTCGGACTCGCCAATCTTCGCATCCCGCTTCAATAAGTTATGCCTTGGCTATGAACTCTAATTAATACCGAGCAACTTTTAAACGATCTTGTGCTAGAAGCTAAGTAACTTTTTAAACCGTACAACCTTATTTATTGCAGATAAATTTATTAGCAAGCGATGGGAGAATAGTCTTATAATCAACTTACATAAATTCATGAAAGAATACCTAACTTATAATTGACTCTATCATCTCTCGTTCTTCACAGTTTAAAATCTCAAGGAATGAGACTCGTGGATGCTTAGCCAATTAAATAAAAGTTTTGGGTTTTCGAGTCATCTATAGGATCTTGCAAATTCTTAGACTTTTTCAAGTTTAGAAATCGCATTTTGAAGTTCCCTTGATAAACGACTCTCTAGGATCAATTATAGGAACTTGGGAAAAGTTCTTGTTCTTAACCCGTGAGAGTTAAGACTTTCGCGTTTTAAAGTTCCTTATATAAAAGCCTAGCAAAACTTGACTTAAACACGTTAAGGATACTAGCTAGAGTAAACTTAGATAAGTAAACTCGGGTTGAGTCAAAATATTCACGACTTTGAAAAATTTTAAAACCACTTTATTAAACGTTATTTTAGCAAGGAAATAAAATAACCATAACAAAGGAAAATACAACTATACAACTGGGCCAAAATAGATTAAAAATTTTGAAAAATGTCGAAAAATCAAATTTTCCAGTTAAAATGAGGACAGATTCATGGAAAAGACCACTTACTTCGATAGAAGTCCCCCTACACTTGATATAAACATTGTCCTCAATGTTTAAGCATGTGGGAGTAAACTCCCCTACACTTATGACATTGTGCACTTTGTTTAAATCTTGCTAAGGAAAGGACAACTATAGTGATTTCAGTGTGAACATATAAGATATGAAATATTGAATCACGACAGTTTAGGATAGAACCCGGAAGAAGGGAACACGGGATCACGGTTCGTCAAAATTCATCGAGAATGGATCTTTGAAGTTTTAATCCCTGCACAGAAGAAGAAACAAGACAACAAACACATACGGGGTTCCCCCTACACTTATTATGAAAACGGTAAAGCATAGATTAATGGGTTGCCTCCCGAGAAGCGCTTGTTTTTGTTAACCGAGTCACGAGCCTGACTCGTCCCCGAATTAAATGGTCCATGGGGAAGCCTCGAATGTAATACCGGGATCAAAGACCTTGTCCTCGTTCCCGGAGGACATTAATAAATGAGAGGCCGGAGGATAAGTCTTAAAGGGTAGAAAAGTCCTCTCAACATACGAAAAGTATGTGAGGTCATGATCCATGGGAGGTGGGGTGGGTAAAGTAATCAAATTGTCATCCTCCAAAGGCAATTGATGCTCAGACAGCGGCAAAGCCGTAAGGTTATCAATCATAAAATAATCAATGTCACCTCTCGGGTCAAAGCACTCATCCTCCGTAATGGTGTCTAAAGGAGTGGATGAAAGGTGCTCGGGAGGGGGACTTAGGATAATATCTTCATGCAACAAATTATCAAAAAGAATATCCCCCTGATAGGTGTGAAAACACCCATCCTTTTACCACTTATTTCTTACTAAAACAAGACCAAAACGCGTATTTAATATCATTCGTTTGGAATTATGCGTGGTTTGTGTGTTTGTTGTGTTTTCAGAGCCAACCGGATAAATATTGAAGAAAACATAGGATTGCACGGGCTTTATCGAAGAAAAAGACCCAAGACGAAGTCTATTGTCCAAGAGATGCAAATGATTTGAAGTCAATGGGCCTACTTGAAGATTTATCGAAGAAAAGGACCAAAGATGGAAGATTTACATATGTCGAAGGAACTCAAGTCTATTAAACAAAGAAATTAAAAGACGAGTTGAATTTAATCGTCGACAAATCCCGAATCGAAATTGAAAACGTCAACTTTTCTGAAAAGACGAGAAGACAAGAAGAAAGGAAGAAAGCCCACTCACCAACCAACCACTAGGCCTATATAAAGAAACTCCCTCACACTTTTTGAGCTAGTTTTTCATTTCCAGTCTTTTCTTTTCTTTCGTAGGAAGCCAACACCATTAAGGTGTTGGTGATTTTTCTTTTCTTGTTGAATCTTTAATCTTGTAAGTTTTTAATCTTTCCTTTTGTTTACTCTACTTTAATCAATCCATACAATCTTTCCATTAATCTTGTTCATGTTCATCTTTTTGATTTTAAGTTTAAAGTTCTTATTTGGTTGATTTTAATCCATAAAAGTAAGTGGGTTTTGTGTTTTTAGTGTTTTGGTTTGATGATTATGATTAGTAAATGATTAGTGTTTAAATTGGTTTAAGTTTTGGTTAAAACTTGGTTGATTTTTGGTAAAATTGTATTGCCCTGTTTTTCTGTTTAACTGTTCTTCATTCCCGGATTCCGGATCAACCGGACTTTCCGAATCAGCATTTTTATTCCGTATTAATATTGTTCATCCGGAATATTTTATATTCCGGATCAGTGTCTTCCATTCGGAATATTTTTTATTCCGTATCAAGATTGTTATTCCGGATCAAGTTTCCTTTTTGTTCATTCCGAATCAAGTTCACTCATCCGGAATAATTATTCCGGATCAACCTTCTCCATCCGGAATATTTTATATTCCGGATCAAAGCCTTTCATCCGGAATAATCAGTTATTCCGGATCAACTCCTTTATTCCGAATCAACACCATTATTCCGGATCAACTCCTTTTGTTCCGCATCACTATTTATTCCGGATCAACCTCATTTATTCCGCATCAACCACTACATTCCGGATGAAGGTTTTTCAGTTTTTATTCCACATGAAGGACATATATTCCGCATCAAGCTCTTATTCCGGATCAAGCATACATTCCGAATGAAGCTTTTGTGTAGTATTCCGAATCAAGCAAATTTTCAGTAAGGTTATTCTACTGTTTTTGATTTATTGTTTAAGTGTTTAATTTTAATATTCAAGCTTTATGTTATTAACTGGTTTTAATTAATTGCTTGTTTTTAGTTTATCTTTATTTACTTCACGCATTTACCTTTTTAGTAGATTAGAAAACCAATCCCCTTTTTGTAACCAAGAACAACTATTCCACTTTGAATCGTGATCAATTTGAGAAGATTCCGAGAATTAAATCTGAACCCAAGCCAAACACTAGTATCAAATGGCGCCGCTACCGGCTCTTCTCGTAACGATTAACAGTTTTTTGTGAGAACTTGGATTTTGGGATCCGTTCACCGTGAACGTTACTTTTTCATAAAACTTTTCAAAAAACCCAAAAAAATATAAAATTTTCAAAAATCCTAAAAATTAAAAAACCTAAAAACCAAAAATATTTCTTGTTTGCTTTGTTAGTTCTTTTGCAGGTGTATGCGCACTCGTTCAACGTCTTATCAAGATCCCGAGACTCTCGATAACTTAGACATGGCCGGTGTACACAACAACAATAACAATCCACCTCAAAACAACATGAATAACAACAACAATGAGCCTCTACTTGACTATCGCCGATGATTGAACTTTTGCAAGCACATGTAGATGGCAACAACGATCCAATTGTCATACCCGCGATTGCAGCCAACCACTTTGAGCACAAATCCGGCTTCATTCAGATGGTTTTTGCTCAACCATTCTTGGGACGTACCATTGATGATCCTCATGACCACATCAAAAGGTTCCTGCAACTCACGAATACGGTCGATTTTAATGGTGTTCCACAAGAGGTAATCCGTTTATAACTTTTTCCTTTCTCCTTAGAGGGATAAGCCCGGCATTGGCTTGCAAAGGAACCGCCACAAAGTATTCTGACGTGGACGGATTTAGAGACCAAGTTCATAAACTACTTTTTCCCACCCTCTCGTACTACCGCTTTGCGGAATGAAATCATTAATTTTGAACGAAAGTACGATGAGTCTTTTAGTGAATCTTGGGACCGTTTTAAAGACCTTTTAAGAAAGTGCCCACAACATGGTTTTACCAAAGTGCACCAAATTAATACGTTTTACAATGGTTTAAGCATGAATGACCAAGATTCACTAAACAGTGCCTCGGGGGGTAATATTTTGGTTAAGAGCTCTAATGCCGCTTGGGATATTATTGAGAATAAGTCTAGAATGCAAACCAAGAGTGTTCGGACCAATGCCGCTAGTGCTAGTACTAGTGACAACGACAAGAGACTTGACAAAGTTACGTCGCTTCTTGAACCGCTTGCTACCCAAACCGCTAGCAACACCAACATCATCAATGCTAAAAACGCTCAAGTCAATGCTGTAAGCCAACCATGTGAAATATGCGGGGGTCCTCACTCTTACACTACTTGTACCTCCACCCAAGAATATCCTTCTGAGAATGTTAACGCATCATACGGTACCTATCCTCCGGCCGCTTATCAAGCTCGTCCTCAAGGAGACCGCAACTTGCTCAGCTATCGCTCAAACAACTTTCTTTCCCAGCCCGATTTTCCTCCTAACAACCCAAACCAACAACAAAACCTCAATCGCCCTCCTCAATAACAACCTCGTGCACCATACCAACCACCTCAAAGACAACCATATCCACCTCAAAGAAACAACCAAGTTTACCAACAACCTGCTTATCAACCACCCACCTACCATGCTCCTCCTCCCAACCAACCCACCGCATTACACCAAGATGTTGAAACCTACATGAGGACCAATGATGTGATCGTGGAAAATCTCCAGCGGGAAGTGCTCAACTTGAAAGAAGATATGGTGAAACAAGGAAACGATCTTAGAGCTGATATGCGAAACACTTTGGCAAGTCAAACGAATGACTTAAGGAACATGATGGCTGGTTTCTTCCAAGGTAATCAATCCTCTTCTTCGGGTACTCTTCCGAGTAACACCGTTGCGAATCCAAGAGGGGAGATGAAAGCAATCACCACTCGCAGTGGCAAAGGTACCAAGGAACCCGAGCTTCCTATACCTCCACCGGTGATTGTGACTAAGGAAAACGAGTCACCTACTCATATTCCTCATCTTGCTACTTCCCCAATTCCTCCACCTCTTACTTCTACCCCTCCTCCACCCAAGGATGTGAGTGATCCTAATCTACCAAAGCCTTCCTCTTCACCCGATATACCTTATCCCTCAAGGTTGAGGAAAGAGAAACTCAAAAGCAAGGACGATATTCAAGTTTCGAACTTTCTCAAAATGTTTATACAATTGAATTTCAACATCTCCTTCACTGAGGCTCTCGCTCACATGCCTAAATACACGAAAATGTTTAAGGATCTTCTTACTGACAAGGAAAAGCTTCATGATATCGCTAATGCCCAACTTAATGAGAATTGCTCCGCGGTTCTCTTAAGGAAATTGCCAACCAAACTTGGTGATCCGGGTCGCTTCTTAATCCCTTGCAACTTCCCGGGAGTAGAGAATTACATGGCCCTAGCCGATCTAGGTGCTAGTATTAACTTAATTCCATTAAGTGTTTGGAAGCAATTATCTCTCCCTGAGCTTGTCCCCACCAAAATGACTTTGGAATTAGCTAACCGTACGGTTGCTTATCCAGTGGGGATAGCCGAAGACGTTTTTGTAGGAGTCGACAAATTCACTTTTCCTACCGATTTCGTCGTGGTCGACTACGATATGGACCCTCGTGTGCCATTAATCGTTGGACGTCCATTCTTGAGGACCGGTCGCACTCTCATCGATGTTGAAGCGGGTGAGCTTATCATGAGAGTGGGTGACAATAAAATAGTCTTCAACATGGGAAAGCTTTCTAAACAGCCTTATTCTTACGAGAGTGTTAATTATATCGACGTTCTTGATGAGGCTTGTGAAGAACACTTCAAATATGCTTGTAAAAGTATTCCTACCTCTCCTCCCAATGTTGAGACCGTTTCCTCTATTGACTCATCACTAGCTCTATTTGGAGAAAGTGATTTCCTTTGGAAAGATTTTGAAGCAACCATGGGAGATGTGAACTTAGAATATGACGATTCTCCCACCGATTGGGATGAAGACATTCGTCTCATTGAGAAATTTCTCAAAGAAGACCATATTTCTCCACCATCTCCCAAGGCTATTGCTATCGATGAACCGACTTTGAATACGCCTCCCATCGAAAATCCTCCAGATTTAGAGCTTAAGGAGTTGCCGTCCCATCTCGAGTACGTGTTCCTTGAAGAAAAGAAGAAGTCGCCCGTCATCATTGCTAAGGACTTGAAAGAAGAAGAGAAATATCGCCTCATCGCCGTGCTTAAAGATCATAAGAAGGCAATTGCTTGGAAAATTTCCGATATCCGCGGAATTGATCCAAACTTTTGTACTCACAAGATTCTCATGGAAGATGACTTTAAACCCGCAATCCAGAGCCAAAGAAGGGTTAATCCTCGCATTCATGACGTCATCAAACAAGAGGTTATCAAACTTCTTGATGCCGGCTTAATTTACCCTATTTCGGATTTTCCATGGGTAAGTCCCGTCCATTGTGTGCCCAAGAAGGGCAGAATAACCGTTGTTCCCAATGAACACAACGAGTTGATTCTTACTCGTCTCGTTACTAGGTGGAGAGTTTGTATCGACTATCGCAAACTCAATGATGCCACGAGAAAAGATCACTTTCCTCTTCCTTTCATGGATCAAATGCTCGAGCGTCTAGCGGGTAATGACTATTACTGCTTCTTAGACGGTTTCTCCGGGTATTTTCAAATTCCCATCGATCCCAAAGACCAAGAGAAGACCACATTCACTTGTCCCTACGGAACATTTGCTTACAAACGCATGCCTTTCGGTTTATGCAATGCTCCTGGGACGTTCCAAAGGTGTATGATGGCTATCTTCCATGACATGGTTGAAGAAACTATGGAAGTCTTCATGGATGATTTCTCGGTTTATGGCGATTATTTCTCTGCTTGCCTTGCCAATTTAGAACGTATGCTTAAGCGGTGTGAAGACACTCGCCTTGTTCTTAATAGGGAAAAATAACATTTCATGGTAAAAGAGGGCATCGTGCTAGGACACAAGATCTCCAAAGCCGGTCTTGAAGTGGACCGTGCTAAAGTCGATGTTATTGCTAAACTGCCTCCACCTTCAACCGTGAAGGGTGTGAGAAGTTTCCTTGGTCATGCGGGCTTCTACCGTCGATTCATCAAAGATTTTTCTAAAATCGCTAGCCCGATGACCCACCTCTTGGAAAAAGGTACTCCTTTTATCTTTTCCAACGAGTGTATTGAAGCCTTCAACCTTCTTAAGGATAAGCTAACTAAGGCACCGGTCTTGGTTACCCCTAATTGGGAGCTGCCTTTCGAGTTGATGTGCGATGCTAGCGACTTTGCTATTGGAGCGGTTTTGGGCCAAAGAGTGAACAAACACTTCCAACCGATCCATTACGCTAGCAAGACAATGACAGGGGCTCAATTGCATTACACGACGACCGAAAAAGAGCTTTTAGCTGTTGTCTATGCTTTTGAAAAATTCCGCCCCTATCTTGTCCTTTCTACCACCATCGTGTATACCGATCATTCCGCGTTGAAGTACTTGTTAACTAAACAAGATTCCAAACCAAGACTTCTTCGCTGGGTTTTGCTACTTCAAGAATTTAAAATCAAAACTCGTGATAAGAAAGGAGCTGAAAACCTAGTCGCGGATCATCTTAGTAGACTTGAGGATCCTTATCAAGGGGATCATCCGAACAAAGAGATCAATGACTCTTTTCCCCTGGAGACCTTAATGTCTATCAATTCGAATCAAGATGAGACCCCGTGGTTTGCAGACATTGCAAACTACTTGGCGGGTGGAATTCTCATTGACGGGTTAACATCCCAGCAAAAGAAAAAGTTCTTCAAAGACATTAAGACTTACTTTTGGGATGACCCGTATCTATTCAAACAATGTGCTGATTTGATTATTCGCCGATGTGTTGATGGACCGACAGCTTTAGACATTCTCGAAGCTTGCCACAAAGGACCCACCGGTGGTCACTTTGGTCCCAACTACACCGCCAAAAAAGTGTTTGACTCGGGATTTTATTGGCCCACCATTTATCGTGATGCTCACGAGATGGTTAAACATTGTGATGCTTGCCAAAAACAAGGCAAGATCACACATAAAGATGAGATGCCTCAAAATTTCATACAAGAATGTGAAATCTTTGATGTATGGGGTATCGACTTTATGGGGCCATTCCCTTCCTCTAAAGGAAACAAATACATCCTTGTAGCCATTGACTACGTTTCAAAATGGGTTGAAGCCAAAGCTTTACCCACTAATGACGCAAGGGTGGTTTGTAACTTTTTGAAGTCGCTATTCGCTAGATTCGGTGTGCCTCGTGCCATTATTAGTGATCGCGGGACTCATTTTTGCAATGACCAATTCGCAAGAGTCATGGCTAAGTATGGTGTAAATCATCGTCTTTCCACCGCATACCACCCACAAACTAATGGCCAGGCTAAAATCTCTAACCGAGGATTAAACCGAATTCATGAACGAACCGTGGGAGAGCATCGTGCCTCATGGGCCGATAAATTTGATGATGCTCTATGGGCTTTTCGTACCGCATACAAGACTCTGATTGGTTGTACACCATATCGTCTCGTGTACGGGAAAGTATGCCACCTCCCCATTGAGTTGGAGCACAAGGCTTACTGGGCCTTGAAGTGGGCCAATTTCGACATCAACAAAGCCGGTGACCTACGCAAGATCCAACTCAATGAGCTGAATGAACTCCGGAATGAGGCTTATGAAGATTCTTTGATCTATAAGGAAAAGACTAAGCTCATTCACGACTCTAAGATTAAAAACCGAGAGTTCCAAGTTGGAGACAAAGTTTTACTCTTTAACTCTCGGTTGAAAATCTTTTCGGGCAAGCTGAAATCTCGTTGGTCCGGCCTATTCACCATTGCCCAAATTTTTCCATATGGTACTCTCGAGCTCGCTCAACCTAATGGACCTAATTTCAAGGTGAATGGCCAACGAGTGAAGTTGTACTTTGGTGATGACATCTCTCATGAGATGATTCCATCCCTCACCACGTTTCCCATGAACTAATTTTGGGTCGAGTCAGGCTCGTGACTCGGTTATAAAAAACAAGCGCTCCTCGGGAGGCAACCCGAGTATCTATCCTTTTCCGTTTCAACCTCCTAAGTGTAGGGGGACCTCTATAGGTTGTTTGTATTTGTTTGGTGATGTGATTACAGGGATGAATGCACTTTTGGAATCTTTGAAGAACCGTGCTCCCGTGTTATCCGAAATCCGGTTCTATCTCTCAACTATCGTGATTCAATTTTCTTCATACTCACATTTGAAATTGATCACTTTAGTCGTCTCTTCCTTAGCTTGATTTAACCAACGTGCACAATGTCATAAGTGTAGGGGAGACTTTTCCCACATGCTTAAACATTGAGGACAATGTTTATCTTAAGTGTAGGGGGGACTTCTATCGAAGTTTTAAGTGGACTTTTCCATTAAAATGCCTTCATTTAACCAGAAAATCATCTTTTTCAGCATTTTTCAAAATTTTAATTAACTTTGGCCATTTAGTCGTAATTTTTAAATTTTTATCGTTGCTTTCATATGTATATATCCCACAATAAAGTCAAAATATTAATAAAGTGGTGTAGCTAGTTTTGAAATCTTTGACATGTTAGGCCCGTTGCGATTATTTTGACTCAACCCGAATAGACTTATCCAAGTTTATTCTAGCTAGTATCCTTAACCATATAGACCTTAATTGGTTTATTAGGCTAAGCATCCACGAGTCTCATTACTTGAGATTTTAAATTGTGGAGAACGAGAAATGATAAAGTCAATTATAAGTCGGTATTCTTGCACAAGCACACTTGGTGTGATTATTTGCCTATTCTCCCATCACTTGCTAATAATTTATCTGCAATAAGTAAGGTCGTACGATTTGAAAAGTTACTTAGCTTCTAGCCCAAGATCGTTTAAAAGTTGCTCGGTAATGATAAGAGTTCATAGCCAAGGCATAACTTATGAAGCGGGGCGCGAAGATTGGCGAGTCCGATAAGTCCCTAACAAGGCATGAGGATTCAATCTTATTGCTAATGATCCAAGGCGATGTGAAAAGCATTATTCCCAAAATCAATATGAAGGATCAAGACTCACGACGAAAAGCAATCAACTCCCATAAAGATCATGGAGAAGTCTATCCGAAAAGACCCTAACAAGGTATGAGGATAAATAGATCCAAGTCTGAAAAGGAGGCGGATCGTTGTATCTCAAAATCCCAATTAACGATTGAAGAAATAATGATGAAGTCGTGGTCAACAAAGTTGGAGTATCCCTCAAAAGTCTCCAAGTGAAGAAACTCTATTAACGAAGAGAAGACCATTATCTCAAGAACGTCTCTCGAAGATATGAAGTATGAAGTACATGCCAAATATCGGCCCGAGAAAGGTCTCAAATCGTGAAGCCAGTTATGCCAAGATATGAACTTTTTGATATCCCGAGAAGCAGTTTTAAGAGATTTTGTCCTTTAGCTAACTATTAATCAAATCGTCCTACTTTGCTTTCAGCCTAAATAAACTATCGCAATAAGTCCAAAAATGCATCTTCATGATCATTCTAAGACAAAAATAAAATATAAGAGATACACCTAGGAATAAGGGATTTTAAGCATATAATTAAGCCATGTGTGTAAGTGTTTGATTTGCTAACTTATAATAACAATGATCTCGTTTTTAAGCTTAGTTTGGGGAACGTGAAACTTGAGGGTGATAAATCTTCGCAGCACCAAAGCCCTAATGTAAGTCCTTGATCTCTTTGCAAGTTATTTCCATATAGCTATTTTCAAGTGAAAATAGCTTTCTATCCTTTTGTTTCCTTTAAAGTTTTAATTTCTCTTAGTACTTTAATTTTTGTTCAGTAGTATGTTAATAAGGCCAAGGTTGATTGATTATGAGAAAAGTGTAAACTTGCTTTATCACTAAGCATTGCATGAGGGCATGGCAATGGTTAAGTGTAGGGGATTTGATAGGTGTGAAAACACCCATCCTTTTACCACTTATTTCTTACTAAAACAAGACCAAAACGCGTATTTAATATCATTTGTTTGGAATTATGCGTGGTTTGTGTGTTTGTTGTGTTTTCAAAGCCAACCGGATAAATATTAAGGAAAACATGGGATTGCACGGGCTTTATCGAAGAAAAAGACTCAAGACGAAGTCTATTGTCTAAGAGATGCAAATGATTTGAAGTCAATGGGCCTACTTGACGATTTATCGAAGAAAAGGACCAAAGATGGAAGATTTACATATGTCGAAGGAACTCAAGTCTATTAAACGAAGAAATTAAAAGACGAGTTGAATTTAATCGTCGACAAATCCCGAATCGAAATCGAAAACGTCAAATTTTCTGAAAAGACGAGAAGACAAGAAGAAAGGAAGAAAGCCCACTCACCAACCAACCACTAGGCCTATATAAATAAACTCCCTCACACTTTTTGAGCTAGTTTTTCATTTCCAGTCTTTTCTTTTCTTTCGTAGGAAGCCAACACCATTAAGGTGTTGGTGATTTTTCTTTTCTTGTTGAATCTTTAATCTTGTAAGTTTTTAATCTTTCCTTTTGTTTACTCTACTTTAATCAATCCATATAATCTTTCGATTAATCTTGTTCATCTTCATCTTTTTGATTTTAAGTTTAAAGTTCTTATTTGGTTGATTTTAATCCATAAAAGTAAGTGGATTTTGTGTTTTTAGTGTATTGGTTTGATGATTATGATTAGTAAATGATTAGTGTTTAAATTGGTTTAAGTTTTGGTTAAAAACTTGGTTGATTTTTGGTAAAATTGTATTGCCCTGTTTTTCTGTTTAACTGTTCTTCATTCCCAGATTCCGGATCAACCGGACTTTCCGAATGAGCATTTTTATTCTGTATTAATATTGTTCATCCGGAATATTTTATATTCCGGATCAGTGTCTTCCATTCGGAATATTTTTTATTCCGTATCAAGATTGTTATTCCGGATCAAGTTTCCTTTTTGTTCATTCCGAATCAAGTTCACTCATCCGGAATAATTATTCCAGATCAACCTTCTCCATCCAGAATATTTTATATTCCGGATAATATCCTTTCATCCGGAATAATCAGTTATTCCGGATCAACTCCTTTATTCCGAATCAACACCATTATTCCGGATCAACTCCTTTTGTTCCGCATCACTATTTATTCCGGATCAACCTCATTTATTTCGCATCAACCACTACATTCCGGATGAAGGTTTTTCAGTTTTTATTCCGCATGAAGGACATATATTCCGCATCAAGCTCTTATTCCGGATCAAGCATACATTCCGAATGAAGCTTTTGTGCAGTATTCCGAATCAAGCAAATTTTTAGTAAGGTTATTCTACTGTTTTTGATTTATTGTTTAAGTGTTTAATTTTAATATTCAAGCTTTATGTTATTAACTGCTTTTAATTAATTGCTTGTTTTTAGTTTATCTTTATTTACTTCACGCATTTACCTTTTTAGTAGATTAAAAAACCAATCCCCTTTTTGTAACCAAGAACAACTATTCCACTTTGAACCGTGATCAATTCGAGAAGATTCCGAGAATTAAATCTGAACCCAAGCAAAACACTAGTATCACCCCCTCCGTGTCATCATCATCAATACCCGGAGGTATTGAGAGAATGTCGATTTCCTCCATAGTTGTATCATTATTCTCAACTGAAGTAATAGACGGAGGTAAAGACTCGGAAATAGGAGCAGAATTCAACGCTTCAATCTTAGCAATAAGAAGATGAACTTTCAGTAATTTGTCGCGAAGAATAACGTCTTCCACCTCATCTACAAGATCAAGTTCAGTGGTGAACTTCTCATAAGTCGGAGAGAATAAATCAACATCGCCTTCATCGCCCGGAGGAGAAGGAGAAATTTCAAAAGTGAAATTCTCATAGCATGGAGAAAAATCATCATCATTAAGAGCGACCTCTTCCGTAAGCTCCTCAAAATTCAGCACATCACAAACCTCATCAAAGAATTTATCAAGACCAAAATCACTAATCTCACTCGATGTATCACAATCCTTAGATGCATTTGGGATATCGAGAGAAGGAATTACAATTGCACTAGGACATTGAGCAACAAGATCATTCCAAGAAATAGAATTCTCATCGTCATCATCATCATAATAGTAAGAACGCACAAGAGGAGGAGTAGAAGCACTAAGATTAGATACTTGCTCTTGTTGTCTTTCGTCATGAAAGCTAATTTTGAGTTGTTTTAAGCTTTCTAGAATTTCATCCAAACTAGTGAGTTGTTCCTCAAAAGAAGGTTGATGAACGACGGAGTTTTGTGGGGTTTCAAAATTTTGAAAACCGGAATTATAGCACGGATGTGGCTCATAATTCATCGGCTGACAATAAGAAGTATCATGAGGGCCCCCACAATAGTTGCAACACGGGTATGGAGAAAAACCCGGTGCATTTTGCGGATATGGATCCTCATATATGGGAGAGGTGAAGTATGAATTGGCAAATTACAAAGAGGACAAAATCCAAGTTGTGTATTGTTGATATAATAGCCGCATCGCTCACATGTACACCATTGACATGTTTGATAACCATTCCATGGTCTCCCACACCTTACGCAGTACGAATCCATAAAGAATTAAAAATAAGAGGGGTAGAGAAAAGAATTAAACACAATAGAGGATAAAGAGGAATATTTTTGGTGTAATACTTTAGGAAAAGTATTACTTTTGGATTTTTTAATTTTTTTGGCGCAAATCTTAGGAAAGAGTTTGCTTTTGATGATTTTTTAATTTTTATGGATTTTTGAAAATTTTTGGCAAGAAAAATAAGGTTCAAAAGTGAACGGATCCCAAAATCCAACGCGTCTCTCACAATAAACCGTTAATCTTCACGAAAAGAGCCGGCAGCGGCGCCATTTAATACAAGGTTTTAGCCAAGTATAAAAGAGATATCGTCCTAAGTCTTTTCGAATTGATTATTGGAAGAAAGTGCGACTCAGTCGTTCTTGGTGGAATAACAAATGGGGAAAAGTTATCTATTTTAAACTAAAAATAAAAATGTCGTTGAAAGCTTGGAAATTTAATCTAAAATGAAACAAGTTAAAACAATGCTAAGTAAAAAGACGGGAAAAATTAAAGTTCGGAAAATAGAAACAATTCAGAAAATTACTAATTAAACTAAGTCTGAAAATTGGAATTTCAGAAAAATGGATTTTCGAAATAAAGACACTTTTCAGAAAAATGGTTTCTTCGGAATAACTAGCTTTTCAGAAAAATGGGATTTTCGGAATAACAATGTTTTCAGAAAAAATAGGATCTTCGGAAAAAAAATACTTTTCATAGAAATTGTGGTTTTCGGAATAACTGACTTTTCAGAAAAAGTGGTTTTTTCGGAATAACAATATTTTCGGAAAAATGGTATTTTCGGAAAAAAGGCTTTTTCAGAAAAAATGGATTTCTTCGGAATAAAGAGATTTTCAGAAAAAAGAGCTTTTTCGGAATAATAAACTTTTCAGAAATATTGGTTTTTTCGGAATAGTGAACTTTTCATAGAAATGATGAATTCATAGAAATGATGAATTCAGAGAAAAGGGAATTTCGGAATAATTGCAATTTCAGAAAAAGGATGAATTCAGAGTTTAAAACCCTTTTCCGAAAAGATAACAACACAGACACAATTAATCAGTAACAACAAAATTTAAGGAATAAGCTACGAATAAGCATGAACCAAACAAGCAATTAACCAAAACTTTAACCAAATAAATATTAAGAAGAACTAAATAAGCCACAAATTAAGAACTACAAAAACACTAAATAATCAAAACATTAAAAATCAACTAATAAGCAACTCTATTAATCTATCAAAACAACTTAATCAAAAATAAGCCAAACACTAGAAGATCAAATACCACAATAAGCTCAAAACATCCACCACATCAAAACTAAAAGATCAATCACTTGAATAAAACAATCACTTAATCAAAGAGATGATATTAACTACATGATTAACAAGATTAAGAAAAAGATTAAGAAAGGTAGAATGAGAATTAAGAAAATAAGCTTAATTGATTAAAGTTGAATATCAAAAGATTACCAGACTAATGTAAAGATTAATATTTTTGAAAGGAAAACTAGAGAGAAAAATTAAAAGCACTTAATAATTAAACTACAACTACTAAAAAATTAAACACCTCACACCCTCCTAATGACATATTAGGAGGGTATTTATAGGAGGTGGGGAGATTACATGCTTAAGCTATCTTATTTCTTTCTTCTCGTCTCGACTCGACTTAATTTCTTTGTCTTTCTCGACGTCGTCTCGAGATTTGTCGATATAAGTTGAACTTGTATTATAATGTTCTTCTATAATTAGACTTGAGTTCTTCGACTTCATTAAACTTACGTCTTTAGACTTTTTCTTTGATAAATCTACAGAATTGGCCTTGGACTTTCGTTCTTTTTTCATTCTCGATCTTTCGACTTCGTCTTTAGTCTTTTTCTTCGATAAAAGCCCGTGATAGCCCATGTTTTCTTACTTTTGCATCTTTTGGTCCTAAAACACAATAAAAACACAAACCACACATAATTCCGACTTTTACGACATAAAATACATGTTTTGGTCTTGTTATTATTGGAAATAAGTGGTAAAAGGATAAGTGTTTTCACACTTATTACGTTACCTCAATCATATGCTTTGTAGTGTGAGAAAAAACTTCGATTACCCGTCATGTGTTTAGAACAACCACTATCCTTAATCCACTCGTCGGGCTCTAGATCGATTCCCAAGCATATCTAGGTATCAACACACAAGATCAAACATTTGGTCCCCGATATCTCATGGGTCCAAAATTGTTAGTTCCAAACATCCCTTGCATTTGGTTGGGATGCATGAATGAAGGTGACATTCCCCATGGGGAAAAGTATTGTTGTTGAAAATTATTCCAATTCATATGGCCATTTTGTTTTCCATAGTTTCTCCTAGGTGTCTTTGATCTTGATCTAGTATTATTATTATTCCTCCTAGGTGTTGGGGTTTTACTCCTAGGTCGTGGTTTAGCTTGATCATCTCTTTTTGGCATAAGTTTTCTACTTCTAGGCTTACATTCATTTTGTACTCTTGGAGGAGTAGATGTTTGTCTAGATAACTTTTTAGTTCCCATTAGAGGTTTACTCAAGGGCTTGTAGAATTTATCTAGAGTAGACTTTTCAATTATAGGTACTTTGACCTTGTTAATTAGAATATGTTTTGGTCCTTCTCCTAAAATTGACTTTTCAGAAAGTTCAGGATTTTCACAAAAATCTTTTTCTGGACGCGGTTCCTTAGCTCCATCGACGGTTCCATAGCGATAAGGAACCTCCCCATATATTGGAGCACCGCGTGCAGAGGACTGTTTTTCTAAAAACTTAACATGTTTTGGTTCACTAGTTGATGCTTCATTAATGTTATATCCTAACCCAAGTCTTTCCTTAGAATGAATTTGTTTGTTTAACATATCATCAAGAGTATTAGTACCTCTCATGAACTTTTCAAGTCTAATGGAGGTGCTCTTAAGGTTTTCATTTTCTTGTTTAAGGTTTTCACATTTTAAGCGTCCTAGATCTATTTCTTTATTTTTCTCAAGCTTAGCTAATTTTTCTTTTAGCTCACTAATCCTTTTTTCAAGCTTAGTTCTAGTTGATTTTAGCACTTTGTTCTTTTCAATAAATTTTAGACCAAGCTTGTGCAAGTTATTGTATTGGCCCTCAAATTCACTATCATCTTGAGAAGAATTATTATTTCTATAATACTCGGTTTCGGAAAGTACCTCTTTAGAAGTGTGTGCCATGAGACACTTCTCATCTTTAGGGTTGTCATCAACATCTTCACCACTATCGCTCCATGAACCTCCAACAAACGTCGTGTGGTTCTTGTCGCGTGAATGCTTAGGAAAATCACATATGAAATGATTTGTATCACCACATCTAAAGCATTTCCTATCACCTTTATCGTCTTTGGCAAATCGGTTTTTGGAGAAGGGTTTCTTTTCGTTGTTTGGTTGCCTCACGTATTGACCTCGTCTTTTGAAGAATTTCTTAAAGTCTCTAACCGCCAAGGCATATTCCTCATCATCACTATCCGAGGAGCTTTCATGGTCACTTTGTGCCTTCTTGGCTTTGAGTGCAAGAGACTTTCTTTCACTCTTAGTTTTCACCATTTCCGAGTCCTTCAAAATTATCATCTCATGAACCTTCAAGTTACCAATGAGTTCATCGAGTGATAATTTGGCGAGATCCTTTGATTCTTCAATCGCCATGACTTTAGCTCTCCATTTGGGATGCAACTCCCTAAGAAACTTCTTAATATTTTTCTTGCTAGAAAAACCTTCATCAAGTGCTTTTAGACTAGTAATAATAGTGTTAAATCTATCAAATGCACTATCTATGGTTTCATCTTCTAAGATAACAAATTGTTTATATTGTTGAACAAGAAGATCGATTTTACTTTCTTTGACTTGGCTATTACCTTGGTGGGTTACTAAAAGTGTATTCCAAATGTCTTTAGCGGTTTCACACATAAAAATCCTTTCGTACTCTTTCTTTGGTAAAGCATTATAAATCACCATTTTAGCCTCCTTATTTTTAGCAAGTTTTCTTTTAGTATCATCATTAGCTTTGTCAAAAGTAACTATTTCCTTACTTTTAGAAACTTCATTATATTGAAATGGCAAAAAGTCACCATTGGTAATAACATGCCAAAGATCTAAATCTTTTGATTTCACATAAGTCTCAAACCTATTTTCCCAATAAATAAAACTATCGGTTTCAAAAAGAGGTGGTCTTTGCATGGATTGCCCTTATAGATACTTGTTGGAATCCATAGATCGATTCAAGTTTTAAAATACAATATATTTTAAAAAGTCTTGAGCAACCACGCTCTGATACCAATTGTAGAAACTAGAAGGGGGGGGGGTTGAATAGTTTCTTAAATTTGCTTGTTAAAGTTTGGTTTAAAAAAATCCTTTTTAAAAAACTTAAGCTTGAGTATTTATGTGAAACCTTCTTATACACAATATGAATAAGGTATAGTGCAACTAACTAATAATCAGAAGTATAAAGAATAATGAATGTATAATACAACTAAACTAATAATCACAAGTATAAAGAATAAAGAATGTAAATAGATAAGGGAAGGAAAGATCAAACCAAACACCAAGGATTTATGGTGGTTCGGCAACTAAGCTCATTCCTCGTTCCTACTCTACTCCTCGAGTACTCCTTACTCGGGAGTTCACTAATCAACAAGCTCCTTAAGGTGGAGAAACCGTACACAACGTCGCTTAACCAATTTCCGACTCTAAGCTAAAAGTCGAGCCTTAATCTTAGCTAGGACCAATCTTCACCAATATACTTTGAAGACTAACTATTAACCCTAATACATACACAACTTCCAAAAAGACACAACTACTTGGATCTTCACAACAATGAAACAATAATGAATAAATAAGTTTGGATCTTCAATGGATCATTGAGGTAGACACAACACTTCAACAATGATAGTGTTCTTCTCTTTGCACTTTGAGAGGAAAAGATGCGAGGAGAAAGATTCACTTCTAAACAAGTAGTAATCAAATAAATGATCAAGGATTTGAGTGATTTAAGAAGTATGTAAGAATCCGAAAGTTTATGTGCAAAAGAGGTGGATTGAAAGTCTGAGAATGGTCCACTATTTATAAGACAAATGTCCAACGGCTATATCTTCCCGCGGTTCTTTATTGCAGCCCGTGGTTCCTTATTGATAAGGAACCGCCGTAGGCGTTAAGTAACCGCCGACGTAGAGTCCGCTCCCTTTTGTATTTTAGTGGGTTGGTTCGAATCTGGGGATTAAAATATCCTGAAAGGATATTCCAAACCAAGATAGAATGTGCCATTTTCAAATTTCAAACTTTCAAATAATTAATTTAATAAAACATTTTCTTAAAAAGAAAGTTTAATAATAAAACTTTGTCACACTTAATAAAAAGTGAGTTTTAAGAAAAGATTAAATCCTTGATCACTTAATTAGTATATTACTTGTTTGTTCATACCTTAAGTGATAATGGTTGAAATGAAAAATACTTGAACTCAAGAATTCCTTTTTCATTGTTTTCGTAAATGCTTGTTTTTACATATTGTCGTAATCAAAACAAAGCGAGACTAAAAAATGCAGGTAACGTTTTTAGGCATCATTGCATTAACATAATCTATCCAAGAAAAATTCTGATGGCACCGCCATTTACACCAATTAAAAGAAAAAAGAACTATATTGTCAAAAATCTCCGTACGTCTTGGCGCTACTTCATAAAAAATGAGACGATTCCGAAGCCTCCAAACGAACCACCATGTAACATAGAACACTCCTTCCAAAAGAGATTTAAGTTTAGAAGACATACAGATTGAGGAGAACCAACTCTACCAATTTTGAAAAGTTGACCAGCCATGATTGGGTAAGTCCCACCATCGAGTCACTCGATTAAGAATATTCTGCACCATGTTGCACCGGAAGAAAATATGGGACGTGTCCTCTTGATCAGCAAGGCACACCGGACAAAGCGAAGACATAATAGGGATATCTATGATAGCCAAATTAGATCTAGTCGGAAGGCAATTTTTGGGAGCTCGCCACATAAAAATATTAACCTTAGTCGGAACTGCTTTGATCCACACTGGTGGATTGTCTCGAGGAAGGAACAAGTCATCCAAGAAAACTCGAACATCCTTAACCCTAAAAACCCCGTCTCCAGATAGGCTACAAAACCATCTATCAGTACTGTTGGATAAGGAGATTGGCTCCAACAGTAATATTTTCTATACATATTTTTGTTAATTTTGACTTATAGCTATGCATAAACTTTACCATTTTGATACCCACTTTTTCATTTTTAACTTATCATGTTGAAGGTAACTTGATTGATCATGTTAGGCAATCAAATTTAGATAAATGTTTTAAAAGTTTTTCTTTTATTGAAATGCAGGAGGCTCATATGCATTTATCTTTGTTGTGATTGAAGAACTTGACCAATCAAGTTGGCTTCAACTTGAGATGATCTTTTTCCTTTCATGATCGACTATACGTTTATGCTCTCCGAATTAATGATTGAAGATGAAAAAACTATTACCAATAATCTGCGAATACATTATTTAAAAGAGCGATGTTGTTTTTTAGTAACAGATAAACCGAGTAAAAAGAAACCTCATATAAGTGTTTATATTCGGATATTTTAAGATAGTTGTCTACGTTATATTTTAGTGGATAAAGATAAAATTTGATTGATGAAAAGTATTGTTCAGTGAGATTTTTAAATTTTGATGTATTTTAAAAGCAACATTTATTGTAAGGCAAAAGTTATACATCGCATTATTTATAGATTTAAGTTTATTTGGATACCAAACTTATTTAAGATATGAGGGGACTCATCCTCATCCTCCATCTTCCAATCATCTAATGGCTGTATTTAAACTTTTATTTTACACTACAGGGTATTTTCGTCATTCCACCCACCCACTATATAAGCAATTTTTTCCCTCTTTTATCACAAAACACACACACATCGTATGCCATTCTCTATCTACCTCGATCTAACCTCTCTATCTCTACAAATCGAAGCATAAAATCATAAATTCGTCACGAACATCATCATTAATCCATCATGAATCGGTTAATTAGAGATCAGGTTTGTATATAATATATTCTTTTTTTAGCTTATTTGATTTTGAATAAGCTTATTAACTTATTATCATTAGCTTATTTTGAACGAAATATTTTGATTGATAGTTTTTATTTTGATCGAATTATTCCGTTTGATTGTTCTTATTTTGATCAAATTATTTTTTAATTAGCTTTTAATTAGGTGATTTATGTAAATAAGCTTATTTGTTTGAATAAGATTTTGAATTAGATGAGAGTTATGAATAATCTTGTGAATTAGATATGAGTTATGTGAATACTTACAAATTACACAAGAGTTATGAATAAGCTAGCTTGTTAGCTTATTTTGACGAATCATAAGGTATTTTATGTAAATTGAATTAAGTTTGCTGATGTGGGCTGCAATAAGCTTGATATATCATAAATGATAGATATATCATATATGATATATCATCAGATATCATATTTGTTAACTGATGATATATCTTATATGATATAACTATCATATATGATATATCAAACAAACCAAAAGAAAAAACAGATTTTGTATGAGTATTTTTCAGAAAATCAATATAAACTCTTGAAACGTGTCTTTTATCATATATATATATATATATATATATATATATATATATATATATATATATATATATATATATATATATATATATATATATATATATATATATATATATATATATATATATATATATATATATGAGTAATTCATTTTGGTGTTAAAATGTTGCATAATATGTTCTTTTCTTTCTTTTATAAATGCAGTCAGACGGAGATGGTACGATTGACCAATTTAGAGCAAAGAAGAGAGGGGTGTTGATTATAACAAGAGGATTTGCATGAATATGTTTTAAGGATCAAGATTGAGTAGACGTTATTCATGAATTCATCATTTGATAATCTGTTTTAAGAATATTGTATTGTTAAAAAAGAAGAGTAGTTTCAATAATAATGTTGTTTGCATTTTTTTGATTTTGTATAAATGGTTATCATATATTATAACAGAGGTATATCATATATGATTTTACATTAGGTTACGTTCTGTTTGAATTATCATATATGATTCCGTTCAAAATTACATTTTTTAAGTTATGAACAAGTGTTTAATTATTAATTGTGCATACTCTTTGTTGTAATCATGAATTCATTAGATTCTTTTTTTAATATATCTAAGTTTTTCTTGAGTATCATATATGATAGTGCATTATCATATATGAATTAATTTATCAAAACTATCATGACATAATACCAAAAAAGTTAAATCATATTAACAAGACGTTGTACCGGATACCAATTGATTACAAACTCGTCCATATACTTCAAAACTCCATTAGGAGATTACAAGGAAAAACAAACAATAAACGTAAAACAAAAATTCATGAGCTTCTTCATTAAGCTTCTTGTCCTTTTGGATGCTTGTAATGTTCAATGTGCCTTGTAAACATCATTCTCTACACAAAAAAGAAGAATTAATTCAATTTTCAAGCACATAATGATATATGATATATTTTATCATATATGATATTTTAGCTTATATCATATATGACATAGTATATCATATATGATATTTCATTAGCAAGTCATACTAAATATGTTCAGCAAGATTAAGCCATAAAAAAGAAGAGTTAATTCAATTTTCAACCACATAATCATATATGATATATTTCATCATATATGATATTTTAGCTTATATCATATATGATATGGTATATCATATATGATATGGTATATCATATATGATACTTCACAATCAAGTCATACTAAATCTGTTCAGCGAGATTAAGCCATAAAACCTTATAATTCATGAAAATAAGCTAATAAGTTAGCTTATAATTCATCATAATAAAGAAGATGATAATCTATAAGCTTATTCACATTAAGCATCTAATAAGTTATCTTATTATTCGACACTTTAAAATTCACATAATTTATCAAATAAGCTATAAAAGAATAAGATGAATTAAAAGCTTATTCACATCGAATAAGCTAAAAAATATTAATAAAAATAGATCGATGAACTTTACCTTATTTATGAAGGGGATGATCAATTTATGAAGGTGATGATCGATGGATTTGATTTTTGTGATGATAAATTAAGATCTAAATATGTGTATGTGTGTGTGTTTTTGGAGAGAAGAAGAAAAAAAAAGATCGATCCAGATTTGTAATGTGGGAGTGGTAAGTGGTGTTAGGTGGGAGGGGTAAAATGACGAAAATGTCCCTCCGCCCTTTTTAATTAAAAAATAAGAATTAATATGGGCATTTAATCAAAGTTAGATGAAAGGCGAAGATTGGTCCCCTTGTATCCAAAGGATACAAGGTATCCAATATATCTTATTTATAATATTAGTTATAAGTTTCATGTAAACATGGGTTCACAAATAAATCGAATTTAATTAAAATTTTAGTTTTAATATATGAATGTAAGGAAATTTTCGTGTTTACTATTTTATAATTGTGATATATTTAGGTTATAAAGTGTAAAGGGTATTTGTTAATGCTTTAAAGTTATTGAAAAGTATGAAAAATATAATTTTTACTTAACAACATCTAATTTATTTAAAATTTTACCACTAAATTTTTATTTATTATTTCCTCTTTATTTAAGTTTTTTTTCACAAATTTGACACTTATAATTTTATGTTTTTTCTCCATTAAATTTCTTCATCGATTCTTATAAAAAAATTTACCAAATCAAAAAACTTTTAAATACTTATTAAAAAACAAAAAATAAAAAGATTAAATTAAAAATTATTCTTATTAAAAATATTATCATTTATAGAATAAAAGAATATCTACTAATCATTTTACTTAACAAAATAAAGAGTAAACTACATTTTTGGTCCTCGTGATTTACCAGGTTTAACACTTTTGGTCCATTTTCAAAAAACTTTACGGATCTCGTCCAACCTCCGACGATCCATTTCACTTATGGTCCATTTTGGTGTTGACTGTCAGTTTGTCTGTTTAAACTATTTCAGATGACTAAAATACCCTCATCCTAGCAATAAATATCAATGTGTTTAGACCCGGTCGACCGAAAAAACGGGTCATATTGACTCGGGTTTCACATTTTCGAAACCCGGTTAAACATGTTGGGTTTGGGGTGATCCGGGTCAACCCGGTTCTCGAGACCCGACCGGGTTTTGATTTTTTCGGGTTTTTTTAAAAATTAAGTAAATTTTACGTATTTGTGACGAAATTTTATTTCTACATATTATATTAATTGGTAAACAATTTATATTTTAAATATACAGAAGTTTTTAATGATTTTTACATATAATTTTTGTTAATTATTAAAAATATTTTAAATTTTTTTTAGAAAATCTAGTTGACCCTAACCCGATGACTCGACCAAATTGATTTTAAAAATCAGGATTCAAAGCATTAATAAAAATGACTACAATAGTTATATTATTATTATTATTATTACTATTAATTATTAACATCATTTTATTAGAATAATAGAATTTACAGAAAGTTAGTGGGAAGCCGAGATACTATCTGAGCTCCCACTCCTTTAGCTATAGCAAAACCAATTCTATTAAAGATGTGAACAGCCGCACGCGCTCCAATATCTTGAGCCACGGAGAATTTTCGGATCCGCTTGAGCAAAGTAGTCGCATCATCATCTAATTCCCCCAAAGAAGATAATGAAAAAGGGAGAAAACCATATCCAATAGCAACACACTTACTCTAATATTTGACACGTTTATACTATGCCGCATCAATCACCACACGACCGGGCACAAAATTTGCAATCCCAGTTTGTGTCAAAGGCGAAGACCCAGTAAGATCCACACACACATCAAGCCCTCTATCCCAAGAGTAAAGCAACATATCTGCCGGACGTAAGGATAATGGATTTACATCACTTTATTATATATATATATATATATATATATATATATATATATATATATATATATATATATATATATATATATATATATATATATATATATATATATATATATATATATATATATATATATATATATATATATATATATATATATATATATATATATATATATATATATATATATATATATATATATATATTTGTTTTATTATAAAACCATCACTTTATTAGAAACAAAAAGGGATTTACAACAAATTGGATGGGAGTCGAGATACTATCTGCGCTCCCACCCCTTTAGCAATGGTAAAACCTATTCTATTATTATTATTATTATTATTATTATTATTTTTATTAAACCATCACTTTATTAGAAATAAAAAGGGATTTATAACAAATTGGATGGGAGACGAGATACTATCTGCGCTCCCACCCCTTTAGCAATAGCAAAACCTATTCTATGAAAAATATGAACAGCAGCACGCGCTCCAATGTCTTGAGCCTTAGAAAATCTCTGGATTCGCTTCAGCAACGCAACTGCATCTTCCTGTAACTCACCTAGAGAAGAAATAGAGAAAGGAAGAAACCCATATCCGAGAGTTGCACACTTAGCCAAATACTTGCATCGTTTACGTTGTGCAGCATCAATCACAGCTCGGCCAGGAACAAAGTCATTCATCCCCGTACGAGTCAAAGGAGACGAGCCAGTCAGATCAACGCACACATCTTTACCTCCCTCCCAAGAATAAAACAAAATATCTGCCGGACGTAAGGCATTAACAGGTCCTCCATCTAATCCAATATTAACTTCCTTCTTGACAGATATCCCTGAACGGTAACATATATCAGCAAGAGTATCACGTACCAAATTGTGACGATGCTTAATCCCAACGATGCCAGCACACGATACCGCATGATCCCCAAATATATCACCATCAAATACTCTCGAACAAGCTGAACAGGGCTTCAAAATAGAGAACAAGGGAATACCTAAGCAATAACACAAAACACATCGATAAGACCTCCCATTCATAGTCTGACCTAATCCCGGGATAGGAACCGTCCTAAGCCAGTCAGACGTATGATCCTCCCTCTGAGATGCCCATAAAGCCAACTGACGAGCAGATAAAGCGAAAATGGATTCTACATTCTTAATAACCCGAGCAAAATATATATCTGCCATTTTATTATTATAATAACCAATACTTTATTAAAAACAAAATATATATCTGCCATTATTATTATTATTATTATTATTATTATTATTATTATTATTATTATTATAATAACCAACACTTTATTAAAAACAAAAAGGGATTTACAACGTAAACGATGCAAGTATAAGGCTAAGTGTGCAGCTCTCGGATATGGGTTTCTTACTTTCTCTTTTTCTTCTCTAGGTGAGTTACAGGAAGATGCAGTTGCGTTGCTGAAGCGGATCCAGAGATTTTCTAAGGCTCAAGACATTGGAGCGCGCGCTGCTATACATATTTTCCATAGAATAGGTTTTGCCATTGCTAAAGGGGTGGGAGCGCAGATAGTTTCTCGACTCCCATCCAAATTGTTGTAAATCCCTTTTTGTTTTTAATAGAGTGTTGGTTATTATTATTATTATTATTATTATTATTATTATTATTATTATTATTATTATTATTTTTTTTTTAATCAAAAATTCCAATTTTATTATTATTATTATTATTGTTATTTTTTATTTTTTTATTATAACACCACTTTATTAGAATAATGGATTTACAAAAAGTTAGTAGGGAGCCGAGATACTATCTGAGCCCCCACTCCTTTAGCTATAGCGAAACTGATCCTATTAAAAATATGAATAGCAACACGTGCTCCAAGATCTTGAGTCATGGAAAAACTTCGGATCCGCTTTAGTAAGCTCACAACATCCTTCTCAAGTTCTCCAAAAGAAGAGAAAGAGAAAGGGAGAAAACCGTATCCAATATCCGCGCACTTAGCCTCGTACTTGATACGTTTACGTTTTGCTGCCTCAGTCACTGCACGGCCTAACACAAAATCAACCATCCCAGAGTGCGTCAAGGGAGATGACCCTGTGAGATCCATATCTATATCAGTACCTCTATCCCACGAGTAAAGCAACATATCAGCTGGGTGTAACGGTTTGTCCCAGCCTCCACCCAGTCCAATATCAACCTCTTTACCCATTGAAATCCCTGACCGAAAACAAATGTCAACAAGGGTATCCGGCACAATGTTATGCCGGTATTTAATACCAACAATTCCAGCACACGATATAGCACGATCACCATAAATATCCCCTGTAAAGACCCTGGAACAAGCTGAGCACGGCTTTGGAACAGAAAATAACGGAACACCTAACTGATAGCATGTAGGATCGTGTTTTTCTAAGGATTTAGCAAGTTATGGATTAACCTATTGAGATGGATGGAGAATGGAGAAACTTAGAGAGAGAAAGAAGAGAGAGAAAGGAGAGGAAGATAAGAAAGATGGAATTTGTGAAATGTTAAGTGTTCAACCCCTCCTAACATGCTAGGAGGGGGGTTTATATAGCCCACCCTACATGTGGGCTATATGGGCTATATTGGATCACGAGCCCAATATCATTGGAGTGACCGATCCTTTCTAAATACGTAAAAATGTATTTCCAACAATCTCCCCCAAAGGGAGGTCACTCCAAGTTACAATGTCCTAAATAGTCTATAGCTCGTGATCTATGCTAATAATGATGTGACCGAGACTTTCCTTGGAAAAACGTATTTCTAACAATCTCCCCCAAAGGGAGGTCACACCATTTTACAAAAATCTTAAACCTAGCATACTATGCTTGAGTCTTCGATCTTGTTCTTATGAATATGCTGATGAGATCTTTGACTTTGGTCTTGAGCATGTGTCCTTGCTTTGACCTTGTGTATTCATCACTTGTGATATTTGCCTCATGTGACTTCATGTTCCACATACTTATACTTTTATAAATTCTTGAAAGCTTCAGAGTTTGATACAGCGGAAGACTTGACTTTTAGACTTTCTTGAATTTGATGAAGTATTAAGTGCATATAGTATAAGCATGTGGTGACGACTTCTTCTAGATTGTACACCGCAATGCCACCTTCTTGTTACGCTGCATAAGATAGTTAGCAACAAATCATATACACGGATGAAATGGCCTTGAACATTTCATTCTAGTTCGATAGCATTTTAACTCCGGTCGGTGAAGACCGTTGGACGATATAAAATATCGTACTTGTGACAGGTAGTTTCAAATAAGAACCTCCTTGACAAGATTTCGCGGGTAAACCCGTTCTCTTTATTCGACCGTCCAAAGCTGACTGCGAACATAAAGAGTGAATCATTTGGATAATATTATCCGCATGGTTTGAAGCCGCCAATTCATGTTCCTGGAACAAGCGAAGTTCAATTAAGAACCGCACCATCGTTGCTTTCCAGTTGTCACGAGCTTGATTCGTATAGAATATTGCAAGTTACCTACCAAGTGCTGTTTGATGTTAACACTAGAAGGATTTCCATTCGTCACTGTAAATACTTAATAGTATTACTCTGAATGTTCTGGCAAGATCACTAAGATATTGCGTAGAGGCCTGGAACGTGTTTAAATTCACTTAAGAGTTTAAACCACTGTTGCTTTCCAGTTATCACAAGTTTGATTCATAAAGAACCGCACAAGCACCTACCATGAGCTTTTTGACGTTCGCTCAAGAAGGATTTCCATCTTCATTGTAAATACTTTCGTATTACTCGGATGTTCAGGCAAGATCATGAAGATGTTGCGTAGGACTCTTAAGAACTTTCTTACTTTTCACAGTGTGTGAAGAAGCAAGGAATTATGAAAGTGTGTCCTGATGAGATATATGATGATCTCAAATGGCTCTAGACTCGATCGTGCATTTTGGATTTTAGTGATCGGAGGCTGGAGAGGAGTGCCACCTTTTCAATACCAATTTATTGGGAGTGAATAAATCAATAGATAATGTGTTGTCTCCGTGTGATTAAAACAAATATCGTTTGAGAGATATCTGAGTTAGCTGGGATGGGTTGTGCCTTGTATGTCTATATTCAATATCGAGAATCATAGATGATCTCAATAGCATATGAATTGACCCGGTTTCTGCCTAAGTTGTAAGGAGGGCTACTTTCTTTACACCCTTTATCTTTACAATTCTTTTTCATTCTTCAACCCCTTCAATGCTTACCAATACGTCATAACTAGCACCTTGTTGTGATTGTTCCAGTGCTAACTTAAGTACTTGGTCGGCATTCAGCTACGTTCACAATCTTTCTCCATCTTTCCTAAGGACTACTATATCTAGCTATGGAATGTCCTTGGGAAGATTCCTCCGGTTCTAGAGAAATCATTGGACTTTAACCTATCCTACCATCCTTATGTCACCACAATCTTCACCGTCTTGAATAGAGATGTTTTGGGTAAGTGTATGTCACCATGAAATCCATTTTGAAGTGCAAATCCATTTTTCTCCCCCTTAACATATGCCACGATATCCGAAAACATTTTGCACATGTCGGGATGAGCTAGCACGTTAAGTCAAACCATTTGTGATTGATCATTTCCCATATTAAATCACATGTTATCCCCCATATTAAAAATATTAACCCAATCGATGTTTTTAATATCAATTGATTTAATAGCATTTTAAGAAAATTTGGGAAGAAAAATGCAAATCCAATTACCTTCATGAATTACACAAGCTCCCCCTCAAATTAAGAAGGGTGTGCTGAAACGTAAATCAAATACCTTTTAAACACAAGTGTAAGGTATTTATCACGTGCAAAGATCATATATGATAATGAATTCACAAGATTAGCAATTTACGAGGGAGGACCTAAATGATGGAGAACATCATATGAAAGATTCACATAGTTCTTGTTCACGAATGTTGGTCACCTCGTCACGTCTGAAGTTATCTCTTGACTCCGTGTGTATGATTGATATCGTTGTCTTGACACCAATTTGTGAACTTGGCACTCTCGGCATCAAGGATTCTGAATGCTGGACAATTTCTCCCCCTCAATTGTTGATCCGTGTTCTATTGAAAGAGCTGTAGTCACCGTTTGAGTAGTCGCATCGTCGAGTATGTAGATATCAATTGTAAATTGCTACGGTTGGTGGAGATGATAACTTCATAAAAACAAGATTTCTCTTATTTTAACAAATAAATGCACTGACACGTACATAAATTCGTGTTAGATTGTGTTATAAAGTAAACACAATCCCTTACATGGTTGTAAAGTAAACCATGCCCGAGAAAATTAATTCCCGTTGTTGAGTCAAAGCTTTCCGGTGAAATGCTTGACTTTAATATGAAAAGCGAGTTACTATCTGAAATAATAGCAAGCCATTTTGAGCATGTTTTAAAACATTTGAACTTCTGCTCGAACTTTATTTACAACCCCGTGTCATTATTTAATGACATTTCTAGTATCGTAAATATTATCGATTCCAGAAGACATGCTCTTTTTATCAAAACATTTTTGAACACACAATTTTGAAAGATTTAGAAAAACCTTTTGAGAAATTCTCGAAAAATTGTGTTCATTGTTTTGAAAACCAATTACTTGAGCTTAAGATGTTGAATATCTTACAAAACGAGCTCAAGTCCGAGAAGTTGTAAACTTCTCGTTGTTAAGGATAAGTTTATCATCGGCGATGAACTTTCCTTTTAACTGAAGAACGAGTCCTAAGTTGACATTTACTTAGAAGTCGTTTTCATGAGCTTGAAAACTTTGACTGTTTTAACGGAAAGCTCATGACCGAGAAAGGTTAATTTCTTGTTATGAGGAAAAGTTCTCTTATTTAAAAGATACACCTTCCTTTCTGAGCTTAAAACTTCGAATGTTTTAATACAAGCTCATGACCGAGAAAATTGAATTTCTCGTTATGAGGATAAGGTATCATTAATGATAATATTTCCTTTATTTGAAGTTCGAGTTACAGTCTGACATTTAACTCTAAGTCATTGTGCATGAGCTTAAAAACTTCGAATGTTTTTAATATTAGCTCATGCCCGAGAAAACTTAATTTCTCGTTGTTAGGATAAGTTTATCATTGGCGATAAACTTTCCTTTCTTTGAAGTCCGGGGAATAAACTGTGATGTGATTATACGCCATAGTGCATGAGCTTAAAAAACTTGGAATGGTTTTGATATAAGCTCATGCCCGAGAAAAATAAATTTCTCGTTGTTAGGATAAGTTTATCATCGGCGATAAACTTTCCTTTCTTTGAAGAACGGGCCACAGACTGTAATTTGTCCATAAGCCATTGTGCATGAGCTTAAATAACTTGGAATGTTTTTGATATAAGCTCATGCCCGAGAAAAAATAATTTCTCGTTTTTAGGATAAGTTTACCATCGGCGATAAACTTTCCTTTCTTTGAAGATCGAGTTATAGTCTGTGATGTGACTATAAGTCCTGAGTGCAGCTTAACCATGAATCCCCTGAGACATTTGTTTCTCCGATATCTGCTTCTTCAGCAACCAAACTCTAAGAGTGTCCTTAGTTGAACGGTATACAACGATTGGACCGCTTTGTTCTTTTGGAACATCAACTTTGGTACCTGCATTCTCATTAGGAATTTTCATGATTTGACATGGGTTAGCGATATCAATTATAGAAGCACGTGGGGATTCACAGTTGGCTTTACTTGTGTCAGAGGCGACCTGAGTAGATGATTCATTTATCTTAGCTGGCAAACGTTTCCTTTTATAGAAAACCTTAAGTTTAGGCTTAAGTGAAGTATCATCTTTATCAATTTCCTCCCTACTAGTCTTAGTAGAATCAGAGACTATCCTAGTTAAAGGGCACTCGTTTCCTACAAGAGTGAAAGTTCTACCAGTGGGGCGCCAAACTTTACCCATGGGTTTGATTTTAGCTATCTATTGGGTTTTAAGTCTAGCACGGGAGTTCACCTCATCAAGTAATTTCTTGACACAAGAATCATGATTTGCCGTAAAGACACATTTTCTACATGTTTTACAAGTAGCATATTTTATGTCCGAGTAATTCCTAGATGATTGATCGATGCTCCTAGGAGATGACATGCTATGGTTAGCAGTGTTGGGTAATCTAGAAGACACCTGACTAGGTTGGACATTGCTATCTCTTACATGTGTCCTTTGAATAGCTTCCCTTTGACCAAAATCATGGCCCACATCATTTGAACTAGTTCTAGACATGTTCTTTGAACTATTCTTAGAGAAACTACAGGCAATCATGTGATTAGGTCTTGCTAAAGCTGTTTTGATCACATTGGGCCTAGTTGTTGGAGTGACTGTTCTAGAAGTATGAACCGTATCAACTTGGGAGGCAAACCGCGGTCTCGAGGATTGTGATCGCTCCGATCTAAATGCAGTAGGTTTTCTGACAATCGATCGTCTGAAAAACTGATTTGTGGGCGGTTTCCCCAAGATTGATGGTTTTTCAAGCTTAGTGTCCACACTAGGTCCTCTAGTTTTCCTTAACTCATTTTTTAACGCAGCTATGGCAAAGACCTTTTCCTGAACTTGAGCTTTTAATGTTTCATTTTCTTTGAGCAATCTATCTTCGGATGCCAATTTAGACTCTAGTAACTGAATTTGTTTCAAAAGATTATCCTTTTCAGCTTTCGAATCTAACACTTTTTGATCCAATTTTCTTTCAAGAACAACGTTTGCCTTTTCAAGTTTTTCAAAGTATGCTTCAAATTTGTCCGTTTTCTTAGAAAATTCAAGTTTGGCATCCTCAAGATCTTTTGACTGCTGAGCTACGATCGTTTCGAGCTCTTTAATCTTGGAATCAGAATCAGTTAACGAAGCAGTTAAAAAGCATTTATCATGATGTACTATAGCATTCTGAACAATCTATCCCCCATTATAACTTACATCGAATGAATCAAAAGTGGTATTGATATCAGTTTTTTCCATCCCATGTTTGTCATAATTTAGTTAGGAATGCTCAATATGCGGCATGTCATTAGCATATACATCATAAACAACATTACATTGTACCATGTTTGCAGGCTCTTCGTCATAAACGGGTAAGGTGTGAACAAGAGAGATCTCGTGAACATTCCCCGACGGGCCACTGGTATCATGTTGTCCTCCTGATTCCGTGCTCTTTCCATCGTTAGGCTCCAAGTTGTCAACCGTATGAGCATTCTCCTCGTGCATCAAAGAGTCTTGCACTCCATTATCATTCGCTTGCTGAAGTCGAGATCTTTCATAAATCGAAGACGAGACCGATGTCATGAGTTTCAATATTGTATCACGGAAAACTCGAAGCTCGGTATGTGTATCTCGAAGAAATGATTGGCAAGTCAACGAACTTTCAAGCTTGACGATATTGAATTGGAGGAAAGGCGTGAGTTGTGTCACAAGAGCCTTATATGCAAGTGCCGATGCAGAGTGATTAAAGTTTTTATTGTGGAGTTGCTCTGCCAGTTTGGTCAAGATGATGAACATCGATTCCATGAATATATGACGATCTTGACCAAAGATTGTCACAAATTTACTCCCTCCTTGAATCCATGGAAGAGTGACTAGATGAGACTGAAGCATTCGAAATGAAGTGATGCCACTTTCTCTAACGTTGTCTTGCAAATTATGCGATTCTCCCTCATTCGATGTCGACTTCAACAAATCCATTGAATTTTGTGGTTGTTTTCGTGATTTTGCAGTTCGTGAATAAATTTAGAAACAGAAATTCACGGAATATGACAAAACCAACGAAAAATCCGTAAAAAAACTCTTAAAAATCCTCGTTTGGTGATATAACTTTTTCTCGTTGCTTGTCTTGTCACTTTGTCCTCACGTTGTCACATTTAATCTCGAAACCCGACTATATAAACTAAACGAGTAACCACTTGATATCCTTTCAAACCACTACCACATAAATGCCTTCGATTAGTATAATGCTCGGCCCGTCAACCAATTTGATAACCGAATTAATTATTCTATACACGGATATAATTAACAACTTAGCTCAAATTAAATAGCACCAGTAAGTTGGTGTCGTTAAGAAACGAACCCACCTCCTAGACTTTGACACAAATGTTTTATATGGCCTTTTTTTAAAACAATAGATATTGGGTTGAGAATGTGGGGTTATGTCCTTAAGAAAACCAAACCAAACGTGGGGTTGAGAATGTGGGGTTAAGAAAAACGTGGCATAGGAAAAGAAGAACTAAACCATTGTGCTGGAAAAGACAATGTGAACAACACGTGGCTTAGGTAAGAAAGACGTGGCCTCCCTGTGCTTTGTTGACTTTTTGATGCTTCCAAAGCAATATTGTATTCTCCGCCTCTTAAATATCTCTCCTCATCTACTCAGCCTTTAATACTTTTCTTCACAAATCTCAAAAGTTAACTCACAACTAAATACTCCAAACCTAGTCGCCTAATCACATTTGATATTCACAGCCACACAAACTCACAATCCTCATCTCATCTTTCAGGCAGTCACCCATAAATCGTTCTAATCACAATACAGTTCAACCCAATTGAATGAAAAATCAAGATGAAGAAGAAAAAAAAACGACTTCAAGATCACGTATGTGGTCTCAGGTAGGGTTGAAAGGTTTTATGTTTGCAAGTGATTTGCGATTAAACGAAACTTAAAGCATGATGATAACATGATCGTTATACATCATTCTTTGAATTTCGAATAATAAAGAGTGGGTTAATATCACGGATCTATGATGATATACTGATTCGGAAAAGATCTTTCAAGATCTTGACATGCATGTCAAATCACGAGTTGAATCTGAGATTTAAATAATTTTTGTTTTTACTTGTTATGGTTTGGGTCTTGATGGGTGAATCGAGTAGATGACGCTGTTGAGAGTTTTTGAGATAAATTAATTTCTTGGTTAGAGGGTAAGAGTCGAGTTCGTTGTTGAGTCGAGGGTGGGTGGGTGATGTTTGTTTTAGACGAGAGAGTTTTTGAGAGTGTTCGAGGGTCAGTCGAGGTCTTGAGTCTTGATTGAGTATGTTGTCGGTTTTTGAGTCTTGGTTTTTGTATTCGGGACAACAGTGCTGAGTGGGTCGAGGTACAAAGTGATTTTGAGTCAGTTTATTGTCAGTCTAGAGTCGAGTGGTCTGAGTCGAGGGTTTTGTGGTCTAAAAATGATTTAAGTCCAAGCTAATTTTAAACAACATCACTTTCATCACAATATACAAACTCCATCGCAATATTCATAATACTCACCGTCGCAATATTTATCATTTTCATCGCAATATCAAAAACTCACCATTGCAATGTGAAAGTTTCTATCGCAATATTTGTTAGATCTTTCCATCGCAATATCAACCATAAACCATCGGAATGTGTATAAAAAATTTGGGCAGAGTTTTGTCTCAATGATCCTTGATCCCGTCGCAATCACGATCGCAAAGTGCTATCGCAATCAACGTCGGAATAAGGGAATCTGAAAAAAGTTGATCGCAAAGTAGAACCCTCGGGTTATTGCGATCGATGTACAAACCTGGTGACGTTACGATCGGAATATGGCGACTTTCTATCGGAATGTGAAAAAATTATGCATCGGAATGTTATACCCTTTTTAGACAGATACAGAGACAAATACAGATAAACAAAAGGTGATAAAACTAAAAAAAGTTTGTATAAAAAGGACAAAATAGAAACGTGACAAAGTTCGAAAATAGACAAAAACAGAAACTTTTTATAAAAAAATTGATAAAAATAGATGAAGATTTGATAATAATTAGTGTTAAAAAAATGGATAGAAATTTTGAAAATGGAGAAAAGTAGAAGAACGTAAGCTAAAAAATAGACGAAAGGAAGAAAAAAATGAAAGAAGGAAATTTTACCACCAAATCAATAGATAAAAACGCTCAAATCCGAAGAATCAACCTAGGATCTCTGATACCAATTGTAGGATCGTGTTTTTCTAAGGATTTAGCAAGTTATGGATTAACCTATTGAGATGGATGGAGAATGGAGAAACTTAGAGAGAGAAAGAAGAGAGAGAAAGGAGAGGAAGATAAGAAAGATGGAATTTGTGAAATTTTAAGTGTTCAACCCCTCCTAACATGCTAGGAGGGGGGTTTATATAGCCCACCCTACATGTGGGCTATATGGGCTATATTGGATCACGAGCCCAATATCATTAGAGTGACCGATCCTTTCTAAATACGTAAAAACGTATTTCCAAAAATCTCCCCCAAAGGGAGGTCACTCCAAGTTACAATGTCCTAAATAGTCTATAGCTCGTGATCTATGCTAATATTGATGTGACCGAGACTTTCATTGGAAAAACGTATTTCCAACATAGCATAATACACATTGGTAAGTCCTAAGGTTTATAGTCTGTCCCAAACCAGAAATCGGAACCACCCTAAGCCAATTAGAAGTATGGTCCTCCATTTGAAACTTCCATAAAGCCATCTGTCGAGTAGATAAGGAAAAAGTAGATTCAGCCATTTGAGTAACATGTGTGAAAAAAATATCTGCCAATTTCTTCATAATATTGTTATTATTATTATTATTATTATTATTATTATTATTATTATTATTATTACTATTATTATTATTATATGCCCTCATTTTATAATAAAACAAAGTAGCCCATATCTTATTTTGCATTTTCAAACACCAAATCATTCTCTTTAATTTCTCTTCATACAACCAAAATAGTTAACAAAATCATTTACCTCTATCTTTAAAAAAAGACACGATCTAATATAGGCAAAGCACAAGACCTTTGAAGGTATATACGAAGCCATCACCAGATTTGGTGGTGGCGGTGCCTGATAACTAGGTAGCAGTGATTGAATTTGGCCGGTTAGGGATAGGTGCCGAGGGTTTTGGGGTGGTTATGGTTTTTGGCGTTTGCTAGTGAGTTGTGCTTGGTATGGAAATTAGTCGCGGGTTTTGTGGTGGGTAGTGTTCCAAATTGGTGGCGGCGGAAGACCACCCACGGTTGGAATAATGTGAGATGGTAATCAGTGGTGGTTGTTGGGGGAGGTTCCACTGAGGAGATACATTGATGTTGATGATGGTTGGTTGCGGTGTTGTTGCTGAGATATTGTGATGTAAGAGAGAAATATGAAAGATAGGTAGAGATTAATGGGTTATGAGGGAGTGTTTATATTTGTGTGTTTTTATGGCGAGGCTGTGGTGGTTCTTTACGGTGGTTGTGGTGGTGGTGATTGTTGGAAGATGATGATATTGAGATAAGTTAGAGATAAAAGTAAAATGGATTTGGTTTAGTAAACTTGAACTCTGGAATGTCTTTGAACAAGTGTGGATCTTGGATCTGTGATTTTTTATGCAGGGTTTTGGATCCTAGATCTATAACTTCATTTTGAGATGAATGAATACTTGTTTTGATAAGGTTGAAGAAGAAAATGGTTAAATTGTTTATCATATTTAATAAGAGTGTTAGGTACCGTAACACCATAACACCCAAATAACACCGTCACATCAGTGTCACATCAGCATAACACCCAAATAATATCAACCCCTCTAATCATAACACCAACCAACATTACTTATTCTTATTTTTCAAAAATAAAAACACCTCAACAATTATTTCATTCTTTAAACAAACACTCATTTTATTAATAAACTTAAAATACAAATTACATTACGAAATAAAAAAATTTACGTTACAAAAAAATCCTACGAACTAAACAAAAAACCATAAGAATTAAAAAAAACCTAAAAATTTAAATTTTGTTGTTAGTGCAAGTGATGCCAAAAAACATTATTAGTGTTAACTAATCTTTCTTAGTTTTAATCACGACAAACTAAAAATACATTTATCGTAAAAAACAATTGTAAAACGAATTATTTAACAAATACGATCATCAATGTAATAATCATTTAAGTATTTGCACAAACATATCTTAATCATATTTAGTGATCATAAAAAGTGATTAGCCTTATAACTAACATTTTGTCAAATGTGACAAAATATTTTAATAAACTTTCTTTTTAAGAAAATGTTTTATTAAAATAGAAAATGTAAATCTGAATATGACATATTCCAAATGCCGTAGGAATATCCTTTGAAGGTAAAATTTACCTCAAATATTACTTTCCCACTAAAGGACAAATAGGAGCGGAGTCTAATACTCGCGATTCCTTAAATAGCTATGCAGTTCTTTATTGATAAGAAATCGCAGGCACAATTAAGGAACCGCAGGCAGAGAGCTGTTGGCTTTTGTCTCCTATAAATAGTGGATCAAATCTGTATTTTCCATGAACCTTTTTGGACATTCTTTTTGCCTTTTTTCTCTTTTCTATATCCTAATCATTAGTAAATGATCACTTAATGTGTTAAGTATGTTTACTTATGATTATCCTCTTAATCCCCTTGTTTACATGTCTAAAGAGAAGATCACTCACATATTTGTGATGTGATTAAAGATGAAGCCTTGATGAAGATCAACCTACCTTAGATCTAGTCATGTTCATCATTTGTATTTGAGTCTTGTGTAGATTCAATGTATCTGTGGATACTTAGATTAGTGTTGTGTTGATCCAATATATTAGTGAATACTTGGATTAGTCTTGTGTAAATCCATTGTATATGTGTATACTTGGATTTGTCTTGTGTGGATTCAAGTTACATGTGTATACTTGGATATATTTTATTGAGTTGTAAGTCTTGTGTGTAAGTTCTCACTAAACTATAAAGTGATGTGTGTATGTGTCTTGTGAGTTCTCACTTAGCTTCAAAGTGAAGAGTTGTGAAGATTGGTTCTAGCTTTGGATTAGAACTCGACATCTAGCCTTGTGTCGGAAAAGAAGATGGGCGATGAAGATTGGTTCTAGCTTTCGATTAGAACTCGACATCTAGCCTTGTGTCAGAAAATGGTGAAGTAGGCGACGTGTGTAGATTGGTCCTAGCTAAGATTAGGTCTCGACATTTAGCTTTGTGTCGGAAAATAATGTGTTAATGCAAAGCAATGCTTAAAAATATTGTTAGTTGTAATTAATCTTTCTTAGTTTTGATTACGACAAATTACAAAGACATTTATTGTCAAACACAATCATAAAACGAATTATTTAACAAACACTATCATTAAGGTAATAATCATTACACTAATAAATCTTAATCATGCTTAGTGATCATAAAAGTGATTAGCCTTAAAACTCACTTTTGTCAAATGTAACAAAACATTTTTAATAAACTTTGTTGTTAAGAAAATGTTTTATTAAAATAAAAATGTAAAGTTGAATATGGCATATTCCAAATGCCATAATAATATCCTTTGAAGGTTTAAACAGCCTCAGATATTTCAAATTCACTAAAAGACAAAAAAGAGCGGAGTCTACACTCCGCGGTTCCTTAAGTGCCTACGCGATTCCCTATCGATAAATAACCACCTGGGTAGTTAAGGAACCGCCCCCAGCTAGCCGTTGGCATTTGTCTTTTATAAATAGTGGATCAAATCTGCATTTTCGTCAACCCTTTTTGGACATCTCTTTCAGCCTTCTTTCTTCTATCTAATCCTAGTCATTTGTAAATGATCACTTAATGTGTTAAGTGTGTTTACTTATGATTATCCTCTTGATCTCCTTCTTTACCTTGTCCAAAGAGAAGATCACTCACACACTTGTGATGTGATTAAAGATGAAGCCTTGATGAAGATCATTCTCTCCTAAAGATCTAGTCATGTTCATCATTTGTTTATTTTTGTCTTGTGTAGATCCAATGTATTTGTGAATACTTGGACTAGTTGTGTTCATCCAAGTTATGTGTGAATGCTTGGATTAGAGTTGTGTAAATCCTTTGCATAGTGTGTGCTTGGATTTGTGTTGTGTAGATATAAGCTACATGTGTGTACTTAGATATGTTTAGTTGAGTTGTAATAAGTTGTGTTAGTTCTCACTAAACTATAAAGTGATGTGGTTGTGTCTTGTGAGTTCTCACTAAACTATAAAGTGATGTGTAGTTGTGTTATGTGAAGTTCTCACTTAGCTTTAAAGTGAAGAGTCGTGAAGATTGGCTCTAGCTTTGGATTAGAACTCGACATCTAGCATTGTGTCAGAAAATGGTGAATTAGGCAAGTTGTGAAGATTGGTTCTAGCTTTCGATTAGAACTCAACATCTAGCCGTGTGTCGTAAAATGGTGAAGTGGGCGACGTTGTGTAGATTGGTCCTAGCTAAGATTAGGTCTCGACATTTAGCTTAGTGTCGGAAAATAATGTAAGCGACGTTGTAAGGTTTTCTCCGCCAAGAAGGGAGCTTGTGGATATAGTGGAAATCTCGAGTAAGGTGTACTCGAGGAGTGGAGTAGGAACGAGGATTCTTCCTACTAGGTTGTTTCTTTCCTTACTCATTACTTACATTCAACATCATTACACTTATTAATTATTGTTAATGTATTATAATTGAACCTAATCATTATGCAACTATCTTTCAAGTAACAGATAGTTTTGGCACTCACCTAATTGAAAGGAATTTAAATTAGGAGATAAATCGATGAGAAACTACTCAACCCCTCCTTATAGTTTATACAAATGGTATCAGAGCGATGGTGACACAAGATCTTTGAAGTATATTGTACTTCAAAACTTGGATCGATCCATTGTCTCCTCAAATTAGAAGGTTAAGTTGTACTATAAGTTTTTTCTTTGGTTAAAATTATTTTTTATTAAAAATAAGCCTTTTAATTGATAATATTGCATCTCATTTAGATTAGTAGTATTAATGCATTTTATATTTACTCTTGAAATGTATCTACTAGTTTTCATCTTGTTATGTGTAGGTACTCATGAAGATCAATCATTCAATTGATTGTGGATTGAGTTACTTACACTTGTAGTTTACTCATCTTCTTTGATTTACAACATCATTGAATGATGATATCAATATGGATGGGAGTGATACTAGTCCTTGAAGACTTAGTTGTCACTTTAATCATGGTTGGGCTTTGCATTGGCTCGTTGAAAGCTTGGAATGCAACTAGTGGCCAAGGTACGTTTTCGTTCTTCCACACGCCCTATTGATCATTCTTTTGATCATTAAGTGACTATATGCGTGTTCTTGGCATCCTTGCCTTGACATTTGTTAGTAGTTTGTGATTCTTCCCTTTTTCCCTCTCAAACCTTCATTGCTTGGATACTTGACTCACAATGGAGATGTAAAGTGAGTTAGTAGAAGCTTAAAGTATCAAGCATGATTTTCATGGTTTGCACTCTTACGGTTAGTAGGCCCAATATCATGTGTAACTTGTGCAATTAAGCTCATCTTTAGGATGATTGGTGAATCCCTTGATATACCAAACTACTTCATTAAGTTGTAGGTGGATTTTACACATTTGGAATTGAAATATTCCAAGGATATTGTTATTGTTAATCCTAGCAATAATTATCCGATCATGTGGGAGAGAATGTGAATTTATACTTTGCTCACATTTTGAAATAGAATAAGACTACTCTTGAAAATGATCTTATTCTATGTACCAAAGTTTCTTGGTATAGTTCATTACCAAAGCCGTTTAGATTTTCGCTGGAAACGCACTTCTTAAACCACTATATATGATACAAGCTCTTCGTCTCCTCGATTTCAAGAATGTCATTTATCACTTGAGCAATGTTCTTGGTCTTGATTCACTTCTCTTGACTCCGCTCCCCTTTGCTTCTTTGCTACGAGTAATCGTTTGTCCGTTTCGGTCTTTTCCAACTCGATTCAACTCGTAATCCTTCAATAAAGCCTTATTACCTAGTGTTGTGGTGGTCCAATGATTTCCTAAAGGCTTAAGACATATTTTAAGGTTTTTAGAAAAATTTGGTTTTCAAAATTTCTTTGATTTTCCTTGTTAAAAATACGCCACTGTAGGCGGTTCGTTATTGACGCGGTTCAAACCGGCGGTTCCTTATCGATAAGGAACCGCGTCCAGTACCCGCGACTAAAGAGACAGTTTTTATTAAATATCACTTTTCCAAAAACTCCTTCTCTCTTCTCCAACATAGTGACGAGAATACCCAGTTTTCCACCATTGTTGTTTTTCCAAAACCTTCAATTACTCAAGATTAATTGATTTTGATTTGTGGGTTTCACTCATCCTTCATCCAAGATCAATTATCTGTAAGTCATTTCTTTCAATTTCATCTAATTTTTTTAGGGTTCATACATTCATAATTGGGGCTTTTTAAAATTGACATTGAATTAGAACCTTACTAGGAATAAGAGTTGACATAGTATTGTTACTATGATTCCTTAGGTTCATATTCATTGAGATTTCACTAAAACCCACTTGTAGAACAAATCCGAATATTGACTAAATAATTTTGGTTAATTGATGGAATTGATATTAACCCTTGAACAAGTTGGTAATGGCATTGTTAAATGCATACCTAAAAACCTTGTTTTGAAAAACCAATGTTCAAGTTCATTATTGATCTTACATGGTCAATGTGTCATTGTTAATGATGAACTAGGTACATTGTGAATATGAGAATGATAAGGATTAAACCTTTGTTTGTCAAGAGATTGATGAAACACATTCTCATCTTTTTGATTTTTGGTTTATATGTAACATGTGAGTAATTAGGGAAATATTTTTGTGTTTATTTAGGTACTAATCATGCCTTCGGAATTTCAACAAGACCACCAATACACTAGACAATATATGCCAAAACTTTCCAAAATGTGTGCTTCCCCTCAACTTACAAACACCTATTCCTCACTCCAAAAACGTTGCTTTCACGAGGGTAGAGTTGTCGAAGAGGATATTGAGGGATATATATGTATACTCGATCGATGTTCGGAGAAATTAGGTTTGATTGTTTGTTAGACATCAAAGAGGATATATATCCCGAATTTCTCTTAGAGTTCTTTAGCACATACTCTCTCGTTTATGATAACAGTAGAGTATATGTTAGGTTCATCCTTGAAGGTCGACTCATTAAACTCTCTCTTGAAGACTTTGGTCAAGCTCTTCGTGTTCCATTTGTGGGCACTTGTCGATTTACTGTTAAATGTAAACTTGATTATCTTCTTGAACCATTCGACTGTGCTCCAGATGAAAACGAAGAGATTGACCTTGACTACATTCTTGATGCATTTGTAAAGAGCGTAGTTGAAACATTGTAAGAAGCCTCCATTCTACCAAGCGTCGAGTAAAACGCTATGAGGTTCTCTTAAGCGACCTAAATGATTGTATGGTCCGTTGGGCCGACATCCTTAGGGAGAATGTATTTTGTCATGGCGGAAACCGGGATCATATTCCGGCGTGTATGGCGCACATGTTATGTTGCATCGCTACCAACGCCAAGTATAATCTCGCATACTATATCGCTCGACGAATCACTTATGCTCTTTCCAAACCCAAAACAAATCTTCCCTATGCCATGCTCCTTACTCGCCTTCTCAAGAAGGTTGGTGAAGACGATTCTGACATCAACATTTCTCGCTTTCGTTCGGTCAAACGTGTCATGCTACCTATTCAAAGGGTACAACCACGAAAGACTAGAAGTGATCGAGGTTCGAGAAAGTCCGTTGGTTCTTCGAGTAACTCCCACCATCCATGGACACTTTCATGGAAGGGTTAGAAGAAATCATCCCTCCTCCTCACTATGCCACTCGTGGACTTCCGGAGAACTTTGGTCTTGAGGATGTCTACCGAGCTAATCTTAAAACCCAAGGTGAGTTGTATGATCATCGAGTGGAGTCAAGATGATCGTTCAAGAGCATAACCAATATGATCAAGGGACTTGGCAAGAAGAAGAAATGAAGCTTGGTTTATCAAGGTTAACATGTTTGTAAACATGTTTGAATTGTTGTACAATTTATCCTTATTCTCTTTTTATTTTTAGGATGTTATGTTTGCTAACTAATACTTTGTGTTTGGATTACTTAGTATTTTAATCCTAAACGTCTATGCTATTGCTCCTTTAATTTGCATAGCTTTGTGCATTTTATTTGTTTGTTAGCTTCCTAGATTTTGATTAATAGTTAACTTTGGCTTGCTATTTACTTGTGTGAAATCTGGACTAACCAAAGTTTGAGGAAGTACACATTTTTGACATCTGATGTGGATTTTTCGTACACGTTTTAGGAAAAACGCGTATGAGTGGCAAGTATTAAACTCGACGATTTAGGAAAACCGACAAGTCGAATAAATGCGGGTTTGTTCTCGAAGGAGGTGTGTGTATTAATGTGCCAATATATATGAAATCAAGTTTGGATTAGTGACGTTTTTGGTTGAGAAGAGAAAAAGTAAAGACGAGCTACGACTACGATTTAAACTACGACGTAATGACGTAAAACGATAACGTAATTACGTAAAACGCGACAAAATTAAAAATTAAACCTAAAAATTAAATAAAAGATTAAACTAAGTCTAAAATAATATAAATAAGAATAAAAATCCAAAAAATATATTTTAAAACCTTTTATTAATTAAATATTCAATTTTAAATGCTAATTAAAGCCCTAAAATTAAATATAATTAACAAAATGTCCAAAACATTATTTTATTGAACTAATAAGTTACTTATATTATTTAAAGACTAAAAAGTATTTTTTCTAAATTTTCAAAACTATTTTTCTATTTTTAAAACACTTAAAACTATTTTTAAATTAAAATAATCATAAAAAATAATAAAATAATGCTAAAAATAATTTGACAATTTTTAAAATCCTAAATTATACTAAAGAACAGTATAAAATTGAAAAAGTTTGAAAAATGTAGAAATTTGCACTAAAAGACAAAACAATTTAATATTAAACCCTAATTAAGCTAAATTAAATCTAAAAAATAATTAAAAAGTGAACAGTAAAATATTCATAAACTAAAAACCTTAAAATATTTTTCTGAGTCTAACATAAATTTTAAAAGTGAAAAATATAACTTTTTTACACTGAATGCCAAAAACAGTAATTAAAAAGTTAACTAAAATGGCTAATTAATCTAAAAAATATCAAATGAACAGTGAATGGAAAATAAATTATACTGAAAAATCAAGAATAAAATAAGAAAAATATTGAAAAAAGTTTGAAGACCTAAAACCTGTTTTAGGTCACTAAAGACAAAAAATTAGGCTATTGATGTTGACACTTGCTTTGTTTCTGTCTTTTAGTGTAGCAGTACAAACAAATACACTAGCAGGGGTGATTAAGTTCCCAATACTAGTGCAAAATGCAGGTCTGGTGATGAATCAGCTTAGGAAAGCTGATGTGGTTGATTTTAGTTGGACAATGGGGCACCCCTACACTCAGTGGAGTGTAGGGAGTCTAATAAAAATGTAAAACACACAACCACTTAACAAGAATAACACCAAATGGGCAAAAATCAGTTGCTGTATGGGCTCCTAGGGGGTCTGATGAACTTGACTGGTTCAAATGGCACAAATGTGAGTTTCAAACTCCCTAAACTTGCACACTATCTAAACAATTCACATTTAACAGGTTACAAACCCTAGGTGATGCTAAACCCTAACAGAATTGAGAACTTGGTGAACCAAATCAACCAAAAACAGTCAGTCAAGGTACTTGCTGATTTTTGCTAATTTGGCCAAATTTTAAACATGCACTTTGTCTTATACTCTATCAAACTGAAACCAAGTTACTAAAATGACCTAACCCTACCCATTTAAGCTTGTTTAAACTGCTTTTAACCAATAGAGTGATGCCTAAGCTGGTGAAAACAGTTAACCCAAACACACCCTAATTTTCTGAAACTTAAAATTAACAAAGGAGTTGCGAGCATAAGCACTCAAAAGTGATTAGGACTTATTCTAACACGTCTAACAAACATAAACTAACATGAATCAACATTAAAACCACCCATTCAAACAAAATTCTCAAAAATCACATAACTTAGCAAAAAAATCAACAAAAGAAGTGCATGAAGAGGGTTCAAGCCTGTGTGAGCTGATGCCTTCTCTAGATGCCCTTTGAGGATTTTTGTGAGCTAAGAGAACTGTAGAGAGCCCTGCTGGTGGAATCCAAGTGGACCCAAGGGTTTAATATCTTCAAACAAAAACTGGAAAGTAAATGAGATGGATGAAAGTTCCTGTTTCTTTGATCCTGCACAAAACCACCAAACACTGAACAAACAAGCAGCTTGTATAAGCTGCTTCCACAAGCTTGTCAAGCTTGTGGTGGTAACTTATACAAACAGTAAGTATGAGTAAAGAAATATTGAAAACTGATTTTTTTCACAAATCCTTTCAAACCAACCTTTGAAACCTTTTATGAAAACCTAACCAAAGCTTTGGATAAACCTTTTGATTCCACTTTCACTTCCTCAAAAGGATTTATCCAAACTTAAAACAATCTCTCAAGAACAATAAAACGAATTTTCAGAAAACAGTAAAAAAAATGTTTTAAAACTGGATTTCTTGGAATCTTTTTGAACTAACTTGCAATAAAATAAATCAGTACACTAAAAATTGAAACTTGGAACTCAGTTATTGCACAATCAAAATGTTTTCATTTTCATTACTTCATAAAAAAAGTACAAAGAACTGGAACAAAGGCTACAATTTCCTAAGGTTGCTTTATATATAGCATACAAGAAGTATCTAGAATAATAAAAACGTAACCCTAACATACTGAGTTTCCAAAAACACCCTTGGATCATTTTGGAGAATATGCTTTGATCCTGTTTGAAATTTGAAGTCTTGCCAAATCATGTGAGTTGTACAGCTGGATAAGACAATCTCAGACGTCCCTTGATGTCTTTGGGGAGAAGAAACTATTTTGGAGCGTTGATTTGCTGTCTTTCTTTGTCTTGGAGTAGCAGGGCCATGTGGAGAGGGGTCCATGGTGATGGGGACTCGTTTTTGGGGGTGGGGTTTCATTAAGGGGACTATGAATTTGTTATTTGGAAGTTATGGGATGGGATTATTAGGTAATTAGGGGTGATGATGATTAGGGTTCTAAGGGTTCTTATCTGGGGAAATTTGGGGGTTAATTTCTATAGTAATGGCTTAGTGGGAAAATGTTTAATAAATATTAGTTTAAAAATAATATTAATTAAACAGGTTTATGGTAGTGGAGGGGTGACGTGGGGTGTGAAGTGAGGTGGAGTTGTATGATTGGTGGTGGAGGGTGATGTGGTGAAACGATTGGTTATGATTGGTTCTATGGTTTGGCAGTTTAAGTCCCTTAATTCCCTCTCTCTTGTCTCTTTGAATTAAACCGCCCATAACAAGACTCCCTTTGTTAAAGAAGTTTAAAAACTTCTATTTTGGCCACAAATAGTTTTATAAACTTGTTCCAAGGGCTTATTTTTCATTTTGACCATTCTTCAAGGACCAAACATGTACAATCTTCAAACATGGACGACTCTTCTTGCCAATGATAATTTCTCCAAGGTCTTTTCTTGCCAAAACTTCAAAGATGAGGGACCAATATTGCCAATTCTTCAAACTTCAAGGACTAATTTTGGAAATTCATGATTTGGGCCCGGTTCTTTGTGCGGCTTCGTATCCCGTGTTCGTTTTTGCTCTATTCTTGTAATCTTTTGGTGAATTCACGATATCCGTACCTGAAATACACAATGAACAAATACAAGCACATTTTTGGGTATTTTGATGATATTTTAATCGTTTTAAGCCCGATTTGGGCGATGAGACTATGTTTAAATACAGTCTCATCACTCCCCCATACTAAACCATTGCCGTGTCCCTACGCAATGCTAGAATTAAGTATCATAGCACTTCCAAAATTCATTTTATGATGACTTTATTGAAGACATAAATTTAAATAAACTACTACACGCGTTTTAGACATAATGTAATGTTTTCATCACGAGAACGTGACTTTTGGGATCATAGAACAAGAACACGTGAATGCTTCGTTAGAAATAATTTCGTCGATCTCGATTTTCACCCAATTCCATGCTAAGCGTGTAACGAGATCATTGTTATTATAAGTTAGCAACACGATCACATCTCATGAGTGTTAATTACGAACCTAAACTCCCTTATTCCTACTTGGTATCTCTTATATTTTATTATGTCTTAATGATCACGAGGATACATCATTGACTTATGCGTGAATAGAGATTAAGTCTAAAAATAGAGTCTTAACGGTGTAACCACAATCATTAAATTAATAATTCATCCTAATAGACAACGATGTCAAAAAATGAAGTCAACAAGAAGGATCGATAAACACGGTTTTATAACGGTTTTGAACATGAGACTTATTACCAAGACTTTTATATGCCCCCTAACGGAAGGGCCTTATTATCTTTGGTTTACCTCCATCTTTTATTCAACTTCGCCATGAAGCTTTTATTATGACTTCGGTCTTGCCTTGCCTTTTATTATCCGCCTGATCGGTGGTTTTATTAGCCAAAGACGTATATCCTCACGCTAAAGCGAATTTTGGATCTTTAAAGCTTCGAAGATTAAGGCTTGATTCACTTTCAATTTGGGCATAGATTTTTCGGCCTTGTGAGCTTCAAATTTTTGCTTAATTTTGGTGAGCACTTGAAATCTTATTATTAGGTGAAGCTTTCGATTATTCGGGTGCCAATACTTCAAAACCGTGACGCTGGCGATACCTTAATGTTTTCCAAATTTATTTACATGGAAGCTACAAAAACAAATTAGAAACCAACAATAGTGATTAAACCGCCAAATCAATATTTATTAACAATTTATTATGCAAAAGCGTGGGGAGAATAAGCTAATAATTACTACACATGAGATCATGACGATTACGAGACTTATAAATAACTCTATCATTTCTCGTCCTCATTTAAGAGACTTAGCCTAAAAAGTTAAGGAATCGAAGATAAGTGCTCAACACGCACGGCCGAGTCAAAAATTACTCTTATTCTCACTATCGGAAAACCTACATTCGTGTATTAAACACTTATGAAAAACAAGAAAAATTTTTAAAATTTGGCCATTTTTAGCCTTATTTGCAACAAAACGATAGCAAAAAGATGAAATTTGGATTGCGTGGTGACGTAAGCAAGGTGAAGTATCTACTCACCCCCCCATACTAAAACTAAACATTGTCCTCAATGTTTCGAGTCTAGGGGTGTAAACACCCCATAATAGAGACGAAGTCGAATGCTTAATCTCGAGCATGGAAAGGGTAAAACGAATAACCTAAAAGCCGTTTATGAATTGTGCTAATAAGATAAACGTTAGAACATAAAAGGATATCATCGGATATCGGAATCTCCAAGGGCAACGATCGAAGCTCGAGTGATCCGTAAAACGAACACGAGAGGCTTCAATGATGACGATGAACCTAATGAATCACAATCACAAACAACCAAGGAACAAAGGTAGGAAGAGCACAAGTCCCCTCGTTACATTAAACTAAGAAAGCGATAATATTTACAAGGATAAGAATGAGAATCCCCCACGAGGCACCTTGTTTTTGATAACCGAGTCAAAAGCTCGACTCGAATCCCCATAAATGTGATCATTTAGGGATAATCATGGTATGGTCATTTTTGGTGGGGCTTACATGATAAACAATGCCCAAAAGCAACCGGTACTAAGGACTAAGTCCTTTGATGATGCAAAATACCGGGATCGAAGATGGCGTCCTCGTTTTCGGATGAAAGACGAAACAACGCCACTCCAACATGAACCCCAATGGGGTGGAAGAAAAGAGATGAGAAGTAGAAAGGTGGGGCAATGGGTAAGTCAAACATATGAGCTATTCGAGGTAGACTCACACCAAGCAAACGAAAAGATTTTCCATTTATTGCATCGGTGGAAGACCGAGATTTCCCTTTACAAGCAATTCCGGGATCGTAAATCTCGTCCTCGATGGAGAAATGTGAGGGAACATTTGAGGCTTCCCCCACACTAAAACCACACCAACCATCGTCAAAAGGAGTAGACGAGGTGGTAGCACTCATAAAACGATGTGATGACGGAGTTAAACACGTAGAAAAATCTTTTAAAACATTTTTAAAATCTTTTCCTTTTTCATCGTTCAAAAACTCTTTATGAAAACCCGATTTGATAATGTCGAAAATATTTGGCGTGTAAAATTGAAAATTAGTCGCGCTAAAAATCCTCACATTTAAGTCATTGGTGGGAGGGGGTGGCGGATTATATAAGTTCTCAAAACGTTTGTCAATAAAGAACACCGCCCCCTCGGGGTCAACATACTCGTCATCCTCATGAACGTCCATCTCATCGATTTCTTCATCAAAGATAGGCTTGTCAAACCAAGGTTTGTCATTCCCCTCCTTGAGTATCTTAGAAACTCTCTCGAAAAGATCACGATCAAGCACGAAACCATCATTCTTTTGTGGGGATCGTTGATAAGTTAGATCCTCACGAATGTGGTAAACGTCATTCTCAAATGAGGAGTGTTGATTAGGTAACTCCTTGAGAATTGGATTCTTAGTGGTCACATGAGTTGGTTCGTCATCGAAAATAAGACGTTCCAACTCATTTAGTTCATCCTCGATTTTGGAAAGATCGACCTCACTCGTAGGTGGAAGTGAAGGCATAAGAGCTAGCTCTCGTTCAATGATTTCCTCAATCTCGGGATCAAACTCGTAATCATCGTACTTCACATGTTTATTTTTAGGAGAATCAGAAATGGCATGTGGATTTCGAAGTACGTGATCAATCTCGGCAAAATCGCCATCGTCATCGTCAAAGAAAGAGTGGATGTGAGCACTCACAACCATGGTCTTACAAGTCGAATGACTATGCTTAGGTGACTTTTCTAAGACGAGAGGATCGATGTCGATAAACCCTTTAGCCTCAACGGGTGTTGGGCTAGGCAAAGGAGGCACTTCGATGGAGTTAGAAGTTGAAGCCTCAAAGACGTGGTCCTTCGAAGGTGGTGAAGACGAGCCCATATTGGTCTTTGTCGTGATGGCACTAACATCGCCCTTCGGAATTGGTGTTTCACTTGTTTCGCTAAAAACATCCCAGAGTGAGTTTTCATCCATAAATTTACTCATACCCTTTTGAATTAGGTACACGTATTCTTTATCATTAAAATCATCATCTTTAAAACCGTTTTTCTTAATTCTTTCAAAACATGCATTAAGCTTCATTCTTTCCGCTAAAGTGAACATTTTGAAATCATTAGGATTTGAATCATTAGGTTTTGAAACCTCGGTTTTTTCATTCTCATTAAACCCTTGGGATTTTCTAGCGAAAAAGTCTATTTTCTCATCCCAATATCTCATAGTAAGTCTCCCCTCGTGAACGTCGATTATGGTTCTAGCCGTCGATAAGAATGGTCGGCCTAAAATAATGGGACATTTAGGGTCACACTCGTAATCGGATATAACGAAATCCGCGGGAAAAACAAACTTTCCGACTTTAACATAGACATCCTCGGCTATTCCAATTGGTATTAAAGGCGTACAATTTGCAAGCTCGATTGTCATGTTCGTGGGGGTAAGTGAAGGCAATCTCATCAATTTCCAAAGAGAATGAGGCATGAGATTGATGCTAGCACCTAAATCAGCAAGGGCTAAACATCCCTCAATCTCGGAAAAATCACAAGGTAATAGAAATTGGCCCGGATCCTTTTACTTTCTCGGCATACGCCTTTTGGGTTTTTTAAGAAGGATCGATGCACAAGTTTCTTCAAGGGTTACTTTGGTAAGGTCGACAAAGCTCTCTTTTTGAACCGTGGATGGAATTTGAGGTACACGAGGGTGTGCACTCTTTTCCTTGGTCGCCACGTTCACCCCATCAACTTTAGAACAAGAAGACGTCTTAGAAGTCGAGGGTTGAGAGGGATAAACAACACGGAATCCTTCAAGGTTAGGGGTAATCACACGACCTTTCTCACGAGACGAGGCGGCTTTACATTGCTCTTTCGGATTTACAACGGTGTCACTAGGTAACGAACTCGATGACGCACCCGAGGACTTGTTCATTATGGCCGAAAACATCTTTTTTATGTCAATTTGCCCTTGCTCAATCTTCGTGTTTTGTAATTTCAAAGTATTAGTAAAGTCGTTTTTCAAAGTACCAATTTCTCCCTCTAATCGTCTCATATTAGCCTCATTCGTTTTCATGTAATTTTGAAAATCGTTTGACGAACTATTTTGTTTAGAATTAAAGTTCCCTTGGTTTTGATTGTTTCTTTGAAAATTTCCTTGATTACCACTTGAAAAATTGTTTCCTTGATTGTTGTTGTTTGAAAAATTCGAGTTTTGATTATTGTCTCGATTTTGCCAAGTTATATTACGACCTTGATTATAACCTCCTTGATTTTGATTCGAAAAGTTTCCTTGTTGATTATTTCCTTGAAAATTGTTTCGATTTTGAAAATTGTTGCCTTGGTTATAATTGCCTTGTTGTGATGGACCCGCGTTGTTTTGATTTTGAAAATTGTTGTTTCCATTTAACGCACTCACATTCGACGTTTGGCCATCCGTAGCCGCATACTCGTAATAATTATGAGGTCCACCACAAAACATACACGAAACCTCAACCGCTTTCACCGTAGCGGGAGCGTCTTTCTTTTGCATTTCAACGAGAAAAGACGTGAACACATTCGTCAACTTGTCGACTTTCGCATCAACTCTCTCAATGTCGCGATTAGAATTACTAACATTGGCGACATTGGCAACACTCGGTGCGTTGCGGAGTTGGTAAACCTTGGATCGGTTTTCGATAATTATCAATGCATCTTTCGGAGTCTTACACAAAAAGTTGCCACCGGCGGCGGAATTCAACGAATCTTGTTCTTGAAAATTAAGACCGTTGTAAAACGTACCGATTTGGTGCAACTCGGAAAAACCATGGTGAGGACATTGCCTAAGCAATTCCTTAAAACGATCCCACGCGTCTCTAAAAGATTCATTCGGTTTTTGCTCAAATTTCGTAATCTCGTTTTTGAAAAACGTTGTCTTAGACGGTGGGAAAAAATAATTAACGAACTTGGAAACGAGATCCTTCCACGTAGTTATGGAATTAGGTGGCTCTTTCTCGTACCAATCCTTGGCGGCACCATCGAGCGAGTACGGAAAAAGCATAAGCTTGACGACATCGGTGTCGACGTTCTTAAACTTGCTCGTGGCCAAAAGACGATCAAAATTTCGAATATGGCTGTGAGGATTATCGGCTTCATGACCTCGAAACTTCGTAGCTTGGATTAACGAAAGCATTCCGCTCTTAATCTAAAAATTCTCCGCTTCGATAGAGGGAATTACGATCGCGTCTCCATAACCCTCGGTGGGCACTTGGAGCAATTCCATCATCGAACGATTGTCGGCCATCTCCTCTACGGTCTCTTCAACAACGATATTAGGAACGTAGGTTTCTAACTATCATCTACGTCGTCGATTCCTTCGATTACAATTGCGTCAATTCGAAGCTTCGCTAGAATTGGAATAATCCTTCGATCGAGTGCGCATGCACTAAGCGTAGAATGGGTGGTAGCAAAGAAGATTCTTTTTGCGGTTTTTGGATTTTTTCAATTTTTTTTTTGGCTTTTGATTGTTTTTTAATTTTTTTGGATTTTTGAATGTATTACGTAGACACAAATCTACAAATCTCCCCTCGAATCGACTTTCTTGATTAAAGGAGCCTCAAAGAATGAAAACGATCACGTGGAGTGAACGTTCTCGATGACTTTAGAACGTTAGTGGAACACCAAAACGTTCAAGATGGTTTAATCTTGAAAACACAAGCAAATATAATATACGTAGATAATACTTGGGTGGCAAACCCTCGATTAGCCCTCTTTCTCAAAACACGCACAAGCAAGCGGAGGAAACGAGACGGCGCGAAGCACTTAAGAGCCTTTTTCCTTTAGGTCGTGAAATACAACCGCCTTATTCCCACCTTATAGTTTGTGTTAATTGAAATTAAGCCTCACGAAAGTATTTATCTATTTTTCCTTTAAACTTTTGCTTTGGATTCGAATACAATGATCGAGTGATGAAATCCCGAATCAAGGTTGCGTTTTCACGCTTTTGGAGTACTTGTATATTTATTGTTCTTACGTAGTACAATATAGTAATAATATATTCACAAGAAAAACGAAAACCAATATATCTACAATATAGTAAAAGATTGTTGTGTGTTTAATTTAGGAAAACTAAACACGATTTATTTGGATATTATAATATAATAGATAAAAATAACAAAAATGAGTATGTACGATATTCACGCTTTCCAAAAAATTGAAAAGCAAAAATGTACTACTCACACAAACACGATACTAATAATAATGGCTCACTAAACACCTCCCCCGCAGCGGCGCCAAAAATTGATGTGGATTTTTCGTACAGGTTTTAAGAAAAACGCGTATGAGTGGCAAGTATTAAACTCGACGATTTAGGAAAACCGACAAGTCGAATAAATGCGGGTTCGTTCTCGAAGGAGGTGTGTGTATTAATGTGCCAATATATATGAAATCAAGTTTGGATTAGTGACGTTTTTGGTTGAGAAGAGAAAAAGTAAAGACGAGCTACGACTACGATTTAAACTACGACGTAATGACGTAAAACGATAACGTAATTACGTAAAACGCGACAAAATTAAAAATGAAACCTAAAAATTAATTTAAAGATTAAACTAAGTCTAAAATAATATAAATAAGAATAAAAATCCAACAAATATATTTTAAAACCTTTTATTAATTAAATATTCAATTTTAAATGCTAATTAAAGCCCTAAAATTAAATATAATTAACAAAATGTCCAAAATATTATTTTATTGAACTAATAAGTTACTTCTATTATTTAAAGACTAAAAAGTATTTTCTTAAATTTTCAAAACTATTTTTCTATTTTTAAAACACTTAAAACTATTTTTAAATTAAAATAATCATAAAAAATAATAAAATAATGCTAAAATTAATTTGACAATTTTGAAAATCCTAAATTATACTAAAGAACAGTAGAAAATTGAAAAAGTTTGAAAAATGTAGAAATTTGCACTAAAAGACAAAACAATTTAATATTAAACCCTAATTAAGCTAAATTAAATCTAAAAAAATAAGTAAAAAGAGAACAGTAAAATATTCTTAAACTAAAAACCTTAAAATATTTTTCTGAGTCTAACAAAAATTTTAAAAGTGAAAAATATAACTTTTTTTACACTAAATGCCAAAAACAGTAATTAAAAAGTTAATTAAAATGGCTAATTAATCTAAAAAATATCAAATGAACAGTGAATGGAAAATAAATTATACTGAAAAATCAAGAATAAAATAAGAAAAATATTGAAAAAATTTTGAAGACCTAAAACCTGTTTTAGGTCACTAAAGACAAAAAATTAGGCTATTGATGTTGACACTTGCTTTGTTTCTGTCTTTTAGTGTAGCAGTACAAACAAATACACTAGCAGGGGTAATTAAGTTCCCACTGCTAGTGCAAAATGCAGGTCTGGTGATGAATCAGCTTAGGAAAGCTGATGTGGTTGATTTTAGTTGGACAATGGGGCACCCCTACACTTGGTAGAGTGTAGGGAGTCTAATAAAAATGTAAAACACACAACCACTTAACAAGAATAACACCAAATGGGCAAAAATCAGTTGCTGTATGGGCTCCTAGGGGGTCTGATGAACTTGACTGGTTCAAATGGCACAAATGTGAGTTTCAAACTCCCTAAACTTGCACACTATCTAAACAATTCACATTTAACAGGTTACAAACCCTAGGTGATGCTAAACCCTAACATAATTGAGAACTTGGTGAACCAAATCAACCAAAAACAATCAGTCAAGGTACTTGCTAATTTTTGCTAATTTGGCCAAATTTTAAGCATGCACTTTGTGTTATACTCTATCAAACTGAAACCAAGTTACTAAAATGACCTAACCCTACCCATTTAAGCTTGTTTAAACTTCTTTTAACCAATAGAGTGATGCCTAAGCTGGTGAAAATAGTTAACCCAAACACACCCTAAATTTCTGAAACTTAAAATTAATAAAGGAGTTGCGAGCATAAGCACTCAAAAGTGATTAGGACTTATTCTAACACGTCTAACAAACATAAACTAACATGAATCAACATTAAAACCACCCACTCAAACAAAATTCTCAAAAATCACATAACTTAGCAAAAAAATCAACAAAAGAAGTGCATGAAGAGGGTTCAAGCCTGTGTGAGCTGATGCCTTCTCTAGATGCCCTTTGAGGATTTTTGTGAGCTAAGGGAACTGTAGAGAGCCCTGCTGGTGGAATCCAAGTGGACCCAAGGGTTTAATATCTTCAAACAAAAACTGGAAAGTAAATGAGATGGATGAAAGTTCCTGTTTCTTTGATCCTGCACAAAACCACCAAACACTGAACAAACAAGCAGCTTGTATAAGCTGCTTCCACAAGCTTGTCAAGCTTGTGGTGGTAACTTATACAAACAGTAAGTATGAGTAAAGAAATATTGAAAACTGATTTTTTTCACAAATCCTTTGAAACCAACCTTTGAAACCTTTTATGAAAACCTAACCAAAGCTTTGGATAAACCTTTTGATTCCACTTTCACTTCCTCAAAAGGATTTATCCAAACTTAAAACAATCTCTCAAGCAAAGTAAAACGGATTTTCAGAAAACAGTAAAAAAAATGTTTTAAAACTGGATTCCTTGGAATCCTTTTGAACTAACTTGCAATAAAATAAATCAGTACACTAAAAATTGAAACTTGGAACTCAGTTATTGCACAATCAAAATGTTTTCATTTTCATTACTTCATAAAAAAAAGTAAAAAGAACTAGAACAAAGGCTACAATTTCCTAAGGTTGCTTTATATATAGCATACAAGAAGTATCTAGAATAATAAAAACGTAACCCTAACATACTGAGTTTCCAAAAACACCCTTGGATCATTTTGGAGAATATGCTTTGATCCTGTTTGAAATTTGAAGTCTTGCCAAATCATGTGAGTTGTACAGCTAGATAAGACAATCTCAGACGTCCCTTGATGTCTTTGGGGAGAAGAAACTATTTTGGAGCGTTGATTTGCTGTCTTTCTTTGTCTTGGAGTAGCAGGGCCATGTGGAGAGGGGTCCATGGTGATGGGGACTCGTTTTTGGGGGTGGGGTTTCATTAAGGGGACTATGAATTTGTTATCTGGAAGTTATGGGATGGGATTATTAGGTAATTAGGGATGACGATGATTAGGGTTCTAAGGGTTCTTATCTGGGGAAATTTGGGGGTTAATTTCTACAGTAATGGTTTAGTGGGAAAATGTTTAATAAATATTAGTTTAAAAATAATATTAATTAAACAGGTTTATGGTAGTGGAGGGGTGACGTGACGTGGGGTGTGAAGTGAGGTGGAGTTGTATGATTGGTGGTGGAGGGTGATGTGGTGAAACGATTGGTTAGGATTGGTTTTATGGTTTGGCAGTTTAAGTCCCTTAATTCCCTCTCTCTTGTCTCTTTGAATTAAACCACCCATAACAAGACTCCCTTTGTTAAAGAAGTTTAAAAACTTCTATTTTGGCCACAAATAGTTTTATAAACTTGTTCCAAGGGCTTATTTCGCATTTTGACCATTCTTCAAGTACCAAACATGTACAATCTTCAAACATGGAGGACTCTTCTTGCCAATGATAATTTCTCCAAGGTCTTTTCTTGCCAAAACTTCAAAGATGAGGGACCAATATTGCCAATTCTTAAAACTTCAAGGACTAATTTTGGAAATTCATGATTCAGGCCCGGTTCTTTGTGCGGCTTCGTATCCCGTGTTCGTTTTTTCTCTATTCTTGTAATCTTTTGGTGAATTCACGATATCCGTACCTGAAATACACAATGAACAAATACAAGCACATTTTTGGGTATTTTGATGATACTTTAAGCGTTTTAAGCCCGATTTGGACGATGAGACTATGTATAAATACAGTCTCATCACTCCCCCATACTAAACCATTGTCGTGTCCCCACGCAATGCTAGAATTAAGTATCATAGCAGTTCCAAAATTCATTTTATGATGACTTTATTAAAGACATAAATTTAAATAAACTACTATACGCGTTTTAGACCTAATGTAATGTTTTCATCACGAGAACGTGACTTTTGGGATCATAGAACAAGAACACGTGAATGCTTCGTTAGAAATAATTTCGTCGTCCTCGATTTTCACCCAATTCCATGCTAAGCGTGTAACGAGATCATTGTTATTATAAGTTAGCAACACGATCACATCTCATGAGTGTTAATTACGAACCTAAACTCACTTATTCCTACTTGGTATATCTTATATTTTATTATGTCTTAATGATCACGAGGATACATCATTGACTTATGCGTGAATAGAGATTAAGTCTAAAAATAGAGTCTTAACGGTGTAACCACAATCATTAAATTAATAATTCATCCTAATAGACAACGATGTCAAAAAATTAAGTCAACAAGAAGGATCGATAAACACGGTTTTATAACGGTTTTGAACATGAGACTTATTACCAAGACTTTTATATGCCCCCTAACGGAAGGGCCTTATTATCTTTGGTTTACCTCCATCTTTTATTCAACTTCGCCATGAAGCTTTTATTATGACTTCGGTCTTGCCTTGCCTTTTATTATCCGCCTCATCGGTGGTTTTATTAGCCAAAGACGTATATCCTCACGCTAAAGCGAATTTTGGATCTTTAAAGCTTCGAAGATTAAGGCTTGATTCACTTTCAATTTGGGCATATATTTTTCGGCCTTGTGAGCTTCAAATTTTTGCTTAATTTAGGTGAGCACTTGAAATCTTATTATTAGGTGAAGCTTTCGATTATTCGGGTGCCAATACTTCAAAACCGTGACGCTGGCGATACATTAATGTTTTCCCAATTTAATTACATGGAAGCTACCAAAACAAATTAGAAACCAACAATAGTGACTAAACCGCCAAATCAATATTTATTAACAATTTATTATGCAAAAGCGTGGGGAGAATAAGCTAATAATTACTACACATGAGATCGTGACGATTACGAGACTTATAAATAACTCTATCATTTCTCGTCCTCATTTAAGAGACTTAGCCTAAAAAGTTAAGGAATCGAAGCTAAGTGCTCAACACGCACGGTCGAGTCAAAAATTACTCTTATTCTCACTATCGTAAAACCTACATTCGTGTCTTAAACACTTATGAAAAACTAGAAAAAAATTTAAAATTTGGCCATTTTTAGCCTTATTTGCAACAAAACGATAGCAAAAAGATGAAATTTGGATTGCGTGGTGACGTAAGCAAGGTGAAGTATCTACTCACCCCCCATACTAAAACTAAACATTGTCCTCAATGTTTCGAGTCTAGGGGTGTAAACACCCCCATACTAGAGACGAAGTCGAATGCTTAATCTCGAGCATGGAAAGGGTAAAACGAATAACCTAAAAGCCGTTTATGAATTGTGCTAATAAGATAAACGTTAGAACATAAAAGGATATCATCGGATATCGGAATCTCCAAGGGCAACGATCAAAGCTCGAGTGATCCGTAAAACGAACACGAGAGGCTTCAATGATGATGATGATGAACCTAATGAATCACAATCACAAACAACCACGGAACAAAGGTAGGAAGAGCACAAGTCCCCTCGTTACATTAAACTAAGAAAGCGATAATATTTACAAGGATAAGCATGAGAATCCCCCACGAGGTACCTTGTTTTTGATAACCGAGTCAAAAGCTCGACTCGAATCCCCATAAATGTGATCATTTAGGGATAATCATGGTATGGTCATTTTTGGTGGGGCTTACATGATAAACAATGCCCAAAAGCAACCGGTACTAAGGACTAAGTCCTTTGATGATGCAAAATACCGGGATCGAAGATGGCGTCCTCGTTTTCGGATGAAAGACGAAACAACGCCACTCCAACATGAACCCCAATGGGGTGTAAGAAAAGAGATGAGAAGTAGAAAGGTGTGTTGATCCCAAACTTAGATCGATTAGCTTTGTGTATACGAGATTAGATCAAGTACTACACGTAGAGAAACCTTTGCTTATGAATAAAGTAACAAAGTGTTATGCGGAATTAACACTTGATCTAAAACACAATGATGTTAAACAAACTTTCACTTGTATTAGAATAATCTTGTTGATTACAATGAAAGGTTTAACTTGCGAATACTATGAAAACTGATATTTAACATTAACCTAAAAGATCTTCTTTTATAGAACAAGAAGTCGTGTACAATAAGCTACGAATCAACTATTCTAGGTAAAGATAAACATAGAAAATACATTGTCGTTTCTATCCTTACTAGAAGTAATCTAGAATATAATATACGTGTAGCTCACAACTTCCATCAGTGCTTGTCTTCAATCTGTCAACGCTTGACTTTATCTTGTCAACGCTTATGCTGTCAGCGCTCACTTTGCTCTTGTCAACGCTTGAGTTGTTTCTGTCAGCGTTCAAGTGTTCTGGCCTAAATTTATTCCCAACAATCCTCCCCTAAACTTGATATCCACTCTGATGATCAAGTTTCTAAATAAACATTAAGAACTTGGAGGAGTCTGACAAACCTTATCATATTGGTAATAAATAAATCTGATCAAATTCTTTGCCACGTCACTTGTATAGTCTATCTCCAACTGGGTGTCCTTCATCTTCTCCAAAACAGCCTTGGATATGAAATACTGAGCATCTACAAGTAAATACTCAGCAAACTTTGTAGAACTCAAATGGTATACACCTGCAGCTGAATATAACCTCCATTGAAGACCACTGAGGTCATCTTCAAGATCCTTCCATATTTCAGGATCTTCTTCATTTGTCCCACACATTCTTTTGAATGTGGTCCAAAGTTTTATTCCATTGGCTGAAGTTGGTGCTTCAGCCTCATACTTGGTCTCTAGCAACCTCCAAAGGTCTACCAAGTCTTCTCTGTCACAACTTGCAAATAAAGATATGAGAGTGGTAAAAGTGTGTACCTCCTTGCCAAATCTTCCAATTTTCCAGAATCCACATTCATCTTCCTCATAACTTATAATTGGATTCCTGGAATCTAGTGGTAACACATGAACCATATCTGAAGCTTCTAATGGGGAGAGCTTGAGGCTCTTTCTAATGATTGCTTCACTTGGATATAGTTGAGACATATCCTTTGGAAACTCAAGAACAAATCCCTTCTTCACTGGTCTAGGGACTATCATAGCTTTCTTGATTGCCATCTCTTCTGCCAGTTGCTCCTTTCTTTCATCTGAAAGAAGTCTGAAAGTGTTCTCTTCCTGCACTTTCACCCAAATAGGATAAGCCCTATGTTCCAACTCATCAAATGTCAAAGCCTTCAGCTTCTGATGTGTCCATCCAACTCCATGACATTTGAGCAACATAAAATAGAGCTTCCTTCTATCCCTTTTCAATTCAGAGAGAATGTTGCTTGCCCTGTACTTCAACATTACCTTACAATCCTGCTGAACTCTAAGAAGAATTTCCAAACCCCATATCTGATCAGAAATGGTCAAGTCTGGATTATCCATGCAGCTTTCTTCCCAAGAATTGTACATCTGAACTACCTCTGGCATATCAAAATCAATTTGCAACTTCAAATCTCTCAGCCTTTCCCTAGCAAGCTCATCACCATACTCAAGTCTTTCTGGTTCAACAATCATCACACTTGAGTCTGATCTAGCTCCATCACTTTCTTCCTCAGAAGTCACAACAAATGGTGACTTTTCCTTCTCACCTTGTTCCATCATTTGCTCAGCCAATCTTCTATCAAATTCAACCTGAGCTGCATTCTTTGGAACAACTTCTTCTACCAACTTACCCTTACCCTTATCTGTTGGTTCAATTGTTGGTAGGGTAGATGATAATACCTGAGTAGGAACATCTTTGATGATAGATGATGACTGGAATACATCACCTCCATATGCAGATCTGTCAACGCCCAAATTGGTTCTATCAGCGCCCAAAATACTTCTGTCAGCGTCCAAACTTGTCTTATCAACGCTTAAATATTTTCCCTCAGCGCCTTTTTGTTCCTTCAAACTAGTAAGAGCTTCAGCAATATCCAATGATTGACCATCTTGACTGCTCTTATCACTCAGATTTCTTGCTTCCTCCCCTTTGGAAGACTCCTCCATACCTCCCCTTGAATGAGCACTTTCCAAAACAACAATCCTCTCCCTCAATTCTTTGAGTTCAAGACCTTGGTTACTGACAATTTGTACTAAGTCTGCATTTTGCTTTTGCAAGCTAATGCAGACAGCCGTCAATTCTAAAAGCGTCATTGGTTCCAGTCTGCCCTCTTCCAAAATGGGAATTTGACCTCCCAAGTTAGGTTCATTGGGCATGGATGAGGACTTAATTATGGTGGGACTGTCTTGGCCAGCTTCTAAGCCAGAACCAATAGTCCCAGCCTCATCCAGGTCACCAACCACACTTGTGGTGGTGGTTCTCTCTGCTTCATGGCTAGGACCACCAGAGGAGAACTCTCTAGCAGTCCTTTGGCGTTTAATCAACCTATATTCTGGTGGTGTGGAAGATGGTGTAGAAGATGGTGTAGATGTGGGTTGATTAAGGGGTGTTTGGGATTGTGATGGTTGGGTGTCAACGTTGGAAATAGGCATATCAACGCCCACATTAGATGTGTCAGCGTCAAAGGGATTTTGGTCTATTTGCATTTGGTCAGGTGAGGGTAAAGGTTCAGGGATAGGTTCAAGTTGTGGTTGAGGGTCAATATGAGGATGGGGGTCTGGTTGGGGTTGTGCTGCTGCAATAACAGCAAGCATGGCTTGGGTTAAGGGTAGGTCTCTAAGAGGTGGTGAATTCATCTTGGTGAAAATAGCCTTCTTTTGTTCAGGGATCTTATAAAAGTCATTGTGATCCCTTGAACAATATCTTTGAGCATCAAAAACCATTTGCAGAAAACGGGGATAAGCTAAAGTCATTTTTGTCCCCTTGTTTTTACACATTCCTTCAAAAATCATTTTAGACCAATTATAATTTTGCCCTGTTGCAATACACACAATAGCAGATGCAATAGATCTATTGATCTCATTGTGTGCAGTACATTTGGGACTCAAACACTGAAGGAGAATGTGAATTAGGTACTTCCAGGCTGGGGGAAATTCCTGCTTATGGTACTTATTAAGAGTACCTTCATCAGGAATAGGGTATCCCAAAGCCCTTAGCCCTTGTTCTATTTCAGATATGGGAAGCATGGTTATACCATCAGCATCATTAAGATGCAAGGCCTGGCGTACCAAGGCCTCAGTAACCACCCAAGGTCTCCCATGTACAATAGAAGTCAATGTTGTCACTCCATTAACTGTTGTGGAACTGACAGTGTTCCAAAACTGTTTAATGTGTGTGACTGGAATAAGTGGTGCATGAGAAAGAGCATACCTTAAAGGGGATGCATTCAAATACTCCACCATCTGAGTGTATTGAGGGAACAAAGTATTATCAGCAACAAGATAAGCAATCATGTTGTGTTGAGACTTGAACCCCAAATCCAATTCTGCTGAGTTAAATCTTGGTGCCATTGATGAAAGCTGTTAATTTGATGTATAAAAGATGAAGGTTGATAAGAGAAAAGTGTTAGACAAGAATTATAGATACCCTGTTTAAAATAGGAGCCAAATTTATAGGAGTGGATGAATGCACGTGATTGGCCCAAAAATAGGCAAAGATTTTCAAAAATCAATCATGAAAATATTGAAAAAGTTTATAAGTTATCTCATGCATTAAATGAAAGTAACAACTCCTAAAATTACGGCTTGAAAATATGTCAAAAAGTTACAACTGGGTAGGTCCCATTGTGTGTCAACGGTCAAATATAACCCATCAACGCCCAACGGCTATAATCCTGTCAACGTTCGCCTAAAGCCATGTCAGCGTCCAATTTGGTCACAACAACGCTTGGAAAAATCTTGTCAGCGTCCAAAAATAAAATTGTTTCAAAAAGTGAAAAATGACCTTAACAAGTAATTTATCCTAGAGAAGATAACCAAAAGCTGATAATTATCATAGGGCGGCAAGCACTGTCCAGTTATGCACACTTGCATAAGCAAGATAGACATAACAGTCCTCTAGTGTCCCTTGCTAACCAAAATTCTTAACAACCAAGTTACCTTATAAAATCCTTGTTACTCCCAGGTAAAACCCATATCAAAAGGATTCCCAAGCCTCCCAACAGACCATAACCAATTCTAAGTCAAAAATGTCTTGGCAGCATGCAAAGTTGATATACTATGCATGCTACAGTGCCTCATGGTTTAGTAAAACTAACCCATACTCACCAGTGGACACAATCTAGAATTGTGATGAGAGTATTCTAAGAATACCCAAGAGTCCTAAAGGTTCCTTAAACCTCCCCTCAAACGATGATACATGAGTTCTCAAAATATATATATGAACATTAAAAATTTATGTCAAGATAGGAATATAAATATTCCAACCATCATCCATAAACAAAAACATGTCCAAATAACTCTTCAAAGATTCATAAGCAACTCTGTATCCAATGGCATAAAGCCACTATTACCTGCACATTTAGATGAAAACCACAAAACTAACATTTGTTGCTAACAGCGTCCCGACAACACGTATCAGCGTTGAAGGAACTCTTGTCAGCGTTAGACCATAATATCTCCAACAACGGCAAAATAACACTTGACAGCGTTACATTTACCTTTGTCAGTGTTAGAAAAATAATGTGGAAAATCTAAATCATCACAAAGACCAATAACAATGCATTATCCTGTACATACTTTTACAAAAATATTCCAAAACACATATTAAGTGAGATTAACCATTCCAATATTTGTTACCAAATATTGAAATCTTCCAGCATCAAAAGGTTTAGTTAATAAATCAGCTACATTATCTTCAGTATCTACCCTATCTGGTTGTATTAAACCTTTCTCAAAGCAATCTCTTATAAAATGATGTCTAATTTCTATGTGTTTGGTTTTAGAATGATGTACAGGATTTTTAATAATGCATAAAGTACTGTTATTGTCTACAAAAATCTTGGTATGCATAAAATTATACCCATAATCCAACAGCTGGTTCTGAATCCATAAGACTTGTCCACAACAAGCAGCTGCTGCCACATATTCTGCTTCAGTTGTAGAGTTTGCCACCACTGTTTGTTTCTTGCATTGCCAAGATATTAATCTGCTCCCAAGAAATTGGCATCCACCAGTTGTGGATTTCCTATCAAACTTGTCACCACCATAGTCACTGTCTGAATATGCAATAAGATCCAAGGGAGAATCTTTTGGGTACCACAATCCAAGATCTGGGTAGCATCTTAGGTACCTAAAAATCCTCTTCACAGCAAAAAGGTGACATTCTTTGGGAGTCACTTGATGGCGTGCACATGCACACACAGCAAACATGATGTCAGGTCTTGAGGCTGTAAGATACATCAATGAACCAATCATTGATCTATAGTGCCTAACATCCACATCCTTTCCAGCTCCAAGTTTTCCCCAAGGGTATTGTCTATCCATAGGAGTAGAAGCCTCCTTCTCATGTGGAGAAAAACCATATTTCTTCAAGATTTCAGCTACATACTTGTCCTGGGAGATGAAGATACCATCTTCTTTCTGCTGAACTTGTAAACCTAGAAAGAAGTTCATCTCACCCATTGCACTCATCTTGAATTTATCTGTCATGAGCTTGGAAAAATCCTCACTCATTTTTGGATCAGTAGACCCAAAAATGATATCATCAACATAGACCTGCACAAGTAACACATGTTTTCCTTTCTTCTTTGTAAACAGTGTCTGGTCTATGGTGCCCCTCTTGAAACCATTTTCCACCAAGTAGGTGGATAATGTACCATACCATGCTCTTGGGGCTTGATGAAGGCCATACATTGCCTTCTTTACTCTATAAACCTTGTCTGGATTCTCAGGATCTTCAAAACCAGGAGGCTGCATTACATAAACCTCCTCAACAATTGTGCCATAGAGGAAAGCACTCTTCACATCCATTTGATAAACAGTAAAATTCATGCAAGAAGCATAAGCTAAGAAAATTCTGATAGCTTCAATTCTTGCAACTGGAGCAAAGACTTCTTCATAATCTATGCCTTCCTCTTGGGTATAACCCTGAGCTACCAAACGTGCCTTGTTTCTGACCACAATGCCTCTTTCATCTTTCTTGTTCCTTAGAACCCATCTTGTCCCAATTGGTCTCACATATCTAGGACAATCAACCAGCTCCCAAACATCCTGTATAGCAAATTGGTGAAGCTCATCCTGCATTGCTTCCACCCAACTTGGTTCCTTGAGAGCATCAAAAATTTTCTTGGGTTCTTCCTGTGACAGAAAACAGGCAAACAAACATGCTTGTACAAGAGGGGTATCAACCTTCTTGTGTATATTGGCAATAAATCCACCAAGACCTTGATGGGATCTTCTTGTCTGAACTGGAGCCATAACATCACCTATGATTTGAGATGTGGGGTGATCTTTAGCTGTGGAAGTGAGAACTCCTCCTTCAATAACTCTGGTGTCCTCAATTTCACGCTCCATGTTGCCAATATCTTCTTCAGATTCTTCTTGATCAACAGAAATCTCTTCATGGATATTAGAAGGTCCACCTTGTTCAAAATGAGAAGAGAAAAGCTGTGTAAAAGTATCTCCAAAGTCTGATCCTTGCTTGTCAGCGTTAGGGCTAACAACATTGGAACTGTTGTTGTCAGCGTTGGAGCCATCAGCGTCTGAATTGGTCGTGTCAGCGCTGGATTTCCCTTTGTCAGCGCTTGAAGAATCATGCATGTTTGTAGTTGGTGGTATCTGAACACCACCATTATCTTTCCTTGCAGCAGTAGCAGCAGCATAATACTCATCTGTCCATATAGGAAGTGTAACAAATTCTTGTGTGGGAGATGATATAACTGCTGGTGGTCCATCCTCCTTAGCAACCTGTATACCTGAAACATTACCAATTCTCTTTTCCAAAACACTTGAAGTTACCTTCACAATGTCTGGATCAGTAACAGGCATATAATTTAAAGCTCTAGACAAAGGTTCTAAGTCAAACAACCAATTTGGACCACTCTCAGGATCACTAGGTTTACTTTCTAAAAACCTAACATGTACCTTTTCAAGTATACGTTTTTCCTTTTTAATGTAAACCCTATATCCTTTACTCTGCACTGAATAACCCATGAAGTAGCCTTCATCACCTTTTGAATCAAATTTACCTAGGGCCTCACTAGTTTCTAACACAACTACATGACAACCAAAAGGCTTCAGAAAACCAATATTTGGCTTCCTTCCCCAAAGTAATTCATAAGGTGTCTTATTATGTATCTTGTTGACCAATGCCCTATTTTGAACATAACAAGCTGTGTTAACAGCTTCAGCCCAAAAAGCTATAGGAAAGTGGGCATCAGCCAACATGGTTCTGGCTGCTTCAATAAGGGTCCTATTCTTCCTCTCAGCAACTCCATTTTGCTGAGGAGTTCTAGCTATGCTGAACTGCCTAGTAATCCCTTTCTTGGCACAAAAATCATCTAATAACTGATTTCTAAACTCACCCCCATTGTCACTTCTAATAATTTTGACCTCATTACCATTTTTCTTTTCAATCTGGGTAATAAAATTAATCAGACTTAGGGCAGTTTCACTTTTCTTGGCTAAAAAGAAAGTCCATGTGAACCTGGAGTAATCATCAGTAATGACAAAACAATATGATTTACCCTTCAAACTTTCTATATTAGTTGGACCAAAGAGGTCCATATGCAATAAGTGAAGGGGTTTAGAACTAGAGTGCACCTGTTTAGACCTGAATGAGACCTTGTGCTGCTTGCCCTTAAGGCATGCAACACAAGAGTGGTCATTGTGGAAAGCCTTTTCAGGAAAACCATCAACTAAACCAAGCCTCACAAGCCTATTAATATTCTTAAAGTTTATGTGCCCTAGTCTCCTGTGCCAAAGATTACTTTCATCTACTGAGGCCTTAGCATATAGACATGACATTTTATTATTTACCTTAATTCCATTAAGATTCACATTATATATGTCTTTATGCCTTGGTGTTCTAAAATCTATGTATTTCTCTTCAGGGAGCTTATAATCTTTGCTTAACACCAAGCACTCAGTATCTGTGAAAAGAACCTTATTTTTGTTATCACACACTTGTGATACACTAAACAAATTATAATCCAGGTCTTTCACCAAGAAGACATTATCAAACCTTAGATTGTTGGTGACAAGGGTTCCTTTTCCAGTGATGGTGCCGTAGCCCCCTCCAAAGTATACCTTATCACCATCTTGAATGGGAGAGAAATTGGTCAGATAGTCTTCCTTTCCTGTCATGTGCCTTGAGCATCCACTATCCCAGTATCCATAGTCATTGATCTTCTTCTGAATGCCCTGCACATAAAGAAAACACATTAGTTTTCTTTGGGAACCCAAGCCTTGGAAGACTTGGATTCATTTGGTTGTTCAACAAGAACAGACTTGGTTCTCATAACAACCCCATTTTCATCCTTGTTTGAATGAAATTCCCAGTTAACCCCAATTGGTGTTGACAATGCCTTTGAAATATAATGAAACCTGTTGCATGTCATAGAAATACCAGTATTATTAGGGTTCTGGTCTTGTTTTGGTCTCCATGTTAAGCTAGTAGAAGCTTTAGACCTATTTCCCTGTGGCTGCAAATACCTAGGTTTAGCAGTGTTTCTATCAGCGCTGAAATTACTCCTGTCAGCGCCCCGATTGCTCTTATCAGCGTTGAACCTAGGGTTTGCTACAGGAACCCATTGCCTATTTGACCAAGTATTTGACTTTTGAAAAGGTCTTAGGCCTTGTGTGTTAGACCCTCTAGAAAAGAATGGGGCTGGTCTAACAACTTGTGAACTTTTGTTCACAAAGGTATTGGGTCTGACAGTGTTTGACCTATGTTGACTTTTGTCAGCGCTGAAATGGTTCCTGTCAGCGTTGACATTGGAAGCATTGACACATTTGTAGGCCAAATGTGAGAAGCTACCACATGTATAACAAGCTTTTCTAGACATAGTCTTAGGTCTAGAAGCAAAGAAGCCTGTTCCATGATTACTTACTTGGCTTTTTGGTGACCTAGAATTTCTATACATCTCTGCATATTTAACACTAGGTTTTCTAACATTTTGTGGGCCAAGGTCAACAGGTTTGCCAGTGGTAGGGTGTGTGATCTTAATAGGTTTAGGATCAAGGCTCGTGATTGGTGTGGGCTCATTTGGACTTTCACACAATAACCCTCCCTTAACAAACAAAGTGTGGTTTGCTTTCTTCCACTCTTCTAGGTCAGTCAGCTTTTGCTGATATTCCTCAACTGGGGAAGTCACTCTAGGTGGAGGAATAAACTCCTCCTCTTGGCATTCTGGCAAGCCAGTCCAAGATAAGTCCTTTGATTGGACACCATAGAAATCCCCAGCTGGTGGTGGAACAACAGTATAGTCATTCATCCCAATCCCACTCATATCCTTAGAGTCTCTTTGTTTACTAACACATTCTCCTAGGGATTGTGTGGCCTTATCAAATCTCTGGATTTTAAGACTCACATTATCTTTATTTTTGTTAGCCTCCTCTAACTGAGCTATCAAATCAAGATTAACCCTATTCACTATATCTTGAACATCCTTACTCTGATGTAACTCATGTTTTAAGATATTTATTTGATCCTTTAAATCAAACTCCATTTTCTTATACTCAGATACTGTCTTTTCTGTTTGGGTAAGAGCAACTTGATAGTTAGATACTTTGCACCTAAGAGTACTTGCTTCATCTAATAACTTAACTATCTCTTGTTTTGATTTTTCAGTATTTAAACGACAACCCTTAGAACAGAAAGCATCATCATATACCTCATTATCTGATGAAGAGGAGGAGTGTGCCATGAGAGCATATTCAGCATGCTCTTCTTTAACTTCAGCAACCAAAGCTCTGTCCTCTTCCTCATTCTTAGCCATCCAGCTCCAATCCCATTCTCCAACACCATCAATTTGTTGAACAGCAACCATGGCCTTGGGGTCTGGGCTCTTAATCATTTGGCTTGAAGGCTTCCCAGCATCAGATCTCCTTGGAGATCTACATTCCCTCATAAAGTGCCCCATCCTATGACAGTTGTAGCACTCCACCTTGGACTTGTCAAAACCAGCAACATCCTTAGCATTAAAGGTCATCTTCTTCTTGAACCTTTTATTGAACCTGTTTGCTCTTAAACTTACAAGAGCCATAGTCCACTTTATATCCATCTCTTCCAATTGTTCATCACTTATCTGCTCAAGATCTTCATAAGTGATCCTTGAATCACTAGGCAAAGAAGCAATGAAGGCACACACAGTATCAAGATCAAAACCAGCAGGTTTAATTCTATCAGCGCCATGATTGTGTGTGTCAGCGCTTGAGTACAAAGCGTTGACAGGATATGATCCAGCGCTGACAGATTGACATCCAGCACTGACACCTTGAGATCCAGAGGCTGAATGTCCATAAAAGTTCATGGAATCAAATTGGCCTTCACTTTGCAGCTCTGATACCAATTGATGAGTCCTATGATCGTTGGGCTCAATGGTTATGAACCATATATCTAGGATGATCATCATTCATATGATAACATAGCGGAAAAGAACAATGATCATGACAAGGTGTTTAGGTACAAAGAACACGAATTAAAACAATTGGGATATTCATTATATTAATAACAAACATCCACTAGACGTGTATACATTGAATCCCACGTCTAGTGCGACACACACTTTAGGTTTACATTGTGATTGAATGATATGATAAAAACCTACGTCTATGTTTTCTTTATATACTAGAAAACATAGCTTACAAAGAAAGCTAAAGTAATAAAAAGACTCCAACGGCTTGTTCTTTTGCAACTTGTACTTTTTAGCCCTTGTCTTCTTATTTTGTTGTGTTTTGACTTATCAACTTAATAATTGGACCCAACAATCTTCCCCTAGTTGATGATGTCAAAACACTCTTCTTAAGCATGAATCCTTTGTATTTAGTACATGATCTCCAAGAAGCTTCCCCTTAAGTATAGCACATATTCTTCCCCTTTTTGACACATCAATAGGGAATATGTGAAAGTATGCAATCTTGTAGATTCTCCAAAAGTAGCTCTATGTAATGATCCTGAAGAAAAATAACTTAAAGTAGTCTTGATGCAGAAGTAGAATACCACAAACCTATGTTCCATGTCTTGTTTATCCATGTGATGAAGAACTTATACCAGATTGAAAAATATAAGTAGACCTCGATCCCTTGTCAATATTCTCATCCTATGTGAGACACTGAGCAAGATAATGTAACTCCTTCAAGTGTTTATGACAAGTCTTCATCACCAACTATGTAAGCACGAACAAGTTACCTTCAAAGTCTACGGCACTTTAAGATATGATAGAACACAAACTTGCGAAAAATCTTCTTCAAACATCAAACTTCCCATTAGAATTCTTCCCCTTAAGCTAACACTTCTTCATGATGAATTTAATGGAATAACATCGTCATACCATATGTAAAAGTCCAAATGGATAACTCTTTTGCAAGGCTATCCCGATTACACAGTTTTAAAATATCCATCAAATCCCCCGAATAATTGCTAACTTGCTTTAAAATCATTAATTCCTTTCAAAATATCCGAGCCATAAATATCATAATGATATTCTGAATTAAACGGAGATTCCATGTACCTTTTGTGTGTCTTTCCCTTCTTTTTGTGTGCTTAAAACGTACTAGTTTTCTCAAACAGCAGCTATCCATGTGTCATCCAACATCTCTTCTGTCCAATATATTGGTCAGATGTATTGTCCGATATCGGACTATACGTGTCAGCGTTGAAGTACATATATCGGACGACACTGTCAACCTATCAGTGTTGACTTATTCCTGTCAGCGTCGAAATCCTTCCTGTCAGCGCCCAAATAACAAACGTCAGCGCCAACCTTAAAATCCTGTCAGCGTTCTGCGAAACCTTATCAGCGTCGACCAAAAAATCTTTGTCAACGTCTGTCTCATTCTTGTCAGCGTTTACATCAAACACTGATGCTATAAGTGAAACAAAGTATATCCTCGCGCTGAATATAGTATATGATTTCCTTTAGCCGTGTGAACGCAAGTCTTTTGACTAATCAGAATGTAAACTTCATGTGAACACACAATCACTTGCGAACACATAGTGTTTCCTCCAATCAGAAACCAAGGACCGTGTGAACACAACTATCTCAACCAATGAGAGTTGAGAGGCTCACGGAGATACCATGAACATGCATGTAGTGGATTCGAACATTATAACAAATTAGGGTTTGCTATTTGGCCGTGTGAATGCAACTTATTCCACCAATGAGGAACGAGCCCCACGAGAACAATCCTGGACCAGCATGTAGAGGATAAAAATTAATAACGAATATTAGGGTTTTTATCCGTGTGAATGCATGCTAGGTTTAACACAGATCGTGTGAACAGAATCTTCTCCACCAATGGGGAAGCTAGCGCCGTGTGAACAATTTTGCTAGCTATCTCCCATGCTTACGTGATCTTTGTATATTATCACAAGAAAAACGATTTGCACGAATTGCTCCTTATCTCATACAGTAACAGCATCAATCACTGTTACATCCTTTCCTTAGGCAGCATACAACGAACAAACTTGAATTCCTGCTCTTCTTGTGCATTAATTACAGCTTTAGGGCATAAACCCTAATCTATAAACACAAATCAAGATCCCTGCTGTACTTCACGATTTTGTTCACATAACCTTTTGCAATCCATCCTTCACTCAATCTAGGGTTTATATAGTTAAACATCGAAACCCTAATTAGGGTTTATAAATTAACCTTAGATCATGAATCTTCACACGTTATAACAGCCACAAACATCAATTCTTCCTGCTTTTAAATAGATCTAGGGTTTGAAGAACCCTAGTTCATGATTTCATGTGAAAGCAGAAAAACTGAAAATCATTGATCAGCCAACTTCGACGCTTAATAACTTTTGCCTGGGGATAAAACTCGACAATCCCTCCGGTGGATGTTTAGATCTATGTATGTAGAACACATATCTAAAATTTCGTGACGATCCAACGGTTCAATCAAAAGTTATGACCTTCTGAATACTGCTGCGCACACAAAAACGTCCAGAAAAATTCAATACGAATTTTTCTTCTTCACCATACACGAACACCTCGTCGGACCTAGATATCATGAGCCTTAGGCTCTGATACCAATTGTTGATCCCAAACTTAGATCGATTAGCTTTGTGTATACGAGATTAGATCAAGTACTACACGTAGAGAAACCTTTGCTTATGAATAAAGTAACAAAGTGTTATGCGGAATTAACACTTGATCTAAAACACAATGATGTTAAACAAACTTTCACTTGTATTAGAATAATCTTGTTGATTACAATGAAAGGTTTAACTTGCGAATACTATGAAAACTGATATTTAACATTAACCTAAAAGATCTTCTTTTATAGAACAAGAAGTCTTGTACAATAAGCTACGAATCAACTATTCTAGGTAAAGATAAACATAGAAAATACATTGTCGTTTCTATCCTTACTAGAAGTAATCTAGAATATAATATACGTGTAGCTCACAACTTCCATCAGTGCTTGTCTTCAATCTGTCAACGCTTGACTTTATCTTGTCAACGCTTATGCTGTCAGCGCTCACTTTACTCTTGTCAACGCTTGAGTTGTTTCTGTCAGCGTTCAAGTGTTCTGGCCTAAATTTATTCCCAACAAGGTGGGGCAATGGGTAAGTCAAACATATGAGCTACTCGAGGTAGACTCACACCAAGCAAACGAAAAGATTTTCCATTTATTGCATCGGTGGAAGACCGAGATTTCCCTTTACAAGCAATTCCGGGATCGTAAATCTCGTCCTCGGTGGAGAAATGTGAGGGAACATTTGGGGCTTCCCCCACACTAAAACCACACCAACCGTCGTCAAAAGGAGTAGACGAGGTGGTAGCACTCATAAAACGATGTGATGACGGAGTTAAACAGGTAGAAAAATCTTTTAAAACATTTTTAAAATCTTTTCCATTTTCATCGTTCAAAAACTCTTTATGAAAACCCGATTTGATAATGTCGAAAATATTTGGCGTGTCAAATTGAACATTAGTCGCGCTAAAAATCCTCACATTTAAGTCATTGGTGGGAGGGGGTGGCGGATTATATAAGTTCTCAAAACGTTTGTCAATAAAGAACACCGCCCCCTCGGGGTCAACATACTCGTCATCCTCATGAACGTCGATCTCATCGATATCTTCATCAAAGATAGGCTTGTCAAACCAAGGTTTGTCATTCCCCTCCTTTAGTATCTTAGAAACTCTCTCGAAAAGATCACGATCAAGCACGAAACCATCATTCTTTTGTAGGGATCGTTGATAAGTTAGATCCTCACGAATGTGGTAAACGTCATTCTCAAATGAGGAGTGTTGATTAGGTAACTCCTCGAGAATTGGATTCTTAGTGGTCACATGAGTTGGTTCGTCATCGAAAATAAGACGTTCCAACTCATTTAGTTCATCCTCGATTTTGGAAAGATCGACCTCACTCGTAGGTGAAAGTGAAGGCATAACAGCTAGCTCTCGTTCAATGATTTCCTCAATCTCGGGATCAAACTCGTAATCATCGTACTTCACATGTTTCTTTTTAGGAGAATCAGAAATGGCATGTGGATTTCGAAGTACGTGATCAATATCGGCAAAATCGCCATCGTCATCGTCAAAGAAAGAGTCGATGTGAGCACTCACAACCATGGTCTTACAAGTCGAATGACTATGCTTAGGTGACATTTCTAAGACGAGAGGATCGATGTCGATAAACCCTTTAGCCTCAATGGGTGTTGGGCTAGGCAAAGGAGGCACTTCGATGGAGTTAGAAGTTGAAGCCTCAAAGACGTGGTCCTTCGAAGGTGGTGAAGACGAGCCCATATTGGTCTTTGTCGTGATGGCACTAACGTCGCCCTTCGGAATTGGTGTTTCACTTGTTTCGCTAAAAACATCCCAGAGTGAGTTTTCATCCATAAATTTACTCATACCCTTTTGAATTAGGTACATGTATTCTTTATCATTAAAATCATCATCTTTAAAACCGTTTTTCTTAATTTTTTCAAAACATGAATTAAGCTTCATTTTTTCCGCTAAATTGAACATTTTGAAATCATTAGGATTTGAATCATTAGGTTTTGAAACCTCGGTTTTTTCATTCTCATTAAACCCTTGGGATTTTCTAGCGAAAAAGTCTATTTTCTCATCCCCATATCTCATAGTAAGTCTCCCCTCGTGAACGTCGATTATGGTTCTAGTCGTCGATAAGAATGGTCGGCCTAAAATAATGGGACATTTAGGGTCACACTCGTAATCGGATATAACGAAATCCGCGGGAAAAACAAACTTTCCGACTTTAACATAGACATCCTCGGCTATTCCAATTGGTATTAAAGGCGTACAATTTGCAAGCTCGATTGTCATGTTCGTGGGGGTAAGTGAAGGCAATCTCATCAATTTCCAAAGAGAATGAGGCATGAGATTGATGCTAGCACCTAAATCGGCAAGGGCTAAACATCCCTCAATCTCGGAAAAATCACAAGGTAATAGAAATTGGCCCGGATCCTTTTCCTTTCTCGGCATACGCCTTTTGGGTTTTTTAAGAAGGATCGATGCACAAGTTTCTTCAAGGGTTACTTTGGTAAGGTCGACAAAGCTCTCTTTTTGAACCGTGGATGGAATTTGAGGTACACGAGGGTGTGCACTCTTTTCCTTGGTCGCCACGTTCACCCCATCGACTTTAGAACAAGAAGACGTCTTAGAAGTCGAGGGTTGAGAGGGATAAACAACACGGAATCCTTCAAGGTTAGGGGTAATCACACGACCTTTCTCACGAGACGAGGCGGCTTTACATTGCTCCTTCGGATTTGCAACGGTGTCACTAGGTAACGAACTCGATGACGCACCCGAGGACTTGTTCATTATGGCCGAAAACATCTTTTTTATGTCAATTTGCCCTTGCTCAATCTTCGTGTTTTGTAATTTCAAAGTATTAGTAAAGTCGTTTTTCAAAGTACCAATTTCTCCCTCTAATCGTCTCATATTAGCCTCATTCGTTTTCATGTAATTTTGAAAATCGTTTGACGAACTATTTTGATTAGAATTAAAGTTCCCTTGGTTTTGATTGTTTCTTTGAAAATTTCCTTGATTACCACTTGAAAAATTGTTTCATTGATTGTTGTTGTTTGAAAAATTCGAGTTTTGATTATTGTCTCGATTTTGCCAAGTTATATTACGACCTTGATTATAACCTCCTTGATTTTGATTCGAAAAGTTTCCTTGTTGATTATTTCCTTGAAAATTGTTTCGATTTTGAAAATTGTTGCCTTGGTTATAATTGCCTTGTTGTGATGGACCCGCGTTATTTTGATTTTGAAAATTGTTGTTTCCATTTAACGCACTCACATTCGACGTTTGGCCATCCGTAGCCGCACACTCGTAATAATTATGAGGTCCACCACAAAACGTACACGAAACCTCAACCGCTTTCACCATAGCGGGATCGTCTTTCTTTTGCATTTCAACGAGAAAAGACGTGAACACATTCGTCAACTTGTCGACTTTCGCATCAACTCTCTCAATGTCGCGATTAGAATTACTAACATTGGCGACATTGGCAACACTCGATGCATTGCGGAGTTGGTAAACCTTGGATCGGTTTTCGATAATTATCAATGCATCTTTCGGAGTCTTACACAAAAAGTTGCCACCGGCGGCGGAATTCAACGAATCTTGTTCTTGAAAATTAAGACCGTTGTAAAACGTATCGATTTGGTGCAACTCGGAAAAACCATGGTGAGGACATTGCCTAAGCAATTCCTTAAAACGATCCCACGCGTCTCTAAAAGATTCATTCGGTTTTTGCTCAAATTTCGTAATCTCGTTTTTGAAAAACGTTGTCTTAGACGGTGGGAAAAAATAATTAACGAACTTGGAAACGAGATCCTTCCACATAGTTATGGAATTAGGTGGCTCTTTCTCGTACCAATCCTTGGCGGCACCATCGAGCGAGTACGGAAAAAGCATAAGCTTGACGACATCGGTGTCGACGTTCTTAAACTTGCTCGTGGCCAAAAGACGATCAAAATTCCGAATATGGTCGTGAGGATTAAAACTAGACACTTGCTTTAGGAAAAACAAGCACTAATAATGCGGGTAAGTATTAAGTATCACGCTTTGTGAAAAACGCGAATACTCGTCGTCGAGTTCGTTCTCGAGGAAGTATGGTGTTTAGCCAACAATTATAGACGTTATTTAATCGAGTGATTATGTTTTTGGAAAGACGAAAAGAAAAGAAAACGGAGTCGGACAACGCTCAAAACGGACGAAAACGCGTACGCGTACGAACGTAAAAACGCGACCTAACGAAAAAGTTAACCAAAAAAAATAATTAAAAATCTCTAAAATGTTTTAAAAATCCTAACTAAGAAAAATATATAAACCAAAAAATTTGGAAACTTTTTAATTAATTTATATTAATATTTAAAGTTACTTAAAAACCCTAAAAAAACAAATTAACTAAGAAAAAGACAAAAATTAAAACCTTAAAATGAAAATATAATTTTCCTAAGTCCTAAATGATAAAAGAAAATTTTGAAAAAAAGAATTATATTTTTTTGGCTTTTTAATAATTTTTTATGAATTAAAAACAATTTAAACTAATTAAATGATTAAAAGGAAATAATAAATGATTTAAATTTTTTTTTTTTTTTTTTACATATGTACTCCTTCCTCCCAATCTTTAGGTGACACTTTTTTGTGTCACAAAACTGTCACATGAATCCTCCTCCCTCCCAAAGTATAAGCGACACTTTTTTTGTGTCAAAAAGTGTCGCGAAAGCTGATTTCACTCTCTGTGATACAGGGGGTTATTTTTGCTCGGATTTGGCTTGTTTTATGCTTATTTGTTGGCGTTTTTGGGTACAAACGGCACCCCTACAACCAGTTGGTTGTAGGGAGTCAACACAATCACAATAACACAACCACTAAACACCAATTTCATACATACCCACACAAATTAATGTGCACAGTTATGTAAAAATGGACAGCCTTAGACTCTATCTTTTTGGTTTTATGTGCAGGTGGAATCACAGTGCACGAAACACAAACACAAACAGCAAAGCCCACGAATTGAGCACTAAGAACAAACAATTGATCAAAGATGCACAAATAAACAAGCAGGCACATATAAGCTCTAACCTACTGATGTTGAACCACATAAAACAAAGACCACTTGATTTTATTCTTCTTTGATTCACTGATTTCTAAAGTGGAACCAAAGCTAAACTCAACTTATCCTAACTACAAGAATGTCCTAAATGCCAACTAATATGAATGGTGAGTAAGATCACAACTTACAAACCTCAAAATCGCACCACATTTACTTATCTGATGGACAGTTACTTAGCGGTGTTTTAATGAACTATGACTTAAATTTAAGCTAACCAAAAAGCTACTAATACCAAATTTGATTCAAAACAGCGAAATCATACTAACTAAACCACTTGAATCTTGAATGTATAATCCTCAAACCTCAAAATGAATCAGGGAGGGCTGTTGGCGTTTATTGGACAGAAAGTGGCGAAGAAAGTATCTCGTGTTGAGGTCCAGTTCAAGGCAAAGTGATTCTAAGCCTACAAGAGTCACCAAATATAATTCACACCTCAGATAAAAGCCATATCAGTGAATCAAATCAGCATATACCATCAAATGATACGAAATCTGAGCTTAATGTTCTATACTACTCATAATGTTCAAAAACCATGAAGCTTAGATGGCAATAAGCAAATTCAGAAACTTCCTCTTTTTTTTGTGGTTTGAATTTGTAAATGATCTGTGAACTAATATACCACTTAACACAACCACAAAAAAAAAACACGAACAAAGGATTTAGATTATGATCTTCAACAACTGAAATACATGAACATTAGGTAAGAATAGAAGTGCACGTATGTGAATTTCTAGCTGAACATTTAACACACTATAGGCTATAGATGTTTAAAAGACTTAAAACAGATGAAGGCCTAAAAAAACTATAAACCTACTGAACTTAAAGATCTAAAATACCCTAATGACCCTATAAGATCAACTGGTATGCTGTCCGACAGATATGAACTATTTTAGACCCAAAGATAATTGATTGAAGTGCAAAATTAGTCCAATCCTAAGGAAACTTCTGAAACCTCAATATATCAAGCAGACAAGTAAAATCAAGCTCAAAACAAGCCACATAAACATTTACCACATACCTTATTAACACCAAAAACTAAAGCATCTTAAAAATTGAAACTTAATCTAATTCCAACCCCTAAAGACACCTATATGATAGTTTCTGGTGGTTATAGGCAGCAAAATAACGAAAACTTGCACACAAGGGTGTGCATTAGTACCACTAACACCTCAGACACAAATAAACAAAATCCCACAATCACTTTGCAAAGTCCAAATTACACTAACACACTATATCACCACTTTCCTTAACTCATGACAGATTTTAGAAAAACATTTAAAACTAAATTTCTTAACTAAGACCTCCATTCTTTTTGCAAAAATCAACTTAACAAAGCTATTAAAAGGTTGCAGAGCTAGGTCAAGCTTTGGGGGTTAATCCTTACCCATAAACATTACCGTCACAAACACCCCTTAATTATAGAAAAGCCAATTTTTCAAAAGAGATTTTATTTAAAACACCACAAACTAGCAAAGATAATCACTGCTTTGGGTCATATACCTAAAAAAATACCAGATTACACTATTAACTTGCGCAAAATCAATCACACAACACCAAATCACATATCACAAATCTTGCATACAGAAAAATGAAAAGGATAGAAAAGTATTACCTCCAAGGTGTACATCCACACCTTGGGAGGATTGAGCTGATGTACACGCACGTGTACAAGCATCCAAAGCTGTTGACAACAAAACACAAATTCAAAATTTCCAATCTGTTAGCACAAGAGAGAACAATATCCACTGATTTCTTTTCGAAAAACTTTGGAAAAAGAACTTTTTGCAAGTAAAATAAACTGAAAAACGAATCCAAAAACTTGTGGTAACTTATTATCAGTAAGCTATTCACAAGCTTATTGAATAAGATGGTGTAAAAAATAATTTTCTTTGATTGAGAAAATTTAACAACAATAACAGAAAATTTAAATGACTGAAAATTTAAAGTGCAATGTAAAATAAAATTGGAACTCAAGATTTCATTTCATAAAATTCATATCAATTACAAATTCTGAAAGTGAAAAACTGGAACAAAATGAAAAAGAAAAACCATATGCCTTATATAGATGGCTACAAGTCTTCTAGAATCAAAAGGAAAGATAAACCCTAATTTCTATGAATTTCCAAGCTTGCCCTCAATATTTTGAAATTTGAAATTAGTCAAAAACCTTCACATGTGATTGCCAGTAACTTTGGGAGTTGTTGCCAGCTGTTGAGCTCATCCAAATCGTTGAAGGACACTTTGGGACCAAGTAATGCATCACAAACGTTGATGAAGTCAAAGTTGTACAGTGCCACGTGAGAGTTGTAGCAGGGGAGGGGACAAAGGGGTGTTGAGTCGTTTTCTGGGCATGTGGGATGGTTGGGTGTGGGGTAGGGATCAAAACACCCTTATTAGTTAAACCACTTTGTGGGAAATTAGGGTGATTGAATCTGGGATTAGGAATAGGGTTCTAGGGGTGGTTTGATTTTGGGAAGGGGATTAAGTTTTGTTTCCTGGTTTTAGTGTTAAAAAAAATTAGTTTAAAAATATTAATAGTAGGTGTGGGTTGGCAGTTGGGTCAGGTTATGGGTGAGGTTTTGGGTTTTGTTGGTGAGGTGGCAGTGAATGATTGGGGAATGGGAGGATATGGGTTGTTGGATTTAAATAAGTAATAAAGTTAAGTAATTTTGGGTATGTGGCATATTTAGTCCCTCCCCTAACTTTCCTTCTTTACAAAGCTTTGCAGAATAGGTCCTTGGCATTTGCACTGTTAATCCTTTTCCAATTTCAAGTTTAGTCCTTTAGTTAACAATACTTAGAATACGGACTTTTCATGTAACTTCTTCAAACTTCGAGGACTAATCATGATATTTCTTCACACTTTAGGGACCCCACAATAATTTTGAGATTCTTAGGGGGTATAAAATGTCAATCTTCAAAACTTGAGGGACCAATCTTGACAAATCTCCAAACTTCAAGGGCATTTTTGCAAAATTCATTCATCGGGTCCGGTTCTTTGTGCGGCTTTGTTTCCCGTGTTCGTTTTTGCATTGTTTCTTGTGATCTTTTGTATTTTTCTCGATATCCGTACCTAAAACATACAACAAACGAATACAAGTATATTTTCCGGTATTTTAATGATATTTTAACCGTTTTAAGCCCGTTTTGGACGATGAGACTATGTTTAATTGCAGTCTCATCACTCCCCCATACTAAACCATTGCCGTGCCCTCACTCAATGCTAGAATAAAGTATCATAGCACTTCCAAAGTTCATTTTATGATGACTTTTATTGAAGACATAAACTTAAATAAACTACTACACGTGTTTTAGACATAATGTATTGTTTTCGTCACGATAAAGTAACTTTTAGGGTCAAAGAATAAGAACACGTGAATGCTTCATTAGAAATAATTTCGTCGTCCTCGATTTTCACCCAATTCCATGCTAAGCGTCTAACGAGATCATTGTTATTATAAGTTAGCAACACGATCACATCTCGTGAGTGTTAATTACGAACCTAAACTCCCTTATTCCTATTTGGCATCTCTTATATTTTATTTTTGTCTTAATGATCACGAGGATACATCATTGACTTATGCGTGAATAGAGATTAGGTCTAAAAATAGAGTCTTAACGGTGTAACCAAAATCATTAAATTAATAATTCATCCTAATAGACAACGATGTCAAAAAATTAAGTCAACAAGAAGGATCGATAAACACGGTTTTATAACGGTTTTGAACATGAGACTTATTACCATGACTTTTATTATCCGCCTCATCATCGGTGGTTTTATTATCATGGTTTACCTCCATCTTTTATTCAACTTCGCCATGAAGCTTTTATTATGACTTCGGTCTTGCCTTGCCTTTTATTATCCGCCTCATCGGTGGTTTTATTAGCCATAGACGTATATTCTCACGCTAAGGCGAATTTTGGATCTTTAAAGCTTCGAAGATTAAGGCTTGATTCACTTTCAATTTTGCATAGATTTTTCGGCCTTGTGGGGCTTCAAATTTTTGCTTAATTTAGGTGAGCACTTGAAATCTTATTATTAGATGAAGCTTTCGATTATTCGGGTGCCAATACTTCAAAACCGTGACGTTGGCGATACCTTAATGTTTTCCCAATTTAATTACATGGAAGCTACTAGAACAAATTAGAAACCAACAATAGTGACTAAACCGCTAAATCAATATTTATTAACAATTTATTATCAAAAGCGTGGGGAGAATAAGCTAATAATTACTACACATGAGATCGTGACGATTACGAGACTTATAAATAACTCTATCATTTCTCGTCCTCATTTAAGAGACTTAGCCTAAAAAGTTAAGGAATCGAAGCTAAGTGCTCAACACGCACGGTCGAGTCAAAAATTACTCTTATTCTCACCATCGGAAAACCTACATTCGTGTCTTAAACACTTATGAAATACTAGAAAAATTTTAAAATTTGGCCATTTTTAGCCTTATTTTGCATAAAATGATAACAAAAAGATGAATATTAGATTGCGTGGTGACGTAAGCAAGGTAAATCTACTCACCTCTCCCCCATACTAAAACTAAACATTGTCCTCAATGTTTCGAGTCTAGGGGTGTAAACACCCCCATACTAGAGACGAAGTCGAATGCCTAATCTAGCATGGAAAGGGTGTAACCAATAAATTTAAAGCCGTTTATGAAGTGTGCTATAAACCTAAGGTTAGAACAAATAAGGATATATCATGTGGATATCGAGAAATTCTTCAAAGCAAACGATCGAGTGCTCCCATAAAACGAACAAGAGAGGCTCTAATCGTAAAGATCATGATCATCTAAAGTTCACAATTCACAAACAACCACGGAACAAAGGTTGGAAGGGCACAAATCCCCTCACATTAAACTAATTAGAAAGCGATAATAAGTACATGGATAAGCATGGGACTCCCCCACGAGGCACCTTATTTTTGATAACCGAGTCAAAAGCTCGACTCGAATCCCCATAAATGTGATCATTTAGGGATAATCATGGTTCGGTCATTTTTGGTGGGACTTACATGTAATCAAGGCCCAAAAGCAACCGTGAATAAAGGCAAAGCCTTTATACCGGGATCAAAGATCGTGTCTTCGTTTTCGGATGATAAACGAAACAACACGACTTCAAGTAACATCGTCTCAACGGGACACAAGAAAATAGAATGAGAAGAGAAGGGTGAGACAATGGGTGGGCAAAGCAATTGATTTACTCGAGGTAAACTCATACCGTAAGTGTAGAAGTATCTTCTAGTGACTACTTCGGTAAAAGACCGAGATTTTATCTTAAACATGACACCGGGGTCAAAAATCTCGTCCTCGGTGGAGAAGTGTGAGGAAACAAATGGGGCTTCCCCCACACTAGGTCCACACAAAACGTCGTCAAAAGAAGTAGACGCATTTGTAGCAAGTTCAATTAAGCGAGGTGATGACGAAGTTAACATTGGAAAATCTTTAAAATTGATTTTAAAATCATTCCCTTTTTCATTTTTTAACTCTTTGTTACGAAAACCCGAGTTGATTAAATTGAAAATATTTGGTGTTTCCAAAACAATTCTAGGCACACTTAAAATTTTCACATTTATCTTGAAGGCGGGAGGAGGATTTGGATTTTTAAAATGTGAATCGAATAATAAAACATCCCCCTCCGGGCTAACGCAACGGTCCTCATCAAACTCGAAAATTGAAGGCGGATCATCAAGTATACGTTTGATCTAGGAAAAATCACCGTCGAGATCAAAGACGTCTACTCTTCCTCGTGGAAGAGGTTGGGAAATCAAGTCGTCGATAATCGAGTTGTTAGCTTCAACCGTCGTGAAACTAGCAAAAGAAGGCTCTTCGATTGAAGATTTTTCCTTTGTCGTTTCGACCTCAATATCGAAAAACGTATCGATGTGAGCAAGGCCATTGGCGGACTTCTCACATGATAAATCCAAAATCTCACTCGGTCTGGGATTAGGAGTAAAAGGCTCATCTCGTGACGATTTTGCCTTGACGGTTTCAACTTTGTCCTTCGAAGGGATTGAACGTGGGTTTTCAAACATTTTAGCAAAACTACTAACACGTCCCTTCGGAATTAATTTTCGTTCATCTTGTAAAAACGAGGGTTCAACGATTTCCTTTAAAACCTTTTCACATTTTTCTTTTTTAAAATCATTTAATGGAATTTCTTCGTCAAAATTAAGTGTATATTGATTTAGAAAATCCTCAATAATTTCATCCTCATTAGAAAAATTAGGTTTAGAAGGTACAAGATTTAATAATCCCAAGTACCCTACGAGTTTTTCCTTTGGTTTATTTTCAAAAACATTTTTCAAAACTTCGTTGGATGACGTTTTTGTTTCCTCTACGTTTTTGCAAGACGACGAAGGTTGCACGACTCCAAAATTTGAGAGATTGGGACCAATACGAGACGTACGAGTCTTAGGAGTTGAAATAACTTGAACCTCTCCCTCGAGATTAGGATTGGTGACGTTCGATGAAGAACTCGACTCGTAAGAAGCTACTTTTTTCTCTAAGGTCTCAATCGTTGAAAGAAGTTCATTTTGCTTATTAGTGTAAGCCTCCACAACTTTATCAACAATTTTATCCCATCTCTCATCAAGTAGGTCAAATAAACGTTCTTGTTCTTTAGAAGCGGCATCATATTCGTTTTCCAACTCGGTTCTCATGGAGGCCATTTTCTTTAAGTAAAATTCCTTTTGAGTTTCCAATTGTTTTTCGTAATGTTCCTTAAGATTCGTAACTTGTTCTTGAATCATAGTTAAGTTTGCATTATTTCGTCTCATATAATCACAAAAGGCGTTTTGATTCATTTCATCATTTTGATTTTGATCACAATTAAAAGACGAATCATATGACGAGTAGAACAAAGACGATGGGTGATCTTGGTCGTAAGATTGAAAATTGTCACCAAGACCACGTGGAGCGGATTTATAGATATAACCCTCTCGACCTCCAATAACCTTACAATTAAAACAATTGGCACCATCGGGCGGGCCTCCACAATATGGACACGAATAATATCCATCATTCGACATGATGTAACGCGAAAATCGATTCGAGAATTAAACGTTATAGAGGGTGAAAGAAGAGAATTATGAAAATAGAGGAAAAAAATCGAAGAATCTTTTTGTGTTTTTGGTTTTTTAATTAATTATTATTTTTTTTTTTGGAATTTTGGTGTATTACGTAGAAATTAATCTACAAAAACTATCCACTAATCAAAGGTCTCGATTAATGAATCCAAGAAGAATGAAGGTAATTACGTGAAGTAAAAACCCTCGTCGACTTTGAAACGTTGGCGGAACGCCAAAACGTTTCGAGGTTCAATAATTAAAACTCACAAAAATAGATTAATAATACTTGATGTGGCAAACCCCTAATTAATCGTCACTTTCAAAATACGCACAAGCGAGCGGAGAAAACGAGGCGGCGCGAAGCACTTAAGAGCCTTTTTTCCTTAGGTCGTGAAATACAACCGCCTTATACCCACCTTATAGTTTGTATTTATCGAGATTAAACCAATTAAGAGTATTTACTATTTTGCCTTTGACTTTCGTTTGAATTCGATACAACAATAGTGACCGGAACGCTCAACTATTGAGGTGCGATTTCTCGCGTATTTGGATAATTATTGTGTGTTAATTGTTCTACGTAAATACAATATATTATGGACAATAAAAACGAGAAAACGATTTTGTGTTAATAGAGTTCTATTTAACACGTATTTATTTGTATGGCTAATAGTATAGAAAAATAAAAAGAAGTATTTACGATAAAACGTAAACACTCAAATAAACACGATAAATAAATATGGCTAAACACACCTCCCCGGCAGTGGCGCCATTTATGATGTAGTAAAACTAGACACTTGCTTTAGGAAAAACAAGCACTAATAATGCGGGCAAGTATTAAGTATCACGCTTTGTGAAAAACGCGAATGCTCGTCGTCGAGTTCGTTCTCGAGGAAGTATGGTGTTTAGCCAACAATTATAGACGTTATTTAATCGAGTGATTATGTTTTTGGAAAGACGAAAAGAAAAGAAAATGGAGTCGGACTACGCTCAAAACGGACGAAAACGCGTACGCGTACGAACGTAAAAACGCGACCTAACGAAAAAGTTAACCAAAAAAAATAATTAAAAATCTCTAAAATGTTTTAAAAATCCTAACTAAGAAAAATATATAAACCAAAAAATTTGGAAACTTTTTAATTAATTTATATTAATATTTAAAGTTACTTAAAAACCTAAAAAAAATAATTAACTAAGAAAAAGACAAAAATTAAAACCTTAAAATGAAAATATAATTTTCCTAAGTCCTAAATGATAAAAGAAAATTTTGAAAAAAAGAATTGTATTTTTTTGGCTTTTTAATAATTTTTTATGAATTAAAAACAATTTAAACTAATTAAATGATTAAAAGGAAATAATAAATGATTTTAAAAAAAAAACTTTTTTTTTTTTTTTTTACATATGTACTCCTTCCTCCCAATCTTTATGTGACACTTTTTTGTGTCACAAAACTGTCACAAAAATGAATCCTCCTCCCTCCCAAAGTATAAGCGACACTTTTTTGTGTCAAAAAGTGTCGCGAAAGCTGATTTCACTCTCTGTGATACAGGGGGTTATTTTTGCTCGGATTTGTCTTGTTTTATGCTTATTTGTTGGCGTTTTTGGGTACAAACGGCACCCCTACAACCAGTTGGTTGTAGGGAGTCAACACAATCACAATAACACAACCACTAAACACCAATTTCATACATACCCACACAAATTAATGTGCACAGTTATGTAAAAATGGACAGCCTTAGACTCTTTCTTTTTGGTTTTATGTGCAGGTGGAATCACAGTGCACGACACACAAACACAAACAGCAAAGCCCACGAATTGAGCACTAAGAACAAACAATTGATCAAAGATGCACAAATAAACAAGCAGGCACATATAAGCTCTAACCTACTGATGTTGAACCACATAAAACAAAGACCACTTGATTTTATTCTTCTTTGATTCACTGATTTCTAAAGTGGAACCAAAGCTAAACTCAACTTATCCTAACTACAAGAATGTTCTAATTGCCAACTAATATGAATGGTGAGTAAGATCACAACTTACAAACCTCAAAATCGCACCACATTTACTTATCTGATGGACAGTTACTTAGCGGTGTTTTAATGAACTATGACTTAAATTTAAGCTAACCAAAAAGCTACTAATACCAAATTTGATTCAAAACAGCGAAATCATACTAACTAAACCACTTGAATCTTGAATGTATAATCCTCAAACCTCAAAATGAATCAGGGAGGGCTGTTGGCGTTTATTGGACAGAAAGTGGCAAAGAAAGTATCTCGTGTTGAGGTCTAGTTCAAGGCAAAGTGATTCTAAGCCTACAAGAGTCACCAAATATAATTCACACCTCAGATAAAAGCCATATCAGTGAATCAAATCAGCATATACCATCAAATGATACGAAATCTGAGCTTAACGTTCTATACTACTCATAATGTTCAAAAACCATGAAGCTTAGATGGCAATAAGCAAATTCAGAAACTTCCTCTTTTTTTTTGTGGTTTGAATTTGTAAATGATCTGTGAACTAATATACCACTTAACACTACCACAAACAAAAAAAAACACGAACAAAGGATTTAGATTATGATCTTCAACAACTGAAATACATGAACATTAGGTAAGAATAGAAGTGCACGTATGTGAATTTCTAGCTGAACATTAACACACTATAGGCTATAGATGTTTAAAAGACTTAAAACAGATGAAGGCCTAAAAAAAAACTATAAACCTACTGAACTTAAAGATCTAAAATACCCTAATGACCCTATAAGATCAGCTGGTATGCTGTCCGACAGATATGAACTATTTTAGACCCAAAGATAATTGATTAAAGTGCAAAATTAGTCCAATCCTAAGGAAACTTATGAAACCTCAATATATCAAGCAGACAAGTAAAATCAAGCTCAAAACAAGCCACATAAACATTTACCACAGACCTTATTAACACCAAAAACTAAAGCATCTTAAAAATTGAAACTTAATCTAATTCCAACCCCTAAAGACACCTATCTGATAGTTTCTGGTGGTTATAGGCAGCAAAATAATGAAAACTTGCACACAAGGGTGTGCATTAGTACCACTAACACCTCAGACACAAATAAACAAAATCCCACAATCACTTTGCAAAGTCCAAATTACACTAACACACTATATCACCACTTTCCTTAACTCATGACAGATTTTAGAAAAACATTTAAAACTAAATTTCTTAACTAAGACCTCCATTCTTTTTGCAAAAATCAACTTAACAAAGCTATTAAAAGGTTGCAGAGCTAGGTCAAGCTTTGGGGGTTAATCCTTACCCATAAACATTACCGTCCCAAACACCCCTTAATTCTAGAAAAGCCAATTTTTCAAAAGAGATTTTATTTAAAACACCACAAACTAGCAAAGATAATCACTGCTTTGGGTCATATAACTAAAAAAATACCAGATTACACTATTAACTTGCGCAAAATCAATCACACAACACCAAATCACATATCACAAATCTTGCATACAGAAAAATGAAAAGGATAGAAAAGTATTACCTCCAAGGTGTACATCCACACCTTGGGAGGATTGAGCTGATGTACACGCACGTGTACAAGCATCCAAAGCTGTTGACAACAAAACACAAATTCAAACTCCAATCTGTTAGCACAAGAGAGAACAATATCCACTGATTTCTTTTCGAAAAACTTTGGAAAAAGAACTTTTTGCAAGTAAAATAAACTGAAAAACGAATCCAAAAACTTGTGGTAACTTATTGTCAGTAAGCTATTCACAAGCTTATTGAATAAGCTGGTGTAAAAAATAATTTTCTTTGATTGAGAAAATTTAACAACAACAACAGAAAATTTAAATGACTGAAAATTTAAAGTGCAATGTAAAATAAAATTGGAACTTAAGATTTCATTTCATAAAATTCATATCAATTACAAATTCTGAAAGTGAAAAACTGGAACAAAATGAAAAAGAAAAACCCTATGCCTTATATAGATGGCTACAAGTCTTCTAGAATCAAAAGGAAAGATAAACCCTAATTTCTATGAATTTCCAAGCTTGCCCTCAATATTTTGAAATTTGAAATTATTCAAAAACCTTCACATGTGATTGCCAGTAACTTTGGGAGTTGTTGCCAGTTGTTGAGCTCATCCAAATCGTTGAAGGACACTTTGGGACCAAGTAATGCATCACAAACGTTGATGAAGTCAAAGTTGTACAGTGCCACGTGAGAGTTGTAGCGGGGGAGGGGAAAAGGGGTGTTGAGTCATTTTCTGGGCATGTGGGATGGTTGGGTGTGGGGTAGGGATCAAAACACCCTTATTAGTTAAACCACTTTGTGGGAAATTACGGTGATTGAATCCGGGATTAGGAATAGGGTTCTAGGGGTGGTTTGATTTTAGGAAGGGGATTAAGTTTTGTTTCCTGGTTTTAGTGTTAAAAAAATTAGTTTAAAAATATTAATAGTAGGTGTGGGTTGGCAGTTGGGTCAGGTTATGGGTGAGGGTTTGGGTTTTGTTGGTGAGGTGGCAGTGAATGATTGGGGAATGGGGGGGATATGGGTTGTTGGATTTAAATAGGTAATAAAGTTAAGTAATTTTGGGTATGTGGCATATTTAGTCCCTCCCCTAACTTTCCTTCTTTACACAGCTTTGCAGAATAAGTCCTTGGCATTTGCACTGTTAATCCTTTTCCAATTTCAAGTTTAGTCCTTTAGTTAACAATACTTAGAATACGGACTTTTCATGTAACTTCTTCAAACTTCGAGGACTAATCATGATATTTCTTCACACTTTAGGGACCTCACAATAATTTTGAGATTCTTAGGGGGTATAAAGCGTCAATCTTCAAAACTTGAGGGACCAATCTTGACAAATCTCCAAACTTCAAGGGCATTTTTGCAAAATTCATTCATCGGGTCCGGTTCTTTGTGCGGCTTTGTTTCCCGTGTTCGTTTTTGCATTGTTTCTTGTGATCTTTTGTATTTTTCTCGATATCCGTACCTAAAACATACAACAAACGAATACAAGTATATTTTCCGGTATTTTAATGATATTTTAACCGTTTTAAGCCCGTTTTGGACGATGAGACTATGTATAATTGCAGCCTCATCACTTCACGACCTCGAAACTTCGTAGCTTGGATTAACGAAAGCATTCCGCTCTTAATCTCAAAATTCTCCGCTTCGATAGCGGGAATTACGATCGCGTCTCCATAACCCTCGGTGGGCGCTTGGAGCAATTCCATCATCGAACGATTTTTGGCCATCTCCTCTACGGTCTCTTCAACAACGATATTAGGAACGTAGGTTTCTAACTCTCGTCTACTTCGTCGATTCCTTCGATTACGATTGCGTCGATTCGAAGCTTCGCTAGAATTGGAATAATTCTTTGATCGAGTGCGCATGCACTAAGCGTAGAATGGGTGGTAGCAAAGAAGATTCTTTTTGCGGTTTTTCGATTTTTTCAATTTTTTTTTTGGCTTTTGATTGTTTTTTAATTTTTTTTGGATTTTTGAATGTATTACGTAGACACAAATCTACAAATCTCCCCTCGAATCGACTTTCTCGATTAAAGGAGCCTCAAAGAATGAAAACGATCACGTGGAGTGAACGTTCTCGATGACTTTAGAACGTTGGTGGAACACCAAAACATTCAAGAGGGTTTAATCTTGAAAACACAAGCAAATATAATATACGTAGATAATACTTGGGCGGCAAACCCTCGATTAGCCCTCTTTCTCAAAACACGCACAAGCAAGCGGAGGAAACGAGGTGGCGCGAAGTACTTAAGAGCCTTTTTCCTTTAGGTCGTGAAATACAACCGCCTTATACCCACCTTATAGTTTGTGTTAATTGAAATTAAGCTTCACGAAAGTATTTATCTATTTTTCCTTTAAACTTTTGCTTTGGATTCGAATACAATGATCGAGTGATGAAATCCCAAATCAAGGTTGCGTTTTCACGCTTTTGGAGTACTTGTATATTTATTGTTCTTACGTAGTACAATATAGTAATAATATATTCACAAGAAAAACGAAAACCAATATATCTACAATATAGTAAAAGATTGTTGTGTGTTTAATTTAGGAAAACTAAACACGATTTATTTGGATATTATAATATAATAGATAAAAATAACAAAAATGAGTATGTACGATATTCAAGCTTTCCAAAAAATTGAAAAGCAAAAACGTACTACTCACACAAACACTATACTAATAATAATGGCACACTAAACACCTCCCCGGCAGCGGCGCCAAAAATTGATGTGGATTTTTCGTACACGTTTTAGGAAAAACGCGTATGAGTGGCAAGTATTAAACTCGACGATTTAGGAAAACCGACAAGTCGAATAAATGCGGGTTCGTTCTCGAAGGGGGTGTGTGTATTAATGTGCCAATATATATGAAATCAAGTTTGGATTAGTGACGCTTTTGGTTGAGAAGAGAAAAAGTAAAGACGAGCTACGACTACGATTTAAACTACGACGTAATGACGTAAAACGATAACGTAATTACGTAAAACGCGAAAAAATTAAAAATTAAAAATTAAACCTAAAAATTAATTAAAAGATTAAACTAAGTCTAAAATAATATAAATAAGAATAAAAATCCAACAAATATATTTTAAAACCTTTTATTAATTAAATATTCAATTTTAAATGCTAATTAAAGCCCTAAAATTAAATACAATTAACAAAATGTCCAAAATATTATTTTATTGAACTAATAAGTTACTTATATTATTTAAAGACTAAAAAGTATTTTTCCTAAATTTTCAAAACTATTTTTCTATTTTTAAAACACTTAAAACTATTTTTAAATTAAAATAATCATAAAAAATAATAAAATAATGCTAAAAATAATTTGACAATTTTGAAAATCCTAAATTATACTAAAGAACAGTAGAAAATTGAAAAATTTTGAAAAATGTCGAAATTTGCACTAAAAGACAAAACAATTTAATATTAAACCCTAATTAAGCTAAATTAAATCTAAAAAAATAATTAAAAAGTGAACAGTAAAATATTCTTAAACTAAAAACCTTAAAATATTTTTCTGAGTCTAACAAAAATTTTAAAAGTGAAAAATATAACTTTTTTACACTAAATGCCAAAAACAGTAATTAAAAAGTTAATTAAAATGGCTAATTAATCTAAAAAATATCAAATGAACAGTGAATGGAAAATAAATTATACTGAAAAATCAAGAATAAAATAAAAAAAATATTGAAAAAAGTTTGAAGACCTAAAACCTGTTTTAGGTCACTAAAGACAAAAAATTAGGCTATTGATGTTGACACTTGCTTTGTTTCTGTCTTTTAGTGTAGCAGTACAAACAAATACACTAGCAGGGGTAATTAAGTTCCCACTGCTAGTGCAAAATGCAGGTCTGGTGATGAATCAGCTTAGGAAAGCTGATGTGGTTGATTTTTGGTTGGACAATGGGGCACCCCTACACTCAGTGGAGTGTAGGGAGTCTAATAAAAATGTAAAACACACAACCACTTAACAAGAATAACACCAAATGGGCAAAAACCAGTTGTTGTATGGGCTCCTAGGGGGTCTGATGAACTTGACTGGTTCAAATGGCACAAATGTGAGTTTCAAACTCCCTAAACTTGCACACTATCTAAACAATTCACATTTAACAGGTTACAAACGCTAGGTGATGCTAAACCCTAACAGAATTGAGAACTTGGTGAACCAAATCAACCAAAAACAGTCAGTCAAGGTACTTGCTGATTTTTGCTAATTTGGCCAAATTTTAAACATGCACTTTGTGTTATACTCTATCAAACTGAAACCAAGTTACTAAAATGACCTAACCCTACCCATTTAAGCTTGTTTAAACTGCTTTTAACCAATAGAGTGATGCCTAAGCTGGTGAAAACAGTTAACCCAAACACACCCTAATTTTCTGAAACTTAAAATTAACAAAGGAGTTGCGAGCATAAGCACTCAAAAGTGATTAGGACTTATTCTAACACGTCTAACAAACATAAACTAACATGAATCAACATTAAAACCACCCATTCAAACAAAATTCTCAAAAATCACATAACTTCGCAAAAAAATCAACAAAAGAAGTGCATGAAGAGGGTTCAAGCCTGTGTGAGCTGATGCCTTCTCTAGATGCCTTCTCTAGATGCCCTTTGAGGATTTTTGTGAGCTAAGAGAACTGTAGAGAGCCCTGCTGGTGGAATCCAAGTGGACCCAAGGGTTTAATATCTTCAAACAAAAACTGGAAAGTAAATGAGATGGATGAAAGTTCCTGTTTCTTTGATCCTGCACAAAACCACCAAACACTGAACAAACAAGCAGCTTGTATAAGCTGCTTCCACAAGCTTGTCAAGCTTGTGGTGGTAACTTATACAAACAGTAAGTATGAGTAAAGAAATATTGAAAACTGATTTTTTTCACAAATCCTTTGAAACCAACCTTTGAAACCTTTTATGAAAACCTAACCAAAGCTTTGGATAAACCTTTTGATTCCACTTTCACTTCCTCAAAAGGATTTATCCAAACTTAAAACAATCTCTCAAGAACAGTAAAACGGATTTTCAGAAAACAGTAAAAAAATGTTTTAAAACTGGATTTCTTGGAATCTTTTTGAACTAACTTGCAATAAAATAAATCAGTACACTAAAAATTGAAACTTGGAACTCAGTTATTGCACAATCAAAATGTTTTCATTTTCATTACTTCATAAAAAAAAGTACAAAGAACTGGAACAAAGGCTACAATTTCCTAAGGTTGCTTTATATATAGCATACAAGAAGTATCTAGAATAATAAAAACGTAACCCTTACATACTGAGTTTCCAAAAACACCCTTGGATCATTTTGGAGAATATGCTTTGATCCTGTTTGAAATTTAAAGTCTTGCCAAATCATGTGAGTTGTACAGCTGGATAAGACAATCTCAGACGTCCCTTGATGTCTTTGGGGAGAAGAAACTATTTTGGAGCGTTGATTTGCTGTCTTTCTTTGTCTTGGAGTAGCAGGGCCATGTGGAGAGGGGTCTATGGTGATGGGGACTCGTTTTTGGGGGTGGGGTTTCATTAAGGGGACTATGAATTTGTTATCTGGAAGTTATGGGATGGGATTATTAGGTAATTAGGGGTGACGATGATTAGGGTTCTAAGGGTTCTTATCTGGGGAAATTTGGGGGTTAATTTCTACAGTAATGGTTTAGTGGGAAAATGTTTAATAAATATTAGTTTAAAAATAATATTAATTAAACAGGTTTATGGTAGTGGAGGGGTGACGTGGGGTGTGAAGTGAGGTGGAGTTGTATGATTGGTGGTGGAGGGTGATGTGGTGAAACGATTGGTTAGGATTGGTTTTATGGTTTGGCAGTTTAAGTCCCTTAATTCCCTCTCTCTTGTCTCTTTGAATTAAACCGCCCATAACAAGACTCCCTTTGTTAAAGAAGTTTAAAAACTTCTATTTTGGCCACAAATAGTTTTATAAACTTGTTCCAAGGGCTTATTTTGCATTTTGACCATTCTTCAAGGACCAAACATGTACAATCTTCAAACATGGAGGACTCTTCTTGCCAATGATAATTTCTCCAAGGTCTTTTCTTGCCAAAACTTCAAAGATGAGGGACCAATATTGCCAATTCTTCAAACTTCAAGGACTAATTTTGGAAATTCATGATTCGGGCCCGGTTCTTTGTGCGGCTTCGTATCCCGTGTTCGTTTTTGCTCTATTCTTGTAATCTTTTGGTGAATTCACGATATCCGTACCTGAAATACACAATGAACAAATACAAGCACATTTTTGGGTACTTTGATGATATTTTAAGCGTTTTAAGCCCGATTTGGACGATGAGACTATGTATAAATACAGTCTCATCAACATCTCTGGTGGTGGTTCCATATCGAACCCGCGGTTACTTAGCGATAAAGAACCGCGGCCCTACATAAGGAACCGCCTGTCACTGTTTCGACAGAATCTTTGCTTTACAATGTTTTCTTTAATCTGTGTAAAACTTTGATAAAATATTTGCTAAAACCTACACTTTCCTGAACTAGGATACCTAATTTCTTTATTCACCTAAAATGATTTTAACCCATTACTAGTTTGGATCATTCCCTTCTCTTCTTAAACCCTCTCTTGTTGATTGTGTTCTTCATCCCTTCAATTCTTCTCTAAACTTTAACACACAACCATGGTGTCCACTAGAACATCCACTTCTTCCAATACTTCCTATTCCAAAAGAAGCCTTAAAATTAAGATTAAGTTACCTAATATTGGTTCTTCATCTTTTCACACTCCCAAAAATGAGATTTCTCCTATTCTCATTTCCTCTTCACCTTCACCACCCCTTGATCCATGCAAGACAAACTCAACTCATGGTACTAACCATTCACATGGTTCTACCTCCTCTTCATTCCAATCAAGAATGAATGATCTTTCTTCTCCTTTTACTCCTAGTCCTCCTTTGGATGGGAATACTCAACCTCAACCTCTACAAAGCATTACCTTTGTCCTTGAGCCTTTGGTTACCTCTCTTTTCACTCCACCAAATTCTCCCATCTCACCCTTAGACACTATGCCTCCACCACCTCCTCCACCCTCAAACACTAATTCTCCTATTTTTGGCATTCCTATTCCTCACTTGGTAGGTGATCCTTACTTCTTTGGGTTCCTAAAAGCTCATGGTGCAAATTTCCCATGTATTCTTTATAATAACTACATCATTCAAAACATAAGGTTGGATATGCTTGGTCTTCATAGAAGGTTGCATGATTTCTTGCTTGCCTTGTTCTCCATGCATCCTCCTACTAGGAGATGAATGATGGTTTTCAAAATAAAATGCTTTTTAAAGAAGGTGAAGCCAAAGAGGACTATGCATTCAAGACCTAGTTTTAGCTAACTTTGTATTAGTTAGTTGTTATTTTATTTCTTGTATTTCCTTTCCTTTCCTTCATTATTTTCTCATGAGGATGATCTATGGATTTAGTTTTATGTGTTTCAACCTATGTGGTCATATTAATCAACTTTAACTTATTTAAAATTAAACCTAAATCTATGACAACCTCTAAAAACTTGACTTAAAATTGGATCAAAATGTTATCTAAATATTTTGTCACTCTTTGTCAAGACACTCTTTGTGAATGTGTTGCTTTTATGCAACCCTAGCATACTCTAGTGCTAAAAAAGGTAAAAAATCCAAGATTTGCAAAATTCTGAAGAAGTCTTATTTTTCTTAAAGTTTTTTGAAAATCATGGTCTGTGGTCCACTGGACGCGGCTCCTTAGCCACTAGGCGGCTCCATATCGATATGGAACCGCGGGCTCCCTTAAGGAACCACGTACGGGAAAGCTACTTTTAGCTTGTTTTTGGTGTTTCTTCTTTGACCACTGACTTGGTTAAGATTCTTTGTTTATCCAATTTGGCTAATCATTCCCTAAAACCTTTTGTTTTCATTTCAAATCTTTGCCTTGTCTATTTTCTTTAAATTCTTCTCTTTGGGAGTTCTTCTCTTCATCCCTCATAATGCCTGACTCTTCCATTCCTAACCTTGACATTTCTTTGTCACAATCTTCTCAACCTAAAGCTTCTTCTTCTAAGCTTTCAAAGAAACCGAAAATCTCGGTTCATCCCGTTTGGATAAAAAAGAACAAGAATCCTCATGATTCTTCTTCTCCAAAATCCTCTAATAATTCTTCTTTCTCTCCGATTAAATATTAGAATGAGACTTACTCTATAAATCCAATTACCGGAGAAAAGGAAATTCTTCCACCACCACCTAAACCTTTCAACTCTCCTCAACTCAATGACCTATCTTCTTTCCCTAATCTCACTAGGCATTGTGAAAACATCTCTTATCCATTATCTCTCTCTCCACCAAACTCTCATTTTGATGGACCTCCCCCATCTAACCACTTTGTTTTGCATCATGGTTCCTCGTGTGCTTGTTGTCGTTTTCAACAAATTGAACTTGCTCATATCTGTGACAAGCTAAATTTCCTTGAATTGCTCCTCACTCGACCTCCTCTCAAAGTTTTCGTTCCCGTGAACAAAACTTCAAATGATGCTTCGTTGTCTTTCTTTTCCAACTAAGGCACATTTTGTACTTTAGTTGTTTGAGTCAATAAAACTTAAGTAATCTTGGAAGATTATCACTATTAGAGTAGTTTATACTTTATGGTTTATTTTCCATATTTTTTGCTTTAAATATTCATATTGTGTGTATGAATATTTTTCTTGTATGTTATTTCATATTTGTGTAATATGAATGTTATGTGTGTTATCTTTCCCGCTAATTCTTTTTCACACATTTGTTAAAGAGTTGATCATGGCTAAAACTTACAATTAATTATGGGTGATTCCATAAATTCTAAATTTTAACCCCTTGACATTTTAATCATCTTTGATTGGTTTGGATGTTTCTTTTCTTCCTTTATTCCACTAATGGAACTATGATGTTGTCAACACACACTCTTTGGACATACTTAGCAAATACTTTCTTCTAATTTGAGATTTCTTTTCCTTCTTCCTCTCAAAATAGTTAGTAGGTAGTGCACATATATACATTGGTGTTTTTTTTCTTTCTTCTAACCTTTGTGTAGCATGTCACCTTAGCTCATTTACTTGGTGCCCCAAGCAAGGGTGAGTAAGCACCAAGAGGGAGCTACTAGCAAAGTCCGGTTCTTTTCTTCTTCAAAGACTTGTGCTAACCTTTTTGCTTCGACAAAGGGGGAGAAATAATAGTGATAAACTCGTTAATAATTCAAATAATCTTGTATTTTACATAAATGAGTTTATAGTTTTTCGAAATAAAAAAATGGGAGATTGTTAATGCAAAGCAATGCCTAAAAACATTGTTATTATTAATTAATCTTTCTTAGTGTAGAAATGTAAATCTATGCTTATGTTTTAGAGAGAGAAAGAGATAGAAAGATGGTGGATTACACACACACTTAGAGAGAGAAACCCAATGTTTACTATGTGAAAAGTGAATAACCACACACCCTCTCCATCAAAGGAGAGGGTTTATATACCCAAGCCCATGAGATGGGCTTGGGTTTATATTAGGCCGCCGGCCCATACATTTCATGGGCTTGGTTTTGGGCTTTGCTTAATGAATGTAAATAAATAAACTACGAGCTATAACATGGACTATTGTTGGAGTGACCGATCCTTTCTAATACGTAAAACGTATTTCCAACAATCTCCCCCTAAGGGAGGTCACTCCAAACAAGGACGTTACCCGAGTTACAATAATGAAATAAACCTAGCATACTATGCTTGTCTTGAGCTCGTAGTCTTCGTCTTTCTTTTATTTTTCTTTTCTGGTGAACATGCTGATATGATCTTTGGTATCAATCTTGAGCATTAATCTCTTGCCTTGATCTCGTGCATCCATCACTTGTGATCTTCGCCTCTTCGTGACACCATGTCCCACATACTTATACCTTCGTAATTCTTGAAAGCTTCAGAGTTTGATACAACGGAAGACTTAACTTTTAGGCTTTCTTGAATTTGATGAGGTATTAAGTGCATAAAGTATAAGCATGCGGGGACGACTTCTTCTTGGATCCCGCAACGCCACCGTCTTCAAATGCCGCAACAAAAGTAGACACGAACGAAATGGCTTTGAACATTTCATTCTAATTCGGTAGCTTTTTACCTCCGGTCGGTGAAGACCGTTGGACGATATTAGATATCGTACCCGTGACGGATAGTTTCAATTAAGTAACTTCCTGACAGGATTTCGCGGGTAAACCCGTTCTCTTTATTCGACCGTCCAAAGCTAACTGCGAACATAAAGAGTGAATCATTTGAATAATAATATCCGCATGATTTGAAGCCGTTAATTCATGTTCCTGGAACAAGTGAAATTCAATTAAGAACCGCACCATCGTTGCTTTCCAGTTGTCACGAGCTTGATTCGTATAGAATCTTGCAAGTTACCTACCAAGTGCTGTTTGAGGTTAACACTAGAAGGATTTCCACTCATCACTGTGAACACTAAGGTATCACTCTGAGTGTTCTGGCAAGATCACTAAGATATTGCGTAGAGGCCTGGAACGTGTTTAAATTCAGTTAAGAATTAAACAGTTGTTGCTTTCCAGTTATCACAAGTTTGATTCATAAAGAATCGCACAAGTCACCTACCATGAGCTTTTTGATATTCGCTCAAGAAGGATTTCCATCTTCATTGTAAATACTTTTGTATTACTCGGATGTTCAGGCAAGATCATGAAGATTTTGCGTAGGACTCTTAATATCTTTCTTACTTTTCATAGTGTGTGAAGAAGCAAGGAAATATGAAAGTTTGTCCTAATGAGATATTTGACGATCTCAAATGGCTCTAGACTCGATCGTGCACTTTGGATTTTAGTGATCGGAGGATGGAGAGGAGTGCCACCTTTTCAATACCAATTTATTCGGAGTGAATAAATCAATAGATGATGTGTTGTCTCCGTGTGATTAAAACAAATACCTTTTGAGAGATATCTGAGTTAGCTGGGATGGGTTGTGCATTGCATCACTGGGTCCATGATGTCTGTCTTCAATATCAAGAATCATTAAACAATGATCTTAATAGCATATGTATTGACCCAGTTTCTGCCTAAGTTGTAAGGAGGGCTTCTTTCTTTACACCCTTTATCTTTGCAATTCTTTTTCATTCTTCAACCCCTTCAATGCTTACCAATACGTCATCACTAGCACCTTGTTGTGATTGTTCCAGTGCTAACTTAAATACTTGGTCGGCATTCAGCTACGTTCACAATCTTTCTCCATCTTTCCTAAGGACTACTATTTCTAGCTATGGAATGTCCTTGGGAAGATTCCTCCGGTTCTGGAAGAATCATTGGACTTAACCTATCCTACCATCCTTATGTCACCACAATCTTCATCGTCGTGAAATAAATGGGTTTTGGGTAAGTATATGTCACCATGAAAATCCATTTTGATATGCAAATCCGTTTTGCTCCCCCTTAACATATGCCACGATATTCGAAAACATTTCGCACATGTCGGGATGAGCCAGCACATTAATTCAAACCATTTGTGATAATATCCCATATTAAATCACATTTTCTCCCCCATATTAAAAATATTAACCCAATCGATGTTTTTAATATCAATTGATTTAATGAAGTTTTAACAAAGGTTTTGGGAAGAAAAATGCAAGCCCGTTTTATCTTCATGATATCAAACGCATGAGATATGATACCGATTTGTAACATGATCACATATTCACCATATTAGAAAAGAATTGACAAGGTTGGACCTGATAGATGAGAACATTATTGTAAAACCCGTAAAAATAAGGTCATAATTTAATTCTACTTTCAATTATTTTGAAGTATTTTATAACTTTAAATATTATTATGTTTAACGGTTTAAGTTGAAACCGATATTAAATATTACATTTTAATATTTTGATGAGTAACGAGGACTACTCGTGATCGCGATACCGACGGATGCCAAAAATTTTATATTTTATTATCGATCGTTTCGACATTTAATATTTTCGACGATATCGTTTTAATTACGTATCGAGTCGTTATATTATTATTTTTCGTGTGCGTTTAAACTTTTAAAAAGTATTTTTTACAAAACCCGAGTCTCGTAAATATTTCAAAATTTACAATTTACATTTTCTACCCTTTTAAACTATTTTATTCTATTTTGGACCAAAACTATCACAAATTGGCAAAAACTACCCTAACCTTACACTTTATATAGTTTTTCCACTAGCAACTCATCATTTAAAAAAAAATTCATAAAATAAAATCACCAACTCTTTCTCTCTTCTCTCTTTGAACCATCCACCCCCACCCTTCCTTTTCATCAAATTTTCTCAAGTTCTAGTTTGAATCTTCCAAAATCAAGCAAAGTCCCATCCTCCATTTTCAAAGGGCTACAATTTGGTATAAAATTTTCATACATGCAACCATATAAATTTTTCAAGAAAAGTTGGTTATGTTTGATCCAAATTTGTTGTATGCATGTGTTAGTAGTGATGATCAAATGGTGTTTATGCCATGTTTTTTGTTAAAAAGTTGATTTTTAATTTTTGGGTTTTTGATTTTGATGATGATACAAGTGTTAGGAATGGTTTATGATGATATTAGGGGCTTAGGTTGATGATAAAAGTTGTTGGAATTGATCAAAAACTTGATTTTATAAGAGATTTTAATAGTCATTTTTAGGCAGTAGGTTTAGAGGCATTTTCGGAAATCTTAAGTCTGAAAAAAGGTTGATATTATGGGATTATGTTGTAGAGAATTTCGTTAGCTTCGATTTGATATAAAGTAGGCCTTCCAACTCCAAACGAGGTGGAAGATACACTAGTTTGATTTTCGTGTACCGGGAGACGAGTGTCGACACAATCCGAAAATTGTTGTCGATATTTGGATCGAATCTCGGGGACTATAAAATGAGTTTCAAAATGATTCAAGGGCTGTTCTCAGGCTCCAACTTTAGCAGTTTGAGTCTATTTTTAGAGTCAAGTGGCGGTTTTACAAATGGAGTTGTTTAGAATGGTCAAAATGGTTTCGTAAGTCAAGGTCGCTAAACTGTCCGGATTTTGTGATTCAAAGATGAGTCGGGCAGGGAACTTTAGAAGTAAAATCTTTTAATGAGCTTTTGAGAGGACTTTCTATATATAGTAAGTAAGTTCTCTGAGTAGTATCATAAAATTTTGATATGTTTAAGTATGGGAAAACGGCTTGGACATTCGGTATGTTCCGGCAGATTTTTATTAAAGGCATATAATAATAAAATGAATATATAGGAGAGTATAATAGAACCACTTGCATCGTTTTCTCTCGATTTGTCGTGATTTTATACTTGAGTTTGATTTTATTAAGTATCATTTTCTCGAGTCTATTATTAATGTACGCACCTTATTTGCTAGGTTGTGGTTGTCGTGTTTTTCGGGCATCTACTATCGTCGGCGATCGTCTTCAACTACTATAAGTACTAAGGTGAGTCTATAGCCTCGCTTTATACTAGTTATTAAATGATTTTAAACCCGCGAGGGGGAATACATGTTTTTATAAACTTAGAACACAAGATTTTTATGGTATGCTTTGTCCCTCTATGAATGGACCCGTGGTTGCCTTTAAATTGCATTAAGTGATTGCCTTTGTTAAAACCTCAATTATGGACCGTTAATTAACCTATGATGGGTTAACCGCTAGTACAATTAATAGATCTATGGGGGAAGCCGCCCCGGTTCAGTTTTTATGGACTTGTCATAGAAGCTTAGGCCCGACCTCCACACTGTTTGAACATATTGTATTGAGAAGTTAGGTATACGGCAATGTACCAATAATCTGGAGGTAACCGACAATTAATAAATCTCTCGTCTTATTAGACTGATATGGGAGTGTCTAAGGGCTCGGTTCCATGAGCTTATTGCAATTTATGCTATATACAATTATCATTGTTGATGCAAATTATTATTTGATGCTTATAAGCATGCCACTCGGCATTTTTGCTTGTGTTCAAATTGATTTCATAAACCTATAGATTCACACGGCATTTTTGCTGATTGTTTTACTCACATGTATTTCAGGTAATCAAGAAGTGGAAGCTTGGAGGTCACGAGAATGAAGTTGTGCACTGCTATGTTGTTCAAACTCTTTGATTTATTTATCGTTCCATTTTTAAAACAAACCAATATGTTGTTTTAACTTATCTTTTGGTAACGATTACTTGGGACTACGCTACTCTGACAAATGTTTTAGGAACGATAAATCTAAAACGTCTCTTTTCGAGTCGTTCTTTATAAATTATGTGTTGTTGTATCATTGTTTAGCACCCAAAGATGTATTCCGCTGCGTGTAAATTTGGGGGTGTTAAAGATTGGTACCAGAGCCATGAGTTATAGAGAACTAGGTCTTTTTCTAATAACCTAAACTATAACTGTCGGTTTTATTTTTCAAAGAGTCGGTGCACATGATTTCGCGTGACTTCAGGTTCAAGCTACTTCTGGGATTACAACTTTAGTATACATTATTATGTATGCCTTATTGCTAAGTATTTCTAAATAAATACTATAATCCTTTATCGATATATATTTATGTCGTTAAACTTTTCGATAAAAGTTTATCATTTATTAATGATTAACTTAAATAAATACAATGAATTTTCAAGATCTTTATGTATATATATTTGAAGTATTTAAATTGCTTTTATTGCAAAATTTTTATACTATGACCTTACATAACTTCATCTACGCGCGTTACTTTCATTGTTTAACCCTTTGTGATATCTATATAGATATTCAAATCGTCTTCCGGCTATTTGTGCTTGGACGTCTTGAAGCGTAATCTCTAGACCATTGTGTAGCTCAATGTGTCCTTGGAATAGACTAACCGCTATTGTGTGAGTCACACATTTTGAAACATTTCTTAAAATCGTGTTGAATAATATCATGGTTTTCTATAATATTTTGTTGATTTTTATCACCGTTTTATACGACATGTGAAGATTTAATTCGTTGACATTATATGTATCGACCCCGAAGTGTATTGTTCGCTTATATCTTGGTAACGTCATTCACCGTTTTGCTTCCTAAATTTCGTGTTGAATACCTTGAAGCATCTTCTGTCATTCATTATGCTATATTTTTATTTGATGCTCATTACGAGATTTATTTTTCGTTGTTGTAAAATCCACAAGACATGTGTGTATGTATATATTTTGAGTGGCTAAGAAGTGTTGAAAAAATACATTTTTATGCAGAAACTGCAGGGGTAGTATAAACAAGTCACAACTTAAAAGTAAAACCTGCGTTTTTAAAATAAAATAGTCAAACCTGCACAGAACTTGCAGGGGTATTTTGGTCATTTTACATTGGTTTTCAGGTCTCGGGTAAAACTAGAAAGTCGTCTGAAACGTCGTTTTGCATCAAAATGCTTTAGACTCTGAGTCTTGGAGATGTCGTTTATCGGGTCAATTAATCGGCTCATATTTAAAAGTTAAATCTGATAGAAAATTCAGAACATGAGTTTTAAATGTTTCTAAGCTGTTTTGATTTCATTTGAGATCGTAAAATTTTAACAAATATTATTTTACAACTAACTAATACTAGTTGCATGTGAAAATGATTAAAAATAGAAACATTACAGGATTAGCAATTACCAGATTAATGGTGTAAATTGAAAACGAATAATATATTTTCTTAAAAAGCATGTATGTATCGTGTAGCTTACGATGAGTACACATTTGGATTGTTTTATTCTTTTTATATATATGACTCTTTTGTCATTCGATATTATTTTTATTTTTCTTCTAACCTTCCACTGATTTGAGTTGAGTTTTGAAGTTTTGCCTTCACATTCTTCGTTGACATTCTTATCGCGTATCTTATGACGTTTTCGTCTAAACCTTATAACCCTTTAAAAACTTAACAACTTGTAACCATTTCATTGGTTGTTTTATGAGCTACTATTTGCCACTTTTTGCAAAACTTTGACTACTTTATACGTTGTCATAATGTCATATTATAAATAAATCTGATATTGTTTTACGATTATTTTCACCAATTGTTTTTACTTTGGTCTTAATACTTTTCGTATGATTAAAAGTTTCTTATTAAGTATCTCACAAATTACTTGTATCCTATAAATTTATAAACTATTTTTAAAATTCCATTTTTCAAATGGCATGGTTTATATATAAACATAAGAAACGTAATACTTTTCGACGAAACTGAGCACTGCATTGCTATTCCTATATTATACATGGCCTGATCACCTATGTCTAATCTAGAAGGAGCCATGCTAGGCTGAATAGTAGTCAACTTAAAAATCTTGATAATAATCAACTTTTTACTTGTAATTATGATAAAGATAAATAAACTGAAATAAATTGAAAAGAAGTTTTGAAAACTTTATATTTTATGCAAGTAGCACAATTTCTATGCATCCGCATATGTTTTCTTACCTTTTGTTAAAGGAATTACGTGATTATAAGTACGTTTTTACTCGACAATCGTTTTTCCACTTGTTACTTCATTTTGTCTTATAACTGATTTCTTTTGACCGTTCGTTTAATTACTGACTGTTGATAAAAGACTTGAAAGTCTCGATTTGTTTTATCCTTTCTTCTCGTCCAATCTTCTTTATGCGACTGGGTAGATCTTTGGAATTTCTCCGCACGTGAATAATGAATTATCACTAGAGTGATTTCCGTATATCCGGGATGACGTCTGTCACTCTCGTTTGTCTCGAAATCCACTCTTGTGAACTGTGCTTTGATTTCTCTCTTTAAACACTAACATCGTTCATTTGATTTGTTTTAATTACAAGTGATTATTAGGAATTTTAATTTATTAAAATTTTTGTATGGATCTTATTTCCGATCGTGTAACGACCACCGCTAAGTTAACGAGCTGATATTGGTGAACCATCAACCGCACTAACCAAAATTGACAACTTGTTTAATCTATCATTTCTTATCGTCTTACCATCAACGCCTTTATCTTATTATTCTTTTTAAGAATTCATACGACATTTGCTTCGTTCTCTTTTGTACCATTGATTTCGTATTAATTGTTGACTATTATTTTCATTCGTATTCTCTTGTTATCTTGTCACATTTCGAAACCCGAATATATCCCATGTTATTTTGAAATAATAAACACCTTTATGTATTTCTACAAAGTATTATAAAATATTTTATGGAACTTTTATACATTTTCCAATGATTTTCAGTTATCGAAATAACCATTACAAGAAAAAGGTCAAATTTATACATCATATTTTGTATAACTAAAACTAATGTTAAAAATAAAATTATGTTCTACCTTTTGAACTAATTGACTTATCATACTTTATTTTTAATGTAATGAAATTACCGGTTTAATTTATATTCCTAACAATGATTTAATTTGGAAATTATATTTTCTAAATCGTAACCATCAGTATGAGTATAATTAATAAATTTACGTCATTCTTTCAAAGTTTCTTAAGACGACCAAATAAATTTTGAAACTATTTTACTTCTATTTTTGATGTATCATCTTTATCAAGAAAGTACCTCAACTGAGTTTTAAGGTAATACCAAATCCGGGACGGATAATTGTGACAAATGTTATTTTAATGTATAATTTATTCTTCGCTCTCATTTTTCTAGTATTGTGATTTATTATGTTTTACGGTTACGTGAGTCGAGATCCCTCGTCGATCGTTAATCTTAAATCATTTTACCACATCTTGTTCGTTTATGCGTTTATTGAAGTCATTTTTATCTCGTATTGTTCCTCGTATTGAAGATTACTATTTTATTCTGAGTTTAAAATGAATATTGGGAAGCCGTGTATAAGAAGAAACGATAAGTGTCACCAGGATTTATGCGTGTACTTGTGGAATGATTGAGGACCGAATCTATTAATGAATGGAGTTAATAAATCTGTTACAACCTCAAGGAGTATGTTGAAGCCGACACCGCAAGTGGAAAGACTCTGGAGATCAAGTGGTTATTATCAAGGGTTCGTTCAAGGTTTTCTCGATGATTAATGGTGGAGATCTATACTCGATGTTTATGTTCGGCCTTTTCTTTTATGTACTTATATGGTGTGTGATCTAGTCAAATGATCGTAAGTTGTGAGAACTTGAGACGGCATCATCCGATGACGTCCGATCATATAGAACACATATTATGTAATATCTTTTTGACTGTCAACGACGATGTTTATTGAGACTTTAATGCGCGTTGGCGAAAGTGAGATGGTGTCTTTGTATTATCTTTTGAGTAGGGACCCGCGTGTGAGCACCCTCTGATGACGAAAATGTTTTTCTTGTTAGCTCTTTTTTGATGTGTGTCCATGACTATCCGGCCGATGGATATCCTTTAATTTGCAACATTCTTTTTAACTCGACTTACCCGTAAACCCTGTCATCTATTCTTGTCGTCGAATGAGCTTCGTGTGACTCATAAAATTTTCATGTGTCGAGCTTGACGGGTGACTGGTGGATAAGGATTTATTTATTCCTTTATGGTGAGATACAACTTGACGACAAGTTGCGTTTTGTTAAAGAACCAGTGAAGATCGTGGATCGAGATTCACGTAGGAACGTGAGGACTTCTTATTAATGAATGTCGTCATCCTTCCGGGTAGTGAACAACTCGTGTATGAGGCGAGTTGAGCGCCGGGACGTCGCTCCCTTAAGGTGGTGAGGATGTAAAACCCGTAAAAATAAGGTCATAATTTAATTCTACTTTCAATTATTTTGAAGTATTTTATAACTTTAAATATTATTATGTTTAACGGTTTAAGTTGAAACCGATATTAAATATTACATTTTAATATTTTGACGAGTAACGAGGACTACTAGTGATCGCGATACCGACGGATGCCAAAAATTTTATATTTTATTATCGATCGTTTCGACATTTAATATTTTCGACGATATCGTTTTAATTACGTATCGAGTCGTTATATTATTATTTTTCATGTGCGTTTAAACTTTTAAAAAGTATTTTTTACAAAACCCGAGTCTCGTAAATATTTCAAAATTTACAATTTACATTTTCTACCCTTTTAAACTATTTTATTCTATTTTGGACCAAAACTATCACAAATTGGCAAAAACTACCCTAACCTTACACTTTATATAGTTTTTCCACTAGCAACTCATCATTTAAAAAAAATTCATAAAATAAAATCACCAACTCTTTCTCTCTTCTCTCTTTGAACCATCCACCCCCACCCTTCCTTTTCATCAAATTTTCTCAAGTTCTAGTTTGAATCTTCCAAAATCAAGCAAAGTCCCATCCTCCATTTTCAAAGGGCTACAATTTGGTATAAAATTTTCATACATGCAACCATATAAATTTTTCAAGAAAAGTTGGTTATGTTTGATCCAAATTTGTTGTATGCATGTGTTAGTAGTGATGATCAAATGGTGTTTATGCCATGTTTTTGTTAAAAAGTTGATTTTTAATTTTTGGGTTTTTGATTTTGATGATGATACAAGTGTTAGGAATGGTTTATGATGATATTAGGGGCTTAGGTTGATGATAAAAGTTGTTGGAATTGATCAAAAACTTGATTTTATAAGAGATTTTAATAGTCATTTTTAGGCAGTAGGTTTAGAGGCATTTTCGGAAATCTTAAGTCTGAAAATAGGTTGATATTATGGGATTATGTTGTAGAGAATTTCGTTAGCTTCGATTTGATATAAAGTAGGCCTTCCAACTCCAAACGAGGTGGAAGATACACTAGTTTGATTTTCGTGTACCGGGAGACGAGTGTCGACACAATCCGAAAATTGTTGTCGATATTTGGATCGAATCTCGGGGACTATAAAATGAGTTTCAAAATGATTCAAGGGCTGTTCTCAGGCTCCAACTTTATCATTTTGAGTCTATTTTTAGAGTCAAGTGGCGGTTTTACAAATGGAGTTGTTTAGAATGGTCAAAATGGTTTCGTAAGTCAAGGTCGCTAAACTGTCCGGATTTTGTGATTCAAAGATGAGTCGGGCAGGGAACTTTAGAAGTAAAATCTTTTAATGGGCTTTTGAGAGGACTTTCTATATATAGTAAGTAAGTTCTCTGAGTAGTATCATAAAATTTTGATATGTTTAAGTATGGGAAAACGGCTTGGACATTCGGTATGTTCCGGCAGATTTTTATTAAAGCCATATAATAATAAAATGAATATATAGGAGAGTATAATAGAACCACTTGCATCGTTTTCTCTCGAGTTGTCGTGATTTTATACTTGAGTTTGATTTTATTAAGTATCATTTTCTCGAGTCTATTATTAATGTACGCACCTTATTTGCTAGGTTGCGGTTGTCGTGTTTTTCGGGCATCTACTATCGTCGGCGATCGTCTTCAACTACTATAAGTACTAAGGTGAGTCTATAGCCTCGCTTTATACTAGTTATTAAATGATTTTAAACCCGTGAGGGGGAATACATGTTTTCATAAACTTAGAACACAAGATTTTTATGGTATGCTTTGTCCCTCTATGAATGGACCCGTGGTTGCCTTTAAATTGCATTAAGTGATTGCCTTTGTTAAAACCTCAATTATGGACCGTTAATTAACCTATGATGGGTTAACCGCTAGTACAATTAATAGATCTATGTGGGAAGCCGCCCCGGTTCAGTTTTTGTGGACTTGTCATAGAAGCTTAGGCCCGACCTCCACACTGTTTGAACATATTGTATTGAGAAGTTAGGTATACGGCAATGTACCAATAATCTGGAGGTAACCGATAATTAATAAATCTCTCGTCTTATTAGACTGATATGGGAGTGTCTAAGGGCTCGGTTCCATGAGCTTATTGCAATTTATGCTATATACAATTATCATTGTTGATGCAAATTATTATTTGATGCTTATAAGCATGCCACTCGGCATTTTTGCTTGTGTTCAAATTGATTTCATAAACCTATAGATTCACTCGGCATTTTTGCTGATTGTTTTACTCACATGTATTTCAGGTAATCAAGAAGTGGAAGCTTAGAGGTCACGAGAATGAAGTTGTGCACTGCTATGTTGTTCAAACTCTTTGATTTATTTATCGTTCCATTTTTAAAACAAACCAATATGTTGTTTTAACTTATCTTTTGGTAACGATTACTTGGGACTACGCTACTCTGACAAATGTTTTAGGAACGATAAATCTAAAACGTCTCTTTTCGAGTCGTTCTTTATAAATTATGTGTTGTTGTATCATTTTTTAGTACCCAAAGATGTATTCCGCTGCGTGTAAATTTGGGGGTGTTAAAATTATATGATAAGATCAAATGGTTCTTGTCAGCATATGTTGGTCGCCTCGTCACGTCTGAAGTCATCTCTTGACACCACGAGTACGATTGGTATTGTTGTCTTGACACCAGTTAGTGAGCTTGGCACGTTCGGGATCGAAGATTCTGAATGATTAACAATTGCTCCCCCTCAATTGTTGACCCGTGTTCTATTGAAAGAGCTGTAGTCATCGGTTGAGTAGTCGCATCGTCGAGTATGTAGATACCAATTGTAGATAGCATGGTTGTAGAGATGATAGATTCATAAAAACAAGACTTCTCTTGTTTTTACAAATAAATGCACTGAGGCGTACATAGATTTGTGTTAGACCAAGTTATAAAGTAAAATTGATCCCTTACAAGGTTTTAAAGTAAACCTTGCCCGAGAAAATTAATTCCCGTTGTTAGCCAAAGCTTTCATAAGAAATACTTGACTTTAATGTGAAAAACGGGTTGCAGTCAGAAATAACTACAAGCCATTTAGACATGTTTTATGAAATATTTACAACTTTTGTACGAACTCTATTTATGGCGCCGTGTCGATATTAATCAACATTTCTAAGGCCGTAAATATTATCGTACCAAAAGACATGCCTATGAAAAATAAAGTAACAATATTTTTGGATTTTTCGTAATTTTTCAATTTTTATGGTTTTTATATGGTTTATATTTTTTGTATTTTGCTTTTGTGGAAAAAAATATAAACAATATATACAGATGATCACCAAGGATACGGAGAATAGTTTTACCACCACTATTCTTTCGCTCCATCTGCCAGTTCCTTTAGAGTCTCAGGCGAGAAAGTTCTCATTCCTAGCTTGTCGGCCAAAAATTCAATTCGTGCGCGATCTAAAGCCTTCGTAAAAATATCCGCCAATTGATACTCAGATCGGACAAAGTAAAGCTCGATTACTCCATTTTCCACTTGCTCCTTGATGAAGTGGTAGCGAATGTCAATATGCTTCGACCGGGAGAATTGAACATTGTTGCAGCATAAGGCAATTGCACTCTTGTTGTCGCAGTACATCGGAATTTTGTTGAAACCTAGACCATAGTCGGTTAATTGCGATCTCATCCAAAGAATTTGAGCACAGCAACCGGACATAGCTATGTATTCTGCTTCCGTGCTTGAAATTGCAGCGCTTTTCTGCCTTTTCGATGCCTAACTAATTAATCGATCTCCTAGTAGTTGAAATGTTCCACTCGTGCTACGCCTTGTATCTTGACAACCCGCGTGATCCGCATCTGCATATGCCATTAGTGCAATAGAAGAGTCCTTCGAATACCAAAGTCCCCGATTAATGGTTCCTTTAAGATATCGAAAGATCCTTTTAACAGTAGCTAAGTGTAACTCAATAGGCCTAGTTTGATACCTGGCACACATACATATAGCAAACTGAAGATCAGGTCGACTGGCTGTGATATACAGAAGAGTACCGATCATTCCACGATAAAGTGTCGGATCAACGGCAACTCCATGTGGATCTGCATCAAGCTTAGTTTTCTCCACCATTGGAGTGTCCACGGGGTCGCAAGATTCCATCTTATATTTCTTAAGCGATTCAAGGGCATACTTGGATTGATTAATAAAGATGCCTCTGGGACTCTGAGATATCTGAAGACCTAAGAAGAATGATACCTTGCCCATCATTGACATCTTAAACTTGGAAGACATGAGTGTCCCAAACTCGTCGGATAAGGTTTGGGTCGAGGCTGCAAATATAATATCATCAACATATATTTGTACCATAATCATATCTTTACCTCGTTACTGAATGAAAAGCGTGGGATCCACCTTGCCGTTAGCGAAGCCTTGCGTAATGAGGAATTGTGACAATAGATCATACCATGCGCGAGGAGCTTGCTTCAACCCATAGAGAGCCTTCTTAAGCTTGTACACATGATCGGGATATTTAGGATTCACAAAACCATCCAGCTATTGTACATAGACCTCTTCCTTGATTTCACCATTAAGAAATGCCGTCTTCACATCCATCTGATAGACAATCATATTCATATGGGCTGCATAAGCGAGGAATAGTCTAATAGCTTCAAAATGGGCAACAGGTGCAAAGGATTCCATAAAGTCGATGCCTAATAATTGCTTGTATCCACAAGCTACTAGTCGAGCTTTGTTCTTCAATATACCGCCTAACTCATCGAGTTTCACCTTGCAAACCCATTTCAAAGTGAGTAACTGCACTTGATCCGGGCATGGGAAAAGTTCCCATACTTCAAGACGTATAAATTCATTAAGTTCTTCTTGCATAGCTTCTATCCAACAGGGTTGAGTAAAAGCTTCTTGCCATGTCTTAGGTTCAACTTCAGTGAGAAAAGCATCAAAGTGACAAAACATTGCATTTTCTTGTAACTGACTTCGTGTGGATACCGGACGATTAGGGTCACCAATAATAGAATCTATAGGATGATCCTTTGTCCACTTGCTGTCATGTTCACAAATCCGTGGATTGGAGTAAACCGTACTAGGAGCTTCCTCTGAGGTGGACGACCCGGCTTGATTAGGGTCGGGAATAGGTACACCAAAGAATGGAAGTTCACGTATTTGATCGAATTCCAAATCGTGATCATCATCATCCTCTTCATCATCAATAGGCATGACATGGGTAGTTGGTTCAGGTGTTGGTTGAGAATTACTCGTTGATGGTATATCTTGACCAATTGTAGGTGCAGACGTATCTGATTGTGCTTCGGTTGCTAGAGCGACAACTTCGTTTACCGGAGCTATTACCTCAGGTTCTGGAGCAACAATAGTTGGAGGAGTAAAGAATTCATCAAAGAACGGTTGAAACAACGTATCCCATTCAGTCCTAGAAGGTGGTGTAAATGATGATGAAGTAGGGTTGTTTGGGACAAGACCAGAACTAATGTTACTGGGTCCCATTTCATGAAGTGCGAGTTCAGAGCTGCTTTGCTCAGAAGCCATTGCTGTCAGCTCATCAAAATCAACATTCATAGTTTCGAGGATCTTGCGAGAGTTACGGTTGTAGATTCGGTATGCCTTCTTTGCGGGTGCGTAACCAATGAAAATATCAACATCAGCCTTTGGTTGAAGTTTTCCCAAATTGTCACCATCATTATTTGGATAGCAAAGATAACCAAATACATGAAGATATGATAAATCTGGTACTTTTCCATGGAGAAGCTCATAAGGTGTTTTACCATGGCGTTTACGAATTAGTGACCGGTTTTGGGTGTACACTGCTATAGATACTGCTTCTGCCCATAAAAACAATGGAGCCTTTGCGTAAATTAACATCGTTCGAGCAGCTTCCATAAGTGTGCGATTTCGCCTTTCAACGACATCGTTTTGTTGTGGAGTGCGTGCCACAGATGTTTCATGAGAGATGCCAACTTCTTCATAATAATCACGCAAGATTTGATTCACAAATTCGGTTCCATTATCTGTACGAATGCGTCGGATAGTAGTGTTGAGACGCACTTGAATCATCTTGAGAAATCCGATGATGAAGTTAGGTGCCTCATTTTTTGCTTTAAGAAATTTCACCCATGTAAACCGAGAGTAATCATCGACAATGACGAGGATGTACTTTTTACCACTAAGACTTTCAACACGCATTGGCCCACAAAGATCCATATGCAACAGATAAAGTTTCTCTTGGTTGGTGTCTTCCGTCTTGGGTTTGTATGATTTCTTAGTTCTTTTCCCCATTGTACATGCGGAACACAAATGATCCTTGTGAAATGATAGTTTAGGAAGACCACGAAAAAGTTCGTTTTTAGCCAAGTGATTAATAGCGTCAAAGTTAAGATGAGATAACCATCGATGCCATAACCATGACTTAGTCTTCGATGCTTTGGAGAGAAGACATACGGGAGAAGCGACCATCATGTCTTGTAGAGACAAAGTATACAAATTATTCCCTCGAGTACCTTTCAATAAATCAACCCCTTCCAAATTACGAATGAAGCAAGTATGCTCTCGAAAAGCAACTTCTAGGTTTGCATAACAAAATTGTCCCACAGAAAATAAGTTGTGACCGAGACCTTCCACGTAATACACTCTTGAAATTATAAGATTCCCAATATGATATTCACCATAACCCATGATCTTTGCAATATGATCATTACCAAATCGAACCGTACCAAGAAACTTGGTGACGAAATTTCTGAGCTGAGAGCGATCTCCGGTCATATGCTTGGAGCAACCAGAGTCCAAATACCAGAGAACAATTTGGACCACCTGTTTTCAATAACAACAGTAGACAATGCATTGGAAACTATTGGTTCCTGAGTGTTAGCAGATACAGATATAGAATTATCAGAATTGCTAACATTTTTGAGACCCTTAGATTTCCTGCGTTTTCTAATGTGAGTTTTAGCACTAACAGGTTTTACTGTTCCAACTTTCTTAGGTTTTGGATTATTCGCGGGCACTATAGTGGGAGTAGACCTATTTAAAGGGCACTTGGTTCCTACAGTAGTGTCGGTGTTCCTAGTTAAAGGACACGCTTGTGTTTTGGTAGCCTTGGTACTCCTAGTTAAAGGGCACTCTTTCTTCGCTTTAGTGGGAGTGATCCTAGTCAAAGGGCACGTATTTCCTACTATAGTGAAAGTTCCACCAGTGGGGCGCCACATCCATCCAACTTGGGTTAACACTTTCCCAGTCGGTTTCCATTCTAATCCATTTTTCCCGGCATACATCTCATTCACATGGTCAATAAGGCAAGAATCATGACGACTAGAAAACATACATTCATTGCAATTCCAACATTTCAAATTAGAATTCACACTAAGCTTAGAATGCTACACAACCGCAGAGCCTTTAGGTTTAGCTACATGATTCTTTTTATTCAAAACAGAAATAATATTCCTAGGATGGGCTTCTACTTTCTTCTTCACTTGACTACTAGATGGGGGCAAGATCCTATCATTCTTCTTGTTTCTCTTAAGCTTAGATCTTTGAGCCGTAGTAGTGGTGCTTACTCCTGTAGAAGGCAACACGGGAATATTAGAAGCTGGTTTTGATTCCGCCTTATCTTTAGTGACCAAAGTTTGAGATGGTTTAGTCCTAGGGCCCTTGTTAAGTGGTGTGACGGCTATTAGGTTCCTTTTGATTGCACTAGAGGACGATGCTGAGACAGTGGCTGCATTATCCACAACATTCTTACATTTTAGAGTATGAAGTGTTTCCTTTAACTCAGCCAAGACCAGATTCTTATCATAAATTTGTTCCCTCAATCAGATATTTCCATCGACTTTCGATTCAATTGTTCAATCAATGATTGATTCTATTCAGTGGTATCAACACATGTGGGCTGTACTGAATCGAAGAGTCGTGTATTTTTCTGTTTTAAGTTATCAACTTTGGACAAAATCTTGGAAACTCGGTTATCTAGATCAAGTCTAAAATTCTCAGCGGCCTCAAGTACGTTCACACAGTTAAGCTCCTTAGATTTCTCTATTTCTATCGGCAAAGATTTAGCAACTTTGTCACTTGGCTGACGCTGTTTTGATTGTAAATTCAATCGAAAATTCTTTCAAAATTTGCATCATCGATATTAACACCTTCGAATGACGTTTCAAAGATTTCTTGAATAAATTGTTGCTTGCATTCAAGCGAAATACAATGTGTTTGAATCTCATCAAAACGTTTTGAAAGCGAAGAATATGAATCTCGAAGCTTTAGAAATTCAGCGTCAGATTCGTGACAAGTACTATCTACCACATTATCCACAGATTCAACATTATGCACAATAGAATCATTATCAACACTTGTATTCACACAGACAAAAACTATATCATGAGACATCACTTGATTCAGAAGCAAATCATTATGGCGTGAAACCCGTTCTATTTCAAGTAAACTGTTTTCATAAGCATTATCCATTTCATTGAAAACACGTCTAAATTCTTCTATTTCCAAAAACAAATCTTGATCAAGATTACTAAGACAAGCCCTAACATTGTCTACAAACGGAACAATTTCATTTCGGAACGCAGCTCTAGTGTGCTCAAAGTTCCATTCACCTTCCGTTATGGCCGAAGCCGTCGTACGTTCCAAAATGACCATGTGAAAATCGGCTAAGTGTTGGTGAACCGCATTTAAGTTAACGGACGCCTTGCTTACCGGTGGAATTAACTTTGTTAAATCCGTTTTGACAAGTGTAGGAGACGTACTAGGAAGGTTTTCATTTGACAAACTTTGGGGCACAAGAACTGTCAATTCTGCTAATTCCTTATGTAAGCGAATGCGTGTCTTTTTCGAAAATTGATCTTTGTTTTGTTGATCATAATCAATTGTATGGAATTTTGAAAGCATTTTTGAATGAGTTTCATCCGCAAGTGATTGTGTCTCCTCAGTACTACGAACAAAAGGTGCTTCTTTCGATTTTCCAATTATGGTCATATCATAAAGACCGGGAATATATTCCTGAGCTTGTTTTGCATAACCGGGATTAGGTGGTAAATCTTGAAGACACTTAAGTTCGAGTTCTTTAAATGATTTAGTTAAAAGATGAACCTTTTCTGTGGAAGCGTATTGTTTTAAAAGCTGTTGTTCCTTGAATTTAAGAAGTTTCGTAGCATTAATTTCTGATTCAACCTTTTTAGACTCGAGAGTTTCGAAATCCATTTTAAGTTTCTGAAAATCATTGACAACCGACTCCTTTTATTTTAATTCATTAGAAAGATTAGCTTTTAATGATTCTATTTCTTTCAAGTGTTCAATCTTTTCAAAACGAAATTGGTCAAATTCAGAACATGTTATTTTCTCTGCTTGAGGGACCATTTCAAAAGCTTTGACCTTTTCTTTATGCAACGCAAGCTCAGCAGTTAGGGTGGAATTGGTATCTACGGATTGTCTGAGGGCCATATGCATTTGATCAATAATATGTTTAGGCACCATTACCAAATCATGTTAAGCACAAGATTCCATACCCGTCGTAGCATTTGGTTGAGGTTCACTCAAATGTGTGGAATTGGGTACCACATCATTTGAGTTACTAGTTCCCGAATGCTGTTCGATGTTGTCATTTTCATGCCCAACTTGATGTTGGTTATCATCAATATTATTAGATGTGGTTGGTACCTCACTGATGACATCAGAACCGTAGTGAGAAAGATTAGCAACGAGAGCATCTTGGGCAGAGTGAATGTCATCACAATCCGAATCGTATGCATCAAGATCGTCCGCTTGATAAGCTGCATTAGAAGTGGAAACAACTGCAATGCCTTCAGTATCTGCTGCCCCTGGGTCTGCAAGAAATGCTAACTCCTCTGAATTCAAAATCTTCCCCTTAGACTGAGCATCAACCAAATACATCTTCTCACGAAACCATGCATCATCCCTCCTCCTTTTCGGCTGAGTGCATTCCCTAGCCATATGACCTTGTCCTCGGCAATTATAGCAAGTCACAACCTTCTTAGGACCAATAGGACTCCCATTTCCACTAGCTTGAGAATTCACAGCTTGATTGTTCCCAGTCCTTGTAGGAGGTCCATATGAATTTTACCTTCCCTGAATAGGTTGCACCGTCACTTGACCATCTTGAACAGTGGATTGTTGTTGAGGATTTGATGAGGTGCGGAGCTGATTGTTTGTTGGTGGAAATCCTGTAGTTGCAACAAGTTTTGACAAGTAGGCGGTGAGATGGTTTAGAACATCAGCTGGCGTATCATTTGGAGTAAAGACCGGTGCTTGGATTGGTGGAAGTTCATTAGAGTAGAAAGCTTGTGCTAGTTGTGCTTCAATAGGAAAGTATCCTTGCTGAGGGGTATAGCCCAATGGAGAAGTGTTGGCTTGTAATGGTGATGTTTGATATGGTGGTTGCTGTTGAAAATATTGTTGATGAACACTTTGTTGATATTCTTGCTGTGGCATCATTGGTGGTTGATAAGATGGTTGCTGTGGTTGCTGATAGATGTGTGGTGGTGGCTGCTGCAAGTATGATGGTTGTTGATAAGTATAAGGCATGTTTTGTTGAGAAGCATACATTGCAAGTGGATCATGAACTTGAGGTGTAGACAACCGAGCCTCGATCACATGGCATTCGTGTTGTTGAAGAAAAGCTTGAAGTTGATCCACATTGGTGTTATGCAAGTCCTTAGCCAATTTAACATCCGTCACGTATTTTTTCCATTTTGGAGGAAGAGTGTTCAAATACTTGGTGTTCAATTGAAAGGTAGGAATTGCCATGCCATAGATATTAAGCTCATTCAACAATAGGGTAAATCTCAGATAGTAGTCATTGAGAGTCTCCCCTGGCACATAGGTAAACTTATCAAAAGTATCATAAAGCTTACACTCTCGTTCTTGTTTAGTTAACGAGGTGCCTTGCATTAGAACCCGAATTCTATCCCATAACTCTTTGGCAACTTTATGTTTGCTGACGAGTTTGTAGACATCTGGAGGAAGGGCTTGGAGAATGATGTTTGTAGCATACTTATCACATTTATCTTGAATCTTCATATCTCCAGTCAACTCACCCGTTGTGCGAGGACGACTAGTCGTACCTTCCGTCACTGTACCATAATCTAATGGTCCATTGAGCACCGATGCCCAAATTAGATGTCCATTCTCCTTGTTCAACATATAAAGTTCCATTCGGGAAGCCCATTCCTCATACATAGTCTTCACCAACATTGGTGGACGATTATCCGTACCCGAGAGGATGGACTTATCCGTATGAGATGTGTACTCCATTTCAATAAATGAATATTTACAAAGTTGATTGATCAATGAAATAAGGTTAAGTATTTTTGTGTTGTTGTGAGTTAAAATTGAGAAACAATGTTAAAATCCCCTAAAATATGTTCTCGGTAAACCAAAAATTCCAAGTCAAAATTACACACGATTGTTCGAAATTTTTTAAGGAATAATTTTTGGATTGTCTGAATGTCTAGATCGGAATGCCAGATCGGAATGTCAGATCGGAATGCCAGATCGGAATGTCAGATCGGAATGTCCAGATCATAATATAACCCTGTCGAAATGTTGTTGGTATCGAAATGCCTAGATCGCAATGTAAAGCTGTCGAAATGATTCAGATCGCAAAGTCCTATCGGAATGTTCATATCGCAAAGTCCTATCGGAATGCTCAGATCACAAAGAGCTGTCGGAATGATTCAGATCGGAATATAGCTGATAAGATTTAGGCAGAGTAACGACTTAAAACTTCCTTATGACCGTCGGAATCCCAGATCGCAAAGAGTGATCGGAATGTCCAGATCGGAATAAGTATCGAAATCCAAGTATCGCAATGTGGAACCAGTCACTTTCCGATGGTGATGGTTATTGCGATGGAGACCCCTTTGCACTTGTACTTTCTGATGGTGATGTTTGCATGAATTTCGGAATGAAGAACCCAAGAACTTTTTGCACTTTTGATCCAAGAATGATTGTGTTTTAACCAAAACCAAGATACCAAAAACACTATAACATGAATCACTACGTTATACTACTTGAAATCACGATCAAACACAAAAAAATTTGAGGATTCGGCAAGAAATACTCAACAACCTACGAAATGTTTATAAAACATACGCAACACTAAAAACAAACCTATATTTCATCCCAAGCTCTGATACCATTTGTAGACATGTAAATCTATGCTTATGTTTTAGAGAGAGAAAGAGATAGAAAGATGGTGGATTACACACACACTTAGAGAGAGAAAACCAATGTTTACTATGTGAAAAGTGAATAACCACACGCCCTCTCCATCAAAGAAGAGGGTTTATATACCCAAGCCCATGAGATGGGCTTGGGTTTACATTAGGCCGCCGGCCCATACATTTCATGGGCTCGGTTTTGGGCTTTGCTTAATGAATGTAAATAACTAAACTACGAGCTATAACATGGACTATTGTTGGAGTGACCGATCCTTTCTAATACGTAAAACGTATTTCCAACACTTAGTTTTGATCACGACAAATTACAAAGATATTTATTGTCAAACACAATCATAAAACGAATTATCTAACAAACACTATTATCAAGGTAATAATCATAACACTAACATATCTTAATCATGCTTAGTGATCATAAAAGTGATTAGCCTTAAAACTCACTTTTGTCAAATGTAACAAAAGATTTTTAAAAAACTTTATTTTTAAGAAAATGTTTTATTAAAATGAAAATGTAAATTTGAATATGGCATATTCCAAATGCCATAAGAATATCCTTTGAAGGTTTAAACAGCCTCAGATATTTCAAATTCACTAAAAGACAAAAAGGAGCAGAGTCTACACTCCACGGTTTCTTAAGTGCCTACGTGGTTCCCTATCGATAAGGAACCGCCTGGGTAGTTAAGGAACCACCCCCAACTAGCCGCTGTCATTTGTCTTCTATAAATAGTAGATCAAATATGCATATTCATCAACCCTTTTTGGACATCTCTTTCAGCCTTCTTTCTTCTATCTAATCCTAGTCATTTGTAAATGATCACTTAATGTGTTAAGTATGTTTGCCTATGATTATCCTCTTAATCTCCTTCTTTACCTTGTCCAAAGAGAAGATCACTCACACACTTGTGATATGATTAAAGATGAAGCCTTGATGAAGATCATCCTCTCCTAAAGATCTAGTCATGTTCATCATTTGTTTATTTGTGTCTTGTGTAGATCCAATGTATTTGTGAATACTTGGACTAGTTGTGTTCATCCAAGCTATGTGTAAATGCTTGGATTAGAGTCCTGTAAACCTTTTGCATATGTGTGTGCTTGGATTTGTGTTGTGTAGATCCAAGCTACATGTGTGTACTTGGATATGTTTAGTTGAGTTGTAATAAGTTGTGTTAGTTCTCACTAAACTATAAAGTGATGTGGTTGTGTCTTGTAAGTTCTCACTAAACTATAAAGTGATGTGTAGTTGTGTTGTGTGAAGTTCTCACTTAGCTTCAAAGTGAAGAGTCGTGAAGATTGGTTCTAGCTTTGGATTAGAACTCAACATCTAGCCTTGTGTCGGAAAATGGTGAATCAGGCAACGTTGTGAAGATTGGTTCTAGCTTTCGATTAGAACTCAACATCTAGCATTGTGTCGTAAAATGGTGAAGTGGGCGACGTTGTGTAGATTGGTCCTAGCTAAGATTAGGTCTCGATATTTAGCTTAGTGTCGAAAAATAATGTAAGCGACGTTGTAAGGTTTTCTCCGCCAAGAAGGGAGCTTGTGGATATAGTGGAAATCTCGAGTAATGTGTACTCGAGGAGTTGAATAGGAACGAGGATAGAGCCTCATTGCCGAACCACTATAAATCTTGGTGTCTTCCTACTAGGTTGTTTCTTTCCTTACTCATTACTTACATTCAACATCATTACACTTATTACTTATTGTTAATGCATTAGAATTGAACCTAATCATTATGCAACTAGTTTTCAAGTAAAAGATAGTTTTGAGACTCACCTAATTGAAAGGAATTTTAATTAGGAGATAAATCTATGAGAAACTATTCAACCCCCTTCTAGTTTCTACATAATGTAAGCGACGTTGTAAGGTTTTCTCCGCCAAGAAGGGAGCTTGTAGATATAGTGGAAATCTCGAGTAAGGTGTACTCGAGGAGTGGAGTAGGAACGAGGATAGAGCTTCGTTGCCGAACCACTATAAATCTTGGTGTCGTTCTTTAGGTTGCTTCTTTCCTTACTCTTTACTTACACTTACATTCTTGCATTGCATTCAATTGTCATTTATTATTGTTAATGCATTTAGAATTGAACCTAACCACTATGCAACTAACTTTCAAGTAAAAGGTAGTTTTGACACAAACCTAATTGAAAAGAATTTTAATTAGAACATTAACCGAAGAGAACCTATTCAACCCCCTTCTAGTTTCTATAATTGGTATCAGATCTCTGGTCACTCAAGATCTTTGAAGTATAATGTGCTTTAAAGCTTGGATCGATTCATAGTCTCCTCAAATTAGAAGAATTCGTTGTACTAAAGTTTCTCTTTGGTCAAAACTATTTTTTCTTTGAAAATGGGCCTTTTAATTGTTAATTATGCATCATATATTGTTTAGTAGTTTATATGCATTTCGGATTCACTCTTGAAATGTATCTACTAGTTTGCATCTTTCTTTGTGTAGGTACACATGAAGACTAATCATTAATTTAATTGTGGATTGAGTTACTTGCACTCATAGAAGATTCATCTCCTTTGATTTTCAACATCTTAGGATGATGACATCAAGATTGATGTTAGTGATACTAGTCCTTGAAGACCAAGTATTCACTTTAGTCAAGTTCGGGCATTACGTTGGTTCTTAGAAGACTTGGAATGCATTTTGCGGCTAAGGTACGTTTTCGTCCTTCCACACGCCCTATTGATCATTCTTTTGATCATTACTTGACTATGTGCTGTATCTTGGCATCCTTGCCTTGACATTTGTTTGTGGTATGTGATTCTATTCTTATACCCTCTCAAACCTTCATTGCTTGGATACTTGACTCACTTAGAAGATGTAGAGTGAGTTAGTAGAAGCTTAAAGTATCAAGCATGATTTCTCTGGTTTGTACCTCATACGGTTAGTAGGCCCTATATTATGTGTAATATGTTCAATTGAGCTCATCTATAGGATGATTGATTAAACCCTTGAGATAACAAACTACATCATATGGTGTAGTTAGGATATTACACGTTTGAAATTGAAATATTCCAAGGATATCGTTATTGCAATCCCTAGCATTAATTTGTGTCTGGTAATGTGGGAGAGTGTTGATGAAAAAGCTGGATGGATCGCGCTTGACCCGAATTAGGCTTAATTCGGGGACTTTTGGACTCCGGCTCTCGCACCAAGTGAATCTTGTTTGAAGATTCTGCACACTAAATAACAGACACCGTTAGGCTTACCGTGGGCGCGTGTCCCACGATTAGACTCCGGCGTGAGAGTACGTAATCGGTTCTAGTATATGTGAGGGTTCAGAGTATTATGAATATCGTACCTTTCTTGAACCTCGGGGTTTCCTTTTATACCCGAGAGAGTCCTGGTTGGGCTCTCCTAATCTTGCGGCCTATGGCATAGATAATAGGGGTGAGCATGGTTCAGTTTGGTGCGATTTTTGACTAAAATTGAACCGCAACCGCACTTGTGGTTTTTATAAAAATAGAAACCGCACCGAACCAAAAACCGCGGTTTCGCTTTTGTGGTTTCTGTGGTTTTGCGGTTTTTAACCGCACCGAACCATTACTTGTGACTTATATAATAATTGTTGTTTTTTGTTTAAAATATTGATATTTTTCAGTTTAACAATGCATAAATTGAATCTAAGAAACACTTTACTAATAACTTATATGAATATTAATGATAATATGCACTAGAAGTCTTATAACTCGCATCAAATAGTCGATGTGACGTTTTTCAGTTTAAAATAATTATTGTGCGGTGCGGTTGGTTTTGCGGTTCGGTTTTATGGGCAAAAACCGCAACCGAACCGCATTTTCGGTTTTTCCTTTTTCTTAAAACCAAACCGTCGGTTTTTGTCGTGGTGCGGTTTTTGCGGTTTGGTTTTTGCGGATTTTTGTGGTTCGCGGTTCGGTTTCTGTTCACCCCTAATAGATAATAACCCAAAATAGATTGATCCTTATTGCATAGCTATGGCAGGTGTATATTCCCTTTCCTTAGGTGAATATAATCATAAAATATATTATATTCTGTTTGATCCTGTCGCAGTGCGAAGAGGACACGGTTAAGGAATAAACGCGTGCGACAACGGTTTATCGGGCCCCATGGGCCTTACGCGCGCTGCTAAGTATTGATCCATACCCAATGTATACAGGTAGTACATGTCGGTCGGGTTATTTAACCCGACTAGGGACTATACGTCATCATGTCCCCCCCAGTCTAGTGGTCGCAGGCCCTAGCCACGTCTACTAGACTATAAACTGCAAAGTCACCAATGAAAATTGCACCGCAAACGAGCGCTGCAAAGAGTAGATCAGACGCTTTCAAATTCTCCCGCCAAGAGAACATTCATCCCCCTTTTACCTAACACCTCGAAACCTAGGAAAAGCGCCTGCCACGTCGTCACAACTATTCATATTCCACCGTTAAATAGCAAGCGGGTTACACGTGGCGTACATCTGATAATTGGAACGGTAACCCCTAGTACCATATATAAACCCTAGCGCCCCTTTGACTGCTCATCTTCATAGTAAAAAACACACAATCTTCCATTAACGATTTTCTCTCATCCGAAGCAAGATATAGAAAAGGTAATGTTCTGCGAATCATCACCTTATATATATATTCGTGCAATCATGGTGAGGAAATTATCAGAAGTTGCATCTACCATCACTGCTGAGGAGCTCAACCAGTTCACTACGGAACACTACATTCCCCTTTATTTGCACCAAGAAGTACCCGACCCTCGGCGAAATATTAGCCAATGTCCAGAGGGAAAGGTAGGGATGTACACCAGGCTGTTTGATTTCGCACACCGAATCCCCCTATCACGCTTTCTGACAAGTATCTTGGTACACTATGAAATCCATATATCCCAACTTCATGGTATTGGAGCGGCAAAGATTTCCAATTTTGAAATCAGCTGTCGCAATCTTGCCATCGATCCTACCATAGATTTGTTTTGTGTGTTTTACCAACACGTACTATCAAATGCATGGGTATCCTTTGCAAAACTAAAAGGAAGTCCGCGATGCTATGAAGAGAAAGTTGACTCTTTAAGGCATTAGAATGACTCTTTTTTAGGATCGATGACGCATCCTATCCATTCCACTACCTGTTTCTGACCCTTGGGACGTTGAGAAGAGACCCGATACCTAACCCTGGCACATATGACGTTGCAGAAGTAGATGCACTGAATACCAACCGTATTCCCATTCAAGCATACCCTGAGGCTCTTCTATGTATTCTGGGTCTCATCCGTGCAATCCTTGTGGGCGTTCACGAGGTTCCTTACTTGCGTGATTTACGCGGTCAGGGTTAGTGGTCTTCTCAACGTCCTTCGTAAAAGTTGTCAGCGTTTCACCTCTTTATTATTTAACTAAATTGATGTTTGGTTTCTTCTGTATATACAGTAAAGGATATCCTGGACATCCTTCGCAATGCGGTTCCTGAAGATTTGATTGTCTACTCCCGCCCCCTTAATGAGAATGAGGAGCCGCTACATGTTAGAGTAGAATAGAACACTATTGATTAAGAGGTATGAGAGACGTCATCATCGCAAGCACATGAGGTCCCTAATCCTAATGTCCAAGAGGGTGTCGGCGCACAACAACAACAACAACAATAACAACAACCTCCGCAACATGAAGCAAGCCTCAATCTTTCATCACTCAACATAACCAAGAACGCTGAGATTGCCGCTAAGGAATTTGAAAAGGATGAGGAGAATTCTGTTGGGTTGTCGAGAAAGAGGCGAAGAGACTCTCCTGCTTCTTCAAGAAAGTCTGCACGTGCAGAGGTTGGTCAACTTTCGATGGCCGCGCCCGGGCGTCAGAGAAAAGGTACCCCTGAGCGTCAAGCTGAGGAAGACACTGGGAATAATTTTATGGATACCCCCCCCCCCCCCAAGGACCGCATCTGTTATCTTCAACTTGAGGTAAACCCCTGCTTCTTTCTTCTTTTATATGTATTTTCCTTCTACGCCTTGCACTCTCCTAATGCTCTACAAACTTTATTGCAGCCACAACCTTGGGAAACCATCCGTGTGGACACTATCGCGCCTTCCCCCCAAAGAGACACCACTGCCACAGGGGGAAGCATATTTATGGAAGATCTTTTGTTCAGTCTGGAACGGAATATCCCAAGGGCCTCTGACCTCACCAGCGTGGTTGACTGTGCGAGTTATTTGGACAACATTGTGCCTCCTAGCAGGGCGAGAGTATTAGGTGAGCTTAATGATGGTGCACTGACTGATGAAATGAGCTACATCACTTCCCAACACGTGACCTTGATGTCGCCTTTTAGGAGAAGGTTTATGGAACTATCCGCGCATGTCTAGTCTGCTGAAGAAAAACTTGCGCAAACAATTGAGGAGAAAGATAAGACTCTCGCAGATGTTCTTGGGGAAATTGCTTTGGAGGAGGAGAGAGGGAAACAAGATGCCGCAATCATCCATTCATTGAATGAAGATAGGGATGATCTTGTTGCCGCCCTTGCTGAGGAGCACGCACAAGTAGACCAACTCAAAGCCTCTAATGCAAATGTTATAAAGTCTTTTGAGCTTAGCCGAGATCAGATGTTTGTGGATGTGGACTCGCTGGCTGCATAGGTTAAGGAGAAGGTGGTTAACCTTACTGATCAGCTCAAGCGCCTAAGCATTCATTACGACAAGGATCTATACATGCGCCTGATGTGTGAGGTGGTCGGAAAGCGCTGGCTAGTGCATCACGGCCTCCTACTAGCTGCAATGGGGGCGCTTGAAGATCCGAGCTTAAAGGAAACCTTCGCCCAGTCAGTGATTGCTGTGATTAATGAGGGGACCTCCACTGGCCTAGAACGTTCTCTTGAGGCCAAACTTCTCACCAAGGAACCCAAGGACATAGCCTTGTATGATCCTAAGGCTAGAGCCAACCTGAAGGACGCAATGGGGAAAATGAAAGAGTGCCCTATTCTTACCTTCGGTATCGGTGATGAAAACCAAGAACTCCCACTAGAACTGGTGATGGAAGGGTTGACGTTAGGAAGGCATAGGACAGACGACATTGAGGCTCAAGCAGAATACCATCCGAAGCCAAACGCAAATCAGCTAAAGGTACCTATCTTTGCGCATACTCGTTATATGCTCTATCATTTCCGTCTATCGTAGGTGGTTAATAAGTGTGAAAACACTTATCCTTTTACCACTTATTTCCAATAATAACAAGACCAAAACGTATGATTTTTGTCGTAAAAGTCGGAATTATGCGTGGTTGGTGTTTATATTGTGTTTTAGGACCAAAATATGAAAAAGGAAGAAAACACGGGTTTTCACGGGCTTTTATCGAAGGAAAACGGGAAAAGACGAAGTCAAAAGATCAAGAGTGCAAAAAGAACGGAAGTCCAAGGCCTATTCTGAAGATTTATCGAAGAAAAAGTCTAAAGACGGAAGTTAACGAAGTCGAAGAACTTAAGTCTAATAGAAGAAGAAAATTAAAAGACAAGTTCAAATCCCGAGACGACATCGAGAAAAGACGAAGAATTAAAGTCGAGTCGAGAAGAAAAAGAAAGAAGAAAGCACCACACATGCCTCCCACTTCCCTATAAATACCCTCCTAATCACATTAGGAGGGGAGTTAGCTAGTTTTAATTTTTAAAGTTTCCTTCTAGTTTTTAGAGAGAAAGTCTTAAACTTTCTCTCACAAAACTTTTCATCTTTTCCTTTCTTTCAAGCTCTCTTTAATCTTTGTATTTGGATTCCATTAATCAATATCAAGTTAAGTTTTTATGCTCTTTAATCTCATTCTTTATTTCTTTATTTCGCTTATTATTAATCCAAAAGCTTATGATTAATCCGAATAGTTCTTGATTCGTATTGATTGTGGAGATGATTCGTGATTAATGAGTAAGTTTTCTTGTTTTACACAAGCTCCTTCGTCTAAGCAATAAGCTCGTAATGCTTATTGGCTTATTTCGAGTCTTAGCTTATTAGTTTTCGGATTTTGCAAGGTTTTAGTCATTTCCAAGTCATTTTATAAAGCTTATAATCTTTTACGTTTTAGAAGTTGTCAAATTTGAGCTTTTTGCATTGTTTAAGGTTCGGGTATAACAGCTTATTGCATTTGCTTATTGAGTTTTACATTTCCCACGAATTTCGGATTAAACTTGTATGCATCACAATACTTAGGTCTTCCACATTCCGACAGGTTTCTACGCTTTCCGACGGGTGTTTACACATTCCGATAGAATTGGTACTTTGGCCTAGTTGTATAGTTGTACTTTCCTTTATTATGGTTATTTTCTTTCCTTGCTTAAATAAAGTGGTTTTAAATTTTTCTTAGTCGTGAACATTTTGACTCAACCCGAGTTTACTTACCTAAGTTTACTATAGCTAGTATCCTTAACGTGTTTAAGTCAAGTTTTGCTAGGCTTTTATATAGGGAGCTATAAAACGCGAAAGTCTTAACTCTCACGGGTTAAGAACAAGAACTTTTCGCAAGTTCCTATAATTGATCCTAGAGAGTCGTTTATCAAGGGAACTTTAAAACGAGATTTCTAAACTTGAAAAAGTCTAAGAATTTGCAAGGTCCTATAGGCGACTCGAAAACCCAAAACTTTGATTTAATAGGCTAAGCATCCACGAGTCTCATTCCTTGAGATTTTAAACTGTGGAGAACGAGAGATGATGGAGTCAATTATAAGTTTGGTATTCTTTCGTGAATTTATGTGAGTTAATTATAAGCCTATTCTCCCTCTACTTGTTAATAAATTTATCTACAATAAATAAGGTTGTACTATTTAAAAGGTTACTTAGCTTCTAGCCCCAGATCGTTTAAAAGTTGCTCGGTACAGATTAGAGTTCATAGCCAAGGCATAACTTATTGAAGCGGGATGCGAAGATTGGCGAGTCCGAAAAGGCCCTAACAAGGCATGAGGGCTACATTTTGTTGCTAAAGATCCAAAAGTGATGTGAAGAATCATTTATCGAAAATCAATATGAAGGATCGAGACACACGACGAAAAGCAAGAACTCCCCAAAAAGTCATGGAGAAGTGTATCCAAAAAGACCCTAACAAGGTATGAGGATAAATAGATCCAAGTCCTAAAAGGAGGCGGATCGTTGTATATCAAAGTCCAAAATAAAGATTGGAGAAAAATGAAGAAGTCGTGGTCTAAAGATGAAGAATCACCCAAAACTTCAAGTGAAGAAATTTCTAATATGAAGAGAAGACCATAATTTCAAGAACGTCTCTCAAAGATTCGAAGTATGAAGTCGCTGCCAAATATCGGTCCGAGAAAGGTCTCAAATCGTGAAGCGAGTTATGCCAAGATATGAACTTTATGAGGTCCCGAGAAGCAGTTTTAAAAGATTTGGTCCTTTAGCTAACTATTGATTAAATCGTTCACCTTATTTTCGGACTAAATAACTATCGAAATAAGTCAAACAATGCATCCTTGTGATCATTCAAGACAAAAATAAAATATAAGAGATACACTTAGGAATAAGGGAGTCTAAGTGAGTAATTGGCCCACATGAGTTCGTGATAGTTTGCTAACTTATAATAACAATGATCTCGTTTTTAAGCTTGGTATGGGGAACGTGAAACTTGAGGATGATAAACGTTCATGGCTGCCAAAACCAATGTAAGTGCTTGATTTCTTTTCTTGTTCTATTTTTTTATGTTTAGTAGTTAATAAAGGCCAAGGTGGGTTATTTATGATGGAAAATGTAAACCGTGCTTTAAAATTATTGCATTGCATGAGGGCATTGCAATGGTCAAGTGTAGGGGATTTAATAAGTGTGAAAACACTTATCCTTTTACCACTTATTTCCAATAATAACAAGACCAAAACGTATGATTTTTGTCGTAAAAGTCGGAATTATGCGTGGTTTGTGTTTTTATTGTGTTTTAGGACCAAAATATGAAAAAGGAAGAAAACACGGGTTTTCACGGGCTTTTATCGAAGGAAAACGGGAAAAGACGAAGTCAAAAGATCAAGAGTGCAAAAAGAACGGAAGTCCAAGGCCTATTCTGAAGATTTATCGAAGAAAAAGTCTAAAGACGGAAGTTTAACGAAGTCGAAGAACTTAAGTCTAATAGAAGAAGAAAATTAAAAGACAAGTTCAAATCCCGAGACGACATCGAGAAAAGACGAAGAATTAAAGTCGAGTCGAGAAGAAAAAGAAAGAAGAAAGCACCACACATGCCTCCCACTTCCCTATAAATACCCTCCTAATCACATTAGGAGGGGAGTTAGCTAGTTTTAATTTTTAAAGTTTCCTTCTAGTTTTTAGAGAGAGAAAGTCTTAAACTTTCTCTCACAAAACTTTTCATATTTTCCTTTCTTTCAAGCTCTCTTTAATCTTTGTATTTGGATTCCATTAATCAATATCAAGTTAAGTTTTTATGCTCTTTAATCTCATTCTTTATTTCTTTATTTCGCTTATTATTAATCCAAAAGCTTATGATTAATACGAATAGTTCTTGATTCGTATTGATTGTGGAGATGATTCGTGATTAATGAGTAAGTTTTCTTGTTTTACACAAGCTCCTTCGTCTAAGCCATAAGCTCGTAATGCTTATTGGCTTATTTCGAGTCTTAGCTTATTAGTTTTCGGATTTTGCAAGGTTTTAGTCATTTCCAAGTCATTTTATAAAGCTTATAATCTTTTACGTTTTAGAAGTTGTCAAATTTGAGCTTTTTGCATTGTTTAAGGTTCGGGTATAACAGCTTATTGCATTTGCTTATTGAGTTTTACATTTCCCACGAATTTCGGATTAAACTTGTATGCATCGCAATACTTAGGTCTTCCACATTCCGACAGGTTTCTACGCTTTCCGACGGGTGTTTACACATTCCGATAGAATTGGTACTTTGATCGCAATAACCCATTAGGGCTCTACTTTGCGATAGGGTTGGTTTTTACCCCTTATTCCGATCTGGGTTTTGATTGCTCTTTGCGATCGCACATTTCGACGGGATCAAGGTCTTTGGTTAAGACGAAGTGCTGCCCATTTTTCGATAGCATCATTCCGATCTAGAAACATTCTGATGGGTACTTTATTGTTGCATTCCGATGGATACTGAGATTGATTATTCCGATAGCTAATGTTAGTGATATTCCGATGGTTGCAATTTTGGTGTATTCCGATGGACATTAATTGTTTTATTCCGATTGATTAAGTTTTTAAGTTTTCAAGTTTTACAAAGTTTTTAAGTTTTAAGTATTTTCATAAATTAACTTTAAGTTTAATTTTGTCAAAGCTTTAAAGTTACTCAACGACACTTTAATTACTTGCTATTAGTTTAAATTAGACAAACAAAACCAAACCACTCTCTTGATTCACCAAAAGACGATTGAGTCGCACTTAAGACCGGTTTTCAATTCGAAAAGACTTGGGACTACGAATTTTGATACGAGGGGTAAAACCTAAGTATTAATGGCGCCGCTGCCGGCTCTTTTCGTTAAGATAAACGGTTTTTAGTGAGAGACGCATTGAATTTTGGGATCCGTTCTTTGAACGTTATTTTCCTTGCTTTAAAAACATTCAAAAAATCCAAAAAAATAATAATATAAAACTCTTCAAAAATACAAAAACATTGAAAAATCATTAAAAGCAATTCTTTTCAAAAGGTTTTGCACCAAAAAGATTATATAGATATTCTCTTTGTGTATATTTTTCTTCTGCAGGTGTATGCGTACTAGATCTTCGAACTACTCTGAGCCTGAGACTCGTGAAGATTTAGATATGGCTGGTGTTACTAACAACAATAATCACCCACCTCTACCCAATTTGAATAATAACAACAACAACAACAACAATGTCCTCCTACCTGATTTACGCACAATGGAGGAATTATGTCAACCCACCATGAACGGACGTGGAGGCCCGATTGCGCCAATGCACGTCACGGCTCAGGAGTTTTCGTTGAAGCATCACATGATCCAACAAGTGCAAACGAACCCATTTCGTGGAATTTCGGATGATGATGCCAACAAACACCTCGACAAATTCATTACCATTACCCAAAGCATGAAGTGCTCCGGTGTTTCTATGGATGACCTTCGCCTTCAACTCTTTCCTCACTCGCTTTCTCACCATGCCGAAAAATGGTTTGACCGTCTTTCTAAGAATTCTATTCATACGTGGAATGACATGACTCAACGCTTTTTATCGCGCTACTTTCCCCCATCCATGGTCACTAGCCTTCGTAACCAAATCAGTGGATTCATGCAAGAGAATGATGAATCGCTTTTCGATGCTTGGGAACGATACAATGATTTGATCGACCGCTGTCAAAATCACAATATGCTCCCCGTCACTCTCATTGACACCTTCTACAATGGTCTCACTTTTCGTGATCCTGACACGATCAATGCCGCCGCCGGTGGTACCTTTATGAAACGGAGACCAGAGGAGTGTCGAGAGTTGATTGAAAACATGACTACTCACCACAAGAATTGGGATTCATCCGCATCCTCAAGATCTAATCAGAGAGTCAATGTTTCTTCTACTACTTCCAATCCCGAGATATCCGAACTGACCCGACAAATCGCAATGATGCACAAAGATTTCATGTCCATAGCCACAAACAACTTTCAACAAGCTAAAGCCGTTGCTATTTCTTGTGACACATGTGGTGGTCCTCATTCTTATAATGATTGTCCTTCTACCCAAGCCAATTTTTCTGAAAACGTTAACGCATCTTACGGCACTTATCCCACGGGAGGCTATCAAGATCGCCCTCAAGGAGACGGTGGCTTGCTAAGTTATCGTTCCAATAATTATCTTGCTCCTCCCGGTTTCCCTCCTGCAAACCAAAACCAACAACAAAGCTATAACCGAAACAACCAACCCCAACCTCGTGCTCAAAATCAATATCAATCCCAAAGAAACCCATACCCAACTCAAGGAAATTCTCAAGCTTACCAAGCTCCACCTCTCAATCAACCGATGGCAGTAAACCAAGACGTCGAGACGTTCATGAAGACTAATCGTGAGATGGTGACGAATCTTCAGAGTCAATTTGTCAACTTGAAGAATGACATGGTGAAACAAGGGAGCGATATTCGAGCCGAGCTAAGGAATGATATGGCCAAACACAGCAATGAAATTAATGCCAACATGCAAAACTCTTTTAATAATCAAGCGGTTCACCTTCGTGATATGATTGGTTCGCTCATCCAAAGTAATCAACCCTCTTCTTCGGGTACTCTCCCGAGTAATACCGTTGCGAACCCAAGAGGGGAGATGAAAGCAATCACCACTCGTAGTGGAAAAGGTTATATGGAACCCGAGCTTCCTACACCTCCACCCGTGATTGTGAATAAGGAAAAAGAGCAACTTTCCCCACCTCCTTCACCTTCTATCCCTATTTCCCCACCACCCGTGGTTGTGAGTGAGCCTATTCCCTTAAAGCCTTCTTCTTCATCCAATATACCTTATCCTTCAAGGTTGAGGAAAGAGAAGCAAAAGAGCAAGGATGATATTCAGGTTTCAAACTTTCTAAAAATGTTTAAACAATTGAATTTTAACATCTCCTTTGCCGAGGCTCTCGCTCACATGCCCAAATACGCTAAGATGTTTAAAGATCTTCTAAGTGATAAGGAAAAGCTTCTTGACATCGCTCAGACCCAACTTAATGAGAACTGCTCCGCAGTGCTCTTAAGGAAATTGCCCACCAAACTTGGTGATCCGGGTCGCTTCTTGATTCCTTGCAACTTCCCGGGAGTAGAGAATTGCATGGCCCTAGCCGATCTAGGTGCCAGTATAAACTTAATGCCTTTAAGTGTGTGGAAGCAATTATCTCTCCCCGAGCTAGTCCCCACCAAAATGACTTTGGAATTAGCCAACCGTACGGTTGCTTATCCAGTGGGGATAGCCGAAGATGTCTTTGTTGGCGTCGACAAATTCACCTTCCCGGCGGATTTTGTTGTCGTTGACTACGAGATGGATCCCCGTGTTCCATTAATCGTTGGACGTCCCTTCCTGAGGACCGGTCGCACTCTCATTGATGTAGCCGCAGGCGAAATAATCATGAGAGTTGGTGACGATAAAATTGTCTTCAACATGGGTAAGATTTCTAAGCAACCTTATTCGTATGAGAGTGTTAATGCTATTGATGTTCTCGATGAGGCTTGTGAAGAACATTTTCATGATGCTTGAAAAAGTACTCTTTCTTCTCTACCCAATGTTGAGACCGTTGCTTCAATTGCTCCAGCATTGACTCCTTTTGGAGAAAGTGACTTGGATGATTTCGAAGCTAGCTTGGGTCCTCTCGATATTAAGTATGATAATTTGTCCACCAATTGGGATGAAGACATTCGTACTATTGAGAGACTTCTCAATGAGGACCCGTTGTCTCCTCCTTCTCCTAAAGAGGTGATTAATGACGATCCATCATTAGTTTCACCATCTATTGAGGATCCTCCCACTCTCGAGCTTAAGGACCTACCTCCTCATCTTGAGTACGTTTTCCTGGAAGACAACGAGAAGTTACCGGTCATCATTGCAAAGGATCTGAAAGAAGACGAAAAAGCCCGACTTGTCGCCGTGTTGAAGAAGCATAAAAGAGCTATCGCTTGGAAAATCTCTGACATCCGAGGAATTGATCCTCACTTCTGCACACATAAAATTCTCATGGAGGACGACTTTAAGCCCACAATTCAAAGCCAACGAAGGGTGAATCCTAAAATCCATGAAGTCATCAAAAAAGAGGTTCTCAAACTTCTTGATGCGGGTATGATTTACCCTATTTCGGATTCACCATGGGTTAGTCCAGTCCATTGTGTGCCTAAGAAGGGCGGTATCACCGTTATGCCCAATGCAAACAACGAGTTGATTCCTACCCGTCTCGTTACTGGGTGGAGAGTTTGTATAGACTACCGCAAACTCAATGATGCCACGAGAAAGGATCATTTCCCTCTACCTTTTATGGACCAAATGCTTGAACATCTAGCGGGTAATGAATATTACTGCTTTCTTGATGGTTTCTCGGGTTATTTTCAAATACCCATCGATCCCCAAGATCAAGAGAAGACAACATTCACTTGTCCCTATGGCACATTTGCTTACAAAAGGATGCCTTTTGGCTTATGCAATGCCCCCGGGACATTCCAAAGGTACATGTTAGCTATCTTCCATGACATGGTTGAGCAAACCATGGAAGTCTTCATGGATGATTTCTCGGTCTTCGGGGATTCCTTCTCTTCTTGCCTTGCCAATGTAGAACGTATGCTTAAGCGGTGCGAAGACACTCGCCTTGTTCTGAATTGGGAAAAATGCCATTTTATGGTAAAAGAAGGCATTGTGCTAGGACACAAAATCTCTAAAGCCGGTCTGGAAGTCGACCGTGCTAAAGTAGATGTCATAGCCAAATTACCTCCACCTTCAACCGTGAAGGGTGTGAGAAGTTTTCTGGGTCATGCGGGCTTCTATCGTCGATTCATTCAGGATTTCTCTAAAATCGCTCGCTCGATGACCCACCTCTTGGAAAAAGATACTCCTTTTATCTTTTCTAAAGAGTGTCTCGAAGCCTTCAATCTTCTCAAGGATAAGCTAACTAAGGCACCGGTCTTGGTCACCCCTAATTGGGAGCTGCCTTTTGAATTGATGTGCGGTGCTAGCGACTTTGCCATTGGTGCGGTTTTGGGCCAACGAGTGAATAAACACTTCCAACCAATCCACTATGCTAGCAAAACAATGACGGGGGCTCAATTGCATTATACGACAACCGAAAAAGAGCTTTTAGCTGTTGTCTATGCTTTTGAGAAATTTCAGCCCTATCTTGTTTTATCTCCCACCATCGTATACACGGACCATTCCGCGTTGAAGTACTTGATGACTAAGCATGATTCTAAGCCAAGACTTCTTCGCTGGGTTTTACTCCTTCAAGAATTCAACATTGAAATTCGTGACAAGAAGGGAGCCGAAAACCTGGCCGCGGATCATCTGAGCAGACTTGAGGATCCATATCAAGGGGATCATCCGAACAAAGAGATCAATGACTCTTTTCCCCTTGAGACCTTAATGTCTATAAATCTCAATCTTGATGGCACCCCGTGGTTTGCGGACATTGCAAACTACTTAGCGGGTGGTATTCTCATCAAAGGGTTCATATCCCAACAAAAGAAGAAGTTCTTGAACGATGTTAAGACTTACTTTTGGGATGACCCTTATCTATTCAAACAATGTGTTGATCTGATCATTCGTCGTTGTATTGACGGACCGGCAGCTTTTGACATTCTTCAAGCTTGCCACAACGGACCCACCGGTGGTCACTTTGGTCCCAATTACACCGCTAAAAAAGTGTTTGATTCTGGATTCTATTGGCCCACCATTTATCGTGACGCTCACGAAATGGTTAAGCATTGTGATGCTTGCCAACGCCAAGGCAAGATCACACATAAGGATGAGATGCCTCAAAATTTCATACAGGAATGTGAAATCTTTGATGTATGGGGCATCGACTTTATGGGGCCATTTCCATCCTCCAAAGGGAACAAGTACATCCTCGTCGCCGTCGACTACGTTTCTAAATGGGTTGAAGCTAAGGCTATCCCTACGAATGATGCGAGGGTGGTTGTGAACTTTTTGAAGCAGCTTTTCGCTCGATTTGGTGTTCCTCGTGCTATAATCAGTGACCGCGGGACTCATTTTTGCAACGATCAATTTGCAAGAGTCATGGCTAAGTATGGTGTCAATCACTGTCTTTCCACCGCCAATCATCCCCAAACCAATGGGCAAGCCGAGATATCCAACCGTGACTTGAAGAGAATTTTGGAGCGTACTGTGGGAGAGCATCGTGCCGCGTGGGCCGATAAGTTAGATGATGCTCTGTGGGCTTTCCGTACTGCTTACAAGACCCCGATCGGTTGTACACCTTATCATCCTGTGTACGGGAAAGCCTGCCACCTACCCATCAAGCTGGAACATAAGGCGCACTGGGCCTTGAAGTGGGCTAACTTCGACATCTACAAAGCCGGTGATCATCGCAAGATTCAACTCAACGAGCTCAACGAACTAAGGAATGAAGCTTATGAGAACTCGCTGATCTACAAGGAGAAGACCAAGATCATTCATGACGCTAAAATCAAGAACCGAGAGTTCCACGTTGGTGATGAAGTCTTACTCTTTAACTCTTGGTTGAAGATCTTCTCTGGCAAGTTGAAGAGCCGCTGGTCTGGTCCATTCACCGTCGCCAACGTCTTTCCTTATGGGACCATTGAGCTTTCTCAGCCGAATGGGCCCAATTTCAAGGTGAATGGTCAGCGTCTGAAGCTGTACTTTGGTGAGGACATCTCTCAAGAGATGATTCCATCCCTCACCATGTTCCCCATGAACTAAAAATTGGGTCGAGTCAGGCTCGTGACTCGGTGAACAAAAACAAGCGCTTCTCGGGAGGCAACCCGTGATCTATCCTTTACTGCTTTCATAATAAGTGTAGGGAGAGCCCCGCATATGTTTGTTATCTTGTTTCTTGTGCTGTGCAGGGATTAAAGCTTCAAACATCCACCCTGATGACTTTTGACGAACCGCGATACCGTGTTCCCATCTTCCCGGTTTTATCCTAACCTCTTGCGATTCAATATTTCATATTCTATATGTTCACATTGAATTCACTTTAGTTGTCCTTTCCTTAGCAAGATTTACACAAAGTGCACAATGTCCTAAGTGTAGGGGAGTTTACTCCCACATGCTTAAACATTGAGGACAATGTTTATCTCAAGTGTAGGGGGGACTTCTATCGATGTAAGTGGTCTTTTCCATGAATTTTCCCTCATTTTAACCGGAAAATTTGATTTTTCGACATTTTTCAAAATTTTTAATCTATTTTGGCCTAGTTGTATAGTTGTACTTTCCTTTATTATGGTTATTTTCTTTCCTTGCTTAAATAAAGTGGTTTTAAATTTTTCTTAGTCGTGAACATTTTGACTCAACCCGAGTTTACTTACCTAAGTTTACTCTAGCTAGTATCCTTAACGTGTTTAAGTCAAGTTTTGCTAGGCTTTTATATAGGGAGCTATAAAACGCGAAAGTCTTAACTCTCACGGGTTAAGAACAAGAACTTTTCGCAAGTTCCTATAATTGATCCTAGAGAGTCGTTTATCAAGGGAACTTTAAAACGAGATTTCTAAACTTGAAAAAGTCTAAGAATTTGCAAGATCCTATAGGCGACTCGAAAACCCAAAACTTTGATTTAATAGGCTAAGCATCCACGAGTCTCATTCCTTGAGATTTTAAACTGTGGAGAACGAGAGATGATGGAGTCAATTATAAGTTTGGTATTCTTTCGTGAATTTATGTGAGTTAATTATAAGCCTATTCTCCCTCTGCTTGTTAATAAATTTATCTGCAATAAATAAGGTTGTACGATTTAAAAGGTTACTTAGCTTCTAGCCCCAGATCGTTTAAAAGTTGCTCGGTACGGATTAGAGTTCATAGCCAAGGCATAACTTATTGAAGCGGGATGCGAAGATTGGCGAGTCCGAAAAGGCCCTAACAAGGCATGAGGACTACATTTTGTTGCTAAAGATCCAAAAGTGATGTGAAGAATCATTTATCGAAAATCAATATGAAGGATCGAGACACACGACGAAAAGCAAGAACTCCCCAAAAAGTCATGGAGAAGTCTATCCAAAAAGACCCTAACAAGGTATGAGGATAAATAGATCCAAGTCCTAAAAGGAGGCGGATCGTTGTATATCAAAGTCCAAAATAAAGATTGGAGAAAAATGAAGAAGTCGTGGTCTAAAGATGAAGAATCACTCAAAACTTCAAGTGAAGAAGTTTCTATTATGAAGAGAAGACCATAATTTCAAGAACGTCTCTCAAAGATTCGAAGTATGAAGTCGCTGCCAAATATCGGTCTGAGAAAGGTCTCAAATCGTGAAGCGAGTTATGCCAAGATATGAACTTTATGAGGTCCCGAGAAGCAGTTTTAAAAGATTTGGTCCTTTAGCTAAATATTGATTAAATCGTTCACCTTATTTTCGGACTAAATAACTATCGAAATAAGTCAAACAATGCATCCTCGTGATCATTCAAGACAAAAATAAAATATAAGAGATACACTTAGGAATAAGGGAGTCTAAGTGAGTAATTGGCCCACATGAGTTCGTGATAGTTTGCTAACTTATAATAACAATGATCTCGTTTTTAAGCTTGGTATGGGGAACGTGAAACTTGAGGATGATAAACGTTCATGGCTGCCAAAACCAATGTAAGTGCTTGATTTCTTTTCTTGTTCTATCTTTTTATGTTTAGTAGTTAATAAAGGCCAAGGTGGGTTATTTATGATGGAAAATGTAAACCGTGCTTTAAAATTATTGCATTGCATGAGGGCATTGCAATGGTCAAGTGTAGGGGATTTAATAAGTGTGAAAACACTTATCCTTTTACAACTTATTTCCAATAATAACAAGACCAAAACGTATGATTTTTGTCGTAAAAGTCGGAATTATGCGTGGTTTGTGTTTTTATTGTATTTTAGGACCAAAATATGAAAAAGGAAGAAAACACGGGATTTCACGGGCTATTATCGAAGGAAAACGGGAAAAGACGAAGTCAAAAGATCAAGAGTGCAAAAAGAACGGAAGTCCAAGGCCTATTCTGAAGATTTATCGAAGAAAAAGTCTAAAGACGGAAGTTTAACGAAGTCGAAGAACTTAAGTCTAATAGAAGAAGAAAATTAAAAGACAAGTTCAAATCCCGAGACGACATCGAGAAAAGACGAAGAATTAAAGTCGAGTCGAGAAGAAAAAGAAAGAAGAAAGCACCACACATGCCTCCCACTTCCCTATAAATACCCTCCTAATCACATTAGGATGGGAGTTAGCTAGTTTTAATTTTTAAAGTTTCCTTCTAGTTTTTAGAGAGAGAAAGTCTTAAACTTTCTCTCACAAAACTTTTCATCTTTTCCTTTCTTTTAAGCTCTCTTTAATCTTTGTATTTGGATTCCATTAATCAATATCAAGTTAAGTTTTTATGCTCTTTAATCTCATTCTTTATTTCTTTATTTCGCTTATTATTAATCCCAAAGCTTATGATTAATCCGAATAATTCTTGATTCGTATTGATTGTGGAGATGATTCGTGATTAATGAGTAAGTTTTCTTGTTTTACACAAGCTCCTTCATCTAAGCCATAAGCTCGTAATGCGTATTGGCTTATTTCGAGTCTTAGCTTATTAGTTTTCGGATTTTGCAAGGTTTTAGTCATTTCCAAGTCATTTTATAAAGCTTATAATCTTTTACGTTTTAGAAGTTGTCAAATTTGAGCTTTTTGCATTCTTTAATGTTCGGGTATAACAGCTTATTGCATTTGCTTATTGAGTTTTACATTTCCCACGAATTTCGGATTAAACTTGTATGCATCGCAATACTTAGGTCTTCCACATTCCGACAGGTTTCTACGCTTTCCGACGGGTGTTTACACATTCCGATAGAATTGGTACTTTGATCGCAATAGCCCATTAGGGCTCTACTTTGCGATAGGGTTGGTTTTTACCCCTTATTCCGATCTGGGTTGTGATTGCTCTTTGCGATCGCACATTCCGACGGGATCAAGGTCTTTGGTTAAGACGAAGTGCTGCCCATTTTTCGATAGCATCATTCCGATCTAGAAACATTCCGATGGGTACTTTATTGTTACATTCCGATGGATACTGAGATTGATTATTCCGATAGCTAATGTTAGTGATATTCCGATGGTTGCAATTTTGGTGTATTCCTATGGACATTAATTGTTTTATTCCGATTGATTAAGTTTTTATGTTTTCAAGTTTTACAAAGTTTTTAAGTTTTAAGTATTTTCATAAATTAACTTTAAGTTTAATTTTGTCAAAGCTTTAAAGTTACTCAACGACACTTTAATTACTTGCTATTAGTTTAAATTAGACAAACAAAACCAAACCACTCTCTTGATTCACCAAAAGACGATTGAGTCGCACTTAAGACCGGTTTTCAATTCGAAAAGACTTGGGACTACGAATTTTGATACGAGGGGTAAAACCTAAGTATTAGTGGTACCTTTCTTCGATGTGCTCACTGCACACGTTAGCCGTGCTGCCAGGAAGAAGGCCGCATTGGGTTTAGAAGCTTCGACCTCTACTGGCGCAACACATTTGGCTGCTGCTATCCTTGTGTTCCTATTACCCATGCTGGAGAGAGATGCCGAGTACTTTGAAGGAACATAAGGCATCGTCCTATCATCGCCTCGCCACTAAGCTGAAGAGATGTGCATCTGACTCTGATCTATTATAGAATATTTCCTGTTATGTGTTAACTATTATTATTATTTTGTAAGTGCGAATGTTCGCACTCGGTTTGTAATAGTTAAGTACTTAGGACTTGTACTTGTATTGACATTATCTATTATGTACTAAGTTTATAACAAGACGTTTATTTGTTTATGAATTAATGTAATTACATAAAACGTCTTTATGGGTGAGGCAGACTCATTACGTGCGATATACCACAACTACCATAAGGACGGCTAGGGGAGGCTGGCCTATTGTTAGGTGTGCACATTTGTGTCTTTTTCAGGCCCAATATGGAATGCACTTGCTGTAAAACTTGCTTCGACGTCATGATTAGCAAGGGGCCTAACAAAGATATGTGATTCGTGGTCGATGGGGTTGCATCCCTCTAACACGACGAGTCTAAATAGTCGGTTAGATCCATTCCTATAATTTCACCTGGAAACGATATGCACGCGTACGCCAATAGGCATGGTATGACATAAACAATATATGCAAAAAAATTGGGAATAGGTCGTGGAACTAGCTAGGGACCATGACATTTTATTAATACTTGCAAGGTTTTAAATACATAACTTGAAAAGAAGAGAATATATGGATTTATTGGGGCTAAACATAGCTTGTGGCTCTTGTTTCGGGGTCGCGACTTCTAAACGTGGCACTTTTTTAGGTGGCAAATATTCCAAGTCCTGCGCAAGTTGCGACCGTCCATGTCGCGTAGTCTATACGCGCCGTCTCCCAAAGCCTCCGTCACCATGTAGGGCCCTTCCCACTTTTGCCTAAGTTTCCCCGTATTCTCCGCGCGGCTGGCCGCATTTTCCCGATATACGAAGTCCCTGGTATGAAAGAGGTTTTTCTTACCCTGGCGTTGTAGTAACTCTTTATCTTGGATTTAGCTTTGGCCTCGTTGATCACCGTTAATTATCGCCTTTCATCGATTATATCTAGGTTCAGTCACAGTTCCTCGTTATTTGTAACCATGTCTAATTCAGCTGTGCGGAGTGTTGGTAGTCCGATTTTGGGCTGGAATACCTACCTCTTTTCTGTAAGTTACGGCGAAGGGGGTATCTCTAGTTTCTGTTTTTATCATGGTGTGATGCGCCCACAACACATGTGATAGTTCATCAACCCATTTTTTGTTCTCCTCCCCCAGTCGCGCCTTTATGCCATCTCTTAGGCTCCTATTGGTTCTTTCCATGAGCCCATTGGATTGTGGATGAGCTACTGATGCAAGCCGCTGTTTGATGTTGTTTTTTTGCACACTAATCCTTGAATAGGTTCTTTACGAATTGTTTACCGTTGTCAGATATGATATCTCTTGGTAGGTTGAAACGACATACTATGTTATCCTAAACGAACCTTTTTACTTGGTTGCCTGTGATTGTCGCGACATCCAAGGCTTCAATCCATCTTGTAAAGTAATCCACCGCGACTATTAGGAACTTGATCCCCCCAGCTTCTACAGGAAAGGGTCCTGCGTTATCGATCCCCCACTTGTAAAATGTCCAAGGGGAAGTGATAGGTGTTAACTCTTGTTGGGGTTGGCGCGACACTGGTCTATGGATTTGGCAGTCATTACACTGTAAGATGAGTGTCCGCGCGATTGAGTGCATGGTTGGCCAGTAATAACTGCTGCGCAACGCTCTTGCCACCACTGATATGGGTCCTGCATACATGCCACAATATCCTTCATGGATTTCGCTGATGTCGTATTACGCCTGCCGTGGTCCTACACACCATACCATGGTTGCAAGAACGATCGCTTAAAAAGGACTCCGTCCCTGACCTCTAATTGCCTTGAGTTCCTTCGGATTCGTCTTGCCTCGGTGTCATCTTACGAAAGTGATTCCTTTTTTAAATAGTCCACGATCGGTGTCATCCACGTAGGACCTTCTTCTTCTATGATCGATGCTATTTCCACTTCCGTTATGGATTTATCTTTATGGATCTCCACCAGGACTTGCTTTGAAAAGTGCAAGAAGCTGGTGGATGCTATTTTACTTAGGGCGTCGACCTTATTGTTTTCTCCTCTTGGTACTTGTCGTATCATAAACTTTTAAAAGCCTTCGATCAGTGACTTGGTTTTTTGAAGGTATTCTATCATGTTTTCCTCCTTTGCTTCATACTTGCCTAGTATATGGTTTGCTACCAAACAAGAGTCCACATTCGCTTCGAGATTGCATACGCCCATACGGGCTGCGATTCTCAACCCTTCTATAAGCGCTTCATATTCGGCTTCATTATTTGTGGCTGTAAATTCGAAGCATAGGGCTTACGTGAATTCCATACCTTCGGGGTTGGTGAGAATGAGGCCCGCGCCAGATCCATCTGTGCAGGAGGACCCGTCAGTGAATAAGACCCATGGGTCTTTATTATCTTCCTCTTTTGTAGGTTCCTGTTCCTCCTCTTCCGGATTTTCGATGATGAAGTCGGCCAGGATCTGTCCTTTGACGACAGTGCGTGGTCTGTACGTAATGTTGTGTTCCTCGAGTAGGACACTCCACTTCTGCAGCCTTCCTGCTATGTCCGGTTTTGATATTATTTGCTTTATCGGTTGGTCCATGATCACCGCTCTGGGGTATGCTTGAAAGTATCATCGTAGCCTCTTTGCTGCGAACACTAATACTAGTACCAGTTTCTCCATGGATAAATAGTTCAATTCTGAGCTTTGTAGGTTTCTGCTAATGAAGTATACTGGTGTCTGTACATTTTCCCTCTCTGTCATTAGCACCGCACTTATTGCTCCGTGCCTAGGCGAATGGTATACTATCAACTCTTCTTTTGGCCGAGGCGCAACCAACATGGGAAGCGCTGCTAAGTGTTTCTTCAGTTAACCAAAGTCTTATTTTGCCTCCTTTTTCCAATAAAAGTCTCCTTTCTTTATATATTTCTTTAGTCTTTTGAATAAGGGGAGTGACTTCTCCGCAGATTTAGACAGAAATCTGTTTAGTCCTGCCAGTTTCCGTTCAGCGATTGCACCTCTTTCTTTGTTCTCGGGCTCTGGATTTGTATGACTGCATCCGTCTTCTCTGGCAAAGGTTTAATGCCATTAGGATCTATCATGTAACCCAGGAACATGCCTTCACTGGCGCCGAAAGTGCACTTCTTAGGGTTTAGCTTCATACTGATTCCCCTAAGTGTGGAGAAAGTTTCCTCTATATCACGGATGAGTTCGTCCTCCGTGTGGCTTTTTATGACTAGATCATCGACATAAACTTCCAAGTTTTGCCCGATTTGGCTATCAAACGTCCTGTCTACTAGTCGCTGGTATGTGTCCCCCGCGTTCTTGAGTCCGAAGGGCATTTTCGTGTAGCAATATACTCCTTGACTAGTATGAAATGTTGTCTTTTCCTCATCTTGTTCTGCCATTTGTATCTGGTGGTATCATTTATATGCATCTAGGAAACATTTAAAAGGACATCCGCACAGTTTTCCGACCTTCCAATCTATCTCTGGGACCAGCTAGCAGTCTTGAGGGCATGCTTTATTGAGGTCTGTAAAGTCAACACACATGCGGCAACAGCCATCGTGTTTTTTGACCATGACTGGGTTGGAAAGCCAGTCGTGGTAGTATACCTCTCGCATGATTCCCGCGTCTATCAGCTTTTTTACTTCATCTAGTATTGCTTTACTGCGCTCTGGGGCCTGTCCCTTTTTCTTTTGTCTGACTAGCGTATATCCTTTGCAGATTTGTAACCTGTGCTCCGCTATTGATCGTGGTACGCCGGTCATATCCTTTGGTTCCCATGCGAAAATGTCCAAATTGTCTCTTAGAATTTTACATATGTCCGACCTTCCTTTGTCAAATAGTATTCCTCCAATTGTTATCTCCTGGTCCGAGTTTGCTGGATGAATGGCAACCTTCAGGTTTGGTGGTAACTGTATTTTTGGCTCTGTCGTTACTCTAGGTAGCCCCGCAATCATATTTCACTATGTTAGTGGTATGGCTGTGTTGAAGATTGTTACAATTCCTCCCTCCACTGGAAATTTCATCATGTCGTGGTCTGTGGATGGCACCGCTCGCATTGCGAGGATAGCGGGTCACTCAATGATTTCGTTGTACTGTGATGGCGAGCATATTACCGGGAAGTTCATTGAGACTTTTGTTTAGTGTTTGTCGTCTCCCACCTTTACTATTATCCTTAATTTGTCCTAAGGCCATACTGCTTCCCCACTAAAGCCAATGAGTGGTGTAGTCGTAGGTACCATCTGATTTCTTATCTCTAGGCTTAGTTTTGATAAACAATGCTTGTACAAGATTTCCGCTGATCATTCCCACAACATACAAGCGGTGAAAAATATGGTCGCTGATGTTTACTTCTATTATCAAAGGGCCATCTGCAATAGTGCTCGCACTGAGAAGTGCAAACGAGATGTCCTTTCCTCTGGAAAAGTTTTGGCTCACCTTCTGCTTTGTCCTTCGTTGCCACATTTGTACCATGTAAATGGTTGTAGTTGTATGTTTTTGCTTTTGCTTTTTGTCTTCCGTGGCTTCCTTGACGAGGTGGTTTAACTTGCCTGCTTTCACTAAGCTCTCTATGTGCTTTTATACCTGGATGCATGCATTTGTGGCATGTCCCTTTTCGCCATGGTACTCGCAATATACATTGCCTACGCGCCTTTCGACTGGGGTAGTCATTGGTAGTAGCCTTGGGAAGTTCGCACCTTCTGATATAAGTATCTCTCTTGGAGTTAGTTTTAGAGGCATAAACCTAAAGTTGCTACTACGTCCTTATTTTTTGCTTCCTTGGTAATCGAGATTACGAGATCTGATCTATCCGTTAGCTTGTTTCTTAGGCATATATTGCGGTCTATAGCTGGGAGTGTTTTGCACGACTTCTGCAGCAGCGGTTTCTCCCTGTATGAAGGATCTTACCCGTCGAAGGTTTCTAGACTCTTCTCGTTTAACCTTTGTATTAGATCTTGGTTGCTTATTCCTGCCATAAAACATGATACCTTCAGGATTTATGGGCATTCTTTTATCTGGAGGCACTCTCTCTTGAAGCGTTCCAAGAAGTCCTACAAGTATTCCCCTTGGTTCTGCTTGACTCTTGTCAGCGACACGGCGCTCCAGTCGTATCTTTTTTATTGCACATAATTTCATTTAAATGCTTTTCGTAGCGCTTCAAATCCTTTGATCCTTCGCGGCGGGAGCCTGTCATACCAGTTATGTGTGTTTCCTACAAGCGTAGAATTGAACATGTTGCACCATACAGGTTCGGGCCATTGCTCAATACCTGCTTGTGATTCAAAGACATTCAAATGATACTCTGGATCTGTAGTGCCGTCGTACGTTTTGACGTTTGTCGGCATACGATGCCTTATTGTATCGGGATAATACTGAATGCGTTTTGTGAAAGCGTTCATTCTTCCTCTTCTCCATGGTTGCAATAAGTCTCGATCTTTTCTTTTGTGTGACTGGTAAGCGTGTGTCTCACCTTCTAAATTTTCTAGAGAGGAGCATTCCCACTCGCGCCCTATAGGGAGACTGTTGTCTGAGTCTGAACCCGACGGGTCATTATTTGGAGAATGATAGCGTCTTGCACATTTATTTTCCCTTATAACCTATTGGTCTTTCATATATTTTGTGGTGAGCGGAAGTAGGGCTTGTAAGTTGTTGGATACATATTCTTCCATTGTACGTGCTTCTGTAGCAACTACTTCTATGTTTTCAGCTGGTGTGCGAGGTAATCTCCATTTGTCTTTGTTGGGAGGAGGTTGAGCCGACCCATGATTCACGTCCTTCTCTCCTATAGTAGGCAGGGGAGTTGAGAACAATGTGCCCTCTCCTCGAGGAGGTGGATTCGCCACATCCCGGATAATTGCTTCGCTGGCAGATCCAGGGGTATTTCCCATGAATGTGATCTGACCATCTATTTTCGATGGCCTTATGCCACCTTTGTTTGTGCCGTCTTTCATCATACTTAGAGTTTAGTGTAGGATCCCATGGATGGCGCCAACTTGTTGATGCAAAAGTTGGATGGACCGCGCTTGACCCGAATTAGGCTTAATTCGGGGCCTTGTGGACTCCGGCTCTCGCACCAAGTGAATCATGTTTGAAGACCCTATACACTAAATAATAGACACTGTTAGGCTTACCGTGGGCGCGTGTCCCACGATTAGACTCCAACGTGAGAGTGAGTAATCGGTTTGAGTATATGTGAGGGTTTAGAGTATTGTGAATATCGTACCTTTGTGGAACCTTGAGGGTTCCTTTTATACCCGAGAGAGTCCTGGCTGGGCTCTCTTAATCTTGCGGCCTAAGGCAAAGATAATGACCAGAAATAGATTGATCCTTATCGCGTAGCTATGGCAAGTGTATATTCCCTTTCCTTAGGCGAATATAATCATAAAATAGATTATATTATGTTTGATCCTGTCGCAGTGCGAGGAGGACATTGTTAAGGAATAAACCGCGTGCGACAGCGGCTTACCGGGCCCCATGGGCCTTGCGCGCGCTGCTAAGTATTAATCCATACCCCATGGATACGAATAGTACCCGTGGGTCGGGTTATTCAGCCCGACTAGGGACTATACGTCATCAGAGAGAAAGTAAATCTTTATTTTGCTTATATTTTGAAATAGCTTAAGACTATTCTTGAAAGTGATCGCACTCTATTTATCAAAATTTCTTGGTATGGTTCATTACCAAAGCCGTTTAGACTTTCGTTGTAAAGGCACGTCTTAAACCACTATAGATGGCACAAGCTCTTCGTTTCTACTTGTTGGGTCTAAAAGTTGATGTGGCAGAAACTCAAAACGAAGAAAACATAGGACGTTTGTTCTAGCCGGTGACACGACATGTCTAGCCGCTGACGGATGTTCACACGCTGATGGAATTCTATTTAGAGAATATATTGAGTATATTGTTTATCATATATTCAATATATAGTTTATCTAAATAGAATATTTTATGCTTATATGTTCTTATCTCTTGTAAACCTTATTCCTTACACTATAAAAGGAACTAAGGGTATTAGGTTTATTCATATCATTTATTCACAATGTAAACCTAATGTGTGTGTTGTACTAGGCGTGGGATTAAATGTATACACGCCTATTGGTTGTTTGTTATTAATTAATAAGTAATCGTTGGGAGAAACTTCATCTTGTGTTCGTGTTATAACATCTTGTTTAACGTTTTTCATTCTATTCCGCCTTGATACAATCAAGTGAATGAGTTTCGTTCCTAGCAGCCTAAAGATCCGTGAATCTTAGGAATCATCAATTGGTATCAGAGCCTCGTGGCCCTCGATTCTAGGATCAACAAGGTGTCCGTGTTAGTAAGTAATTAAGAAAATCCATATTGGGGTTTTCTGGTCGTTTTGTGTGCACAACAGCAGTAAAAAGGCCATATCTCCTTCGTTAACCGTTGGATCGTAGCGAAATTCGAACAGGAGGTTCTCGACATATGTGTCTACGATCTCACCAGAAGGAATTTCAATTTGAGCTCTCATGAAAGAGTTATAAGTTTTCGAATATGGCTGTAAAACAAGGTTTTTGATTTTTCTTTTTTTTTATTATTATGAAACCAGGGTTTCTATAAACCCTAGGACCAACCTCATAACAAAAAAGAAAAAGTCATGTTGCAGATTGGAGGTGATAAATTATTAGGGTTTCATCTAAAACCCTAGATCGAAGCTGTATTTTACAATGTTCGTATTTAGGGTTTACTTGAAAAACATAGATCTGTTAAGAACTGCTGCTGGATTAGTGCTCAATGGATGTTGATTCGTATGGTTTTTGAGGACATCAGGTGTGATTAAGTTTAAAAGGTATAGATCACGTGTAAAAGCGGAAGCAGATTATGAGACGTTTGTTCAAGACGTGTGATCCAAATTGTTCACGTGATTCTACTGCCAAAAAGGGTTCTATTATTCGTTTGGTTTTTGTTCACGTGGATGTGAGCAACAGTATAAAGGTAGAAAAAGGACAACAGTTTGTAATGTTCACGTGAAGTAAAAAGTTAAGACTGGCAGATCGTGTTTCAATCAGTCGTGTCTCTAAGGAAGAAAAAGACGTGGAATAAAGTTTCCACATGTTTTATGTAAGGAAGTAAAGTATAGCAGATCTTGAAGACCAGGGATGTGAGTGAGCAATTATGTCCAAGGGTTTCTCTATTTGAGGTATGTACTTCTTTTGACAGTATGTTGCTATAAATCAAAGTCCTCAAAACAAGTATTGATCGTGACATTAAGGTTTCAGTTGCATGATTTGTGATTGGATATATATTTTGGACGAGATATATTGTTCCTATTCTTATGGGGATAACATCACACGTTTAAAGTATGGGGATAGTGTTCAAAAATAAGATATACTGTTATCTCATATTTTTGGACGTGGGTATAACGAAAATTTTCAATTGTGATAGCATGACTGTCTCCTGATTTCTTGGGATTACAAATATTCTTAAATAATTTATAGACCGTGTGGTTTTATAATGCATGAGTCATGTTTTGGGAAGGAGATACACACGATGTCAATATGTTAATTGGGCCTTCAAGGTACATTAGAAGTACATAGACGTGGGATTGTATAACATCAGTGGTCAATAAGAAAAGGTACTTTTATTATCCCATGTGTTTTAAATGGTTCGTTGATGTTGGATGTTGCTGGTCCAAAAGATGTATCAAAGAAAAGCACAGAAAGTACTTTTGGAGGCTACTGTTTGTATTGTTTTGCTTAAAAAGGTGAAAGCAAATATGGAGGAATAAAGTGAGCCATTGACGCTAGTTATTCAGCCGCTAACAATGTGTAGTCCATTCGCTGACAGAGAGGATGTGTCATCCGAGATGCTGACAAATGTTGTCAGACATTGGACAACATACGCTGATGAGATCTCGGATAAAGAAGGTTATTGGACGATGAAGAGTTTGCTGCTGTTTGGAAATTTGTTTAGGTTTTGGCACACAAAATGAGGAGGTTACACACACACAGGTACATGGGATCTCTGGAATTATTCAGAATATCATTATGATATTTATGGCTCAGATATTTTTTTTAGAAGACGTATATGATTAAGGGGAAGAATTCTTATGGTAAAATTTATGCTTGAAGTAGATTTTCGCGAGTATGTGTTTTATCATATCTTTACATCGTGGATTGCAGCCATTGGTTTGAAGATAACTTGTTAGTATTTAAATGGTTAGTAATGAAGACTTGTCAAATCTATTAGTGTGTCTGCTATCACTTGAAGGAGTTACGTTATTTGTGCTTAGTGTCTCAATTTAAGGATGAGGATTTCGACAAAGGGATCGAGGTCTACTTATATTTTGCATCTAGAGTATAAGTTCTTTGTTGCGTGGATAGTACAAGACATGAAACACAGGTTTGGGTTATTCTAATTCTACATTAAGATTATTGTATTTAGTTTTTTTCAAGGTCATTACACAGAGCCTACATTTAGAAAATCTTCGATTGCATACATTGTTTCCTTCCCTATTGATGTCACAAAAAGGGGAAGATATCGGTGCTTAACTTGAGGGGAAGAAATTTGAAGATGATGTACCACTAACAAGAGATACACAAAGAGTTTTGTCGACATCAACTAGGGGAAGATTGTTGGGTCTAAAAGTTGATGTGGCAGAAACACAATGTTGATCCCAAACTTAGATCGATTTAGCTTTGTGTTAACGAGATTAAATCAAGTTTAACACGTAGAGAAACTTTGTTGTATTGAACAAAATAAGTGTTATGCGGAATTTAACACTTAGAACAAAGAACAAAACAAAGTAAACAAAACTTTCACTTTGATTAATAATATCAATGAGTGATTACAATGAAAGTGTTATGAGATATGTGGAAGAGGTGTGTGAAAAAGATATGTCTTATGTCTAGCCCTAAGGCCTCCTTTTATAGGTTTAAGGAGCCTTGTACAAAAAGATAAGATAAACTATTTTAGGAAAAGACATAAGATAAACATAACTTATTGACTAAATCTTTTTAAACATTAAGAATATATTCTGAATTCTTATCTTAATATTTTGTCCACCAGCTTGAAGAATTCATCATTGGCAAATTTAGTCCTTGTCTTTGTCTTAAGATTCTTCTTGTCAACGCCTTGATAATTCTTATCAGCGTCTCACCTGTCAGCGCCTCGTTTACTCTTGTCAGCGTCCAATTTCCTCTTGTCAGCGTTCCAATGACTTAGCTAATTTTATTCCCAACAATCATGCCCTAAACTTGATATCTACTCTAGTAATCAAGTTTCTGAATAAACTAAAACATACAGAGAGGATTCTTACAAACATGCTTATTCTTGAATTTGAGTAATAATAAATCTCGAAAAGTCAATCACTCAAATCACTTGTATAGTCAGCCTTCACTTGGTCTTAATCATCTTCAGCACCTGTAGAGTCTTTGGAGCTTTCTTTATTACTTTTGTCACTCAAATTCGATTGCTTTTTAAGACTCCTCTCCAAGATCAATATACAAGGACGGAACCACGAACGTCCTCCTTGCATCAGCTTCCAAAACAACAAGTCTATCAGTTCAAAACTGTGATCCTTGACAATTTGTACCATTTCTGTATTATGCTTTTACAAGCTAATACAGATTTCGTCAATTCCGTTAATGTCAAAGGTTTCATACTGTCCTCACCCACATTCAGGAAATGAATCCTCAATGTTGATTCATAGGACATGGGGATGGACTTACTGATGATAAGACTGACTTGACCTGCATTAAAGCTAGTGCCAATAGTCTCAGCCATCTCCATAACACTATACAACCTTGTGAAAGTGATCTCTGCTGCTACTAGATGTCAATCACTAGGAAAAACATCTCAATGATCATTAGGCTTCCAGATATCCAAAAATTTGAAAAATGAAAGGGTGATGAAACATCTTGGGACTATAAAGAAGTTTATAAATCACACCAGCTAAGATGTCATAGCATAAAATGGACTTGAGAATGGAAAACTTTAGTTAGAACATAAACAAAGGTAATAATCCTAAGGAAATTAACTAGTCTCTAATAAGCAAGAGTTACAAACACTGTTCATGCATACACTCATGCAAAAACATGATAGATACACATGAACTCTAGAGTCCTTTGTTCACAAATGCCCCAAAGATAAAGTTAACTCATATAAAACCTTTGCAACTCCCCAAGTAACCCCAAAAATATATATCTACCCCAAGTCACCCATACGACCACACCCAATTCTAGGTCAAAAGTCTTGGCAGCATGCACAGTATATCAACTTTGCATGCTACAGTGCCTAACGAATTAGAAAACTAAATCGTACTCACCAGTGGACACAATCTAGAATTGTGCAAGAGTGCTCTAAGAGTACCCAAAAACCTAAAGGTTTACCTCCCCTTAACAAATCATACAAATCATTATATGTGAAGAAGCAAAATTTTATCTCAAGATAGGAATGTAAACACTCCAACTATCATAAATAAAAGTTTGCAATTCTGTATCCATCCAAATATAGCTCCATTTTCCTGCATAGTTAGATAAAAACCACAAAAACACGCCAACAGAGGCTACCCTTTCCCACAATAATGAGTAGAGATAACATGTTAGTGGATAAAAATAATGACAGTGGAAAGACCAACAATGCATGTTCCTTGAGCATCCACTATCCCAATATCCTTGATCATTAACCTGCTTTTGGATAGGCTGCTCAAAAAGAAAACAAATTAGTTTTCTTTGGAGATCCAAGCCTTGTCAGACTTGGATCTGTCTAGTTGTTCAACTAGAGTGGTCTTATTCTTTACCACAAATCCCTGTTCATCCCTTTGTGACCTAAACACCCAATTTGTTCCAATGAGACTAGTAATGACCTTCTCAAGATATTTAAATCTATTGCAACTCATTGAAATACCATTAAAATTGGAGTTTTGCTCTTGTTTAGGTTTCCATGTTAAGTGGGATGATGCTTCAGACCCTTGACACTTATTAACCAAGTATCTTTGTTTATATGGTCTAAAATAAGGTCTCATACTACACTTGGAGCTGTCAGGGTTGCATTTGTTCCTGTCAGCGTTGAATTTGTTCCTGTCAACGTTGAATTTGTTCCTGTCAGCGCTGAAATTGTTCTTGTTAGCGCCCAAATTAGGGTTTGCTACAGGAACATACCATATGTTTGACCAAGTGTTGGTCTTTTGAAAGGGCCTTTGTCCATAGGTATTAGCTGCCTTAGAGAAGAAAGAAGCTGGTCTAGTAGCCTGTGGTCTAGTATGGACAAAAGGTCTATGGTTGACATTGGATGACCTATTGTCAGCGAATGAATTGTATTCACTCACACAATTATTTGCCAAATGTGAGAAGCTCCCACATGAGTAACAAGCCTTTTTGGACACAAACTTAGGCTTAGACTGATAAAACCCTGTCCCATTAACACTTTCTTGGCTTCTGAATGACCTAGGTTTCCTGTACATTTCAGCGTATTTAACACTAGGTTGTTTCTTAATTGGGGAGCCAAGATTAACATCTTTTCCAGTGATGGGATTTGTCATAGTTATAGGTGTAGATACAACTGGACTCTCAATGGGTGTAGGCACAAATGGACTCTCACTAAGTATCCCACCTTTAACAAATAAAGTGGGGTTGGCCTTTTTCCACTCTTCTAGGTCAATAACCTTTTGTTGATATTCCTCAACTGGGGAAAGAACTCTAGGTGGAGGAATAAATTCCTCTTCTTGGAGTTCTGGAATACCAGTCCAAGAGAGATCCTTTCTATGGACACCGTAGAAGTCCCCAGCAGGTGGTGGAACAGCCACATATTCTTTCAACCCAATCCCAGACATATCCCTAGAATCCCTTTGTTTATTAACACATTCACATAGGGTTTGTGTGGCCTTATCAAATCTCTGAATTTTAAGGCCAACATTATCTTTATTCTTAATGGCCTCATCTAACTTAGCCTGTAACTCACCATTGACTCTCTCCATGATGTTTCTAATATCCATACTAGCATTTAACTCATGTTTTAAGATATTTATTTTATCTTTTAAGTCAAATTCCATTTTCTTGTACTCAGAAACTATCTTCTCAGTTTGAGTGAGAGCAATTTGATAGTTAGACAGTTTGCATCTTTCAGTACTCACATCATCTAACAACCTTAACACCTCTTTGTTAAGTTTCTCAGTATTTAACCTACAAGAAGAGTTATCACATACCTCACTATCAGAACATGAAGATGAATTGGAACTTGTGGAATTTGAAGTAGACGTGGACTTAACTGAAAACATCATCAGATTCTTCTTCACCTTCTTCATTAGCCTGGTTCACCTCACGGTATTGGATCTCGTTCTTCAAATCAAAGTTCCTCAACAAGCTCTGATACCACTCGTTGATCCCAAACTTAGATCGATTTAGCTTTGTGTTAAGGAGATTAAATCAAGTTTAACATGTAGAGAAACTTTGTTGTATTAAACAAAATAAGTGTTATGCGGAATTTAACACTTAGAACAAAGAACAAAACAAAGTAAACAAAATCACTTTGATTAATAATATCAATGAATGATTACAATGAAAGTGTTATGAGATATGTGGAAGAGGTGTGTGAAAAAGATATGTCTTATGTCTAACCCTAAGGCCTCCTTTTATAGGTTTAAGGAGCCTTGTACAAAAAGATAAGATCAACTATTTTAGGAAAACACATAAGATAAACATAACTTATTGACTAAATCTTTTTAAACATTAAGAATATATTCTGAATTCTTATCTTAATATTTTGTCCACCAGCTTGAAGAATTCATCATTGGCAGATTTAGTCCTTGTCTTTGTCTTAAGATTCTTCTTGTCAATGCCTTGATAATTCTTATCAGCGTCTCACATGTCAGCGCCTCGTTTACTCTTGTCAGCGTCCAATTTCCTCTTGTCAGCGTTCCAATGACTTAGCTAATTTTATTCCCAACACTCAAAACGAAGAAAACATAGGACGTTTGTTCTAGCCGCTGACACAGCATGTCTAGCCACTGACGGATGTTCACACGCTGATGGAGTTCTATTTAGAGAATATATTGAATATATTGTTTATCATATATTCAGTATATAGTTTATCTAAATAGAATATTTTATATTTATTTGTTCTTATCTCTTGTAAACCTTATTCCTTACACTATAAAAGGAACCAATGGTATTAGGTTTATTAATATCATTCATTCATAATGTAAACCTAAAGTGTGTGTCGTACTAGGCGTGGGATTAAATGTATACACGCCTAGTGGTTGTTTGTTATTAATTAATAATCAATCGTTGGGAGAAACTTCATCTTGTGTTCGTGTTATAACATCTTGTTTAACGTTTTTCATTCTATTCTGCCTTGATATAATCAAGTGAATGAGATTCGTTCCTAGGAGCATAAAGATCCGTGAATCTTAGGATTCATCACTACTACTTGAAGATTTTCACTTATCTCTTGAGCATTGAACTTAGCCTTGATTCACTCCTCTTGGTTTCTCTCTTCTTCGTTTCTTTTTTACGAGTAGTCGTTTTTCTGTATCGGTCTTTTCGGGTCTCGATTTAACTCATAATCCTTCACAAAGGCATTATAACCTAGTATTGAAGTGGTCCAATGATTTCCAAAAGGCTTGAGATATATTTTAAGTATTTAAAAAAACTTGGTTTTGAAAATTTCATTGATTTTCATTGTTTTAAACTGCCCTCTGTAGACGGTTCTTTAATTGTCACGGCTCAAGGCGCGATTCCATATCAATAAGGAACTGTGGCCCACTAAGTGACTAAAATAATCAGATTTTTTATTAAAAATCATTTTTTTATAAAATGACCCACTCCTTCTTCTCCATAGGCGACGGGTTCTTCACAAAAACCACCATTGTTGATTTCCAAAAGCTTCAGTCACTCTAGATTAATTGATTCCAAGACTTGGGTTTCACTCATCCCTATTACAACATCAATTAATTGTATGTACATTAATTCAATTTCAATCAATTTGTTCTAGGGTTCTTATTTTCATAATTGGGGATTATTAAAATTAAAATCGAATTGGAACCTAATTAGGAATGTGGGTTGACATAGTTATAATGCTATGATTCCTTAGGTTTGAATTCGTTGTGATTTCACTAAAACCCACTTGTAGAACAATCCAAATTTTGACTAATGTATTTTGGTTAAATTATGGAATTGATATGAACCCATGAACAAATTGGTAATTGCATTGTTAATGCTTATCTAAAAACGTATATTGATAAACAAATGTTTAATTTCATGGTTGATTTTACATAGTTCATATGTTCTAGTCAATGATGAATTTTGTACATTGTGAACATAAGAATGATAAGGATTAATCCTTTTGTTTGTCAAGTAACTGATTAAACACATTCTTATGATTTTGGTCATTGTTCATTATGTTACATAAGAGTGATTGGAACATTATTTTTGTGATGTATTTAGGCACTTAATCATGCCTTTGGAAACTCGAAAACATCATGAGAAAACTAGAGAATACGTGCCTATTCTTTCTACTTCGTGCCAATCTCGTTCTCTCAATAATAATCTTCGGACTTTAGAAACTCGTAATTTTCATGAAGGACGCATTGCCCCTTCTAACATCCATGGACTTGAATTCATTCGATTCATGTTCAAATCCATTGGCTTTGATTATTTGCTTGACATTGATGAGCCAATTTTTCCCTCCTTTCTCATGGAGTTCTTTAGTTCGTTCACATTAATGTGCATCAATAATGTAGTATCTATAAGATTTTCCATCAAGGGGAAAACCATTATATACACTCTTGAAGAATTTGGTGAAATTCTTAGAGTACCATATAATGGTCAATGTAGGTTCACCGATGCTTGGAGTATTGATTCCCTAGAATCAACCTCTATTGATGTGCACTATGTGACCGAGTTTCCCTCTCCTTCACTCATTTCCGGAGCTATTTCTAAACCTCGTGAACATTGTTGTCTTGGTGATTTTCAAGGACATGTTCGTGCTCTCACCCCTTGGGATTTTCTTACTAACGAACTTAATGATTTCATGATCCCTTGGGCAGAGATCATTAGGGAAAATGCAATGTGCATGGGTGGAAATCGCAACCGCGTTCCCGCGTGCCTAACGCATATTTTGTATTGTGTTGCTACCTCCTGTAAAACCCACACAAAATACATGAAAGCATTAAATACACGAAAATACAAATTAATTAAAACTATATAATTAATTAATACACGACAAGTATCATGAACATTAAATGAATAACGACAAGTATTTCGTATATTATTTATTTAACGACAAGTATCTACGTATAATAAATAAAGCACGACAAGACTTAACATGAATTTTAAACACGAACATAAGTCATTAAGGGGTGTTTGTTGGTCAGCTATAAAAGAAGAAACAAGAGAAGGGCCTAAGCCTGGCCCGTTAACCAATTATCTAGAAACAAAAATACTTCTAGGAGATTCATTTTTTCCATTTTACAAATAATTAAGAAAACCCTAAGGTCTTGAGGTGTAGCCGCCGGCAAAGAACAAGAAAAAGGGAAGGAGAAAATACCTTTGATCTTAAATCATTCATATATAATTCGTGCTTGTTTTCCCTAAGTTAATTACGCATCCGGTATCACTAATCATAATCTTTTTTCTTTTTTAAATTTCTTTAATCATGAATCCATTATAATTGATATTAAACATGTGTGATAATAATTAAAAACATGACTTGATTCAGGTTTTGGTTCAGTTTAGACACGGAAACCGAGAGTCCCCTCCATGGGGAACTCTCGGTGGAAATATTAAACCCACAGCCGCCAGCGATAGTGGCTCGGTGGCTGGGTCTTCGGACAGCCGCAAGCAGCAGACCCCAGAGGGGGGGGGGGTTGTTTGCTCAAGCAGTGGGAAACCGAGACCTTAAAGGTCTCGGTGGGAACTTTGGGCCGCCATGGGGAACCGACTGCAGCTGGTGGGTAAACCACACAGCCGGTGGCAGGCCACGACTGTAGTGGCAAAGCCACAGCCGTGACAAGGGTGGCTGTGGTGGTGTTGTTTGATTCGTGAAACCGAGACAAAGAGGTCTCGGTGGGCTTGTTGTGTGGGGATCGGCTACCAAAACACCAAGGGGGTGTTTGGCTAGTTTTGGCTAATTAATTTTTGGAATTAGGATAATTAAATTAATCATGCCCCATTTAATTTAACTTAATGTAATTTAATTAAATACTTAGCTTATTTTAAGTAATTACATTTTAACCATGGTTTAATTAAATTAATTATTACATTTAATTTAATTATACAATTATCAAGTTTATGGTAAAGTTTTATTGAGATATAAATCATGCTTTATTATTAATTAATAATCCCTTTATAAAATCATGCTATATTATTAATTAATAGCTATTATAAGATTATGACATATTGAAGTATTTATTAAAATAAGCTTTACTCTTATATCATTTAATAAATCATGACTTATAAAATATGTTCATAAAGCCTCGGCTTATACTATATGCTTATTAAACAAGCTTATTACTATTTATGGAAACTTTTTATTCATGAAAACTTTCTATTTTTTTAAAGTTACTATATATGGAAACCTGTTATTTTTAGAAAGTTATTATATATAGAAACCTGCTATTTTTCAGAAAGTTACTAATTATGGAAACCCCAAGTATATTAACACATGAAACATGTAATATGTTAATCAAGAACACATAAAACGTATAACACTAAGAAAGAAACGACAAAACATGATTAAGTAAACAAGTCAAGAACAAGTAAAACAAGTCAAGAACAAGTAAACTAATTTATTATCAGAAAGTTATACATGAACATACGACTTATACACGTCCTTTATTATGTACCACTCGTGTAGTCGGAGTAGGATTTTCCGCCTTTCATCTTATTTCGTTACTAGACATAAGGTACGGATAATCCGTCCTTCAGTATGGACATCTCTCTGTATACATGATTAGGATTCCTCCATTTGCTGCTATCTGTTTCCCCGGTTTCATATGATAAAACTTTTCATTGTTTGCCAGGCAATCATTTTAAATTGCTTGAGCTATATACATGCATGACCATGACTACCTAGTTATGGAGGTACCATAACCATGACACTTGAGGCACCGGTGTCATGACTCTTCTGCGGCGAGATTGATTTCTCGCGGCGTCCCTTCAGTTGCTTTGGCCATTATTATTATTATTATTATTATCATCATGTGGGGCGTATGGGTGCATCCTAGTACATGTTTTGTAGGTTTACAAGGTGATTGTGGTGTGTGCTCTACATCCATCATATTGGAGTTGATCCCTCCACCCAGACTTATATTATTAGAAGTCACCCTCTAGTTGCATGATGAGGTCACCCCTCTAAGTATTCATGCACGTTCATACTTATTGTGACCTATATGAGCTCATTGGCATTTAAATTATATCGCATGCATAAAACTTAAGACTTTTCAGTTCATAAACCAGATTATAAAACATGTTCCAGGTTTTCCAGGACTTACACATATTCCACTACATTTCATATATTTTTCTTATCTTTCAGTTATTCTATTTCAGGTCATTATATCTGTTCACTGAGCGTATTGCTCAGCCGTATTTTCTTTCCATGTCCCATACGGTAGGTACCCAAGGACAGACATAAGCTATTGAGAGTACGTACATAGGATGGAGGCTACCTTGCACTTCTTTTCCTTTTTCATTTTACATACTTTTGCTTGGTTGGACAATGTTTAGTCCTTTTCTACTGATGACGTATAGTCCCCAACCAGGTCATGAACCCGGCCCACGGGTACTACCCGCATCCGGCCCATCACGAATGGGTTGGATTAATGTCATTTGCGCCTATGGGCTTGAATGAACAGTGGCCACATAAGATGTGTGCGGCCCACGACCCAGCACAGCCGGTACAGGGTTAGACAGAATCACAATCTTGTTAGGATTAGGATTTGCTTCAAAGTATAGGATATACACTCAACATAATTAGAATATAACAATCAAACTAATTATTTTGATTATCTTGTGCTTAGGACCGAAGAAACAGTGACAACCCATTAGGGTCTCACTGCCTATATAAGGAACCCCCAAGGGTTCCACAAAGGTATCACATTCTCTATACTCTCAACCTACAGTCGATTTCTAACCCTAAACCGATTACTAACTCTCATGCCGAAGTCTAATCGTGGGATACGTTCCCACGGTAAGTCTAACGCGTGTTATTTTAGTGTGCAGGATCTCAACAAGTTATTCACTTGGTGCAAGAGCCGGAGCCCAGCCTACCCGGATTAAGCCTAATTCGGGTCAAGCAAGGATCATCCAAATTTTGTATCAATAAGTTGGCGCCATCCGTGGGACCCATACACTAAATTCATTCTTGATCTTAATCTCAATCTCCCCCTATGACAAAGGAACAATTTCAGGGAAACCCAAGGAACACGAATCCTGGGAATCGAAAGTCCGCATGTGATGGGATAATCACCTCCGCTCAACCTCAAGGTGGCCAAGCTGGAGGGCTAAATAAACAGAACATGTTCCAGTCTCTCAGTGGAGCAGGTACGTCCGATAACACTCCACCATCAACCATCACCATGGATAATCCTGATACGGGGAGTGCGCCAAAGGCCTCTAAGAGGGAGCTGCAGAGGCCACAAGTCGAGACAGAACTGGAAGGGGGTTCACTCGGTGACGAGGACCTCGAGCGTGTTCTCACATAGAACTTTGACAGAATCATCCCGGGCATCTCGTCATGGCTAAATCTGGGAAGGAACCTCCAATCCAGGCTTAACTTTGGTAGTCCTTTGCTTGGTACTTCCCCTCGAACTCGAAAGAGGAGAAGGATGGCGCGCCCCCAGGAACAACCTCCCCTTGAGGAAACCCCTCAACCTCGGAACGTATTCGAGCGCATAGGGGATCACATCATACATGAATTGCTACAAGCCCATGAGGATGGGGATAAGTCCGACGGCTCCACTTGACGCTCGGTGTTGGAAACTCCCGTGAACAATCGCCGCATTAGTGTGTGGGATAGGGTGAACTCTAGTGGGCAGAAAGTTCCTAACTTTTCTCACAGAAGTTGTCATCATGGCCAACTGAGGAGTGGGGCACCGCCTCCCCCTCATGACCCTTCGGGGTCTGATTCGGATGACCATCCTCCCAGACGTCGTCGACCTAGGTATTCCCACACCACCATCGAACGATGAGGGATACTACGATGATTCCTACTATCGGTATGAAGAGGAGGATCTTTCCCGTCCATGGTGCGACGACAGAGAGCGCGCCTTCACTCTTCGCATATGGAACTACTCTGAGGAAAAGAAGCGCCGTATGCTGGCGTGCTTTAAAACCTATGATGGGTCTGGTGATCCAGACGATCACCTAAAGATATTTGATACATAGGCAAAAATTGAACGATGGCCAATGCCTATATGGTGCCAGATGTTCAATTCGACCTTGATTGGCAATGCCCGTGACTGGTTTGAAAGGCTCCCTCGCCGAAGTATTGATAGCTTCGGCGAGCTACACACCGCATTCAAAAACAATTATACTCAGCGAAAGAAGTATAATAGAGATCCGGTCTAGTTAGCAACCGCCAGGCAAAGGCCCGGAGAGTCTACGGAGGACTTTATGGAACGCTTCAATGACGAGTGCACGCGCACAAAAACATGCCCAGAGCTCCTAAAAATTTCTGATTACATGCATGCCATAACGGACAAGGAGTTTAATTAGGCGTCTCAATGACAAATGACCGGAAAGGTACTACGACCTCATGTAAAGGGTCAGAAACATTGTAGAAGGAGAGACCGCGGTAGCTGCGGCGTACCCTACAAAGGGGAATCATAACTATCGATCGAATGACCAGCCCAAGAGGCAATCAGGTGGTCAAAGCACCCACGGCAACGGAAGGAACTCGGATTACAAGAGCCAGAATAAAGGAGGGCGGTCGGATGATAAGTTCACCCCTCTAAAGATGACTTACTGAGATATCTTGTTCACGGAAGGGGCAAACTTCCCAAGGCCTCCTCCAATGACAACTCCAGTTGACCGCCGTCAAGGAAATCACTTTTGCGAGTTCCACAATGACAAGGGTCACGACATGAAAGAGTGCATCCAGCTCAAGAAGCACATAGAGTCGTTGATTAAATCAGGCAAACTCAAACACCTGGTCAAGGATTGGAAGGATGGGAAGGATAACAAAAAGTATGACAAGAAGGACTCCCAAAAGGACAAGACTTCAACCATATATATGATCCAATAGTGGCAGCGACGCACAAAGCAGAAAGTTAGTTAAAAAATTTCACGCGGTAGAGAGATCTCGTTCCCTCCTATCACGGCGAGCAACATGGCCGATGCACCTCTCACGATTTAGGTAAGCATTGGAACCCACAACGTTTGTCGTATGTATGTGGATGGAGGATCATCGACGGAAGTACTCTACGAACATTGCTTCGTACAACTACGACCAGAGATCAAAAGCCAGTTAGGGACGACCACGTCGCCGCTCATTGGCTTTAGTGGAGACACTATATGGCCACTAGGACAACTGCGTCTACTGGTAACCATTAGAGATAAAGAGCATTCCACAATGGCGTGGATGAACTTCATGGTGATACGTTCACACTCTCCGTACAATGGTATTATTGGAAGACCAAGCATCCTCGCCATACGCGCAGTCCCGTCCACGACACACGGCATGATTAAATTCCAGTGAAAGGGGGAATTGTCACCATCTACAATTCGATTGCACCGACATCCGAGTACCACACCGTGACAACACTAGTTCAGCCAGTTCCCATTTAAGAAGGATCACTACCCCCCAATTGGAGGGTGGTAATTCACCCCGACTACCCGGAACAAGAGGTGGCCATAGGGGGAACACTATCGGAAAAAGGAAAGAAGGCCATGTTCTCTCTCCTGAAGGCAAACCTTGATATATTTGCATGGGAGCCAAAACATATGACAGGCGTACCGTGTTCAATAGCAGAACATAAGCTTCAAATCCGCCCAAGGTATCCCCTGTTAAGCAAAAGAAGCGTGGTCAAGCACTAGAACGCAACCAGGTAATACCGGACGAGGTACGGAAGCTGGTGGACGCAAGAATTATGCTCGAGGTCTATTACCATGAATGGTTATCTAATACGGTCATGGTCAAGAAACATGACGGAAGCTGGCGCATGTGTGTGGACTTCACAGACTTGAACAAAACTTGTCTACAAGACTGCTATCCGTTACCAGAAATCGATTGGAAGGTGGAATCCTTGTGCGGATACCCTTTCTAAATGTTTTTTAGACGCGTACAAAGGATACCATCAAATCCAGATGGCGGAGGAAGAAGAGGAGAAGACGGCGTTCCACACTAGTCAGGGCGTGTATTGTTACACAAAAATGCCTTTCGGACCGAAGAACGCCGGTGCGCCATATCAACAACTTGTTGATAAAGCCTTCGACTTGCAGATAGGCCGTAACCTTGAGGTCTATGTTGACGACTCGGTCATCAAGGGCCATACGGAGGAAGCACTTCTCCATGATATCCAGGAGACGTTCGACACATTGAGGAAAATCAACATGAAACTGAATCAAAAAAAGTGCACGTTTGGAGAAACCGAAGGAATATTCCTTGGGTATATGATTAATCCAAACGGCATTAAACTTTGTCTGGAGAAGAAGGACGCCGTGATAGAGCTACCATCCCCTTTGACACTCAAGGAGGTACAATCACTCAATGGAAAGCTGGCCGGGCTTAATAGGTTCTTGTCAAAGTCCTCGATGAAGTCTCTCCCTTTGTTTAAAACACTCAAGAAGTGCTTAAAGAAAGGAGATTTTCGCTGGAAAAAAGAGGCAGAGGAAGCCTTTGTTGGGAATAAAAATAGCCAAGTCACTGGGACGCTGACAAGAAGAACTTAGACGCTGACAAGAGATAATAAGGCGCTGACAGCTGGACACTGACAAGAGATATTAAAGCGCTGACACGAAGAAGTTCAACCACTGATAGAATACTTAGTCTACACGTTTTTTACTTCTAGTAAAGATATGTTTGACATTGTATTTTCTATGTTTATGTTTACCTAAAATAGTTGATACGTAGACTCTTGTACAAGGTTCCTTATTTTATAAAAGGAGGCCTTTAGGTTTTAGTTACCTATATGTTTTTCCACTTTCATTGTAAGAAAGTTTGATCATCAATCAAAGTGAAAGTTTGGATTATTCTGTTTTGTGTGTTCTTGTTCTAAGTGTTAAATTCCGCATAGCACTTAGATTGTTTCATAACACAAAGTTTCTCTAAGTGTTAATCTTGATTCAATCTCGTTAACACAAAGCTAATCGATCTAAGTTTGGGATCAACAAGTGGTATCAGAGCTTGTTGAGGAACTTTGATCTAAAGAACACGAAACCCTAAAAACCATAAATCGCCAAAAACCCTAATTATTCAAGAAACCTTAAAAACCAGACAAGAAGTCTACTCCAGATTCAATGACCTCCTCCTCATCAAGTCACAACCTAAAAATCCCCATGCTAGACCCTGACAACTTTGAGTTATGGAAGTTCAAATTTAAACAATACCTTCAAATTCATGATCACACTCTCTGGGAAATTATTGAATATGGAAACACATTCGATAAAGCTGCTAAGATTGCTGTTGTTATTGCTTTAAGATCAGTTGAGGGTTCAACTACTGAAGATCGAAAAGAAAGACCTACGGATGGGAGAGCTGTCTCTACTGAGGATATTGCAAAGAGAAGGAATGACGTGAAAACTTTAAGCATTCTCAAACTCTCTTTGGGTCCAAACAATCAACACAGGTATAGAGGTTTTAAGTCTGCCAAAGAAGTTTGAGAAGCTCTTCAAATCAACTATGGTGGTAATGATGATACTTCCCTAGAAAAGAAGAAGCAACTTTTGCATAAGTATGCTGTGTTCAAGGCTCTTCCCAATGAGAAGCTAAGTGAGGTAAGAAGCAGGCTTCTAGACATCACTAGCAAATTGTCCTTTATGGGAACAGAGTATAATGATGCTGATATCATCACTACTTTCCTTAAAAGTCTTGGTGATGAATGGAAAATTGAAGCCATGTCTATCATTGCTACCGATTCCCACAAGAGTTCTACTTTTGATGACGTCTACAATAAGCTAAAGATTGTAGAGAATGAAATCCTGTTGGATCATGGAAGCAAATCCACCTTTGGAAACATGGATTTCATCTCACATAGTGAAGCTCAAGTTGATAAAAGAGAATCATATGTGCATCCTGTTACTAGATCACCTTGTGTCAGTGGTGGATCAACCTTTGTCAGCGCTTCACATTCAGACGCTGACACATACAATGTAGACTCACCAAGGATTAAACCTACTGGTATTGATCAAGACACAGTGTGTGCATACATTGCTGCATTACCCAATGGTTCAGTGATTACATATGAGGACCTTGAGCAAATCAGTGAGGAGAATTTGGAAGAGATGGATATTAAATGGAATATGGCACTTGCAAGCATAAGGGCCAACAGGTGGAATATGAGATTCAGAAAGAAGATGACCTTTAATGCTAAAGACACTGCTGGGTTTGATAAATCCAAGGTTGAGTGTTACAACTGCTATAGGATGGGTCACTTTATGAGGGAATGCAGATCTCCAAGAAGATCTGATGCTGGAAAGCCTTCAAGCCAAATCATCAAGGTTGAAGACACAAAGGCTATGGTTGCCATGCAAGACATTGCTGGTGTTGGATGGGACTGGAGCTTTTTGGCAAATGATGTGGAAGAGAACAAGGCCTTGATTGCAGAGAAGGAAGAAGAAGAGCATGTTCACTTTGCTCTCATGGCACATTCTTCGTCTTCATCAGATAATGAGGTATATGATGATGCTTTATGTAGTAAAGGCTGTCGTTTAAACACTAAAAAACTTAACAAAGAAATTTTAATGTTAAAATCAGATGTTTTTGATGAAAAATGCAAGCTATCTAATTATCAAATGGCACTTGTTCGAACTGAAAAGACTGTAGAAGAATATAAGAAAATGGAATTTGACCTAAAAGATCAAATTAATGTTTTATCTCATGACCTCAAAGTTAGTGTTGAACTTAGGGACATACTGATGAGATCCAAAGGAGTAATATAACTTAAGTTAGATGAGGCCATTAAAGATAAAGAGAATGTAGGGCTTAAAATTCAAAAGTTTGATAAAGCTTCTCAAACCCTAGAAAAATGTGTATGTGAGTAAAGAGATTCTATGGATATGTCTGGGATTGGGCTAAAAGAGTATGCTGATGTTCCACCACCTGCTGGAATCTTTCATGGTGTCCTGAGAAAGGATTTGTCTTGGACTGGTATACCAGAACTCCCCTAAAAGGAATTCATTCCTCCACCAAGAGTTCTTACTCCAGTAGAGGAGTACAAGCAGAAAGTGACTGACTTGGAACAATGGAAGAAGCCAATCCTACCTTGTTTGTTAAAGGTAGAATGCTTAGTGAGAGTCCACTTGAGTCTACACCCATAACTGTGACCAACCCTTGTACTGGAAAACCTGTTGTCCTTGGCTCATATGTTAATAGAAAACCTAGTGTTAAGTATGCAGAAATGTATAGAAAACCTAGGTCACCACAAAGCCAAGCTAGTGTTAATGGGACAGGGTTCTTTCAGTCTAGACCTAAATTTATGTCTAGGAAGGCTTGTTACACATGTGGAAGTTTCTCACATTTGGCCTACAAGTGTGTCAGTGGTCATAACTTACACGCTGACAATAGGTCAACCATGGTCAACTCTAAACCTAATGTCCAATCTAGCTTACAGTCCCCCAAACTAGCTCCCTACTTCTCTAGAAGAGCTAACTCTCATGGACATAGGCCTTTTCAAAAGACCAACACTTGGTCAAACAGACAATGGGTTCCTGTAGAAAACCATAGTTTTGGTGCTGACAGAAACAAATCAGGCGCTGACAGGTACAAATGTGACGCTGATAGGACCAAAATAAACGCTAACAACTTCAAGTTTGGTATGAAAATGCCACAACTGGCTATTGTTAGACCATATGTTAGACCAAACAATGGGAGGTATTTGAAACCCATGGGACAAGGATCTAAAGCTTCATCCAGTTTGTCATGGAGACCTAAACAGGATCAAAACCCTAATATTAATGGTTTTTCTATGACGTGCAACAGGTTTAAATATCTTGAAAAAGTTATTTCTAAACCAATTGGTACAAACAGGTTGTTTAGGGAACAAAGGGATGAACATAGGGTTGTTACAAGGCATAAGTCAGTTCTTGTTGAACAACCATATGAATCGAAGTATTCTAAGGCTTAGATTCCCAAAGAAAACTAACTTGTTTTCTTTATGTGCAGGGCATTCAAAAGCAGGTCAATGATTATGGATATTGGGACAGTGGATGCTCTAGGCACATGACGGGGAAGGAAGATTACTTGAATAACTTTACCCCAATTAAAGATGGTGATAAAGTGTACTTTGGAGGAGGATATGGTACAATTTCTGGCAAAGGCACTCTTCTCACCAATAATTTGTGTTTTGAAAACGTATTTCTGGTAAAAGAAATTGATTATAATCTGTTTAGTGTATCACAAGTTTGTGATAACAAGAATAAGGTTCTTTTCACTAATACTGAGTACTTGGTGTTACGCAAAGACTTTAAGATGCCTGATGAGAAGTTTATTGACTATAGAACACCTAGGCATAAGGACATTGATAATGTAAATCTTAATGGAATTAGGATGAACAACAATTTGTCATGTCAATATGCTAAAGCTTTAGTAGATGAAAGTAAACTATGGCATAGAAGGTTAGGGAACATAAACTTTAAGAACATCAACAGACTTGTGAGACATGGTTTAGTTGATGGTTTGCCTGAAAAGGCTTTCCACAATGATCATTCTTGTGTTGCATGTCTTAAAGGCAAACAACACAAAGTCTCATTTAAGTTTAAACTTCTGCACTCTAGTTCTAAACCACTTCACTTACTACATATGGACTTATTTAGTCCAACTAATATAGAAAGTTTAAATGGTAAATCTTATTGTTTTGTTATAACTGTCGATTTTTCTAGATTTACTTGGACTTTCTTTTTGGATTTAAAATGTGAAACTGACACAATTTTGATTAACTTTATTACCAGATTGAGAAAAAGACTGGGACTGAGGTTAAAATACTTAGAAGTGATAATGGTGGTGAGTTTAGAAACCAATTGTTAGATGCCTTTTGTGTTAATAAAGGGATTACTAGGCAGTTTAGCATAGCTAGAACCCCACAGCAGAATGGGGTGGCTGAGAGGAAGAATAGGACACTCATAGAAGCATCTAGGAAAATGTTGGTTGATGCTCATTTTACCATTGATTTTTGGGTTGAGGCTGTGAATACAGCCTGTTATGTTCAGAATAGAGCTTTGGTCAACAAAATTCATAATAAGACACCTTATGAGCTATTTTGGAATAGGAAACCTAATATTAGTTTTCTTAAACCCTTTGGATGTCATTTAGTGATTCTAGATACTAGTGATGCCTTAGGAAAGTTTAGTGCCAAAGGTGATGAAGGCTACTTTATGGGTTATTCAGTGCAGAGTAAAGGATATAGGGTTTACAATAAGAAAGAAAAACGTATACTTGAAAAGGTACATGTTATGTTTTTAGAGAGTAAACCTAGTGATCCTGAGAGTGGACCAAATTGGTTCTTTGATCTAGAGCCTTTATCTAGGACCTTGAGTTATGTGCCTGTTACTAATCCAAACATTGTGAAAAAGGATTCAAGTGTTATGGAAGAACCTATTGTTGAAATTTCAGGTAAACAGGTTGACCAGGTAGAAGGATCACATACAGGCAAATCAGACCCCATACTTGAGTATGTAACCATTCCTATATGGACTGATAGATTTGCACAAGCTACTGCTGCTGATAAGGAGAAAGTTGGTCCACAAGAAAAACCAGTTGGTGACAACATGCATGAATCTTCAGACGCTGATAAAGACAAATCAGACGCTGATAGGTTAAACACAGACGCTGACAGATCAGATGCTGACAACCTGTTTGGGCATCCATTCCCTTCCCATACTTTTGAACAAGGTGAGCCTTCCATACTAAATCAAGAGGTTCAGTATGGTGAAGATTGGAGTGGAAATGAAGATGATATTGGCAACATGGAAGCTGAGATTGAAGACAACACACTTATTGAAGGAGGAACACTTTCAACTACTATCAAAAATCATCCTTCTTCTCTAATTACTGGTGATGTTTTGTCTCCTGTTCAAACAAGAAGGTCTCATCAGACTCAAGGAGGTTTCATTGCCATTATCCACAAGAAGGTTTATAACCCTCTTGTACAGGCATGTTTGTTTGCTTGTTTTCTGTCATAACAGGAACCTAAGAAGATTTTTGATGCTCTCAAAGGACCAAGTTGGGTGGAAGCAATGCAGGATGAGCTTCACCAATTTGCTATTCAAGATGTTTGGGAGTTAGTGGATTATCCAAGGTATGTAAGACCTATTGGGACACATTGGGTTATGAGAAACAAGAAAGATGAAAGAGGCATTGTGGTCAGAAACAAGGTACGTTTAGTTGCTCAAGGCTATACACAAGAATAGAGGATAGACTATCAAGAGGTTTTTGCACCTGTTGTAAGGATTAAAGCAATAAGGATTTTCACAGCCTATGCTTCTTGCATGGGCTTCATAGTTTATCAAATGGATGTGAAGAGTGCCTTTCTTTATGGAACAATTGCAAAGGAGGTTTATGTGATGCAGCCTCCTGGTTTTGAAGATTCAGAACATCCAGACAAAGTGTATAGGTGAAGAAAGCAATGTATGTACTTCCTCAATCCCCAAGAGCATGGTATGGAACATTGTCCACCTATCTGGTGGAAAATGGATTTAAGAGGGGCACCATAGACCAGACTTTATTTACCAAGCAGACTGGTAAGGACTTTCTACTTGTTCAAGTCTATGTGGATGATATAATCATTGGTTCATCAAGTCCAAAGATGAGTGAAGACTTTTCCAAGCTCATGAAAGACAAGTTCAAGATGAGTGCAATGGGAGAGATGAACTTCTTTCTAGGTATACAAGTCTAACAGAAAGAAGATGGTATCTTTATCTCTCAAGACAAGTATGTAGCCGAAATCTTGAAGATGTTTGGCTTTTCTCCACATGAAAAACAAGATAACACACCCATGGATAGGGAACACCCTTGGGGAAAGACTGGAGATGGAAAAGATGTGGATGTCAGGCATTATAGATCAATGATTGGATCATTGATGTATCTACAGCTTCTAGACCTGACATCATGTTTGTTGTGTGTGAATGTGCACGTCTTCAAGTGAATCCTAAGGAATGTCTTCTTCATGCTGTTAAAAGAATCTTTAGATACCTTAGGTGTTATCCCTCTTTAGGATTATGGTATCCTAAAGATTCTCCATTGGAGCTTATTGGAGTGACTATGGCGGTGACAAGTTTAACAGGAAATCCACCACTGGTGGATGCCAATTCCTTGGAAGCAGGTTGATATCTTGGCAATGCAAGAAACAAACAGTGGTGGCTAATTCTACAACTGAAGCTGAGTATGTTGCTGCAGCTGCATGTTGTGGACAAGTATTATGGATTCAGAACCAACTGTTGGATTATGGGTATAATTTTATGCATACCAAGATTTTTGTAGACAATAATAGTACATTATGCATTATTAAGAATTTTGTACATCATTCTAAAACAAAACACATAGAAATTAGACATCATTTTATAAGAGATTGTTTTGAAAAAGGTTTCATACAACCAGATAGGGTTGACACCGAAGAAAATGTGGCAGATTTGTTAACTAAACCTTTTGATGCTGGGAGGTTTCAGTACTTGGTAAGAAGTATTGGAATGATCAATCTTACCTAAATGTGTTTTTGGAACGTATTGTAAAAGTATGTACAGGATATGCACTGCTTTTGGTCTTTGTACAAGTATTAGATTTTTGCACTATTATTTTCTAACACTGACAAAGTTTGTTGAGACGTTGACAAGTGTTCAGATTGACGCTGACAAGTGTTTGTTAAGACGTTGACAAAGTGTTTAGACATACGCTGATAAGTGTTTATTGAGACGCTGATAAGTGTCAAAATGGACGCTGACAACAACATGTTAGTTTAATGATGTAGGATTGTGAGCATTATACAATTGGATACAGAGTTGCTTATGGATCCTTTGAGTTTCAAGTACTGTGTCAAAGGTTTATTTATGATGGTTGGAATGTTTACATTCCTATCTTGAAATAAAAATTTGTCACATATACATTATTTTGCAACTGCGTTTATCCTAGTTTAAGGGGAGGTTTAGGCTACCTCTAGGATCTTGGGTATTCTTAGAATGCTCTTATCACAATTTTAGATTATGTCCACAGGTGAGCGGGGATTAGAAATAGTGAAGACTTCTTTTTTAAGAATTTGTTGGAATTTCTAATCCTTGAGACACTGTAGCATGCAAAGTTTTATACTTTATATGCTGCCAAGACTTTTTGACCTAGATTTGGTATTGGTTAGTTGGGAGACTTGGTATAAATATTTATATTGGGTTACCCTGGGACTTAAAAAGTGTTTACATGGAGATTACTTCATCTCTAAGGACTTACTTTGGTAAGGTTCACTTGAGGGAAATTATGTCTATCTTGCTTATGCAAGTGTGTATAATTGCACAGAGAATGCTATTTTCAGTCTTTGTCAGAGTTTAAGTTATCTTCAGTCATGAAGACCAAGATTTTAAATCTTGAGAAGGAACTGTTCCAAAAGGGAAGCTACTTGGAAACGGATAAGTCCATCCGGACTTCGTATCCGTTTTCTTATCGATTAGATATGTCCTTTCAATCACGTCACGTTCCATGTCCTTTCAGTCACGTCACGTTCCATGTCCATCCAATCACGTCACGTTCCACGTCCTTTCAAGACAGGTCACGTTCCACGTTCCCTTCTATCAGGTCATCTTCACGTCCTTTTATCTTTCATACCCTTTCAGTTTGATTCGGGTACGTTTCTTTTAGCCTACTTCATCTATAATTCGGGGACGAATTATTCTTTTTAGGGGGGAAGAGTTGTAAAACCCGCATGCTTTTACCATGAATAGTACCCTTAAGATCGTACGTACATGATTAGAAGTTTCCTTTTATAGCATGTTTACGTTCACGAACAAGACTTATAAGTATTACGTACGTGTTATAACACGATAAGTATTTATTACGTATTAACACACGATAATTATTCCAATAATAATTATAATCACGAACACACGAACATGAAATCATGAACGTAAATTAATCACGAGCTTAATATTACTTATGTATGTATATTTATTACGATCACGAATAAATATATTAAGTCACGAACGATAATTAATTTAATCACGTAAAACACGAACACGAGAACACACTTGTAATTTAGACACGGAAAATGTTCGGGTTACCCCATGTAGGCCCCATACTCGCAGACACAACAAGAGGAAAAGGGCATAGCCCATTAAATTTTACTAAACAAGGAATTATGGAGGAAGTTATTTTCATAATAACAAAATTTAGAAAACAAGTAAAACCCTAAAAGTTTTATCCTTTCTCCTTTGTCTTTGGTCGCCGGGTTTAGCATCACCAAATGGGTGATTCGGTTTGATTTTGGGGTTAGATCTAGTGCAAGGATCGTTGTGTGTTCATCCTTCTTGATTTCACGTGATCAGTATAAACCCTAATCTATTTTATTTTATGTTTTGATTTAGTAATCACATAAAATCATGAATGTTTTAATAAACTAATTAAAAGCAATATATAAACATGTTGTAATCATGGGGTTTTAAATCAATTTAGGGTTAAGGGGTGTTTGTTTGTTGTGGCCGACGCCTAACCGAGCCCCAAGGGGATCTCGGCTTGGCTTACTTTGCACCACCGAGACCATAAGGTCTCGGTTTGGGTGTCTTGATGACTCGACAGCAGCAAGAAAGGAGATCCCGACCTCGGTCAGGGTATGTGTTGGTGTCGGGTTAGGCCACGACAGCAAAGGGACACCGGCTAGCCGGTGGGAACCTTGGCTAGCCGGCGGCTAGATGACCAAGGGAGCATTCGGGTCCGGTTCACACATGTTAGATTTAAAACACGATCCGGTTCATGAGTTATTATTTTTATAAGGTTAATATAATTACAAGTTATTTTATTTTTTTACAAGGATTTAATTAAATTAATTAAGACATGAACATGATTAATTTAATTACATGACTTAGGTTATTAATTTTATTATTTAGACGTGAATTTTAACCTAAGTATTTACCATTATATATAGACTATATAATTAAGTAATTATTAAAAACCATGACTTATAATTAATTAATTTACATGACTTAGGTTATATTATTAATAGTTAATAATACATGTTTTAACCTAAGTATCTATACCTTTATTTAATTAAATCATGTTATATTTAATTAAATACTTTAACCTATAGTTTACTTAAATTACATGAAATACCTATAAACTATGCTATTTTATGACATGACTTAGGATATTAATCAGTAAATATTCAAGCTTATATTATTAGCTTAATAATCCAGCTTATATTTATTTATGGAAACTTTCTATTTTTAGAAACTTATTTAATTAAGGCAGCTGATCTATTTATGGAAACTTTCTATTTTTAGAAACTTTTCTATTTTAAGCAGTAAATCAGTTTTTGGAAACTTTCTATTTTTGGAAACTTCTTATTTTTGGAAACTTTCAATTTTTGGAAACTCTCTATTTTTGGTAACTTTCTATTTTTGGAAACTTTATATTTTAGGAAACCTGCTATTTTTAGAAAGTTACTTATTATTACGCAACAAGTATAAAAATTGGCAGAATACATGAAATACTTAATCAGAATAGACAGAATACATAGAATGCTTAATCAGAGTAGACAGAATACATGATAAACACAGTATCAAGCTTAAATCAGTAAAACATGACATGAACAGATACAACAAGCTAAGACATGACATAAAACCAGTTACGTACTTAGTAATCAGATACTTATACACGTATGTATTTATGTAGCATTAGTGATACCGAAGTAGGACTCTCTTCTGTTCGTCTTCTTCGTTCACTAGACTTAAGGTACGGATTCTCCGTCCTTTCAGTATGGATATTCTTTCCTTATTAGGATTCCCCGTATGCAGCCAACTGTTTTCCCAATATATGTTTTATATGTTTTGAATTGCTTATGTTAATTAGATACCTAAAGCCATATACATGCATGACCAGTTTCACCTAGTTATAGAGGTACCATAACCATAACATTGGAGGCACCAATGTTATGACTCCACCATGACGGAGTGATAGCTCGTGGCGTCCCTTTCAGCTTTTGGCCATATTATTATATTATCAGGCGGGGCGTATGGGTGCATCCTAGTTACATGTTTCAGCAGATTATCCAGGTGAATGTGGTGTGTGCCTTGCATCCTTCACAAGGAGCTGATCCCTCCTACCCAGACTTATATTAATTAGAGGCAACCCCTCTAATAGCATGACGAGGTCACCCCTCTAAGTATTCATGCACGTTGATATTCCATGACCTATATTGGCTAAATGGTTAATCAGTTAAACAGTTTTTACAAGATAAACATAAGGCTTTTCAAACTATAAAACCAGTTTTATTAAGACATGTCAGGTTATTCAGTAGTTAGTCTTTTCCGTTGCTTCATGCTTATATGCTTATATTATTCATGCTTTACTAGTATATCCGCGCACTGAGCGTTATGCTCAGCCGTTTTCCTTTCATGTTCCTAAAACGACAGGTACTCAAGGACGCTCGTAGACTTTAAGCGTACGTGCATATGGATTGGAAGCTTTCTAGCCTTTCTTTACTTTATGCATTTTCCTTTATACCTTGATACTCATTTCCATGGATATTGTTTAGTCCTTTCATTTACAGTACTTATGTTTGTGTTTGATGAGTTCTACTTTGGGATACCGATGTTTGATTCTGGTATTTCCTTTATGGTCATGTGATGTTTAATACATTATCCTTGCATGCTTTGATGACACGCCATAATCACGCGTGACATTCCATTTATCAAAATGGGGTGTTACACTTTTTGTTGAGGGTGGTCCAGTAACCATGTTAGAATTCATCCTATGTCTTGAGCGCCTGACATCAGTGACAACGTACCACCTTTCCACGAACATCCATATGCATAAATGGCCAAAAATACCCTGAGTGGGTAATCTCCTCAACCACAGCTATCGGGCCACGAGGGCATACCCTTCTATGTGCGGCTTCCACTACCACGCGCGCTCGATCTGGCGCTAGACATTGCAGCATTCTCTCGTTACCTGATTGTCTGTACAGCGTCCCCTTGATGATTTTAAAACGCCTAGCTTGCACCTGTATTTGCCTAGCTTTCCTCCTACTACTTGGCAACTTGTTATGTGACAAAAACTTTCTAATTAGGTATGATCCATGTTGGTGACTCAGTGTCCGCGCTTATATTAGTGTGCAAGATAAAATCAACTAGGATGTGACTAGGAGGTTTATCCATGTCTACAATTGAAAGTTGGTCCATGTAAACTGAGATTTCGCCATTTTCTTCTGAAACCTTTCGTATAGCAAACTCTGTGAACCGCCCTGTTATGTCCCTTATTTATTCCGTGTAATGGATTAGCACAGGCCCTCGCGGCTCGCATGACCCTGCGACCCTACTTGCTACCAAAGGGTTGTATGTGTAGGACACTAGGCTCTTCGTTCCCATTCTAAGCGCCAATCTTAGACCTGCTATGAGGGCTTCGAAGTCTGTTTCTATGTAAGTTGTGGGAAATTTGAACAACAATGCGTAGGTAATTTTTATGTCACCCTGATTTGTGAGGATAAACCCTGCATCTGGTCCTCCTTTTCCTGCAAATCCTGTCGAGAAAAGGACCCATGGGAGTCCTGACAGTGAGCCCTCGCGTACAAATATGCTCTTAGCCTGGGACTCTTCCAAGATACACTTCATTCTCTTCATCCGTGAGCTGGATTCCGTGTCGCGCTAATTCCTGTCTGCATCCTTCCTTTTTGTGTTGTGGCTAGAAGTGTTTCTACCCCCTTCGAGCGTGTATATGTTGCGTATGGTGATTACTCCATCTTGTACTGGGAATTTGAACATACCATATACTGTGGAAGGTACTGCGCGTAGCGTTTTTAGTGTCGGTTGTCCAGTTATCCCGTTGTACGATGATTGAGACCGCACAACCATGAAATCCATCCACTTCTTCGTCGAGTGTCCAGCGTTCCCAATGGTCACTTGTGTGCAAAGGTGTCCCAGTGGCCTAGTTTTATCACCGTTAAACCCCGTGAGGATCTGTGCGGTTTCTTCTAGTTCCTTCCTTATCTCCCATGGTAGCTGCGCGAAGCAATGCTCGTTTAATATGTTCGCTGCTGACCCTCCATCAACACACATGCCTTCTATAGTGTGGTTGTTGATCCCAAACTTAGATCGATTTAGCTTTGTGTTAACGGGATTAGATCAAGTATAACACGTAGAGAAACTTTGTTGTATGTGAAACAATCTAGGTATTATGCGGAATTAATACTTAGAATAAGAACACACAAACAGAATAAACCAAACTTTCACTTTGATTGATAAACGATCTTGAGTACAATGAAAGTCGAATTATGTATATCAAAACTAAACCTAAAGACCTCCTTTTATAGCACAAGGAGTCTTGTACAAGAGTTTACATATGAGCTAATTATCGTAAAGATAAATATAGAAAATACATTGTAGAACATATCTTTACCCAAAATACAAGCCGTGTAAACTAAGTCTTCCAACAGTGCTTGACTTATTCTTATCAGCGCTTCACTTCTTCCTGTCAACGCTTGACCTGACAACGCTTGAATTGTTCCTAACAACGTCCAACTTCCTCTTGTCAGCGTCTCCATAACTTGGCCATATTTTATTCCCAACAATCCTCCCCTAAACTTGATATCTATTCTAGTAATCAAGTTTCCTGAATAAAAACTAAGAACTAGGAGGATTCTTACAAATCTTACTATATAGGTAATAAATACATCTGATTAAATCTTTGGCCACGTCACTTGAATAGTCTATCTGCAGCTGTGTATTCATCAACTTCTCCAAGACTTCTTTGGACATAGGATACTCAACATCCACAAGAAGATACTCAGAAAACTTTGTAGAACTCAAATGGTACACACCTGCTGCTGAATATAAACGTCATTGAAGTCCACTGATATCATCATTAAGATCCTTCCAAACAGGATCTTCTTCATCTGGCACAGCCATTCTTCTGAATGTTGACCAAATCTTCATTCCATTGACTGAAGTAGGTGCTTCAGTTGCATACTTGGCCTGCAACAACTTCCAAAGGTCTGCCAAGTCTTCCCTATCTATACTAGCAAACAAGGATACAAGAGTAGTAAATGTATGCACCTTCTTTCCATATCTGCCAATCATCCAGAACCCACATGCATCTTCTTCATAGGTAACTATAGGGTTTCTAGGATCATGAGGTAGCACATCTACCATATCTGAAGCCTCCAAAGCTGAAAGCTTAATACTCCTTCTAAGAGTGGCTTCATTGGGAGTCAACCTATCCAAATCAGCTGGAAACTCAAGTGCAACGCCCTTCTTCCAGGGTCTTGGTGTCACCATCTCTCTTTTAATCTCCATTTCTTCTGCAAGCTCTGCCTTTCTTTCATCTAAAAGAAATTTAATAGTATTCATCTGTTGAACACTTTTCCATATGGGATAAGCCTTATACTCTAATTCATCAAAAGATAATCCCTTCAATTTTGCATAAGTCCAACCAGAGTGATGACATCTGAGCAACATGTAATAGAGCTCTCTTCTTGTTGTCTTGTTCTGTTCAAGAACCTTGCTATCATATACTTCAAAATCACCTTGCAGTCTCTTTGAACTCTAAGTAGAACCTCCAAACCCCAAATTTGACCTGATAAAGGCATTTCTGGGTGGTCTACTACATTTCTCTCCCATGCAAAGTACATCTGAGCAATTTCAGGCATATCATAATCAACCTGCATCTTTAGTTCTGAAATCTTTTCTCTTGCCAATATATCACCATACTCAAGCTTTTCTAGATCTTCAATAATCATAACACTTGAGTCAGAACTTTCACCATCATCATCACTATCTTCTCCTTTACTTTCATAACTGGTCACAATCTGTGACTCAATAGCAGATTTCTTATACTCCTTTTCCTGAATCTTTGCAACCAAAATAGAATCATACTGGACTTGGGCTGCATTCCTAGGAATCTCTTCTTCTACCATAATTCCTTTACCCTTATCTGATATATCAATGACTGGTAAAGAAGTAGATACCTGTGGGACAACATCCTTGATGATAGCTGATGACTGGGATACATCAACCTAACCAATACTTGTGTCAGCGTCCAAAATCTGTACATCAACGCTTGCTTTACTCCTGTCAGCGTTGGATGTAGTTGTATCAACGTTGGCTGACTCTGTCACCTTATTCATAAAATCAATAAAGGATAGCTTTACAGGAGTGATCAAAGAAGTATCAAATCCTTGTTGCGTCTTTAAACCTGTAAGAGCTTCAGCCACATCCAAGCTAGCTATATAAGAAGCTCCTTCACCCTCTTTAGAACCTTTCTCATGGGAACCCTTGTCACTAGCAATAAAGGGCTCTGTAGGTTCATCCTCCCCTTTGTAAGAATCCTCCCCTGAAGAGAGGACTCTCGCCTGCTGATGAGACTGCTTTTATACATAGTCTCATCGTCCAAATTGGGCTTAAAATGCATTAAATATTATTAAAACTGCCAAATATATGCTCGTGTTTGTTGCTTGTGTATTTTAGGTACGGATATTGAGGAAATGACAAAAAGATCACAAGAATCAATCAAAAACGAACACGGGAAACGAAGCCGGACAAAGAACCGGACCCGAATCGTGATTTTCAAAAGAAGTCCTTGAAGTTTGAAGATTTGTCAAGAATGATCCCTCAACTTTTGAAGACTTGTCATATTATACCCTTGTAAAACTCAATATTACACAATGGGTCCCTAATATTTCAAGAAATATCATTAATAGCCCTTCAAGATTTCCAAAGTTGCACAAATGGTCCTTGTTTAAAGTTTGGAAGTTTGATGTGCCAAATATGACAACTATGTCATAGATATTACAAAGGGAATTCAAGTTAAGGCTGCCAAGAGTTTAAATGAAGACTTGTTGGAAGTTCAGGGGGTCTTTTTGCCAAGATTATAACCCATACCCATTAATCCACCCAAACCCACACCCCACCCCTTATACACGTTTTATTTGTATAATTCGGGTCAAACGAGTCAAACCCAAAAGTATTAGCCGCTAAACACTTTTTTTTTCTCCCCTCACCGGATTAAACAGCTCATAAACACTCATAAACCCTAAACCTATTTCCAGATTTGGTATACTCAAACCAAAGGGTTTTCAACAATTACTTGTGGGGTTTGATGATTAAGCATCCCAGGAACACTTCCATGTGCAAGATTCGCTCACCACATCACATATGGGGTCCTCACCAGCTCACCAAAGTCACATGTTACCACTACCATCCTGACATCTTGACCAAATGAACGTTGCTGATTGATTACTTGGTCTCCAATCCCATCCAATGGTTTCAGCAACAATGACAACATACTGAAGGACATGTGATCAAGATGGAAGCTTCATGAAGGAATCCAAGGGCATTTTTGGGAATTGAGAGCAAAGATATGTTGTCATCTTCAAATTCGGGTTCCCCTCATGTATTTGTATAAATAGGCTAGCTAGGTCTTTAGTTTTCTTTGTTCCAATTTTTATCAAAATATTGTAAGAGAAGATCTATGAATATAAATTGAGTTCCAAATTTATTTACCTTGTAAAATTTACTTTTTATGCAACTTTACATTTCTGTCCAACTTAGTCTACCTTGCAACAATTTACTTTACATTTTCCTATTATTTATTTTTACTCAAAATTCCAAAAGTCAAAAAAATCACTATTCATTTCGCTCTTGGATTGAGCTTGCTGACAACAAGCTGATTAAGAAGGGGTTTATGATGGTTGTTAGTTAAATCTTTCGGGATCTCTATTATAGTTTGGTACTTGGTTTGAAGAAAAGAATCAAGTCTGGTCTCTGGCTAAAGTTCGGTGGTTTCTTGGTGATAAAGGTGATAAGCTGTGGAAGAAGCTAAAGGAGCTTATGGTAGGTATAAGTGTTGAAAAGAAGTGGTTGAGGTGCTCATTGATAGTGTGTTAGAGTCTCAAAAAGCTTGGACCCTTGGTGAGCGATTTCCACTTTTTTAATTCATTGTACACTATACTCTGCTTAGTTTTTTATATATGTGCTTATGTGCCTTGTTGTTTTGCTTATTACGTGTTTGTCCGTTGTTTATTTATTATTATTGCGTATTATCTTTATTGCTTCCATTGTTTTTCTTTTTTAATTCTTCTTTGCATAGCTTAAAATGTCAGTTTTTGCTTAATTGTATAGTGTTTGGATTAGCCGAGTTCTCTCTCTTTACCATAGGTTGTTGTTTAAGCTTCAATTGCATCTTATTTTCGAGGTTAGTTCTAGTGTAATTCAGCTTAAATTTCTTCATAAATCATAAAAAAAACAAAAAAAAGTGTTCTTATTTTCTGCTTATCTAAGATATACGAATTTTAGAATCTGCCTAGGTGTTGTTTAGACTTGTTTGTAGTTTCATTTTACTTGCTTTGATGTCATTGAAAGATTTCAGTGCTTTTTCTTAGGCTAGCATAAGCTTAAGTGCTTTTACTGATTATTGAAAACTGGAAAAAAAGAGTCGATCTATTGTTTCTGCCTAATCATAGTTGTAGGATAAGAAGTAATTGTTTTAGCTGAAATAATTGGTATTTGTCGCTTGATTTCGTTTAGTTTTGAGTTCCTTTTAGTGTCTACATATTTGTTGGAGGTTAGGATCCTTTAGGGTATGAATATCTGTCCATTATAGTATGCTTTTGGCCAAGTTTGAGACCATATGCACCATATCTGATTTCTGCTAGAATACTAGGTGTGAGGAACTAGAATTTTGCGCATGGATAGTTTCCTTATAGGAGCTTTGTTGTTTACAATAAAATCGGTGGTTAATGCTTACTAGGTTAGCTTAATTTTAAGCCAAGTTTCACCTTTTCTCACCTAGGATAGAACTAATATTGTGCTTCTTTCATTTTTTTATACCTTTTGAAGGTTGTAAATTCACACTTGTTTAGGAAAACAAGGCAATTAGGGTAAGTATTAACAAGTAGTTTAGGAAAACCACAAGTTATGACCCAATGAAGTGAGTTCGTTCTCGAGGAGGCTAGTGCGTTGTGTAATGAATTGATTTTGGGACGAGAAGAGAATGACGGTTACGAGGACGGATTACAATAGGACGAAAAAGGCGTACACGTAAAACCGTAAAAACTACCAAAATTAAAATTTCAACCTAAAAATTCCTAAAAATTACTAAAAATCCACAATAATATTCTAAGAGTTTACAAAAAATCCAAACTTGCTAAAACCTTTTAATTAATTAGATAATGACTTTTTAATGCTAATTAAAGCCCTAAAAATCAAAATTAATTATTAAAAAGTCCCAAACAAGATTTAAAAGTTTGTAAACCTCAAAAATAACCTAATTAAGCTAAATAGAATTTTTTTTTAATTTTAAAACCAAATAAAACTATTTTTAAACACTTAAAAACTATTAAAATCAGTTAAAACTTAAATTAATTCTAGAAAATAACTGAAAAGCCCTAAAAATAATTCTAGAAAAGTTTCCAAAACCTTTTTAATAATTTTATATTAAATTCTAAAGTTGGTTAAAAACCCTAAAATCATATAAAATCAAAAATTAGCTAAAATGAAAACTTTAATGTTTGTAAACCTCAAAAATATATTCGAAAACCTAAAAACTATTTTTCCAGATTTTTAAAATGCTTTTTCCTATTTTTTATTTACTTTCTAAAATTTAAACTTAAAATAATCCTAGAAAATTAAATAAACACGTGAAAAATAAACTTTTTGAACCAAAAAGTCCTAAACCTAAATAAGAACAAAAGAAAAATATTAAATGGGAAAAAGCTAATAAGAATAAGCTGAAATCAGCTTATAACTAAGCTGATTGATTAAATAAGCTAATTACACACACCCCTTAAGTATTAAACTAACCAAGTGATAACCAGTCAAAGACCCTAGGGCAGCTGGTTATCACGTTGGTGTGTGAGAGGAGTGGCGCAGGTTCGAGTCCTGGCCACGTCCTTTTTACAAATTTTTTTTTTCTTTTTTAAACTTTACAAACTCAAAAACAGTAACCTAGACTACTCTAAAACACAAATTTAATAACAAATAGGCTAGAATCAATGCCTTAGAAAGCAAAAACGTGCCCAGATTACAACTTAACTGAAGAACAAAAAGTGTATATCTTCACTTGTGAAGATAGAACAAGAGGAGCTTGTTCAAGGAGATTTGTTGCTGTTTGATGGACAATTGGGTTGTGGGAAGTCAATAATAGCACAAAACACACAAGTTAATACAAAAATCAAACACAAAAGTTCAAGATCAGTTACTGTATTCAATAGGGGGGCTGTGGGGGTACTTTGCTGATGCAATGTACACTTGAGTGAGTTTTGGTTGGCCAAAACTTACTCAAGTCACTCACAAACTCCCTCTAAGCAAATACAGATCCTAACCTACCTTATATCCTATCAAGTCACAAGATTTTCATGGCAAAAAGTCACAAATTTAAGCAGTTATGCAGTTTACTGATTTTAGGCAATGTTTTACCAAAACTAGCATGCAACCCTTACCAAATGGTACCAAACCAACACCAAGAACTGAATACACACAAAACCACTCAAATGGATGAATTTAAACAGCTTTCAAAACATTTGCATCTCACAAACCATTTATAAAACCTGAATCCAAACACCCCTTAAATTTTCTGAAAATGATTTTAACAAAACAAATCTTGACAACACTCAACCAAACTGATTTCAAACACTCCTAATATCCATAACAAACAATAATAGGCCTAAACAAGCAGATTAAACAAACAATCAAGCAAATTTTCCAAAACTCATGAAAAATCACATAAAACTAAAATATTGAAAACTGTAACAAAGTACAAGGGATTTACCTTGTGGGACCCACATCCAGGTCCCACAATGGCTGCAATGCCATCTCCAACAAGCCCGGGCTTGTGCTGAATCTTTTTGGCAATTGATTATGCAAGAATGATGATGATGATAGTAGCCTTTGTTCTTGTTTGAACCTGCACAATCACCACCAACAAGGAAAGGAAATACAAGCTTCACTAAGCTTAACCCACAAGCTGGTGTCAAGAGCTTGTGGGAGTAGCTTTTGAAATAGTAAGATTAGTAAGTAAAAAAAAGTGGAAAAACTGATTTTTCCTTGAATGAAAATTTGAAAATTTAGAAAACTTGGAAAGACTGAATATGGTGAAGTAGCTTATACAAGCTAAGTAGCTTATTTGGTTATCCACCAAATAAGCCAATAACTTCTATAACTAACACAGAAAATCCAAGGTTTTGGATCAAGTGTCCTCTCACCAAAACCTCAACTTCTGAATGAAACTTAACAGAATCAAAAGTGATTTATGGAACTCAGATTTTGCCTTTCAAACACTCACCAACTTTTAAACAATAAAAAGGAATTACTTTTCAAACAAATACCAACTTTTATAACTTTAAAAAGGAATTACAAATATTTTAAAGCAAAATCTGGAACAACTTTACTTGTGACATGCCACAAGTATATATAATGCCTAAAAGACTATTCTAGAATCAGGAATAAAATAATACAAGTCCTAAACCCTAATCCTGGAAATTCCAATGTTGCTCTTGGTCTTCATAGTTTGAAATTCAGTCAAAACGTGTATCATGTGAATGCCAGCCATGAAGAGTTGATCTTGGACGTTGAAAGGAGAGTAGGGACCAAGGAATCCATCTTAACCATTGATATGGTCGGGTATTGGGGTTTGGGGAAAATGACGGGTGCAGGGGAGGGTCCCGCAAGACACATGGGTGTGTCTTGGTCACGGTTTTTGTGTGGGTTTTGGTGAGGGTGATGGTAATTAGCAATCTGGACATTTAGGACCAAAAACCCTTTGGATTAAGGTTAATTGGACCTGGTAATTTTTAGGGTTTAAAGGGTGTTTAGGAGGTGGTTTGATTTGAAATGGGGGTAATTAATTTTTGAATTGGGTGTTTAGTGGGAAAAAGGGGTTTGACTTTGGTTGACCCAGGTTTATTTAAATAAACCTGTGAGTGGGGTGTGACGTGTGAAGGAAGGTGAGGTGGTGTGTTGCTATTGGCTGGTGGTGATGATGTGGAGGGATGATTGGCTGGGAGGTGTTTGTGTGTCTGGCAGTTTCAGTCCCCCTACTCTCTTCATATCTTCATGTTGTATTAAATAGCTAACAACTTGAATTCCTTTGTTAACAACTTTAGGCAGCTTGTCAAATTTGGCACAATATTTTCTCAAACTTAAAACAAGGACTTAAAATGCATAGCTTGCATTCTTCAAGGGCCATTCTTGGCAAATGATTTCTTCAAGGTCTTTCTTTGCCAAATCTTCAAAAATGAGGGACCAATGTTGACAATTCTTCAAACTTCAAGGTATTTTTGGAAATTCTTGATTTGGGTCCGGTTCATTGTGCGGCTTCGTTTCCCGTGTCCGTTTTTGATTGATTCTTGTGATCTTTTTGTCATTTCCTCAATATCCGTACCTAAAATACACAAGCAACAAACACGAGCATATATTTGGCAGTTTTAATGATATTTTATGCATTTTAAGCCCGTTTGGGACGATGAGACTATGTATAAAAGTAGTCTCATCACTCCCCCATACTAAACCATTGTCGTGCCCTCACGCAATGCTAGAATAAAGTATCGTAGCATCTCCAAAATTCATTTTTATTCACTTTATTGAATGATAAACTAGCTACACTACTACTATTGCTACTACTACTTGCGTTTTAGACATAATGTATGATTTTCATCGCAAAATGGGATGTTTAGGTTCATAGAATAAGAACATGTGAATGCTTCGTTAGAAATAATTTCATCGTCCTCGATTTTCACCCCAATTCCATGCCAAGCGTGCAACGAGATCATTGTCATTATAAGTTAGTAATGCTAACACTACTCATATGCCCTAATCACGTACTTATTCTCCCATTATTTCCTAAGTTGTATCTCTTATATTTTATTTTGTCTGTAATGTTTCACGAGGATACATTGTTTGACTTATGCGATAATAGAGATTTAGGTCTAAAAATAGAGTCCTAACGGTGTAACTAAGACCATCAAATCAATAACCCCTCCTAATAGACAACGATGTCAAAAAATTAAGTTGACAAGAAGAATCGATAAACACGGTTTTATAACGGTTTTGAACATGAGACTTATTACCAAGACTTTTATATGCCCCCTAACGGAAGGGCCTTATTATCTTTGGTTTACCTCCATCTTTTATTCAACTCCGCCATGAAGCTTTTATTATGACTTCGGTCTTGCCTTGCCTTTTATTATTCGCCTCATCGGTGGTTTTATTAGCCAAAGACGTATATCCTCACGCTAAAGCGAGTTTTGGATCTTTAAAGCTTCAAAGATTAAGGCTTGATTCACTTTCAATTTTGCATAGATTTTTCGGCCTTGTGGGGCTTCAAATTGTTTGCTAGATTTAGGTGAGCACTTGAAATCTTATTATTGGGTGAAGCTTTCGATTATTAGGGTGCCAATACTTCAAAACCGTGACGCTGGCGATACCTTAATGTCTTCCTAATTTAATTACACGGAAGCTACTAGAAAAGACTAGAAACCCAACAATCCTAACTAAACCGCTAAGTCAATATTTATTAAGCAAAAAATATTTACATGCGAAGGGAGAATAAGCAAACAACGAGAACACATGAGTTTCTGAAAGAATACGAGTACTCTACGTTTAGCATAGTAACTTATAATTAACTCTATCATTTCTCGTCCTCATTTAAGAGACTTAGCCTAATGTGTAGTTAATGAATCAAAGCTAAGTGCTCAACACGCACGGTCGAGTCAAAAATTACTCTTACTCTCGCCATCGGAAAATCTACATTCGTGTCTTCAAACACTTATAAAACATGAGAAAATTTTTAAAATTTGGCCATTTTTAGCCTTATTTTGCAACAAAATGATAGACAAAAATATAAACTTTGGAAAGCGTAAAGGTTTGGCAAGGCAAGTATCTATTCACCCCCCTATACTAAAGTTAAACATTGTCCTCAATGTTTCGAGTCTAGGGGTGCAAACACCCCATACTAGAGACGTAGTCGAATGCCTAATCTAGCATGGAAAGGGTGTAACCAATAAATTTAAAGCCGTTTATGAAGTGTGCTATAAACCTAAGGTTAGAACATCAAAGGATATATCATTTGGATATTGAGAAAGTCTTCAAAGCAAACGATCGAGTGCTCCCATAAAACGAACACGAGAGGCTCCAATCATGAAGATCATGATTTAAAAACCACAATGCACAAACAACCACGGAACAAAGGTTGGAAGGTCACAAATCCCCTCACATTAAACTAATTAGAAAGCAATAATATGTACATGGATAAGCATGGGTTTCCCCCACGAGGCACCTTGTTTTTGATAACCGAGTTAAAAGCTCGACTCGAATCCTCATAAATATGATCATTTAGGGATAATCATGGTATGGTCAATTTTTAGTGGGGCTTACATGATAAACAAGGCCCAAAAACAACCGGTATTAAGGACTAAGTCCTTTGATGGTGCAAAATACCGGGATCGAAGATGGCGTTCTCGTATCCATTGGAAAAACAAATCAACGCCACTTCATCGTGTGTCAACACAAACCCAAAGGGTTTTAAGAAAATAGATGAGAAGAAATAGAAGGGTGGGACAATGGGTAAGTCATAAAAACATTGAGCTACTCGAGGTAGACTCGCACCAATCAAATAGAAAGATTTTCCATTTATTGCATCGGTAGAAGACCGATATTTACCTTTATAAGCAATTCCAAGATCAAATATCTCGTCCTCGGTGGAGAAAGGGGAGGGAACATAAGGGGTTTGCCCCACACTAGGTCCACACAAAGCATCGTCAAAAGGAGATGACGAGCTTGTAGCACTCAAAACACGAGGTGATGACGGAGTTAGAGTTGTAGAAAAATCTTTTAAATCCAATTTAAAATCTTTTCCTTTTTCATCTTTTAAACTCTCCTTATGAAAACCCGACTTAATTATGTCAAAAATATTCGGTGTTTCTAAAGCAATGTTAGTCACACTAAAAATTCTCACATTTGAAAACTGTTTTGGTAAAGGTGGTGGTAAGTTCTCAAAACGTTTGTCAACAAAGAAAACTCCCCCATTTGGGTCAACATATTCATCATCCGAAGAATCATTCATAATTGGAAGCGTAGGCTTAACACTCTTAACCTCCACCGGCGGAGGGGACGGAACTTCATTTTTCTCAACAACTCCTAAAACTCTTTTTGAAATTCTTTTACAAATGTTTTTGATGGGACTGACATTGTACAAAGACGTGATAGAATACACATGAGAAAGTGTGGAGTTTTGAGTTGCATTAATGACGACTTCTTCCTCATGGAAACGAAGAGTGATTTTCCTTACACGCACATCGATAAGTGATCTCGAGGTATCCAAAAATGATCGACCTAAAATTAGAGGAACTTTAGGATCGATGGGGATGTCAACAACAATAAAGTCCACGGGATAGTAGAACTTTCCAACTTTCACAAAGACGTCCTCGGCTACTCCACAAGCTAGAATCGTAGAATGATCGGCCATCTCGATTGACATTCTTGAAGGAGTGATATTGGGAAGATTGAGCGATTTAAAAATCTCAAGAGGCATCAAATTAATACTAGCACCAAGATCGGCGAAGGCGTAGCATTCTTCCATGTATTGTATAGCACATGGGATTAAAAACTTGCCGGGATCCCCGACTTTTTGAGGTATGCGGCTAAGAAAAACCGAAGAACAACTAGACGATTTTTGCAATTTCTCTTTGTTATTCAACATACTTTTGAAGTTCGCGGCAAATCGAGGCATCATGACCAAGGCGTCGGCAAAACTTATATTGAAATGCAAGTCACGAAACATTTTCATAAAAAGTTCAAATTGATAGTTATTTCGTTCTTGTGCCTTTTCCTTGTCTCGTCTTGAATGGTAAGGTAAGGGTGGTGTGGGTTGGGGCATAGGCAAAGGTCTTGGAATCTCGGGTTCCACTATTGGTATTGGTTCAACCGTAGGTGTGGTTTGAGCGGTACTTCGTGGGCTTGGAATTTGCTCCTTTTCAACCACCACCTTGGGTTCTTTCTCTTTTTCCTTCTCCGTAGAAGTACTTGGACGAGAAATGGGTTCTTTGAAAGTTTTACCACTACGAGTAGTAATAACCTTTAATTCTCCTTTCGGGTTCACGATGGTATCACTAGGAAGACCACCCGAAGAAGAAGGTTTACACATGATAGCTTCAAACATTTTTCCCATTCGGTCTTCAAACTTAGATTGCCTAGCATCCGCTTTTAACAACTCTTGCTTAATCTCATGTTGACCTTGCTCCATTTTTTGTTGATTTTGTTGGAGTCGTTGAACATTTCCTTCCATTTTATTAGCATGAGTTTTAAGTTCATTAGCAAGTTCGTTTTTAAGCTCGTTTTTCAACTCGGATCTTAAGCTAACCATTTCACGTTGCATATTGTCAAACTTAGCATCGTTTGCTTTTGCATAATTCAAAAATTCTCCTTGAAGATTTTTGGTGTGATCATTTTGAAAACCTCGTGTGGTAGTTTGAAAATCACGGTTTTGGTTTTGGTTTGAAATTTGCCCATTTCCACTTTGATAATTACCCTTGTTGTAATTGCGTTGATTGCCTTGATAATTACCACCTTGGTTGTTGTTTCGATAGTTATTAGCATTTTGATTTGGTGGAGCTTGATTTTGGCGGGAACCTTGACCGTTTTGGTTATAAGGTCCCGTGGCTACATAAGCACTCGAAGTGTTACCATCCGCGGTAATGCACTCGGAAAGATCATGAGCTCCACTACACGACAAACAACTCTTAGAAACCGCTTTAACCGAAGCGGAATTCGAAGCTTCTTGAGCTTTCCAATGGGACATAAGGTTAGCAAATCTATCAAAAAACCGATTTTCTTCATTTGGTTCATCATGTAAGGCGTTAATGCTACAAGACGATGATGACGAACCCAATTTGGCAACACTCGGTGTGTTATGAGGGCTATAAACCTTAGACCTATTCTCAATTATCACCAAAGCTTCCTCGACCATTTTACACAAAAAATTACCACCCGCGACGGCATTTAAATAATCTCTTTCATGATCATTAAGTCCATTGTAAAACGTGTCAATTTGATGCAAGTCGGAAAAACCGTGATGAGGACATTCATGTAACATCTCCTTAAACCTATTCCAAGCCGTTGAAAAACTTTCTTTTGATTCTTGTGAAAACTTTGAAATCTCATTTTTCAAATGCGTAGTCTTAGAGGGCGGAAAAAATTGGTTCACGAATTATGAAACGAGATCCTTCCACGTCAATATACAATTGGGTGGCTCTTTCTCTAACCAAATTTTAGCGGGTCCCGCTAAGGAATACGGAAAAAGCATCATCTTTATCGAGTCATTCGAGACATCCTTAAATTTGCAAGTAGCGGTAAGACGATTGAATTGGCGGATATGGTTGTGTGGATTGTCCTTCTCATCACCACAGAATTTGTTGTTTTGGATCATCGACAACAAACCCGTTTTCACGTCAAAATTCTCCGCAAGGATAGCGGGAATCACAATAGCCTCTCCATAACCCTCGGTGGGTGCTTGAAGTAACTCCATCATAGTTCGATTCGCCATGGTTGGTGCTTCTCTTACAATGGGTTCGTCAATAGGAGACTCCTCACTAGAAGGAGTGTTTGATTTGTTTCTTCGTTTACGTGCACGTCTTGCTTTGGAGCGTGTTTGCATAAACGTCACGTACAACGAGGGGACGAGCAAAGAAGATTCTTTTTGGTGTTTTTAACTTTTTCAATTTTTTTGGATTTTTGATTGTTTTTACTTTTTTTGGATTTTGGAATTGTATTAGGTAGACAATGATCTACAAATCTCCTCCTTAATCAAATCTCTTGATTAAAGAAGCCTCAAGGAATGAAAACGATCACGTGAAGTGAACGCCTTCGATGACTTTAGAACGATGGTGGAATACCAAAACGTTCAAGAGGGTTTAATCAATGAAACCAAGAAAATATATATGATACTTAGTAATACTTTGGGCGGCAAAACCCTCGATTAGCTTTCAATCTCAAAATATGCACAAGCAAGCGGAGGAAACGAGGCGGCGCGAAGCACTTAAGAGCCTTTTTCCTTTAGGTCGTGAAATACAACCGCCCTATACCCACCTTATAGTTTGTATTTTTCAAAATCGAGCTTCACGAAAGTATTTATCTATTTTTGCCTTTTTCTTTGGTTTGAGATTCGAATACAATGATTGGGTAATGACCTCCCAAGTCAAGGTTCTGATTTCTCACGTATTTGGAGTACTTGTGAATTTATTGTTCTACGTATACAATATAGTAATATTATTCACACAAAAACGAAAAACCGATAATACGTATGAGTAGAGTGCTACTAATACAAATAATTATTATGGCTATATAAAAACAACAATTGTTCAAATCAATACCACAACACGCCTCCCCGGCAACGGCGCCAAAATGATGGTTGTAAATTCACACTTGTTTAGGAAAACAAGGCAATTAGGGTAAGTATTAACAAGTAGTTTAGGAAAACCACAAGTTATGACCCAATGAAGTGAGTTCGTTCTCGAGGAGGCTAGTGCGTTGTGTAATGAATTGATTTTGATTTGTGATTATATTGAGAAAAAGAAAATAGAAATGGGACGAGAAGAGAATGACGGTTACGAGGACGGATTACAATAGGACGAAAAAGGCGTACACGTAAAACCGTAAAAACTACCAAAATTAAAATTTCAACCTAAAAATTCCTAAAAATTACTAAAAATCCACAATAATATTCTAAGAGTTTACAAAAAATCCAAACTTGCTAAAACCTTTTAATTAATTAGATAATGACGTTTTAATGCTAATTAAAGCCCTAAAAATCAAAATTAATTATTAAAAAGTCCCAAACAAGATATAAAAGTTTGTAAACCTCAAAAATAACCTAATTAAGCTAAAAAGTATTTTTTAAAATTCTAAAACCAAATAAAACTATTTTTAAACACTTAAAAACTATTAAAATCAATTAAAACTTAAATTAATTCTAGAAAATAATTGAAAAGCCCTAAAAATATTTGGAAAGTTACAAAATTCCTAATTAAGTGTCTACAATCTAGGAAAATGTAAAAACTTAAAAAATCAGACTTTTAATTTTTAATTATAAAATAATATTAAAATATTCAAAAAAATTCAAAGTTTATAAAAAAATCTAAAAAATTACCTAAAATCTAGAATAATATAACTAAGACACAAATGCAATCAAAAGTTTCCAAAACCTTTTTAATAATTTTATATTAAATTCTAAAGTTGGTTAAAAACCCTAAAATCATATAAATCAAAAATTAGCTAAAATGAAAACTTTAATGTTTGTAAACCTCAAAAATATAGTTGAAAACCTAAAAACTATTTTTCCAGATTTTTAAAATGCTTTTTCCTATTTTTTATTTACTTTCTAAAATTTAAACTTAAAATAATCCTAGAAAATTAAATAAACACGTGAAAAATAAACTTTTTGAACCAAAAAGTCCTAAACCTAAATAAGAACAAAAGAAAAATACTAAATGGGAAAAAGCTAATAAGAATAAGCTGAAATCAGCTTATAACTAAGCTGATTGATTAAATAAGCTAATTACACACACCCCTTAAGTATTAAACTAACCAAGTGATAACCAGTCAAAGACCCTAGGGCAGCTGGTTATCACGTTGCTGTGTGAGAGGAGTGGCGCAGGTTCGAGTCCTGGCCACGTCCTTTTTACAAAAACTTTTTTTTTTCTTTTTTAAACTTTACAAACTCAAAAACAGTAACCTAGACTACTCTAAAACACAAATTTCATAACAAATAGGCTAGAATCAATGCCTTAGAAAGCAAAAACGTGCCTAGATTACAAGTTAAATGAAGAACAAAAAGTGTATATCTTCACTTGTGAAGATAGAACAAGAGGAGCTTGTTCAAGGAGATTTGTTGCTGTTTGATGGACAATGGGGGCACTCCCACAACCAGTTCGGTTGTGGGAAGTCAATAATAGCACAAAACACACAAGTTAATACAAAAATCAAGCACAAAAGTTCAAGATCAGTTACTGTATTCAGCAGGGGGGCTGTGGGGGTACTTTGCTGATGCAATGTACACTTGAGTGAGTTTTGGTTGGCCAAAACTTACTCAAGTCACTCACAAACTCCCTCTAAGCAAATACAGATCCTAACCTACCTTATATCCTATCAAGTCACAAGATTTTCATGGCAAAAACTCACAAATTTAAGCAGTTATGCAGTTTACTGATTTTAGGCAATGTTTTACCAAAACTAGCATGCAAGCCTTACCAAATGGTACCAAACCAACACCAAGAACTGAATACACACAAAACCACTCAAATGGATGAATTTAAACAGCTTTCAAAACATTTGCATCTCACAAACCATTTATAAAACCTGAATCCAAACACCCCTTAAATTTTCTGAAAATGATTTTAACAAAACAAATCTTAACAACACTCAACCAAACTGATTTCAAACACTCCTAATATCCATAACAAACAATAATAGGCCTAAACAAGCAGATTAAACAAACAATCAAGCAGATTTTCCAAAACTCATGAAAAATCACATAAAACTAAAATATTGAAAACTGTAACAAAGTACAAGGGATTTACCTTGTGGGACCCACACCCAGGTCCCACAATGGCTGCAATGCCATCTCCAACAAGCCCGGGCTTGTGCTGAATATCTTTGGCAATTGATTATGCAAGAATGATGATGATGATAGTAGCCTTTGTTCTTGTTTGAACCTGCACAATCACCACCAACAAGGAAAGGAAATACAAGCTTCACTAAGCTTAACCCACAAGCTGGTGTCAAGAGCTTATGGGAGTAGCTTTTGAAACAGTAAGATTAGTAAGTGAAAAAAAGTGGAAAAACTGATTTTTCCTTGAATGAAAATTTGAAAATTTAGAAAACTTGGAAAGACTGAATATGGTGAAGTAGCTTATACAAGCTAAGTAGCTTATTTGGTTATCCACCAAATAAGCCAATAACTTCTATAACTAACACAGAAAATCCAAGGTTTTGGATCAAGTGTCCTCTCACCAAAACCTCAACTTCTGAATGAAACTTAACAGAATCAAAAGTGATTTATGGAACTCAGATTTTGCCTTTCAAACATTCACCAACTTTTAAACAATAAAAAGGAATTAAAACACACAAAACCCTAACAATGGCAGCGGCGGCTACCCCCTGGATCTCCACCATTAACCTTTGATCTACTACCCTTCGGTCATTAGTGCGTCTAAAGGACCTGTCGTCTTGTGAGTGTCGTCCTTGTGACTGATCTCAAGGAACGAGCTTCTTTATTCGCTAGTAACCTGAAGCCATAGAAATCAAGGTTTTTTTGGGTCGATCTGTTTTATCGCTCTGCTTGATTGTGGATCTCATACCCTGGTTGTTTTCCTGGTTCTGATCTTGTTTTTTCTCCATTCACTTTATAACCCTTGATTACTGAGGACTATCACTGATTGTGCCTGCTTACTGTGCGACTAATTCGACGTAGTTGAAGAGTTAGGGTTTCAATTCTTTGAATTGATTCCATAAACTGGTTTGATATTCATTGGTCGCGTTAGTACTCATTAACAATCTTTGTTGTGTCTTCTAATCCTGGTTTATCGAGGATCGACGAGAAAATTAAGGTAGGTTCCAGCTGCAGCTAGGGTTTTGTGCTTCATATTTTTTAGGGTTTGCTGTTCTTTTTTCCTCTGTGCATTATGGGAGAGGCTGATTGGGTGAAAGTTAACTATAATAAGCGGCGTAATGTTTTTGATCGACTCTAATTTCCTTGAGACCATGGTTCTTCTTCTGATGATCTTGCGAAGATTTCGTTATCTGTTTACGTATCAAACTTTCCAACGCATCTCACTATGCGCGAACTATGGAATATATGTGGTAAAGTTGGAACTCTTGCTGATGTTTTTATTGCTAATCGAAAGAATAAATTAGGGCAAGCATATGCGTTTTGTCGATACATCAAAGTGGGGAATACAGTTGATCTTATAGCTTCTCTGTGCAAAATTCGGATCGGGAAACTTCGCTTGCATGCTAACGTAGCTAGGTTTGTCAGGAATAATGCTGCTAGGTCAGAACCAAAACGTGTTGTCAAAACCACTAATTTTGGTGTCACTGCTAATGTTACAAATGACAAGGGTTCCTCATATGTTAATGTTGCGAAGGGCTCCGTGGTTGGCGACGCTTCGAGTTCTAAGCCATCACCTGCACAGGATGTGCCTGTTCCTATCTCGATTTCTATAGATCATCTACAACCAACTACTTTTCCCTTGGCTGTTTTAGGATGCTACAAAGATTTTCGGGTGATCTCAAATGCACAAGTGATGTGTCGAAGTGAAGGTTTCCTGGATGTTTCATTTAAATATCTAGGAGGTTTATGGGTGTTGTTTGAATTCCAATCTATTGAAGCTCGGGATAAGTTTCTTACGCATGAGGGAATTTTGACGCGGTTCTCTTCTCTTAAATTATGGCATGATGATTTTGTCATTGATGAAAGACTGATTTGGTTGGAAGTTGAAGGTGTCCCGATTAGGGCTTGGGAACATGAAGTATTTGAAAAAATATGTGCCAAGTGGGGCGAGGTTATTTTCATGGATGATTCGGACAAATGTAATAGGCTTAGTAAGCGGGTGTGTATTAAATCATCTCATCACCTCTTGGTCTTTGCTACTATCATGGTGACGCTTTGTGATGCCACATACTCTATCCGTGTTAGGGAGTTATGCAGTTGGACTCCTAGTTTAAACGATGATAAGGAGTATGCTGAAGACAGTAAATATGATGATCAAGACGATGATTTATTGGGTAACTCGGATAATGGGGATGTTTCTGTGGGGGACTCTGAGGAGGATGGTAGTTTAGGGAATGGTGCTCCGATCCTCAACGCATCTGGTTCTCCAAATGTATTGGAGAGTGAATCAGTTGTTGTTCCCAATGCTCATCCTGAGGGTGAAATTGGTGCGACCAGTACAGGCATTGATAGTGATCCGTTTGGTCTGGGTGATTATATTGAGAAAAGTAGCAAGCGTAAGTCTGAGGGGGGTGTCGTTCGTTCAAAACTTCCAGGCCTAGATCCATCTCCAACTCTGGGATGTTTTGAGCCAAAGTGTGACCAGAAAGCTGATTCTGTCTCTCACTGCTCTTCTTCTTCACACAATAAGGAAAATAGTACTAGTACGCATACGGGTTTCTCCATGGTTGAAAGGCTTCAAGAGACTATAGAAGTTGGCTCGGCTCTCGGACTTAATATGGATGGTTGTGAAACTACCTTGAAAGCATTGATTGCTGGTAATGGAGATGTCAAGGTGAATAAATGAATTCGATCTCTCTAAACATTCAAGGTTTCGGTGATTCCAATAAGAGAAGATGGGTGAGTAGTTTGTGTCATAAATTTAGGGTTAATTTTTTAGCGATTCAAGAAACAAAAATGTTGCAGATTGATTTATGGAAGGTTCGTCAGGCATGGGGTAACAGTCAATTTGATTTTGCTGCTTCTCCGTCTAGAGGGCTTTCGGGTGGTATCTTGTGTGTTTGGAATAATGCCCTCTTTCATAAATCCAAAATTAGTAGTCATGATAATTTTGTAGTTGTTGAGGGCCTTTGGGCTCAAACTGATGTACGTCTCATGTGGATTGTTGTTTATGCTCCTCAAGATTTTGCTCAAAAAATTTCTCTATGGTCCTCTCTCTCTAACCTTATATCCGGCTGGGTTGGGAGCATTATGATTATGGGGGATTTTAATGAAGTTCGTGAAGCAGCGGAGAGGTTTGGATCGGTTTTTAACAACAGGCAAGCTGATGCCTTTAATGATTTTATTAGTAACTCCCTTCTCACTGACATTCCTCTAGGGGGTTATAACTTTACTTGGTCTGATAAGAGGGGGACTAAGATGAGTAAGCTTGACAGATTCTTGGTTTCCGATGGTTTTCTTGAATCTTTTCCTAACATCAGTGGTGTCGTTCTGGAGAAAGGGATTCTTGATCATCGTCCCATTCTCCTAAAAGTTTTTGAGGTTGATTATGGTCCAATTACTTTTAGATTCTTTCATTCTTGGCTTGAGATTGAAGGGTTTCGTGATCTAGTTTCTAATATGTGGAGTAATTCTATCATAGTAGAGGATAATGGGATTATTTTGTTTAAGAGGAAACTTCAGCATCTTAAAAGTGTTATTCGGGAATGGATAGCTAATTACAAAGCGAAATCCTTGATTGTTAAGAAGGATCATCAATCCAAGCTCTCAGATATTGATAATAAGATTGATCAAGGGATTGCTTCTGATGAGGACTTTATTCAGCGACGGGAATCCTGCAAGATGTTGTATGATATTGATCGTATTGAGTCTAAAGACATTGTTCAAAAATCAAAGGTCAAGTGGGCTGTGGAAGGTGATGAGAACTCAAAATTGTTTCATAGCATGTTGAAGAAAAAGAGACGTCAGCAAGCTATTAAAGGGGTTTTCATTAACGGTGACTGGGTTGAAGACCCTAATCGAGTGAAGGAGGAATTTTACTCTCATTTTGGTCAACGGTTTAGTCAGGACTCCAACATGTCGGTCCTTCTTGAAGGTGATATGCCTAAGGTTCTTCCAAGTGATCTTAGCGATTTCGTTGAGAGGCCTGTTTCCAATGATGAAATCAAAAGGGCTGTTTGGGACTGTCGAGGTGATCGTGCTCCTGGGCCTGATGGGTATTCATTTAAATTCTTTACTGCTTTTTGGGACATTATACAGGATGACGTATATCAATTTGTGCATGATTTCTTTCGGTATGGTGCTTTTCCTAAGGGTTGTAACTCCTCCTTTATCGCTTTGATTCCGAAGCTCACAAATGCAAGGTTTGTCTCAGACTTTCGGCCCATTAGTCTTATTGGATGTCAATATAAGATTATTGGTAAAAATCCTTGCTAATAGGCTTAGTTTAGTCATTGATCATTGTGTTAGTCCAGAGCAAACTGCCTTCATCAAAGGAAGAAATATTCTTGATGGTCCGCTCATTTTAAATGAAATTATTGCTTGGCATAGGAAGCGTAAGAGGGATCTTATGGTGTTTAAAGTTGATTTTGAAAAATCTTTTGATTCCATGCGATGGGATTATTTGGACTTTATCATGATGAAGCTTGGGTTTGGTTCTAAATGGCGTAGTTGGATTCTTGGATGCTTCAAGAATGCTAGATCGTCGGTCTTAGTGAACGGCTCCCCAACTCAGGAATTTGATCTTCAAAAGGGGCTTCGTCAAGGTGATCCGTTATTGCCTTTTCTTTTAATTTTGGCTATGGAAGGTCTTCATGTGCTCTCTTGCAAAGCCGAATCACGTGGTCTTTTTAAAGGGGTCTCTCTTGGGGACAACTTATCTATCTCGCATCTTATGTTTGCGGATGATGTCATCTTTTTAGGGGAATGGTCCAACGAGGGTGCTTCTAATTTACTGTGTATGTTGCGTTGTTTTTATCTCATTTCGGATCTTAAAATTAACGTCAACAAAAGTAGTATCTTTGGCGTAGGTAAGACGGAGGGATAGGTTTCTGCTATGGCTCTCTCTCTTGGTTGTGTGCATGTTAAAGCTCCTTTTAAGTACCTCGGGGTGCTTGTTGGTGGCAGTATGAGCCGGCGTTCCAGTTGGGAGGATGTTATTACTAAATTCCGATCTACTTTGGCTCCGTGGAAGGTGCGTCTTCTCTCGGCTGGAGGTAGGTTGTCTCTTATTAAATCGGTTCTTAGCAGTCTTCCTATTTATTATATGTCGATTTATATGATGCCCGCTTCTGTCCAAAAAGAATTGGAGTCTTTAAGAAGGAATTTTTTCAATGGTGGTGACGTTGATGTTCGAAAAATGACTTGGGTCAGATGGAAGAAGTGTCTCGCGTCTAAGGATTTGGGGGGGCTCGGTATTGGTAGTATATATGGTCTCAACATCGGTCTTCTCTTCAAATGGGCTTGGAGGTTTATGTGTAGTTCTTCTGAGCTGTGGGTTAAGGTCATCAAGAATATCTATGGGGATCGTGGTGGCATTTCTGATGGTTTATATCCTCAAAACCAATCGACTTGGGGTGGTATTCTTTCTGCCATTCGCAAGCTTAACCATAAAGGTATTGATCTTTTCTCTTTATGTACTCGTAAGCTAGGAGACGGTAAGAAGTGCAGGTTCTGGGAGGATGTCTGGATTGGTCTGTCTCCTCTCAAAAGTACTTTCCCGCGTGTTTATTATTTGGACGTGGATAGAAGCTGCATGGTTGCTGATCGCTTCTCGAATAATGGTTGGGCGCCTTTGCTAAGACGGCAGCCTAGAGGTGGTGTCGAGGATTCGCAATTTAATGACCTTCGGGCTCTACTTCAAAATGTTGTTTTATCAGATTCGCGTGATTCTTGGACTTGGTCCTTAAATGCTTCAAAAGGGTTCTCAGTCGCGTCTGTGCGCTCTCTTGTGGATTCGAATCTTTTGGACTCTTCTCCTACAGCTACGAGATGGAATAAACTTATGCCCATCAAAATCAATGTTTTCATTTGGAGGTTGGCTCTAAATAAACTTCCCACGCGGGTTAATTTGGATAGGAGGGGCATTGACTTGGACTCGACTCTTTGCCCTTTGTGTTTGGAAGATGTAGAAACTGTTAATCACATTTTTTTCTCTTGTGAATTGGCGTCTATCCTGTGGGGAAAGTTCGCTTCTTGGTGGGAGATTGACCTTCCAGTTTGCTCTTCTATTGACGATTGGTACGGGTGGATTGACTCTTTACACATCTCGCGGGGGTCTAAGGTTGTAATCGAAGCAGTGGGAGGTACAATTTTATGGTGCATTTGGAAGTTTAGGAATGATCTTCTCTTTTCGCATACTCCGATGAAGAAGTCCTGTGTATGGGACTTGATTCTTTCGTCCTCTTATCTTTGGATTTCTTCTCGAAATCATAATTGTAAGTTTAGGTGGGATTGTTGGTTGCGTAAACCTTTGGATTCTTTTTCTCCCTTGTAATGTTTTTCTAGCTTTTAGCTAGCCTTAATAAAATTATCGTTCAAAAAAAAACAATAAAAAGGAATTACTTTTCAAACAAATACCAACTTTTATAACTTTAAAAAGGAATTACAAATATTTTAAAGCAAAATCTGGAACAACTTTACTTGTGACATGCCACAAGTATATATAATGCCTAAAAGACTATTCTAGAATCAGGAATAAAATAATACAAGTCCTAAACCCTAATCCTGGAAATTCCAATGTTGCCCTTGGTCTTCATAGTTTGAAATTCAGTCAAAACGAGTATCGTGTGAATGCCAGCCATGAAGAGTTGATCTTGGACATTGAAAGGAGAGTAGGGACCAAGGAATCCATCTTAACCATTGATATGGTCGGGTATTGGGGTTTGTGGAAAATGACGGGTGTAGGGGAGGGTCCCACAAGACACATGGGTGTGTCTTGGTCACGGTTTTTGTGTGGGTTTTGGTGAGGGTGATTGTAATTAGCAATCTGGACATTTAGGACAAAAAACCCTTTGGATTAAGGTTAATTGGACCTGGTAATTTTTAGGGTTTAAGGGGTGTTTAGGAGGTGGTTTGATCTGAAATGGGGGTAATTACTTTTTGAATTGGGTGTTTAGTGGGAAAAAGGGGTTTGGCTTTGGTTGACCCAGGTTTATTTAAATAAACCTGTGAGTGGGGTGTGACGTGTGAAGGGAAGGTGAGGTGGTGTGTTGCTATTGGCTGGTGGTGATGATGTGGAGGGATGATTGGCTGGGTAGTGTTTGTGTGTCTGGCAGTTTCAATCCCCCTACTCTCTTCACATCTTCATGTTGTATTAAATAGCTAACAACGTGAATTCCTTTGTTAACAACTTTAGGCAGCTTGTCAAATTTGGCACAATATTTTCTCAAACTTAAAACAAGGACTTAAAATGCATAGCTTGCATTATTCAAGGGCCATTCTTGGCAAATGATGATTTCTTCAAGGTCTTTCTTTGCCAAATCTTCAAAAATGAGGGACCAATGTTAACAATTCTTTAAACTTCAAGGTATTTTTGGAAATTCTTGATTCGGGTCCGGTTCATTGTGCGGCTTCGTTTCCCGTGTCCGTTTTTGATTGATTCTTGTGATCGTTTTGTTATTTCCTCAATATCCGTACCTAAAATACACAAGCAACAAACACGAGCATATATTTGGCAGTTTTAATGATATTTTATGCATTTTAAGCCCATTTTGGACGATGAGACTATGTATAAAAGCAGTCTCATCACCTTTTCATTTACTCTTTGATCTGCTGTTTGATAAGTGTTTCATGTATAGTTATTTGTGATTTTCGTTCACTTATCAAACACTCAAGAGCCAACTGCTTTTGAGTGGTCTGTATGCTGAATTCCAAAAAGCTGAAAAGCAGTTAAAAGAAAATTAAAGAGCGCTGGCAGTAAGATTAGAACCCACGACCCCTCTGTTGCCACCAGACGCATCACTCAGACCATAGACCTGCTGATCTATTATCATTTTTTTTTAATACGTCTTTTTATTCTCCTTTTATGCTTTGTTTTACTTCCTGTATGCTTTTAATAAAAGGGAAAAAAATATTGCAAAGTGGGCGCTGTGGGTATCGAACCCTTGACCATCCAACAACATCAGACGCAGCAGGCCTCTCTACAACCATCTGCTCTTCTTAACCTTCTTGTTTAAAACTCCCTTTTACTTTCTTGTATACCTTTTTTATTTTCTTTTTAGTTTTTTATATATATAAAAGTTGTAGCTTATTCAAAGCTTTTCGAGCTTATTGGATAATCTGTTTAGTCCAACATATTTTTCTTATATTTTTCATTCACATAGGTACTTGTCATGATTTTTTGGGATTTATATAAATTAGTCTAATATTTTTAAATCATTTAATTAGTTTTAATCTTAATTCATTCATAAAAAAAATATTTAAAAGTAAAAAAATATGTGTAATTCTTTTTTCTAAATTTTTATTTTGTCATTTAGGACGTATGTAAAATAAATTTGCTTTTATATAGTTTTAATTCATAATTTTATTGTTATTATTTATTTTCTAAGATTATTCTCAATTTAAATTCAAAAAAAGTCATAAAAAATAGAAAAAAGTTTAGAAAAATTTTCAAAAAAATATTTTTAGTTTTTAAATAGTATGAACTAGGATTGCAAATAATAAAGTTTGAATTTTGTCCTTTTCTTAGTTAATTTTTTTTAGGATTTTTAATTAACTTTAAATATTAATATAAAATAATTTAAGCACTTTCAAATTTTTTAGTTTATATTTTATTCTTAATTAGATTTTTTAGGACTTTTTAGTAATTTTTAATTATTTTTTTTTGGGTGAAATTTTTCGTTGGGTCGCGTTTTTATGTTCGTACGTTCGCGCGTTTTCGTCCGTTTTGAGCGTAGTCCGATTCCGTTTTCTTTTCTTTTCGTCTTTCCAAAAACGAAATCACTCGATTAAATACGTCTATATATTTTGGCTAAGCACCATACCTCGACCGAGAACGAACTCGACGACGAGTATTCGCGTTTTTCACAAAACGTGATACTTAATACTTACCCGCTTTTGTCGCTTTGTTTTTCCTAAAACAAAATTGTACAAAAATACCGCAATAAAATATGGCGCCGCTGCCGGGGAGGTGTGTTTAGCCATACTTATTTATCGTTTTTGTTTGAGTGTTTACGTTTTTATCGTAAATACTCCTTTTTATTTTTCTATACTATTAGCCATACAAATAAATACGTGTTAAATAGAACTCTATTAACACAAAATCGTTTTCTCGTTTTTATTGTGCGTAATATATTGTATTTACGTAGAACAATTAATACACAATAAGTATCCAAATACGCGAGAAATCACACCTCAATAGTTGAGCGTTCCGGCCACTATTGTTGTATCGAATTCAAACGAAAGTCAAAGGCAAAATAGATAAATACTCTTAATTGGTTTAATCTCGATAAATACAAACTATAAGGTGGGTATAAGGCGGTTGTATTTTACGACCTAAGGAAAAAAGGTTCTTAAGTGCTTCGCGCCGCCTCGTTTTCTCCTCTCGCTTGTGCGTGTTTTGAAAGTGACGATTAATTAGGGGTTTGCCAACTCAAGTATTATTAATCTATTTTTGTGAGTTTTAATTATTGAACCTCAAAACGTTTTGGCGTTCCGCCAACGTTTCAAAGTCGACGAGGGTTTTTACTTCACGTAATTTCCTTCATTCTTCTTGGATTCATTAATCGAGACCTTTGATTAGTGGATAGTTTTTGTAGATTAATTTTTACGTAATACACCAAAATTCCAAAAAAAAATTAAAAAACCAAAAACACAAAAAGATTCTTCGATTTTTTCTTCTATTTTCATAATTCTCTTCTTTCACCCTCTATCACGTTTAATTCTCGAATCGAATTTCTCGTTGCGTCATGTCGAATGATGGTGGATATTATTTGTGTCAATATTGTGGAGGCTCGCCCGATGGTGCCAATTGTTTTAATTGTGAGGTTATTAGAGGTCGAGAGGGTTATATCTATAACTCCGCTCCACGTGATCATGGTGATAATTTTCAATCTTACGACCAAGATCATCCATCGTCTTCGTTCTACTCGTCATATGATTCGTCTTTTAATTGTGATCAAAATCAAAATGAATCAAAACGCCTTTTGTGACTATGTGAGACGTAATAATAAAAACTTAACGATGATTCAAGAACAAGTTACGAATCTTAAGGAACATTACGAAAAACAATTGGAAACTCAAAAGAAATTTTACTTAAAGGAAATGGCCTCCATGAGAACCGAGTTGGAAAACGAATATGATGCCGCTTCTAAAGAACAAGAACGTTTATTTGACCTAATTGACGAGAGATGGGATAAACGTGTTGATAAAGTTGTGGAGGCTTACACTAATGAGCGAAATGAACTTCTTTCAACGATTGGGACCTTAGAGAAAAAAATAGCTTCATACGAGTCGAGTTCTTCATCGAACGTCACCAATCCTAATCTCAAAGGAGAGGTTCAAGCCTTATCGACTCCTAAGAATCGTACGCCTTGTGTTGATCCCTATCTCTCGAATTTTAAAGTCGTGCAACCATCATCATCTAGTAAGAACGTAGAGGAAACGAAAACGTCATCTAACGAAGTTTTGAAAAATGTTTTTGAAAATAAACCAAAAGAAAAACTCGTAGGATACTTGGGAATATTAAATCTTGTACCTTTTAAACCTAATTTTTCTAATGAGGATGAAATTATTGAGGATTTTCTAAATCAATACACACCAATTTTGAATGAAGAAATTCCATCAAGTGATTTTGAAAAAGAAAAATGTGAAAAGGTTTTAAAAGAAATCGTTGACCCCTCGTTTTTACAAGATGAACGAAAATTAATTCCGAAGGGACGTGTTAGTAATTTTGCTAAAATGTTCGAGAACCCACGTTCCATCCCTTCAAAGGACAAAATTGAAACCGTCAAGGCAAAATTGTCACGAGACGAGCCTTTTACTCCTAATCCCACACCGAGTGAGATTTTGGATTTATCATGTGAGAAGTCCGTCGATGGCCTTTCTCACATCGATACGTTTTTCGATATCGAGGTCGAAACGACAAAGGCAAAATCTTCAATCGAAGAGCCTTCTATTCCTAGTTTCACGACGGTTGAAGCTAACGACTCGATTATCGACGACTTGATTTCCCAACCTCTTCCACGAGGAAGAAAAGACGTTTTTGATCCCGACGATGATTTTTCCGTGATCAAACGTATACTTGATGATCCGCCTTCTATTTTTGAGTTTGATGAAGACCGTTGCGTTATCCCGGAGGAGGATGTTTTATTAATCGATTTACATTTTAAAAATTCAAATCCTCCTCCCGCCTTCAAGATAAATGTGGAAATTTTAAGGGTGCCTAGAATTTTTTTAGAAACACCAAATATTTTAAATTTAATCAACTTGGGTATTCGTAACAAAGAGTTAAAAAATGAAAAAGGAAAAGATTTTACAATTGATTTGAAAAAGTTTCCAACGTTAACTCCGTCATCACCTCGTTTAATTGAACTTGCTACAAACGCGTCTACTTATTTTGACGACGTTTTGTGTGGATCTAGTATGGGGTAAGCCCCATTTGTTCCCTCACACTTCTCCACCGAGGACGAGATTTTTGACCCCGGTATCACGTTTAAGATAAAATCTCGGTATTTTACCGAAGTAGTCACTAGAAGGTCCTTCTACACTTACGGTATGAGTTTACCTCGAGTAACTCGATTTTTATGTCCACCCAATGTCCCACCTTTCTCTTCTCATTCTATTTTCTTGTGTCCCTTTGGGACGTTGTTACTTGAAGTCGTGTTGTTTCGTTTATCATCCGAAAACGAAGACACGATCTTTGATCCCGGTATAGAGGTTTTGCCTTTATACACGGTTGCTTTGGGCCTTGATTACATGTAAGCCCCACCAAAAAATGACCGAACCATGATTATCCCTAAATGATCACATTTATGGGGATTCGAGTCGAGCTTTTGACTCGTTTATCAAAAACAAGGTGCCTCGTGGGGGAGACCCATGCTTATTCATGCAAATATTATTGCTTTTTAGTTAACCTAATGAGGGGATTTGTGCCCTTCCAACCTTTGTTCCGTGGTTGTTCGTGATTGTGATTCATTAGGTACATTGTCATCATTGAAGCCTCTCGTGTTCGTTTTACGTAGCACTCGAGCTTCGATCGTTACCTTTAGAGATTCCGATATCCGATGATATCCTTTTATGTTCTAACGTTTAGCTTATTAGCATAATTCATAAACGGCTTTTAGGTTATTCGTTTTACCCTTTCCATGCTCGAGATTAAGCATTCGACTACGTCTCTAGTATGGGGGTGTTTTCACCCCTAGACTCGAAACATTGAGGACAATGTTTAACTTTAATATGGGGGGGTGAATAGATACTTGCCTTGCCAAACCTTCACGCTTTCAAAAGTTTATCTTTTTGTTTATCGTTTTTGTTGCAAAATAAGGCTATAAATGGCCAAATTTTAAAATTTTTCTCATGTTTTATAAGTGTTTGAAGACACGAATGTAGATTTTCCGATGGCGAGAATAAGAATAATTTTTGACTCGACCGTGCCTGTTGAGCACTTAGCTTGGGTTCCTTAACTACACATTAGGCTAAGTCTCTTAAATGAGGACGAGAAATGATAGAGTTAATTATAAGTTACTATGCTAAACGTAGAGTACTCGTATTCTTTCAAAAACTCATGTGTTCTCGTTGTTTGCTTATTCTCCCTTCGCATGTAAATATTTTTGCTTAATAAATATTGACTTAGCGGTTTAGTTGGGATTGTTGGGTTTCTAGTCTTTTCTAGTAGCTTCCGTGTAATTAAATTGGGAAGACATTAAGGTATCGCCAGCGTCACGGTTTTGAAGTATTGGCACCCGAATAATCAAAAGCTTCACCCAATAATAAGATTTCAAGTGCTCACCTAAATCAAGCAAACAATTTGAAGCCCCACAAGGCCGAAAAATCTATGCAAAACTGAAAGTGAATCAAGCCTTAATCTTCGAAGCTTTAAAGATCCAAAATTCGCTCTAGCGTAAGGATATACGTATTTGGCTAATAAAACCACCGATGAGGCGGATAATAAAAGGCTAGGCAAGACCGAAGTCATAATAAAAGCTTCATGGCGAAGTTGAAGAAAAGATGGAGATAAACCAAAGATAATAAGGCCTTTCCGTTAGGGGGCGTATAAAAGTCTTGGTAATAAGTCTCATGTTCAAAACCGTTATAAAATCGTGTTTATCGATTCTTCTTGTCAACTTAATTTTTTTAACATCGTTGTCTATTAGGATGAATTATTAATTTAATGATTTCGGTTACACCGTTAAAACTCTATTTTTGGACCTAATCTCTATTCACGCATAAGTCAATGATGTATCCTCGTGATCATTAAGACAAAATAGAATATAAGAGATACCAAGTAGGAATAAGGGAGTTTAGGTGTGTAATTAACACTCATGAGATGTGTTCGTGTTTCTAACTTATAATAACAATGATCTCGTTACACGCTTAGCATGGAATTGGGTGAAAATCGAGGACGACGAAATTATTTCTAACGAAGGATTCACGTGTTCTTGTTCTATGAACCTAAACGTCCTATTTTGCGATGAAAATCATACATTATGACTAAAACACAAGTAGTAGTAATAGTAGTAGTGTAGCTAGTTTATCGTTCAATAAAAGTGAATAAAAATGAATTTTGGAGGTGCTATGATACTTTATTCTAGCAATGCGTGAGGGCACGGCAATGGTTTAGTATGGGGGAGTGATGAGACTGCTTTTATACATAGTCTCATCGTTCAAATTGGGCTTAAAATGCATTAAATATCATTAAAACTGCCAAATATATGCTCGTGTTTGTTGCTTGTGTATTTTAGGTACGGATATTGAGGAAATGACAAAAAGATCACAAGAATCAATCGAAAACGAACACGGGAAACGAAGCCGGACAAAGAACCGGACCCGAATCGTGATTTTCAAAAGAAGTCCTTGAAGTTTGAAGATTTGTCAAGAATGATCCCTCAACTTTTGAAGACTTGTCATATTATACCCTTATAAAACTCAATATTACACAATGGGTCCCTAATATTTCAGGAAATATCATTAATAGCCCTTCAAGATTGCCAAAGTTGCACAAATGGTCCTTGTTTAAAGTTTGAAAGTTTGATGTGCCAAATATGACAACTATGTCATAGATATTACAAAGGGAATTCAAGTTAAGGCTGCCAAGAGTTTAAATGAAGACTTGTTGGAAGTTCAGGGGGTCTTTCTGCCAAGATTATAACCCATACCCATTAATCCACCCAAACCCACACCCCACCCCTTATACACGTTTTATTTGTATAATTGGGGTCAAACCAGTCAAACCCAAAAGTATTAGCCGCTAAACAATTTTTTTTTCTCCCCTCACCAGATTAAACAGCTCATAAACACTCATAAACCCTAAACCTATTTCCAGATTTGGTATACTCAAACCAAAGGGTTTTCAACAATTACTTGTGGGGTTTGATGATTAAGCATCCCAGGAACACTTCCATGTGCAAGATTCGCTCACCACATCACATATGGGGTCCTCACCAGCTCACCAAAGTCACATGTTACCACTACCATCCTGACATCTTGACCAAATGAACGTTGCTGATTGATTACTTGGTCTCCAATCCCATCCAACGGTTTCAGCAACAATGACAACATACTGAAGGACATGTGATCAAGATGGAAGCTTCATGAAGGAATCCAAGGGCATTTTCGGGAATTGAGAGCAAAGATATGTTGTCATCTTCAGATTCGGGTTCCCCTCATGTATTTGTATAAATAGGCTAGCTAGGTCTTTAGTTTTCTTTGTTCCAATTTTTATCAAAATATTGTAAGAGACGATCTATGAATATAAATTGAGTTCCAAATTTATTTACCTTGTAAAATTTACTTTTTATGCAACTTTACATTTCTGCCCAACTTAGTCTACCTTGCAACAATTTACTTTACATTTTCCTATTATTTATTTTTACTCAAAATTCCAAAAGTCAAAAAAATCACTATTCATTCCGCTCTTGGATTGAGCTTGCTGACAACAAGCTGATTAAGAAGGGGTTTATGGTGGTTGTTAGTTAAATCTTTCGGGATCTCTATTATAGTTTGGTACTTGGTTTGAAGAAAAGAATCAAGGCTGGTCTCTAGCTAAAGTTCGGTGGTTTCTTGGTGATAAAGGTGATAAGCTGTGGAAGAAGCTAAAGGAGCTTATGGTAGGTATAAGTGTTGAAAAGAAGTGGTTGAGGTGCTCATTGATAGTGTGTTAGAGTCTCAAAAAGCTTGGACCCTTGGTGAGCGATTTCCACTTTTTTAATTCATTGTACACTATATTCTGCTTAGTTTTTATATATGTGCTTATGTGCCTTGTGATGTTGAGTTTTTACCACCCTTTAGGAAAAGAGCAATAAATAGGGCAAGTGAGCACGACGATTTAGGAAAACCATGTGTGAATGACCCTAAGTAAGTTCGTTCTCAAGGAGGCTAGTGTGTTATGTGTGTAATGATATGGATTAATTTGTGATTATATTTGAGAAAGAAAAATAGAAAAGGGATTAGAAGAGAATGACGGTTATCAAGACGGATTAAACTAATTCTAAAAAGGTGTACACGTAAAGTCGTAAAAACCACCAAAAATTGATCACACCATGATTATCCCTAAATGATCACATTTATGGGGATTCGAGTCGAGCTTTTGACTCGGTTATCAAAAACAAGGTGCCTCGTGGGGGAGACCCATGCTTATCCATGTACATATTATTGCTTTCTAATATAGTTTAATGTGAGGGGATTTGTGCCCTTCCAACCTTTGTTCCGTGGTTGTTTGTGCATTGTGGTTTTTAGATCATGATCTTCACGATTGGAGCCTCTCGTGTTCGTTTTATGGGAGCACTCGATCGTTTGCTTTGGAGACATTTCTCAAAATCCATGATATATCCTTGATTGTTCTAACCTTAGGTTTTTAGCACACTTCATAAACGGCTATTAATTTTTTGGTTACACCCTTTCCATGCTAGATTAGGCATTCGACTACGTCTCTAGTATGGGGGTGTTTTCACCCCTAGACTCGAAACATTGAGGACAATGTTTAACTTTAGTATGGGGGGGTGAATAGATACTTGCCTTGCCAAACCTTCACGCTTTCCAAAGTTTGTCTTTTTGTTTATCGTTTTTTTTGCAAAATAAGGCTAAAAATGATGTAGTGTTTTTGCAACCCTTTAGGAAAAGAGAGGCAAAGTAGTGGAAGTATTAAGTGTCGGTTTAGAAAAACCGAGCACTAATGACCAAATAAGTCCAAGTTCGTTTCCCAAGGAGGCTAGTGTGTTGTGTAATGAGTTGATTTTGATTGATGATTTTATTAAGAGGAAAGGATATGAGAAAGGAAAGAAAGACGGTTACGAAGACGAATTAAACTAAGACGAAAGAGGCGTAAACGTAAAACCGTAAATAGTACAAAAATTAAAATTTTTACCTAAAAATTCCTAAAAATTACTAAAAATCCACAATAATATTCTAAGAGTTTACAAAAAATCAAAACTTGCTAAAACCTTTTAATTAATTAGATAATGACTTTTTAATGCTAATTAAAGCCCTAAAAATCACAATTAATTATTAAAAAGTCCCAAACAAGATTTTCAAGTTTGTAACCTCAAAAATGACCTAATTAAGCTAAAAACTATTCTTCAAAATTTTAAAACCAATTAAAACTATTTTTAAACAATTAAAAACTCCTAAAATCAATTAAATCTTAAATTAATTATAAAAAATAATTAAAAGACCTAAAAAATATTTGGAAAGTTGCAAAAATCATAATTAAGTGTTTAGAATCTAGGAAAAATATAAAAACCTAGAAAATCAGACTTTTAATTTTTTTCTAATAAAATAATATTAAAATAATATTAAAAATCCAAAAATTATAAAAAATTCTAAAAACTTGCAAACTAGCTTAATTTAACCTAAATAACTCAGAAATGAAAGTGAAATTACCTAAATACCCCTATTGGGCCTAGAAAATGGGCCAAACCCAAAACAGTCCCTTATTGGGCTTAATTAAGGCCCAATAAGAAAAAGTGTTCAAAATAAGCCCAAAAAGCACAGGTTGACTCAAAATTTGATTTTAAACAACTTTTTCCAAAGGCCCAAAAGCTGAAAATGTGAAATAAGCCAACTTATAATAAGTAGCTTATTCTTAATGGGCTTTTGAGCCCATTAAGTCATAAGTTGTTGCCATAAGCTAAAATTTTACACACAAGCTTCTTTTGACCTAACAAAGACTTCTGCAAAAAGAATTTTCAAATAAGACCACTTAATAAGCCAGAAACAGTTCACAAACTTATTCACAAAACGACAAAATAGTCGTTTTTATGATCTAGACCACCTCAGAAGCTGATTCAAGTTGCAAAATGTTTCTTATGACAAAAATAAGCTTAATAATCAAAAACCTACTCAATAAGCACACTCAATAAGCTGGAAAATCAAATAATCACTTATGTTAAAAGTCAAACAAGTTGGTTTTCTAGTAAAAAGTCAAAGTCAAAGTCCAATAAGCTCCAGTTTACTTAAATGGGTCAAATAATGAAGATCTATCACAAAAAATAAGTTGTTGCAAGTCAGAATAAGCTAGAATAGCTTATTGATAAGCTGATGACAAAATTGCACTAGCAGGGGCTAGTTTTGGATGTTGAGCAGTGGAAACTTTTTCCACTGCTTGACTATTTTGACTTTTTGTCTTTAGTGACTTTTTCTTGGATTCAGATTTCACAAAGGCACCCAAATGATCTTTGGATCAAAAGGAGTCAATCACAATCAAAATAACACAATCACTAACACCCAATTGATATAGTTTAATCAATCATTCATCAGACATTGCACAGACATGAACAATAAGCAGTTAAGCACTTATGAGCAGTTTTAACACAAATCAGCCAACCAAATTCAACCAAATGCACACACAAGCTATAATAAACTCCAATAAGCAAGTCTAAACAGGTTTCATGCACTGGTTCAAAGAATTAAGCAAGATTCAAGCAATGAAAGTTACTAATGAACACTAACACATGCAGTTTTCTACTTTTGCTGATGTATTTGACACACAAGCTAATTTCAACACCTCCAATCTTTCAAACTGGTTATATTAACTTTGTTTAAACCACTTTTATCCCTAAGCATGCATACACACTAAGTGTTCCCAAAATCCTAGGTCAAAACAAGCAGAAACAAGGTCTATATAGCAGATTGTTTAATTCAAGTGTTCAAACCCAAAAACTTGCAGCAAAACACTCTCAACAAAGTATTTATCAGATACAAAGCATAAACAACAACTTCCCTTAACACAATAACAAGTTACAAGCATAAAACAGTAGACCCAAACACCCCTTTAACTTTTCCAAATCAAGATTTTCTAAGACAAAGTGAGATTTCAGGCCAACCAAGCATCAATTAACACTCAAACAAGTATAATAAACATATTCAAGCAAGAACAAGCCACAAAATTCACAAGAACACAAGTTTCATACAAATATCACCAAAAATCACAATTTAAGCAGATTTTGAGATTAAGTATGCAAACCTCATGGATGTACATCCACACCCACGAATTTTGAGCTTATGTGCTAGCAAGAACAAGCACAAGCTTCCACAATAAGCCTGCTAAGATTGAACAAGGGTTAAGCACAATATCATAAAAATTAGAAACTTTGAAAAACTTGATTAATGCAAACTTGTTACCCCATACTTGATTATCCCCAAGTTATAAGCCTCACCACACCTTAACCAACTCAGTTAGGATGCTATGATCAGCCCTATAGCCCAAGAATTCCAAGATTGGAACAAGACTTAGCAAAATATCAAGAAAGTGAGGAAATATGCAAACTTTTGCACACTCCTCTTTTGAAAACAGGTTTTAAACTTCAAGAACTAACAAGCATATAACAAATGAAAGCAGTAAATAAGATTGGCCAATGACTTTTCTTCAAGATTTCAAACTCAATTTCATTAAACTTGAAAATGGGATTTACAGAAACTTGAACAAGGAAAAATCAAAAGCAAACTGAAATGTGAAGGCCTAAGTGGCTTTATATAGAGCCTTACAAGTTCTACTAAGCTAAAAAACGTGTAAACCCTAACTACTGAAGTCCCAATTTTGCCCTTGAGAACTTTTGGCATCTTCTTGAATCATGTGACTTGTTTTGGCTGTTTGTTGAAGCTGGCATGTGTGAGTGTATCCAAGGGCTCCCATTAAGCTTAGAAAGTAAGCATCAATCTCACACGTTGGATGGCTGGTGGTTTTTGGCAGTATCCCCCTTTTGTGTAGCAGGGGAATCTCATGTGGGGCAAGGGAGTGATGAGGTGTCCATGTTTAAGGTTGGGATGTGATTAGGGGGTCATTAATCACTAATCTGGAGCAGATGGGGTTTTAATTGTAACACAATTAGGAAAACCCAATTATGTTCTTGAGATAAATAGTGCTATGTTTAATCCAGATTAGGGTGATTAATTTTTAAATAATGTGTTAAGGCGCCAATGTTTGTTTAATTAATAAACCAGGGGTGAGTGGGATCTGATGTGGAGGCAGGGAAGAGTATGATTGGTGGATGTGGTGAGTGGGGTGAGGTGGCACAAGCTGGTTGGTTAAGGTAAGTATTATGTCTGGCCAACATTAGTCCCTTGTTTCCCTTCTTCTTGTCTTTTCAGTTATAAAAGCTATCAACGCCAAAACTTAGCCTTATCAACTTTTGCATTTTTGCATTTTTGGCCCATAAACTTTTACAAAATGAATTCAGGGGTATTTCTTGCCATATTTGAATTCTTCAAGGGCTGGTTTGGTATTTTCTTCAATGATAATGGTCTATACTTGCATAATTGACATTTTGGAGGACTGAAATTGCCAAGTCTTGATGATTGAGGGACCATTTTTGCCAAATGTTGAAAGTTGAGGGTCCTTTGTGTAATTTTGGATTTTTCAAAGGACCAAACTTGTCATTTCTTGTACTTTGAAGGACTTCATGATGTATTTGACTTTGTGGATGATATTGGTTGACAATTTAGCTTTGTTGAGGGGCTAAACTTACCAAATCTTCAAAGTTAAGGGTCCTTTGTGTAATTTTGACAAACTTTAGGGACCAAACTTGTAATTATGAGGATACAAGGGTATATAGTGTCAATTCTTCATAATTGGAGGACCCTTCTTCATAATTCTTCAAATCTTCAAGGGTTGGTCTTGGGAAAGTCTTCACTAGGGCTTGGTTCATTGTGCGGCTTCGTTTCCCGTGTTCGTTTTTGCATGATTCTTGTGATCATTTGTCATTTTCTCAATATCCGTACCTAAAATACACAAGAAACAAACACAAGCATATATTTGGGTATTTTGATGATATTTAATGCATTTTAAGCCCTATTTGGAAGATGAGACTATGTATAAAAGCAGTCTCATCACTCCCCCATACTAAACCATTGCCGTGGCCTCACGCAATGCTAGAATAAAGTATCAAAGCACCTCCAAATTCATTTTATTTACTTTATTGAATGATAAACTAGCTACACTACTACTATTACTACTACTTGTGTTATAGACATAATGTATGATTTTCATCGCAAAATGGGACGTTTAGGTTCATAGAATAAGAACACGTGAATGCTTCGTTAGAAATAATTTCGTCGTCCTCGATTTTCACTTCAATTCCATGCCAAGCGTGCAACGAGATCATTGTCATTATAAGTTAGTAATGCTAACACTACTCATATTGCCTAATCACGTACTTATCCTCCCATTATTCCTAAGTTGTATCTCTTATATTTTATGATGTCTTAAATGTTTCACGAGGATACATTGTTTGACTTATGCGATAATAGAGATTTAGGTCTAAAAATAGAGTCCTAACGGTGTAACTAAGACCATCAAATCAATAACCCCTCATAATAGACGACGATGTAAAAAAATTAAGTCAACAAGAAGGATCGATAAACACGGTTTTATAACGGTTTTGAACATGAGACTTATTACCAAGACTTTTATACGCCCCCTAACGGAAGGGCCTTATTATCTTTGGTTTACCTCCATCTTTTATTCAACTTCGCCATGAAGCTTTTATTATGACTTCGGTCTTGCCTTGCCTTTTATTATCCGCCTCATCGGTGGTTTTATTAGCCAAAGACGTATATCCTCACGCTAAAGCGAATTTTAGATCTTTAAAGCTTCGAAGATTAAGACTTGATTCACTTTCAATTTTTGCATAGATTTTAGGCCTTGTGGGGCTTCAAATTGTTTGCTTGATTTAGGTGAGCACTTGAAATCTTATTATTGGGTGAAGCTTTCGATTATTAGGGTGCCAATACTTCAAAACCGTGACGCTGGCGATACCTTAATGTCTTCCCAATTTAATTACACGGAAGCTACTAGAAAAGACTAGAAACCCAACAATCCTAACTAAACCGCTAAGTCAATATTTATTAAGCAAAAAATATTTACAAGCGAAGGGAGAATAAGCAAACAACGAGAACACATGAGTTTTTGAAAGAATACGAGTACTCTACGTTTAGCATAGTAACTTATAATTAACTCTATCATTTCTCGTCCTCATTTAAGAGACTTAGCCTAATGTGTAGTTAAGGAATCAAAGCTAAGTGCTCAACACGCACGGTCGAGTCAAAAATTACTCTTATTCTCGCCATCGGAAAACCTACATTCGTGTCTTCAAACACTTATAAAACATGAGAAAATTTTTAAAATTTGGCCTTTTTTAGCCTTATTTTGCAACAAAAACGATAAACAAAAAGACAAACTTTGGAAAGCGTGAAGGTTTGGCAAGGCAAGTATCTATTCACCCCCCATACTAAAGTTAAACATTGTCCTCAATGTTTCGAGTCTAGGGGTGCAAACACCCCCATACTAGAGACGTAGTCGAATGCCTAATCTAGCATGGAAAGGGTGTAACCAAAAAATTAATAGCCGTTTATGAAGTGTGCTAAAAACCTAAGGTTAGAACAATCAAGGATATATCATGGATATTGAGAAATGTCTCCAAAGCAAACGATCGAGTGCTCCCATAAAACGAACACGAGAGGCTCCAATCGTGAAGATCATGATCTAAAAACCACAATGCACAAACAACCACGGAACAAAGGTTGGAAGGGCACAAATCCCCTCACATTAAACTATATTAGAAAGCAATAATATGTACATGGATAAGCATGGGTCTCCCCCACGAGGCACCTTGTTTTTGATAACCGAGTCAAAAGCTCGACTCGAATCCCCATAAATGTGATCATTTAGGGATAATCATGGTGTGGTCAATTTTTGGTGGGGCTTACATGATAAACAAGGCCCAAAAACAACCGGTATTAAGGACTAAGTCCTTTGATGGTGCAAAATACTGGGATCGAAGATGGCGTTCTCGTTTTCATTGGAAAAACAAATCAACGCCACTTCATCAATGGTCAACAAAAACTCAAAGAGTTTCAAGAAAATAGATGAGAAGAAATAGAAGGGTGGGACAATGGGTAAGTCACTAAAAACATGAGCTACTCGAGGTAGACTCGCACCAATCAAATGAAAAGATTTTCCATTTATTGCATGGGTGGAAGACCGAGATTTCCCTATATAAGCAATTCCAGGATCAAATATCTCGTCCTCGATGGAGAAAGGGGAGGGAACATAAGGGGCTTCCCCCACACTAAGTCCACACAAAGCATCGTCAAAAGGAGAAGACGAGCTTGTTGTACTCAATACACGCGGTGATGACGGAGTTAGAGTTGTAGAAAAATCTTTTAAATCCAAGTTAAAATCTTTTCCTTTTTCATCTTTTACACTCTCTTTGTGAAAACCCGATTTAATTATGTCAAAAATATTTGGTGTATCTAAAGCAATGTTAGTCACACTAAAAATTCTCACATTTTGAAATCTTTTTGGTTTAGGTGGTGGCAAGTTTTCAAATCTTTTGTCGATAAAGAAAACCTCCCCATCGGGATCAACGTATTCATCATCCGAAGAATCTCTCGAGATTGGAATCGTAGGCTTAACACTCTTAACCTCCACCGGCGGAGGGGACGAAACTTCATTTTTCTCAACAACTCCTAAATCTCTATTTGAAATCTTTTTGCAAATGTTTTTGATGGGATTGACATTGTACAAAGATGTGATAGAATACACATGAGAAAGTGTGGAGTTTTGGGTTGCATTAATGACGAGTTCTTCCTCATTGAAACGAAGAGTGATTTTCCTTGCATGCACATCGATAAGTGCTCTCGAGGTATCCAAAAAAGATCGACCTAAAATTAACGGAACTTTAGGATCGATAGGAATGTCAACAACAATAAATTCTACGGGATAGTAGAACTTTCCAACTTTCACAAAGACGTCCTCGGCAACTCCACAAGCTAGAATCATAGAATGATCGACCATTTCGATTGACATTCTTGAAGGAGTGAGATTTGGAAGATTGAGTGATTTAAAAATCTCAAGAGGCATCAAATTAATACTAGCACCAAGATCGGCCAAGGCGTAGCATTCTTCCATGTCTTGGATAGCACATGGGATTAAAAACTTTCCAGGATCACCGACTTTTTGAGGTATGCGGCTTAGAAAAACCGATGAACAACTAGACGATTTTTGCAATTTCTCTTTGTTATTGAACATACTTTTGAAGTTCGCGGCAAATCGAGGCATCATGACTAAGGCGTCGGCAAAACTTATATTAAAATGCAAGTCACGAAACATTTTCATAAAGAGTTCAAATTGATAATTATTTCGTTCTTGTGCCTTTTCCTTGTCTCGTCTTGAAGGGTAGGGTAAAGGTGGTGTGGGTTGGGGCATAGTAGGCAAAGGCATCGGCCTTGGAATCTCGGGTTCCATGATTGGTGTTGGTTCAACCGTAGGTGTGGTTTGAGCGGTACTTCGTGGGCTTGTAATTTGCTCCTTTTCTACCATAACCTCGGGTTCTTTCTCTTTTTCCTTCTCCATAGAAGTACTTGGACGAGAAATAGGTTCTTTGAAAGTTTTACCACTTCGAGTAGTAATAACCTTCAATTCTCCTTTAGGGTTCACGATGGTATCACTAGGAAGACCACCCGAAGAAGAGGGCTTACACATGATAGCTTCAAACATCTTAGCCATACGGTCTTCAAATTTAGATTGCCTAGCATCCGCTTTTAACAATTCTTGCTTAATCTCATGTTGACCTTGCTCCATTTTTTGTTGATTTTGTTGGAGTCGTGTGACATTTCCTTCCATTTTATTAGCATGAGTTTTAAGTTCATTAGCAAGTTCGTTTTTAAGCTCGTTTTTCAACTCGGACCTTAAGCTAACCATTTCACGTTGCATATTGTCAAACTTAGCATCATTAGCCTTAGCATAATTCAAAAATTCTCCTTGAAGATTTTTGGTGTGGTCATTTTGAAAACCTTGAGTAGAAGTTTGAAAATCACGGTTTTGGTTTTGGTTTGAAATTTGCCCATTTCCACTTTGATAATTACCCTTGTTATAATTCCTTTGATTTCCTTGGTAATTTCCACCTTGGTTGTTGTTGCGATAGTTATTAGCATTTTGATTTGGTGGAGCTTGATTTTGGCGGGAACCGTGACCGATTTGGTTATAAGTTCCCGTGGCTACATAAGCACTCGAAGTGTTTCCATCCGCGGTAATGCACTCGGAAAGATCATGAGCTCCACCACACGACAAACAACTCTTAGAAACCGCTTTAACCGAAGCGGAATTCGAAGCTTCTTGAGCTTTCCAATGGGAGATAAGAGTCGAAAACCTATCGAAAAACCGATTTTCCTCATTAGCTTCATCTTGTAAGGCATTGATACTACGAGACGATGATGAGCCCATTTTGGCAACACTCGGTGTGTGACGAGGGATATAAACCTTAGACCTATTCTCAACTATGACCAAAGCTTCTTCAACCGTTTTACACAAAAAATTACCACCCGCGGCGGCATTCAAATAATCTCTTTCATGATCATTAAGTCCATTGTAAAACGTGTCGATTTGATGTAAGTCGGAAAAACCGTGATGAGGACATTCATGTAACATCTCCTTAAACCTATTCCAAGCCGTTGAAAAACTTTCATTTGATTCTTGTGAAAATTTAGAAATCTCATTTTTCAAATGCGTAGTCTTAGAGGGCGGAAAAAATTGGTTCACAAATTTCGAAACCAGATCCTTCCACGTCAATATAGAATTGGGTGGCTCTTTCTCTAACCAAATTTTAGCGGGCCCCGCTAAGGAATACGGAAAAAGCATCATCTTAATCGAGTCATTCGAGACATCCTTAAATTTGCACGTGGCGGTAAGACGATTAAATTGGCGGATATGGTTGTGAGGATTGTCCTTCTCATCACCACGGAGTTTTTTGTTTTGGATCATCGACAACAAACCCGTTTTCACCTCAAAATTCTCCGCAAGGATAGTGGGAATCACAATAGCTTCTCCATAACCCTCGGTGGGTGCTTGAAGTAACTCCATCATAGTTCGATTCGCCATGGTTGGTGCTTCTCGTGCAATGGGTTCGTCAATAGGAGACTCCTCACTAGAATGAGTTGGAGTGGGAGTTTTGTTCTTTCGTTTACGTGCACGTCTTGCTTGATTTCGAGTTAGCATAAACGTCACGTACAACGAGGGGACGAGCAAAGAAGATTCTTTTTGGTTTTTTGTATTTTTCAATTTTTTTTGTGGTTTTGGATTGTATTAACCTTTTTGGAGTTTGGTGAAATGTATTAAGTAGACAAAAATCTACAAATCTCCTCCTTAATCAAATCTCTTGATTAAAGAAGCCTCAAAGGATGAAAACGATCACGTGGAGTGAACGCCTTCGATGACTTTAGAACGATGGTGGAACACCAAAACGTTCAAGAGGGTTTAATCAATAGAAACCAAGAAAATATATATGATATGTAATAATACTTTGGGCGGCAAAACCCTCGATTCACTCTCAAAATCAAATACGCACAAGCAAGCGGAGGAAACGAGGCGGCGCGAAGCACTTAAGAGCCTTTTTCCTTTAGGTCGTGAAATACAACCGCCTTATACCCACCTTATAGTTTGTATTATCAAGATTAAGCTTCACGAAAGTATTTATCTATTTTTGCCTTTTTTTCTTTGGTTTGAGATTCGAATACAATGATTGGGTAATGACCTCCCAAGTCAAGGTTGTGATTTCTCACGTATTTGGAGTACTTGTGAATTTATTGTTCTACGTATACAATATAGTAATAGTATTCACACAAAAACCGAAAAACGATAATACGTATTAGTAGAGTGCTACTAATACAATTACTATTTATGGCTAATATAAAAAACAACAATGGTTCAATCAAAACACAACACGCCTCCCCGGCAGCGGCGCCAAAATTGATGTAGTGTTTTTGCAACCCTTTAGGAAAAGAGAGGCAAAGTAGTGGAAGTATTAAGTGTCGATTTAGGAAAACCGAGCACTAATGACCAAATAAGTCCAAGTTCGTTTCCCAAGGAGGCTAGTGTGTTGTGTAATGAGTTGATTTTGATTGATGATTTTATTAAGTGGAAAGGATATGAGAAAGGAAAGAAAGACGGTTACGAAGACGAATTAAACTAAGACGAAAGAGGCGTAAACGTAAAACCGTAAATAGTACAAAAATTAAAATTTTTACCTAAAAATTCCTAAAAATTACTAAAAATCCACAATAATATTCTAAGAGTTTACAAAAAATCAAAACTTGCTAAAACCTTTTAATTAATTAGATAATGACTTTTTAATGCTAATTAAAGCCCTAAAAATCACAATTAATTATTAAAAAGTCCCAAACAAGATTTTCAAGTTTGTAACCTCAAAAATGACCTAATTAAGCTAAAAACTATTTTTCAAAATTTTAAAACCAATTAAAACTATTTTTAAACAATTAAAAACTCCTAAAATCAATTAAATCTTAAATTAATTATAAAAAATAATTAAAAGACCTAAAAAATATTTGGAAAGTTGCAAAAATCCTAATTAAGTGTTTAGAATCTAGGAAAAATATAAAAACCTAGAAAATCAGACTTTTAATTTTTTCTAATAAAATAATATTAAAAATCCAAAAATTATAAAAAATTCTAAAAACTTGCAAACTAGCTTAATTTAACCTAAATAACTCAGAAATGAAAGTGAAATTACCTAAATACCCCTATTGGGCCTAGAAAATGGGCCAAACCCAAAACAGTCCCTTATTGGGCTTAATTAAGGCCCAATAAGAAAAAGTGTTCAAAATAAGCCCAAAAAGCACAGGTTGACTCAAAATTTGATTTTAAACAACTTTTTCCAAAGGCCCAAAAGCTGAAAATGTGAAATAAGCCAACTTATAATAAGCAGCTTATTCTTAATGGGCTTTTGAGCCCATTAAGCCATAAGCTGTTGCCATAAGCTAAAATTTTACACACAAGCTTCTTTTGACCTAACAAAGACTTCTGCAAAAAGAATTTTCAAATAAGCCCACTTAATAAGCCAGAAACAGTTCACAAACTTATTCACAAAACGACAAAATAGTCGTTTTTATGATCTAGACCACCTCAGAAGCTGATTCAAGTTGCAAAATGTTTCTTATGACAAAACTAAGCTTAATAATCAAAAACCTACTCAATAAGCACACTCAATAAGCTGTAAAATCAAATAAGCACTTATGTTAAAAGTCAAACAAGTTGGTTTTCTAGTAAAAAGTCAAAGTCAAAGTCCAATAAGCTCCAGTTTACTTAAATGGGTCAAATAATGAAGATCTATCACAAAAAATAAGTTGTTGCAAGTCAGAATAAGCTAGAATAGCTTATTGATAAGCTGATGAAAAAATTGCACTAGCAGGGGCTAGTTTTGGATGTTGAGCAGTGGAAAATTTTTCCACTGCTTGACTATTTTGACTTTTTGTCTTTAGTGACTTTTTCTTGGATTCAGATTTCACAAAGGCACCCAAATGATCTTTGGATCAAAAGGAGTCAATCACAATCAAAATAACACAATCACTAACACCCAATTGATACAGTTTAATCAATCATTCATCAGACATTGCACAGACATGAACAATAAGCAGTTAAGCACTTATGAGTAGTTTTAGCACAAATCAGCCAGCCAAATTCAACCAAATGCACACACAAGCTATAATAAACTCCAATAAGCAAGTCTAAACAGGTTTCATGCACTGGTTCAAAGAATTAAGCAAGATTCAAGCAATGAAAGTTACTGATGAACACTAACACATGCAGTTTTCTACTTTTGCTGATGTATTTGACACACAAGCTAATTTCAACACCTCTAATCTTTCAAACAGGTTATATTAACTTTGTTTAAACCACTTTTATCCCTAAGCATGCATACATACTAAGTGTTCCCAAAATCCTAGGTCAAAACAAGCAGAAACAAGGTCTATATAGCAGATTGTTTAATTCAAGTGTTCAAACCCAAAAACTTGCAGCAAAACACTCTCAACAAGGTATTTATCAGATACAAAGCATAAACAACAACTTCCCTTAACACAATAACAAGTTACAAGCATAAAACGGTAGACCCAAACACCCCTTTAACTTTTCCAAATCAAGATTTTCAAAGACAAAGTGAGATTTCAGGCCAACTAAGCATCAATTAACACTCAAACAAGTATAATAAACAGATTCAAGCAAGAACAAGCCACAAAATTCACAAGAACACAAGTTTCATACAAATATCACCAAAAATCACAATTTAAGAAGATTTTGAGATTAAGTATGCAAACCTCATGGATGTACATCCACACCCACGAATTTTGAGCTTATGTGCTAGCAAGAACAAGCACAAGCTTCCACAATAAGCCTGCTAAGATTAAACAAGGGTTAAGCACAATATCATAAAAATCAGAAACTTTGAAAAACTTGATTAATGCAAACTTGTTACCCCACACTTGATTATCCCCAAGTTATAAGCCTCACCACACCTTAACCAACTCAGTTAGGATGCTATGATCAGCCCTATAGCCCAAGAATTCCAAGATTGGAACAAGACTTAGCAAAATATCAAGAAAATGAGGAAATATGCAAACTTTTGCACACTCCTCTTTTGAAAACAGTTTTTGAACTTCAAGAACTAACAAGCATATAACAAATGAAAGCAGTAAATAAGATTGGCCAATGACTTTTCTTCAAGATTTCAAACTCATTTTCATTAAACTTGAAAATGGGATTTACAGAAACTTGAACAAGGAAAAATCAAAAGCAAACTGAAATGTGAAGGCCTAAGTGGCTTTATATAGAGCCTTACAAGTTCTACTAAGCTAAAAAAACGTGTAAACCCTAACTACTGAAGTCCCAATTTTGCCCTTGAGAACTTTTGGCATCTTCTTGAATCATGTGACTTGTTTTGGCTGTTTGTTGAAGCTAGCATGTGTGAGTGTATCCAAGGGCTCCCATTAAGCTTAGAAAGTAAGCATCAATCTCACACGTTGGATGGCTGGTGGTTTTTGGCAGTATCCCCCTTTTGTGTAGCAGGGGAATCTCATGTGGGGCAAGGGAGTGATGAGGTGTCCATGTTTAAGGTTGGGATGTGATTAGGGGGTCATTAATCACTAATCTGGAGCAGATGGGGTTTTAATTGTAACATAATTAGGAAAACCCAATTATGTTCTTGAGATAAATAGTGCTATGTTTAATCCAGATTAGGGTGATTAATTTATAAATAATGTGCTAAGGCGCCAATGTTTGTTTAATTAATAAACCAGGGGTGAGTGGGATCTGATGTGGAGGCAAGGAAGAGTATGATTGGTGGAGGTGGTGAGTAGGGTGAGGTGGCACAAGCTGGTTGGTTAAGGTAAGTATTATGTCTGGCCAACATTAGTCCCTTGTTTCCCTTCTTCTTGTCTTTTCAGTTATAAAAGCTATCAACGCCAAAACTTAGCCTTATCAACTTTTTCATTTTTGCATTTTTGGCCCATAAACTTTTACAAAATGAATTCAGGGGTATTTCTTGCCATATTTGAATTCTTCAAGGGCTGGTTTGGTATTTTCTTCAATGATAATGGTCTAGACTTGCATAATTGACATTTTGGAGGACTGAAATTGCCAAGTCTTGATGATTGAGGGACCATTTTTGCCAAATGTTGAAAGTTGAGGGTCCTTTGTGTAATTTTTGATTTTTCAAAGGACCAAACTTGTCATTTCTTGTACTTTGAAGGACTTCATGATGTATTTGACTTTGTGGATGATATTGGTTGACAATTTGGCTTTGTTGAGGGGCTAAACTTGCCAAATCTTCAAAGTTAAGGGTCCTTTGTGTAATTTTGACAAACTTTAGGGACCAAACTTGTAATTATGAGGATAAAAGGGTATAAAGTGTCAATTCTTCATAATTGGAGGACCCTTCTTCATAATTCTTCAAATCTTCAAGGGTTGGTCTTGGGAAAGTCTTCACTAGGGCTTGGTTCATTGTGCGGCTTCGTTTCCCGTGTTCGCTTTTGCATGATTCTTGTGATCTTTTGTCATTTTCTCAATATCCGTACCTAAAATACACAAGCAACAAACACAAGCATATATTTGGGTATTTTGATGATATTTAATGCATTTTAAGCCCTATTTGGAAGATGAGACTATGTATAAAAGCAGTCTCATCACCTTGTTGTTTTGCTTATTACGTGTGTGTCCGTTGTTTATTTATTATTATTGCGTATTATCTTTATTGCTTCCATTGTTTTTCTTTTTTAATTCTTCTTTGCATAGCTTAAAATGCCAGTTTTTGCTTAATTGTATAGTGTTTGGATTAGCCGAGTTCTCTCTCTTTACCATAGGTTGTTGTTTAAGCTTCAATTGCATCTTATTTTCGAGGTTAGTTCTAGTGTAATTCAGCTTAAATTTCTTCATAAATCATAAAAAAAAAACAAAAAAAAAAGTGTTCTTATTTTCTGCTCATCTAAGATATACGAATTTTAGAATCTGCCTAGGTGTTGTTTAGACTTGTTTGTAGTTTCATTTTACTTGCTTTGATGTCACTGAAAGTTTTCAGTGCTTTTTCTTAGGCTAGCATAAGCTTAAGTGCTTTTACTGATTATTGAAAACTGGAAAAAAAAAGAGTCGATCTATTGTTTCTGCCTAATCATAGTTGTAGGATAAGAAGTAATTGTTTTAGCTGAAATAATTGGTATTTGTCGCTTGATTTCGTTTAGTTTTGAGTTCCTTTTAGTGTCTACATATTTTTTGGAGGTTAGGATCCTTTAGGGTATGAATATCTGTCCATTATAGTATGCTTTTGGCCAAGTTTGAGACCATATGCACCATATCTGATTTCTGCTAGAATACTAGGTGTGAGGAACTAGAATTTTGCGCATGGATAGTTTCCTTATAGGAGCTTTGCTGTTTACAATAAAATCGGTGGTTAATGCTTACTAGGTTAGCTTAATTTTAAGCCAAGTTTCACTTTTCGCACCTAGGATAGAACTAATATTGTGCTTCTTTCATTTTTTATACCTTTTCATTTTCTCTTTGATCTGCTGTTTGCTAAGTGTTTCATGTATAGTTATTTGTGATTTTCGTTCACTTATCAAACACTCAAGAGCCAACTGCTTTTGAGTGGTCTGTATGCTGAATTCCAAAAAGCTGAAAAGCAGTTAAAAGAAAATTAAAGAGCGCTGGCAGTAAGATTAGAACCCACGACCCCTCTGCTGCCACCAGACGCATCACTCAGACCATAGACCAGCTGATCTATTATCATTTTTTGTTAATACGTCTTTTATTTTCCTTTTATGCTTTGTTTTACTTCCTGTATGCTTTTAATAAAAGGGAAAAAATATTGCAAAGTGGGCGCTGTGGGTATCGAACCCTTGACCATCCAACAACATCAGATGCAGCAGGCCTCTCTACAACCATCTGCTCTTCTTAACCTTCTTGTTTAAAACTCCCTTTTACTTTCTTGTATACCTTTTTTATTTTCTTTTTAGTTTTTTATATATATAAAAGTTGTAGCTTATTCAAAGGTTTTCGAGCTTATTGGATAAGCTGCTTAGTCCAGCATATTTTTCTTAGATTTTTCATTCACTTAGGTACTTGTCATGATTTTTTGGGATTTTTATAAATTAGTCTAATATTTTTAAATCATTTAATTAGTTTTAATCTTAATTCATTCATAAAAAAATATTTAAAAGTAAAAAAAAATGTGTAATTCTTTTTTCTAAATTTTTATTTTGTCATTTAGGACGTATGTAAAATAAATTTGCTTTTATATAGTTTTAATTCATAATTTTATTGTTATTATTTATTTCCTAAGATTATTCTCAATTTAAATTTAAAAAAAAGTCATAAAAAATAGAAAAAAGTTTAGAAAAATTTTCAAAAAAATATTTTTAGTTTTTAAATAGTATGAACTAGGATTGCAAATAATAAAGTTTGAATTTTGTCCTTTTCTTAGTTAATTTATTTTTTAGGATTTTAATTAACTTTAAATATTAATATAAAATAATTTAAGCACTTTCAAATTTTTTAGTTTATATTTTATTCTTAATTAGATTTTTTAGGACTTATTAGTAATTTTTAATTATTTTTTTTGGTGAAGTTTTTCGTTGGGTCGCGTTTTTACGTTCGTACGTTCGCGCGTTTTCGTCCGTTTTGAGCGTAGTCCGATTCCGTTTTCTTTTCTTTTCGTCTTTCCAAAAACGAAATCACTCGATTAAATACGTCTATATATTTTGGCTAAACACCATACCTCCACCGAGAACGAACTCGACGACGAGTATTCGCGTTTTTCACAAAACGTGATACTTAATACTTACCCGCTTTTGTCGCTTTGTTTTTCCTAAAACAAAATTGTACAAAAATACCGCAATCACCTGCCTTCTCCTAGCATTGGCAGTCTCTAGAACAACGACCCTCTCCCTCAAGGTATTGAGTTCAAGAGCCTGTGAATCAACAACCTGTACAAGATGGGTATTTTGCTTTTGCAAGCGCATACACATCACCGTCAATTCCATCAAAGTTAAGGGTTCCATACTGCCCTCTTCTAAGACAAGAGGTTGTCCTCCCATAACAGAATCATGGGGCATGGATGAGGTCTTAATGATGTTAGGACTGGATTGGCCTGCATCTAAGCTAGTACCAATAGTCCTAGCCTCATCCATGTCACCAACCACATGAGTGGTGGTGGTTCTCTTTGCAACATGGCTAGGACCACCAGAGGAGAACACTCCAGTAGTCCGTTGGCGTTTTTCCAACCTAAAGTTTTGGGGTTCAGATGATGAAGAATGAAGGGGTGTTTGGGTTTATGGTGGAGGGTTGTCAACGTCAACATTAGACGTGTCAACGTTGAGATTGGTCATGACAGCGTTTGGTGAAGGATGGTCAATTTGCATAGGTTCAGGTGAGGGTGGAAGGCCAGGAATGGCATCTGGTTGTGGTAGAGGGTCAGGTTGTGGTTGTGCTACTGCAATAACAGCAAGCATGGCTTGGGTGAGTGGTAAAGGTCTTGGATTTGGTGAATTCATCTTACTAAAAATAGCTTTCTTTTGAATGGGGATCGTGTAACAGATGTTATGAGCCCGATTGCGATACCCTTGTGTATCAAAAACCATTTGTAAAAACCGTGGATAAGCAAGAGTCATCTTACCATCTTTATTGTGACACATGCCATCAAAAATCATTTTAGAAAAATTATATGGACGCCCAGTAGCAATACACATAATGGCACTACCAATAGATCTGTTGATTTCATTATGTGCAGTACACTTGGGACTCAAACATTGTAGGATGACATGTATCAAATACTTCCAAGCTGGGGGAAATTCCTATTTTGAATATTTGTTTAATTGGCCTTCATCAGGCAAAGGATACCCCAAAGCTCGAAGTCCTTGTTCTAGCTCATTAGTGGGAAGGGTGGTTATACCATGTGCATCATCAAGATGCAAAGCTTGGCGAACCATAGCTTCAGTAACCACCCATGGAACCCCATGAACACTAGCAGTTAATGTAGTCACATTATTAATTGTTGAGGAATGTACGGTATCCCAAAACTCTTTAATATGTGTGACAGGCACAGGTGGAGCATGAGAAAGTGCATACCTTAATGGAGATGCATTCAAATATGCAACCATTTGAGAGTATTGTGGAAAAAGAGCATCATCAGCCTCCAAGTATGCGACCATGTTATGTTGGCTTCTGAAACCCAATTCCAAATCACTTGGTTTAAACTTTGGTGCCATTGATGTAGAAAGCTGTTGTAAATGATAAGAAAAGATGAATTTTGGAGAAAAATGTGTTAGACAAGAATAAGCAGTTATGAAGTTTGCAAAAGAGAGGGCCAAATATATAGGAGAAATGCATGTTCATGATTGGTCAAAAGATTGGCAGTTATGTTCAAAAATACAATCATGAAAATCTTGAAAAAGTTATAAGTTATCTCATGCATTAATTAAAAGTTAACAACTCCCAAAATTACGGCCCAAATTTTCGTCAAAAATAACAACTGGGTGGGACCCAATGCATATCAACGGTAAAAAATTACTCAACAACGCCTAACGGCTATATTCTTGTCAGCGTTGGAAATGGCCATGTCAACGTCTAATTTTGCCTTAACAACGGATGGATAGAAAATTGTCAGCGTCCAAAAGTAAAAATAATGTAAAAATAAAAAGGACCTTAACAAAGTGATTTATCCTAGTGGAGATAACCTATAAGCTGAAAATTACCATAGGGCGGTAAGCACTGTCCAATCATGAACACTTGCTTAAAACAAGATAGACATAATGGTCCTCTAGTGTCCCTTGCTAACCAAAGTTCTTAACAATGAAGGTATCTCATAAAATCCTTTGTAACTCCCAGGTAAACCCAAAAATAAAAGTACCCAGGTCTCCCATCCAACCACACCCAAAGCTAGGTCAAGAAGTCTTGGCAGTGTGCAAAGTTTATCAACTTTGCATGCTACAGTGCCTCACGATTTAGTAAACTAACCCGTACTCACCAGTGGATACAATCAAGAATTGTAATGAGAGTATTCTAAGAATACCCAAAAAGTCCTAAAGGTGTCCTAAGCCTCCCCTTAAACGATGATACACAAGGTGCCAAGAACAAATAAGGTAATAAAAATTTATGTCAAGATAGGAACATGAATATTCCAACCATCATCCATAAACTTGAACACATGCAAAGTAAGCTCCAAGAATCCATGAGCAAATTTGTATCCATTTGTACAATGCTCATAATGCCTGCATAATTAGGTGAAAACCACAAAAACTAACATGTTGCCATCAACGTCAAATTAACACATGACAGTGTTAAAATATCATTTGACAACGTTAGACAAATAAAGTGGAAACCTAATGTTGTACAAAGACCAATAACAATGCCTATCTTGTACATACTTTTACAAAAGACTCAAAAACACAAATTAAATAAGATTGATCATTCCAATACTTGTGACCAAGTACTGCAATCTCCCAATATCAAAAGGTTTAGTTAACAAATCTGCTACATTTTCCTCTGTGTCCACTTTATCAGGATGTATTAAACCTTTCTCAAAACAATTTCGTATGAAATGGTGTCTAATTTCTATGTGTTTTGTTTTAGAATGATGTACAGGATTTTTAATAATACAGAGAGCACTGTTATTGTCTACAAAAATCTTGGTATGCATAAAATTGTACCCATAATCCAACAGTTGGTTCTGAATCCATAAGACTTGTCCACAACAAGCAGCTGCAGCTACATATTCTGCTTCAGTTGTAGAGTTGGCCACCATTGTTTGTTTCTTGCATTGCCAAGATATCAAACTACTCCCAAGAAATTGGCATCCACCAGTTGTGAATTTTCTATCAAATGTGTCACCTCTATAATCACTATCTGAATAAGCTGTAAGCTCCATTGGAGAATCTTTTGGATACCATAATCCCAATGAGGGATAACATCTGAGATATCTAAAAATTCTCTTGACTGTATGAAGATGGCATTCTTTGGGAGTCACTTGATGGCGTGCACATGCACATACAGCAAACATGATATCAGGTCTAGAGGCTGTAAGATACATCAATGAACCAATCATTGATCTATAATGCCTGACATCCACATCTTTTCCAGCTCCTACTTTTCCTCAAGGATGTTCCCTATCCATAAGTGTGCTAGCCTGTCTATCAGCAAGAGAAAAGCCAAATTTCTTCAAGATTTCAGCAACATACTTGTCTTGAGAGATGAAGATACCATCTTCTTTTTGCTGAACTTGTAACCCTAAAAAGAAGTTCATCTCTCCCATAGCACTCATCTTGAATTTGTCTGTCATGAGCTTGGAAAAATCGTTAGTCATCTTTGGCTTAGTGGAACCAAAGATAATATCATCCACATAGACCTGAACAAGCAAAAAGTCCTCACCAACCTTCTTGGTAAACAAAGTCTAATCTATGGTGCCCCTTTTGAATCCATTTTCCACCAAATATGTGGATAATGTACCATACCACGCTCTTGGGGCTTGATGAAGTCCATACATTGCTTTCTTCACCCTATACACTTTATCTGGATGCTCAGGATCTTCAAAACCAGGAGGCTGCATCACATACACCTCCTCTATAATTGTGCCATAAAGAAAAGCACTCTTCACATCCATTTGTTATACTTTAAATCCCAAACAGGAAGCATAAGCCAGAAATATCCTGATGGCTTCAATTCTTGCCACAGGTGCAAATACTTCTTCATAGTCTATGCCTTCCTCTTGTGTATAGCCTTGAGCAACTAAACGTGCCTTGTTTCTAACAACAATACCTCTTTCATCATTCTTGTTTCTAAGAACCCATCTTGTCCCAATAGGTCTGACATATCTAGGACAATCAACTAACTCCCAATCATCTTGAATAGCAAATTGGTGAAGCTCATCTTGCATGGCTTCCACCCAACTTGGTTCTGTGAGAGCAGCAAATATATTCTTGGGCTCATGTTGTGACAGAAAACAGGCAAACAAACATGCTTGAACAAGAGGGGTATCAACCTTCTTGTGGATATTAGCAATGAAACTACTTTGAGTCTGATGGGATCTTCTGGTTTGGACAGGAGACATCACATCACCAATGATTTGAGAAGGAGGATGATTTTTGATAGTTGATGTAGGTATTCCTCCTTCAATGATGGTGGTGTCTTCAATGTAAGACTCCAAATTGTTAATATCCTCTTCAGTCTCTCTTCCTTCATCATTTGAATGAACCTCAATTGGTGTGGAAGAAGGTTCACCTTGTTGAAAAACACTGGAAGAAAATAAATGGAAAAATGGGTCAGCAACGCCTGAAATAGGTCTGTCAATGTTGGAATCAACAGTGCTTGAATTAGTCTTTTCAGCGTCAGAGTTCCTTTTGTCAACGTTTGGTTCACCATTGTCAACGTCTGAAGAGTCATGCATGTTTTCATCAATAGGCTTCTCTTGTGGACCTACTTTTCCTTTTCCCTTACTAGCAGCAGCATCAAATCCATCTGTCCAAATAGGTATAGTAACATATTCAAGTATTGGATCAGCCTTGGCTGCTTGTAAATCAACATCTGCATCAACCTGTATACCTGCAAGTTCAACAACTGGTTCTTCCAAAACATGTGAATTAATTTTCACAATGTCTGGATTAGTGACAGGCATATAATTCAAGGTCCTAGACAATGGTTCCAAATCAAAGAACCAATTAGGTCCACTCTCAGGATCACTAGGTTTACTTTCCTAAAACCTAACATGTACCTTTTCAAGTATATGTTTTTCCTTCTTAATATAAACCATGTATCCTTTACTCTGCACTGAATATCCCATAAAGTATCCTTCATCACCTTTAACATTAAATTTTCCTAAGTCATCACTAGTGTCTAGAACAACTACATGACATCCAAAGGGTTTAAGAAATCCAATGTTGGGCTTTCTATTCAAAAATAGCTCATAAGGTGTTTTGTTATGAATTTTGTTGATCAATGCTCTATTCTGTACATAGCAGGCTGTATTCACAGCCTCAACCCAAAATGCAATGGGAAAGTGAGCATCAACCAACATTGTCCTAGCAGCTTCTATGAGGGTTCTATTCTTTCTTTCTGCTACTCCATTTTGTTGTGGAGTCCTGGCAATACTAAACTGCCTAGTAATCCCTTTCTTGACACAGAAATCATCTAACAACTTGTTCCTAAACTCACCACCATTGTCACTTCTGAGTATCTTAACCTCTTTCCCTGTTTTCTTTTCAATTTGAGTGATAAAATTTATTAAAACAGTAGCAGTTTCACTTTTTAAAGCCAAAAAAAATGTCCAAGTAAACCTGGAAAAATCATCAGTTATAACAAAGCAAAAAGATTTTCCATTTAAACTTTCTATATTAGTTGGCCCAAATAAATCCATATGAAGCAAATTAAGAGGTTGAGTACTAGAATGCACAATTTTAGACTTAAATGAGACTTTGTGCTGCCTTTGAGGCATGCAACACAGGAATGGTCATTGTGGAAAGCCTTTTCAGGCAAACCCTCAACTAGACTATGCCTCACAAGTCTGTATATGTTTTTAAAGTTTATGTGACCTAACCTTCTGTGCCAAAGATTACTTTCATCAACTGAAGCCTTAGCATATAGACATGACAGATTATTATTCATCCTAATTCCATTAAGATTCACATTATAAATGTCCTTATGTCTAGGTGTTCTATACTCAATGAATTTCTCATCAGGTATCTTGAAATCCTTGCTCAAAACCAGGCATTCAGTATCAGTGAAAAGAACCTTATTCTTGTTATCACACACTTATGACACACTAAACAAATTGTAATCAAGTTCTTTTACCAGAAACACGTTCTCAAAACGCAAGTTGTTGGTGATAAGATTGCCTTTGCCAGTAATGGTGCCATATCCACCTCCAAAGTACACTTTGTCATCATTTCTAATGGGGATAAAGTTTGTCAAATAATCTTCCTTCCCCGTCATGTGCCTAGAGCATCCACTGTCCCAATATCCATGATCATTGACCTACTTTTGAATGCCCTGCACATAAAGAAAACAAATTAGTTTTCTTTGAGAACCCAAGCCTTAGCAGACTTGGATTCATTTGGTTGTTCAACAAGAACAGACTTGGTTCTTATAACAACCCTATTTTCATCCCTCTTGGGGTGAAATGCCCAGTTAACCCCAATTGGTTTTGTGATGACCCTAGAAATATAGTTAAATCTGTTACAGGTCATAGACATCCCTTCCAAATGGTGTTTTGGTCTTGTTTGGGTCTCCAAGTTAAGCTAGAAGAAGCTTTAGACCCCTTTCCCTTTGGTTGCAAATACCTGTTTGATCTAACAGCATTAAAACTATTCCTGTCAACGTTTGATTTGTACTTGTCAGCGTTAAAATTACTCCTATCAACGCCAAATCTAGGGTTTGCTACAGGAATCCATTGTCTGTTAGACCAAGTATTGGTCTTATGAAAAGGTCTTTGTCCATAAGTATTAGACTCTCTAGTAAAGAATAGGGCAGGTCTAATGACTTGTGGACAAGATTGGGCAACAGGTTTGAGTTTGAACATGGTTGACTTTCTGTCAACGTTTACATTTTGGGCGTTGACACACTTATAGGCCAAGTGTGAGAAACTACCACAAGTATAGCAAGCTTTTCTAGACATATTTCTAGGCCTGGATGAGAAAAATCCTGCTCCATTGTTGCTAACTTGACTTTTTGGTGACCTAGTTTGTCTATACATTTCTGCATATCTAACACTAGGTTTTCTAACAACGTTGGAACCAAGTTCAACAGCCTTTCCAGTGGTGGGGTTGGTTATTTTTATAGGTGTTGTTACATTGGGGCTTTCACTAAGCATACATCCTTTAACAAACTCAGCAGAGTTGTCTTTCTTCCACTGATTTATGTCAATAACAACACTTGGCTTATATTCCTCTACTGGAACAACAATTCTTGGTGGAGGAATGAATTCCTTTTCTTGGATTTCTGGTATACCAGTCCAAGATAAGTCCTTTCTAAGGACACCATAGAAGTTTCCAGCAGGTGGAGGAACATCAGTGTACTCCTTCATACCAATCCTAGTCATATCCCTAGAATCCCTTTGTTCACTGACACATTTTTCTAGGGTTTGGGAAGCTTTTTCAAACTTCTGAATTCTAGGACCTACATTGTCTTTGTTTTTAATGGCCTCATCTAACTTAGCTTGTATTTCACCATTGGATTTCTCCAATATGCTTTTCACATTTACACTGGTGGTGAGATCATGTTTCAAGACATTGATTTGGTTCTTAAGATCAGCTTCCATTTTCTTATACTCACACACAGTCTTTTCAGTTTGAATAAGTGCAAGTTGATAATTAGATAACTTGCATTTGACAGCAACTAAGTCTGACTTTAACTGTATGTTTTCACTATTAAGCTTTTCAGTGTTTAAACGACAACCCTTACTACAAAAAGCATCATCATATACCTCACTGTCTGATGAAGATGAAGAATGTGCCATGAGAGCATAGCGAACATGCTCTTCTTCTTCTTTTTCAGCAACCAAGGCCTTGTCCTCATTCACATCCTTGACCAAGAAGCTCCAGTCCCATCCAATGCCATCAATCTCTTGCATTGCCACCATAGCTTTTGTCTCCTTAGCTTTAACAATCTGGCTTGAAGGCTTGCTAGCATCAGACCTTCTTGGAGACCTGCATTCTCTCATAAAGTGGCCCATTCTATGACAATTGTAACACTCAACCTTGGATTTATCAAATCCAGCAGTGTCTTTAGCATTAAAGGTCATTTTTCTTCTGAATCTTCTGTTCCATCTATTTGCTCTAATGCTTGCAAGTGCCATATTCCACTTTATGTCCATCTCTTCTAAGTCTTCGTCACTGATTTGCTCAAGGTCCTCATAAGTAATTGCAGAACCATTAGGCAATGAGGCAATGTATGCACACACTGTATCAAGATCAATACCAGTAGGCTTGATTTTTGGTGAGTCATTATTGTATGTGTCAGCACTTACAGGTGAGACGCTGACAAAGCTTGATCAAGCATTGACACAAGGTGATCCAGTAACGGGATGCACATATGTTTCCCTTTGAGCAGATTGACCTTCACTATGAGAGAAGAAGGCCATGTTTACATTGGAAGATGAGCTTCCTTGGCTCAAGTGCATCTCATTTACTACAAGTTTTAATTTGTTGTAGACGTCATCAAACTTGGAAGGTTTGTGAGAGTTGGTAGCAAGAATGGACCTTGCTTCAATCTTCCATGCATCACCCAAACTTTTGAGAAAAGTGTCGATGATATCAGCATCATTATACACAGTTCCCATAAAGGACAGCTTACTTGTGATATCAAGTAACCTGCTTCTTACTGCACTCAGTTTTTCATTGGGAAGGGCTTTGAACACAACAAACTCATGCAAGAGTTGTTTCTTCTTTTCTGAAGCAGTTTCATCATTACCACCATAGTTGAGTTGAATGGCTTCCCAAAGCTCTTTTTCAGAATCAAAACCTCTTACTGGTGTTGGTTTTCATTCCCCAATGAGAGTTTGAGAATGTTGAGTGATTTCATGTCATTCCTTCTCAAAGCTATGTCATCGACTGAGATAGCTCTTCCATCACATGGTTGTTCCTTCTTATCTTCTTCAGTTGCACCCTGAGCAGCAGATCTCAAGTCTATAGCAGCCTGAATCTTGGCAGCTTTATCAAAAGAGTTTCCATAAACAATGATCTCCCAAAGAGTGTAGTCATGGATTTGGAGATATTGCTCAAAGTTGAACTTCCATAGTTCAAAGTTGTCAGGGTCGAGCATGGGAATTCTTAGGTTATGATTTGAGGTGGATGAGGAGGAAGCATTTGATGCTTGGTTAGACATGTTGTCTGAAAATTAGAGTTTTTGGCGATTTTAGGGTTTTGTGTTCCAAAGATCAAAGTTCCTCAACAAGCTCTGATACCACTTGTTGATCCCAAACTTAGATCGATTTAGCTTTGTGTTAACGAGATTAGATCAAGTATAACACGTAGATAAACTTTGTTGTATGTGAAACAATCTAGGTATTATGCGGAATTAATACTTAGAATAAGAATACACAAACAGAATAAACCAAAATTTCACTTTGATTGATAAACGATCTTGAGTACAATGAAATTCGAATTACGTATATCAAAACTAAACCTAAAGACCTCCTTTTATAGCACAAGGAGTCTTGTACAAGAGTTTACATATGAGCTAATTATGGTAAAGATAAATATAGAAAATACATTGTAGAACATATCTTTACCCAAAATACAAGCCGTGTAAACTAAGTCTTCCAACAGTGCTTGACTTCTTCTTATCAGCGCTTGACTTCTTCATGTCAACGCTTGACCTGACAACGCTTGAATTGTTCCTAACAACGTCCAACTTCCTCTTGTCAGCGTCTGCATAACTTGGCCATATTTTATTCCCAACAGTGGTCCCCGAGGGCAATGTCATAGGTCAGCGACCCGATTCTATAGTCCATGTCTGAAAGAATAGGGAACGCTATTTCTTTATCGTGCGAAAATTCTGCGACCACTCTCCTTTGCATGAAATACTTTTTCCTTTCTACTATGTATATGGTTATGGGCTTATCCTTCTGTTTTTTCGCTTCACTTTTCTTCTTGTTCGTGCTCTTCCTCTAGTCTCTTATCATGTGGTTTAACTTTCCTTCTTTGACCAGGCTCTCAATGTGCCTTTTCAGTTGAATGCACTCATCAGTAGCATGTCCTTTATCATCATGGTACTCGCAATGCTTCGTGTTATCCCGTTTTTCTGTTGGTCCCATCATTGGGCTAGGATTTTGGAAAGCTTGTTCCTTCTGATAAAAATATCTCCTTGGAGGTCTTTTGCAGCGGGGTAAACTTACTGTTGTTATTATTACACCCTTGCTTTTCTGTTCCTTGAAAGTCCAATGTGCGACTGATGTTTTGCTCGTATGACTGTTTCTTGGGCCGGTCTTGGTATTTGTAGCATGATGTCATTTGCCTGCCATCTTATGCTGCGGTTTCGCTCTGGATAAATGATCGGTCCTTCTTCATTACCCCGTCAAATGTTTTCGAGGTTTTGTCGTTCAACTTCTTTATTAGGTCCGGATTAGTGATGCCCGCGAGAAATCCAGAAATTTTAAGAATCTCCGGGCAATCCTTAATCTGGTTGCATTCAGATTTGAAGCGGTCCATGAAGTCTTCAAGGCTTTCATTGTGCCTCTGCTTTACTCTCGCAAGCGAAACAGAGCTTTTGTCGTACTTCTTCTGTTGCACATAATTTCTCCTGAATGCTCTCCTAAGTTCTTCGAACCCATTAATGCTTCTTCACGGGAGACGGTCGAACCATGTCCGAGCGTTCTCGATGAGTGTTGAATTGAACATGTGACACCACACGGCCTCTGGCCATTCTTCTATCCCTGCTTGAGATTCGAACACTTTCAGGTGGTCATCTGGATCCGTCGTACCGTCGTAGGTCTTGACATTGGACGGCATGTGTCTCTTTTTGTTATCTTTGAAAGTGGTTATGCGTTCTGAGAACGCACTTCCTTTCTCTCGACACCATGGTAGGGTCCATTGATCTTCACCGCGTGTTCTTGGCTTTTTGGGTGCCCTGCGATGTTTTCTGTCGTAGTTAGAGGAATCAGAATCCTCAGTGGATGAAGGAGCGACCCTTTTATGGTGAGGATGACGATCGCTATAGTTAGAGTATGAGGATTACTCGCTTGAGGAATTCCTTCTGCTCGCTCTTCCCTTGCTCCTGTTTCTTTCCTGCCCTCGCGGGATCCTGGGATGCATCTTTTTCCAAGGGGCCCAATTTATCAAGGATGCTTCGTCTGCCCAAAGGATCGGGCCCTAATCTGTCCTTCGCGCTTGTGCGTCGATGGTTATTGAGTGGTGTAATGAAGCCGTCCTCTCCTTCTGGGATCTCTGAACTGTCTGAGGATGATGCGTATTCAATGGAAGGTGCATCCGTTTGGATCTCAGTTGTTCCTTCTTTCTTTCTCCTTTCTTTCCTAGCTTCCTTGAGTTCTTTATCAAAGTCTAGACTGATCCGAAGGTCCCTTGTCAGATTTACCTTCTTCTGTGCTCTCATGAGTGGAAGTAAGGCCTAGTAGGACGTAGTCGCTCATACTCTGCTTCGTCGAGGGAGGGATCTCCGCCTTAGTTCGCGGGTCCACCACAGCCTTTGTGCCCTGGGCGTCCTTGTTACATTGATCAGGGATTTTTCGAGAGGACGATGCATCCCCAACTGCCTGTCGGGGAGGGGTTACCAGCGGGGAGAAAGACACTTGCAAACTCTTCCCTCCGTGTCCTGGGTTATTAGGTTTAACGCTTGTGTACGGACCTGTTGGCTTCTTAGATCCGCCTTTTGATGGGGCTGGTTTGCGCCGCTTTTCGTCATTAGTTAGAGCTTAGTGTAGGGTCCCACGGATGGCGCCAACTTGTTGATACAAAAGTTGGATGGACCGAGCTTGACCCGAATTAGGCTTAATTCGGGGTCTTGTGGACTTCGGCTCTTGCACCAAGTGAAACTTGTTTTGAGGACCATGCGCACTAAACAGACATCGTCAGGCTTATCGTGGGTTTGTGACCCACGATTAGACTCCAGCGTGAGAGTAAGTAATCGGTTTGAGTATATTGGTGTTTAGGGTATTGTGTGTATCGTACCTTTGTGGAACCATGGGGGTTCCTTTTATACCCGGGGGAGTCCAGGTTGGGCTCTCTGTTCTTGCGGCCTAAGGAAGAGATAATGACTCCAAATAGCTTGATCCTTATCACCTAACTAAGGTAAGTGTATATCTCTTTTCCTTTGGCGAATATAACTATAATATAGGTAATATTCTGTCTGATCCTGTCGTACTGCGACAAGGACCTGGCTAAGTAATTAACCATATATGCGACAACGGCTTACCAGGCCTTCTGGGCTGCCCGCGCATCGCATAAGCATTTAATCCATTCCTGATGGATACGGGTAGTACCAGTGAGTCGGACTATCCAGCCCGACTATGGACTATATATCATCAATTCTTGACAAATCTTCAAACTTCAAGGACTTCTTTGGAAATTCATTGTTCGGGTCCGGTTCTTTGTGCGGCTTCGTTTCCCATGTTCGTTTTTGCTTGATTCCTTTGATTTTTTGTTGATTTCATGATATATGTACCTCAAATACACAATGAACAAACACAAGCATATTTTAGGGTATTTTATGACATTTAAGCATTTTAAGCCCGATTTGGATGATGAGACTATGTATAAATGTAGTCTCATCAGTCATTGATTATTAACATAGCCTTCGGGGACCATGCTATAGAAGGCATATGCGTCGACGGAGGGTCGGTAGCGAACATACTAAATGAACATTGTTTCGCACGACTACCATGGGAAATAAAGAAGGAGCTAAAAGACACCGCACAAGTCCTTACAGGGTTCAGTGGCGATAAAACACGACCACTGGGACACCTCTACACACTGGTAAATATTGGAAGCACAGGTCACTCGACAACGGTGTGGATGGATTTCATGGTTGTGTGGTCCCAATCATCGTACAACGGGATAATTGGACAGCCATCACTAAAGACACTGTGCGCAGTACCTTCCACAGTCCATGGTATGTTCAAATTCCCAGTGCAAGACGGATTAATAACCATCCACAACATAGATACGCTCGAAGGGGGTAGCAGCACCTCTAGCCACAACACAAAAAGGAAGGATGCAGATAGGAGTCAGCGCAACACGAAATCCAGCTCACAGGTGAAGAGAAGGATATGTATCTCGGAAGATTCCCAAGCTAAAAGCATATTTGTGTGCGAGGGCTCGCCGTCGGGGCTCCCATGGGTCCTCTTTTCGACAGGTTTTTTAGGAAAGGGAGGACCAGATGCAGGGTTCATCCTCACGAATCAAGGCGACATAAAAATTACCTACGCACTGTTGTTTGACTTTCCCACAACCAGTATAGAAGCAAACTATGAAGCCTTCATAGTAGGTCTAAGACTGGCACTCAAAATGGGCATGAAAAGCCTAGTGGCCTACGCATACAACCTTTTGGTGGCGATCAGGGTCGCGAGGTCATGCAAGCCACGAGGACATACGCTAATCCAATACACGGAAAAAGTGAGGGACATAACCAGGCAGTTCGCGGAGTTTGCTATACGAAAAGTTTCAAAAGAAAATGGTGAAATCTCAGCTGACATGGATCAACTATCAATTCTGAACATGGATAAACCCCCTAGTCACGTGTTAGTTGATTTTACCTTGCACAAAAACATAAACGCGAATCCTGAGGCGCAGATATGGATGACGCCTATTAAGAAGTTCCTGACACATAATGCATTACCGAGCAATAGAAGGAAAGCCAGGCAAGTGCAGGTGAGAGCCAGGTACTTCAAAGTCATCAAGGGAACACTGTACATACAATCAAATAATAGGAGAACACTGCAAGGTTTAGCGCCAAAGCAAGCACGCGCGGTCATAGAAGCCGCATATAGAAGGATATGCCTGTGTGGCCTGATAGCTGTGGTTGATGAGATCACTCGCTCAGGGAATTTTTGGCCATTTATGCATAAAGATGTCCGTAAAAGGGTGGTGTGATGTCTCCGATGTCAGGCAGACTTAGGTCATAGGAAAAATACTAGCATGATTACCGGACCACCCTCAACAAAAAGCGCAAAGGGAGATGGAATCCTCTCAAGGCTAGGACATACTATTGGTTCTCTGACCACATCTATAGGGAACATGGCACAAAGGGTAGCATGAATACTTCCATCCCAACGTAACCACCAGCAACAACGCAGAGGAGTAATTGCCCCTTCATCCAGGATGATTGCCCGCATTATGCGACAATGGGGTCATGCGAGCAGACTATCAGTAACACGAAGCACGCAGCGGTGCGATGAAGCGAACAAAGGACTCTCATGGGTCAGGATGAAACCAGATAGCTATTCAAAGTCGGTATCCAATCCCGCGAGAAGTGACTCAAGAGACAGCCAGGATTTTGGACGATATTCTTCCTGAGATGTCGCATCATTAGAATGGATCATTCCCTAGGCTACTGAAAGCCCTCAATACAGATCCATGTATTTTTTTCTTTTTTCAATTGTTTTTGGATTTCCCCTTTTATGTTCTTTGTTTTAGCATTTGCAAAAGTGTGAATAAAACAATGCGGTTCCTAGCTAGTTTTGCAGTCCAAATTATTTCTTTTTTATCTTTTATGCATAAGAGTATTTTTTTTTTCTTTTTTGAAATACATAAATTTGGCCCTCCTGTGTACATGTACAATAAAACGTTTCCAGGTGAAATAAGAGGATTAAGTTTACCCTACTAATTAAACTTCTCACGTAAGAGGGATGCACCCACAGTGGCGCCGGATCAGGTATCCTTTGTTAGGCAGCTTACCACAAGACGTTGTAGTAAGTATAACATTCCTCATACTTTATGACGGATATGCACAAGACACAGTCTGCACGCCTAACAAACATGTCATTATCTATGACATCGCTTATGTTAGTAGTGGCAGGTCTACACGTAATGAACTTTTAGCTCACCCATAATCTCTGAGTTACACTTCATTGAATGTACTCATAAACACGCACTTACATTCACAATCTCATGCGTGAGTGGACATATATATACAAACAACCATGGCGCAGTGCGCTATGGGAACACAATGGCGCAGGACGCTATATATCACAAATAGTAGTGCAGGTCGCTCAAGATATTACACAAGTTCTTACTTTACAAATAATGTTAGAAATTAGAAAGATATTTACAACTATGAACATAGTACGACAACTACCTTTACAACAGGTCGTCAGCCGACAGCGGCGTTGCGCCAAGCTTTCTCCATATACTGCAAGGCGCGTATACGGTACACATCAATGGAGGGTAGGCTGACGGGTACACCATCCGATCGACTAGGGTGCGCTAAACCAAGACCGATGGCAACACCTTTGGTCGAAGTCTGGTTCTTTTTTGCAACACGTTTTACATGTTGCTTCAACTTATCTTCCAATGAAGTCATTATCGGCACACCAACAATATAGACAGGAACTTGTAGTTGGGAGATATCTGGCTTGGCAATGCCATGGGGGTCTTCCTCCGCTTTTTCTACGCAATGACTCGCTAGAGTAAGGCCTGTCATGATCACGCTTATCGGTTGATCTTGATCCTTTTCAATACCATCTATGATAGGCAGGGGAAGGTCTTTTAATCTATGTAACGCTGCGTCAAAGATCTCTTGTGCGTACCTAGAGTAGATTCGTACCCTCCAAAGGTCCTATCAATAAATTATCTTTGAAGCCGCGCTCCATGGCACGAATTTGTCCTAATAGCTGCGCAGCATCGAAAATCTCTTTGATCGCTTTATTCAGGTTGGGTAGCTCCACGACACCCTTGGCAGCTAGTGGCAGACTGTGCTTTATTAACCATTGGTTCTCAGCGCGCACTGTTGTGAGGTGCGGATAGAGCTCCTCATCAAAATCGGTACTCATGCACTTCAGCATTTCTACCTTCTCAGCTATATCTTTGTGATAGTTGGCAACAAAATTGTCACAATTTGAAGTTAGGGCCCTCATAACCTCCTCTAGCTTGGACCTGGCCCAGCAGTTTTCCTCCTCTTGCCTCGCGCGAAGGCGGCGCTCTCGACTTATAAATTCAGATAATGTAGATATTGGATGGATCTAGCATTTATATTGGAAACAGCGCGCAAGCGTGCGAGTTCAACCTTGGCGCATACAAGCTCGTGGGTTTTCTGTTCTGTCGCTTGTTTGATTTTCACGTCTGCTTATGCCAGGCGCTCAGACAGATATGACACTTTCTTGTTCAGATAAGAGGCCAAAGTTACACCATGCGGCACGACTGTGTCCAACTCACTCATTAGCATTTCGTCGGACAGATTGCTTAGGAATTGGACGCGTCCGAGAGGGGTTAGATTGTGGTGGAAATCCGCACATTCGGCTATGTTACCCAGTGTGCATGAGCATGTGCACTTCCAGGGAGGAAGGAATCTTGTGGACTTCGAGGTGCTGGCATCAGCCTTGGTCGCTGCAACGTGGGGGCTGCAGATTTGACATCCTACTAGTGTTAGAGAGGTGTTGGCATTGTTTTTTAAAAAAAACTGTAGAAGCGGAATTGGTATATACCTTGATACATGTGTATTTTCACGCGGCCTTGAGAGCATGCCCCATGAAGTAACATCGGCGTGCGGTCTGGTCTGCAGTGTCCTGCCCCTCTTAGGAATTTGATCTCTTATGGAGCACGGTAACTTTTTGTGGCTTGGGACAGGTATAATCTCTTCTAAGGGACCAGCGCGCGAGCTGTCCTCATGATCCTCTTCTTCTGTCGACGACTCCATTATGTGCTACACACTCCGAATGTAAGTGGCATTTAGTACGACTGTCCCCTCTGTACCTCTGCTGGTCGTCGTGGAGGGGTAATCTAGTACTACGGTGAGTTACCCTACGCGCCATCCATTAGATAGCTCGAAGGGCGTGAAGGGTCGAGCGCGCATGGTCACAGTGCATGAATGTTCGCGCTTCACAAGCTGCGTATAAGTTAGCTCTACAAAAGTGTGAAGAGTATATGAGTACATACGCATAAACCATTTGAATTTTAAGTCTTTGTAAAACGGGATTTCTTACCATGATCAAAGTCATCAAAGTATTGAGGAAGGTGATTCGCAGGAAGAGTTGACGTATGACTCAGCCCTAATGCATATAGTAGCGCCTCCGGGTATTCATGTAAGTTTATGGACTTATACTTAATAGTCGTGTGATAGGATCGAACTGGAGATTACGGGATTGCACACAATACATAAAGAGTTAATTTATTGAATAAATATATTTATTGTATTTATTAATTTATTTAATAAGTATATATATTTATGTATTTATTAAGTTAAACCGAGACATAACTTTAACGATCGTTAAATAATTAAGATTTAAGTATTAATGAGTGTTGTGGAATAAATAGAAAGAAGAACAAATAGAAATAAGTTTGGAAGGTTCCGGAAAACCCCAAAGGGTTGTTTGGGCCGTCGACCATAGGGGAGAAAAGGAAGAGGAAAACTTTCCTTTTATTTGTTTATGGATACAAGTCTATGCCTATATAAACAACCCCTAACCTCCATAATTCTTCACCCCATTATTCTTTTCTCTCTTGTCTTGTGATCAGCTAAACCAAACAAACCTTAGGGTTGTTTAATTTGTTTGGTTTATTTCTTGCAAACAACACCAAAGGAAAAACACCTTTTTAGGGTCCCTTTTATCCTTTGGTTTGGTTTAGCAATAATCTAGTCCTAGCCCCTCTCTAGGGTTGTTGGGTAGATTTTCCACTTGATGTTGATGCTCGGTTTACACGTGCTAGAATCACGGTTAGCTCGTTGTATTACGTGTGTACAAGAACGTAATATAGTCTTACTTTAGACTATATCTTGGTGGTGTTCGTTATAAATCTTAATTGGTGATTCGTTGGTGATCTTGTAGATCTACGCTAGGATAAAGGTATGTAACCCTAATTCGATTACTTATAATTGTGTTATTATTATGATCTTGTTAAATCGCTTCCGCTATATGTGCTTTGATCTCGTTTAGGGTTTTATATAATTGTTATGATATTAATAAACCTTCAGTGGCATCGAGAGCCGGTTTAACATGTTATAAATATCAAAAATCTAAAGTTTTTTAACTAATAATTGTTTTGAGTTAAAACTACATGTTTTTAGGTTTTCTTAAAATTAGGGTTTTGTTTTTTAAAAAATAGGGGTTTGGCCGAATTTTTAATAAAAAAAAGTGAATTGTTTTGAAACCCTAAATTACATGTGGGAATAATTTTAGATTATATTGCATGATTAATTGTTATGTCATGTATGGTTACGATCTGTAGAGATTTAATTGTTAAGATTTGTGGGGATTCCATGATTACGTGCATGTTTTCATGGATCGTAAAATTATATGTTTATATGATTTTATGTGCTACGTGATTATTTGATTCAATAAATTTAGAATTAGGGAAGACTTTTATATAGAGATATAAAGACCTAGATTTGATTATTATTGAATAGATCGTATGCATGTGGCTATTTGATTTATTTGTTGCACATATAAATTGTTATTATGTGTTCTATGATTTAGTTTTTTTACTTGTTTATATAAAATTGTTGAATTGTTGTAAACAATGGTTTTTTTAAAAGAAATAATATGTACTAAATCATATTAAAATAATGATTTGTAAGAGATTTTAAATTACATAAGATTACGCTGATTGGTGAATTGCATTAATAATCTAACGGCCTACTCTTTTTGACAAACTATAAAGTCGGTATAACGCACCGCTGGTCATGTACCCGGTTAAGGAAGGAGGTGTTATGCCATTAGTCGCTGACCAAATTCCCGGCATGCTTGTGCGTCAAATTGAAATTACCTACGATTATTAATTGAATTGTACCTTAAGGGTGATTTACCACAAATTCACATCTGAAACACAATGAATAAGGGTATTGCTTTGTGCGTAGCCGAGTTCTAGCAAAAGTACGTTGTGAATAGTTGTGGGTAAATTCTTTAATTAGTTTAACCAATACCGCAACATAATTTATGAAGAAATCTAATCTCGTGAAGAAATTTACTAAATGCTTTACTAAACTTATGTTATGGAGTTGTATGCATGCTTCTCCATACATTGATTTTGACATCAAAATTTATACCCTTAAAATTTAAGTCGAATGCTCTTAATTGACGAACACTTGAAATTACATCGTCATCAAATGAGATTTTTGGGTGATGTTGTGATGGAGAGAAAACCATTTGTAGAATGAGAATTTGTATGATGGTTTTATGTTACTCAGATTAGACGACTTAATTAAGTTACACAGTGAGATCTGGAAACTTAATGCATTCAGAAGGGATGAAACATGTTTACAATGCAAAACGTTTTTTTTTTGGCAATGTAAATCCCTTAAATATCTAGAAATTGAAAATTGTTTGTCGATTGAATTGTTCGACAAGTCGCTATGTTGAGTACATTCATTACTAGCAGATCAACTAGTGTAATGGATTTATGTCAATATAGTTCTAGAATTCAAGGAAAATAATATGGTTGTTATACCAGGGTAATTTTATTTTCTTGAAAGTATTTTGTTATCGAAAATATTAAAATTGAATTTTGTATATTCTTTTATAATGTATTAATGTAACGTTACACCATAAACGTGGCTTAGTCATTCATTTATTGATCTACAAACCATATGGTTGAGGATAGAGTCAATTTACAATGAAAAGATAAACATAAACTCATTTTCATGAGTGAAGAAGGAGTCATAAGGATTTTAGAAATGTCTTATTCTAAATACATAACTCATAACAAACTTTAATGGTTAAGAAAGTGCATATTTTGAGTTATTACATTTTGAGAATGGTTACCGCTAACTGGTGTAAAGGCAAACTAGCCTAATTTATCTAGTAGTTGTGCTTTCACTATTTTTAGGCACTACATACCATTGTGGGGTTGATAGACCTATTTAAGGAAGAAATTGCATGTCAAGTTTTTCAAGTTAAAAGCAACTAATGGATAAGTCATCATTTACGAAGTAGAGTACACTCTTAAACACTACAAGTAAATTGTTACGAATGTGTAAGTAATTGTTACGAATGTGTTTTTCAAAAGTGTAAGAAAGTAAACACTACAAGTAAATTGATACGAATGTGTAAGTAAATGTTACGAATGTGTTTTTCAAAAGTAAACACAACACTAATCATTTTCACCGATTATGAAACATTTTCAATGTTGTCAAATTCAGTGGTAGAATTGTGTTGTATTACTGAATTCGAGGTTATTTAACATTCCCTTATTTATTGGGAGTTACAAGCTTTGTTTTCTTGGTAATAACCCATGTTATCTTTACTAAACTAAGATAATTACTTTTGAAATTTTGACACTAGTATCTTCAAGGATAGTTATGCACTGATCTTGTTGATTAAGAGGTCTTACATCTACTTGTAAAAGATAGTATATATGACACAATCATATGATGTATAGACAAATGTTAGACGTGATGTTTATCTAATATATATGAGGTTGTTCCATGCACAAGTGGGAGAAATAGCTATTATGTGCAAGAAACAACTCATAAAGATATAATTTAGGATTATCTTGACTTCAAGATAAGAGACTAACAATCTAACTAAATTAGATGAAAGTTAGATCATGTGTCAATATGATTATTAAAGACTACCTAAAAGTATATATATCATTCACATTAAGAAACACTTGTGGTTTTGTTTTAGTCATGTGAGAGCTTGGACTAAATTGTAAACACAAGGGTTAAATATCCACATGTCGTGAGATCGGGGGTAGATTATTTTGGGGTTTCTTAAAATGGATAATTCCTAGAATGACACAAATACATAGAGTAATCTTATACTACTAAACTAAGATATTTGTGTATTCTTGGAATGACATAAATAGAAATAGTAGTGAATTAACTTGAAAATATTAATGAAACCTAGTGGTGTTCATGTTTACATTAGTTATACATGTTTATGATTTATTGTATAAAGTCATAAACATAAAGTCTTGAAAGACGTATAATATAAAGTAAGAAGTTAATGTATTGTCTCTTTTTGTTTAATACATATACATGGAGTCATTTTCAAATGACTTAAAAGGTATGATGGAATTATAACTTTTATGTTTTAAAGGCATGAAAATGAAGTGACTTTGTTTCAGAAGTACTTGAATTATAAAGCATGCAAAATGGTTAAGGAAATCTATTTTAGCATTAAGATGATTTAGTTTGTATATAGATAAACCGAAAGATATATATTTATTTTAATATTTTTAAGATTGTCTTACAATATTTCCCTAAATGAAATACATCATTGTTATGGTATGTTCATTAGGAGAATTAAAATCTCAATATGATTGTGATGTTTGATTCAAGATAACTATATCTTCCTTTTCTTCCAAAAGATATCAAGGTTAGAAAGTTGAGTATGACTTAAGCTAAGAAGATTAATAAGATACCATTATATATGGAGTGTGATGAATCACATTATGTCTTAATGAAGTTCGGATTTTGCTAAACTACTTATGAAGTGGGTTGTTAGAAAATAAAGAGACAGGAACTGTCATTGTATTATGTAATGTTTCAAAAATAGATAACATTGGAGTGTTGATTTATTTGCTATGTATTTAATTATTAACTTTAAGTTACTAAAAGCAAGTGGGAGTTTTGATCTTGAAAGATAAAATTACAAAATACATAATCTTCTTAAATACACTAGTGATTATCATGAGGTAGGCGTGTTAGTGCTAACTCTCAAGATAAAGGAATCTAAGTCATAGGTCCGCTAGGATATCTCGGATATACGAGTAATATGTCGAGAATTATGAGTTACAAATAATTGTTATGATGAATTACCAAATATTGACTTGGGTAAACTACTCATACTATGAATGTTATAGATATTGTCCAAACAAGATAATCAATTTTAGATTTGGATTATCTTAAATAGTTTGACTAGAAATTAAAGATAAGTTTCGTCAAAGAAAGGTTGAAACGGCCATTGTGGTGGTTTAATATTTGTAGAAACTAGAAGGGGGTTGAATAGTTTCTAGTTACTTTTCAAAACATTTCGTTTATTCCACTGGCCGCGGTTCCTTAAATATCACCGCAGTTCCTTATCAATAAAGAACCGCGGGTTCAATAAAGAACCGCCTTCAGTGGATGCCAAATATTGATGCGTTGTAAACCTTGAACAATCCTTTGTATCAATTTCTAGATCAAACTTGACTAGATATGAGATGTGTTTGATTGAAAGATAAATACTACAAGTAAGTAAACACGCAAACATATCAAATTAAGAGTACATCAAGCAATAGTCTAAATACTAAGCACATACGTACTAAGCATAAGCTTTTCCGCAACTAGGATGTTTAGACTAAGTGATGTACACTTGACCATAATCTAAACATGAAGCACACACGTACTAAGCCTTAGCTTTTCCGCAACTTAGATGTTTAGATTATGAGATGCACACAACACACAACAACAAGTATGCAACTATAAATACATCTAAAAAGGTAAAGACATAAATGTAAAAGAAAGTACCGACACGATGATTTATAGTGGTTCGGTCATGAAGCTCCTCTTCGCCCTACTCCACTCCTCGAGTACACCTTATTCGAGAGTTACTTCACTAGTCAACAAAACTCCTTTCAAGGCGGAGAAAACTATACACGTCGCTTACACATTTCCGACACTAAGCTAGATGTCGAGTCCTAATCTTAGGTAGGACCAATCTACACAACTTCGCCCACTTCACCATTTTCTGACACAAGGCTAGATTTCGAGTCCTAATCTTAGGTAGGACCAATCTACACCCATCTACACCAATCTTCACACTAGTTATGTTTTATGGCCCAACATAACAAACCTTGTGTTTTATGGCCTAAACACATAAACCATTTAGATCTAAGTACACACCACTTAGATCTAAGACTCTAACACTATATCCAAGCTCTAACACCCCACCAAATGCTATGCGCAACGGAACTACAACATTTGGGTGCTAGGCAGTTATCATCGCACACAAGATATATCGAACGACTCCAAAGAGACGTCAAATTTAAACTTAAATTAAAAATTGTTAAAAGGTACATGTCTACGGTTTTTCCAACCCCAATTGATACAACAGAGTTTAGCGTTTACGGTCCCCATGAATCTCAACCCAAAATTTACAGTTTTCACAACAACATAACATTAAGTTAAAAATGTTTAAGTAATAACGGGGGAAAAACAAGCAGACTCCAAGCCATACACACAACATCCATCCCATGCACGCTCCATGCTACACTTCAGCGGTTACCTGAAACACATGCTAAATTTGGTCAACGAAAACGTTGAGTGGAATTCATAGGTTTTACAATTCATTTTGAACATACGTGAAATAAAAACCATTCACGATCATTCATAGACTTGTCGATCAAACAATCTATATTCAAGATACTGGCAATTGTGTTTAAGCTCATGACACTAAACCGTTAACTCAATCACCCGCGTAATAATTACCAGCGTGATTCAGATGAAACCAAGGCCCCTAATAAGGCATCAGTTGCAATTATACCTTATCTCTTATCACAAATTATCCGTCCGCAGGGGGTATCAACGTACTAGCCCTCGTCTCGGATAGGGTAGTCAACCCCATAGTACTATCACTTTGTGTAAGCGGCTATTTCTAATCCACGCTAGGACTAAACAATAGTTAATAGTTCATGATTTTAGGGACTTTTGCAACTAGGTACTCAACACAATTTCAAAGGCAACATTCGGGTCCAACAATCATTCATGACATATGTTCATTTTAAAAACTAGCATGCATTTCCCTCGCGGGTAAAACAGTTTTAAATAATAATAAGTGAGGCTATAAATTCACACCTTATATATCAAGTAGTCGATAGTTCGAGAGACGGTCACTGACGACGATACGGATGCCCGGGTAAATCAACACCTACCAAACCAAATAACGCGTAATGAGTAATCTCATTTTAAAACCTTATGGTACTGTATAAAATACATAAATACTAGTCACTTATGACAATTACAACTCACGCCAAAACAAAACAACAAGCGTTACTCATTTTACACCATTTGTCCTTATTATTAACGTTATCCACTTTTATCCGTTTTCGCCGATACTTACCAAAAGTACGGGCTGTTTTACCATACTTAACCATCTTTGTAAAATTTGACAAAATTCTCAAAAATACTATAAGACCTGTAGAAAACACATATTTAATCCCAACAAAATTTTTTACTTCTACGACCCGTTACTCAACGCTTTTCCAAAAACTACGTTTTTCGGACTGAAATTGTACTTTGACCAAGTCGGACTCGTTTGACCCGTTTAAAATACTCCATTGACCCATTTGACACCTAAGTCCTATAATAGACTCAAATGTGCAGGTTTGACACCAAAATTCAGTCCTTGACCATTTACCAAACTAGACTTATAGTCCCCGGGATTTGACCTAAAACCAAGCATAACTTCGGATTATGACGGTTTTCATCTCCCGGTACACGAATTTCAAAACGTCGTAACTTTTGACTCGTTAGGAGTCGTAAGCTCTACCTTATATCAAATCGAAGCTAAGAAAATGCTCTACAAATCTATCCTATCCAAAAGACCTGTTTTCAAAATAATTTTTACGAAAATGCCTTAAACTTTCTGCCTAAAATCAACCATACCAAAATCACACTAACGCTCGTTTCCAAACCCATCTATCATCACTAGACATCATCCTAAGCATCCATAATCACAACCAAACAATGTTTTCAGTCCCTAACCCCTATTGATCATCAACCTCATAAACTAAAATCCTAAAAACAAACATGCAAGTATACGTATCCATCTAAAACATCTATAAACACAAGATTAAACACAAACCCATGCTCAAAACATCAATCACCATGGTCTCCCAGACACCCCCCCTTAGCCGTGGGGTTTGGGTGACCAAAACACCACAACCAAATCAATTTTGGTGGGTTTGTTTAGTGATTATACCCCCATTACACATGAATTAAACATGCATTTATCCAATTAACATCAAAAACGATTTTGAAAAATTCCTTTGATTCTTGAAAAAAAAATATGAATGCATGTTGGATTAGATTACATAGAAAGATTGGAAATGATTTAATTAGAGGTGGTCTAACCTTAGTTTTAATCAAAACCAAGTAGAAAAAAATTAAGGGTGGTTTATGGTGGGTGAGGGTGGCCGTCGGCCTAAAGGAGAAGAGAGGGAGAGATGAAAAAATTTTACAAGTGTTTTTGTGATGTATGTGTTTTGTTTCCCCTTTTGTAAAAATTGGAAGGACCTCTTGTGCAATTTAAGCTTTCTTTTGGCCTCAAGTAAAAACGACACTAAAACTTTGCGGGATTGACTCACTAGTCATTTTAGAAAATTTTACGAGAGTCGGAAATTATCCCAAACACTCCAAAATACTTTTGGGATACTTTAAATGTACCCGGAAAGCATTAAAACTCACTCGACTCGACTTAACACGAACCGTAAGTAAAATTCTCGAAAAATTACATTATCGATAAAACGTCAATAATTATAGAAATTTGGGCATCCATCGGGATCGTATTCGTCATCGTCCTTCTTGAATCGTCAATCGTCAAATTATAACCTCGAACATCGGTTTCAACCAAAATACTAAAATATATAGCAATTAAAATTTATTAAAAATTTCAAAAATTAGCGTAATTTAGGGTAATGTTAGTGACCTCGGTTCTAGGGTATCACATCCACCCCTCCTTAAAGAGAGCGACGTCCCGGCGCTCGCCTCTTCTTATACTCACATTTCGTGCCGCTGGAACAGATGAGGATACCTTTCCTTGAAAAAGTCCTCACGTTCCCAAGTGTATTCCGGTCCACGCCTAGAATTCCATCGAACCTTCACAATGGGAATTCTACTACGCTTCAGCCTCTTGACCTCTCGGTCCATAATTTCCACGGGTTCTTCCACAAAATGCATTTTGTCGTCCAGTTGAATCTCGTCCAAAGGAATCACCAATTCCTTATCCGCCAAACTCTTCTTCAAGTTCGATACTTGAAACGTGTCGTGAATAGCACTAAGCTCGCTCGGCAACTCTAACTTGTACGCTACTGGTCCAATTTGTTTAACGATCTTAAATGGTCCAATATACCTCGGACTCAACTTTCCTTTCTTCCCAAAACGAATTACACCCTTCCACGGCGATACCTTGAGCATAACCATATCTCCGACTTCAAATTCCAACGGTTTCCTTCTGTTATCGGCATAACTCTTCTGTCGGCTTCTCGCAGCAAGTAGTCGGTTCTTGATTTGCACAATCTTCTCTGTCGTTTCTAAAACCATTTCGGGTCCAGTCAATTGACTTTCTCCTACTTCACTCCAACACACAGGTGATCTACACTTCCTTCCATACAATGCTTCGAACGGTGCTGCCTTGATACTCGCATGGTAACTATTATTATACGAAAACTCCACTAGAGGTAAGTGGCGTTCCCAACTTCCTCCAAAATCAATCACGCACGCTCGGAGCATATCCTCCATCGTCTGAATAGTTCGTTCACTCTGGCCGTCAGTCTCCGGGTGATAAGCCATACTTAAATTCAATTCAGTGCCCATCGCACGTTGAAGCGATTTCCAAAATTCCGATGTAAATCTACTATCGCGATCCGAAATGATCGATAACGGTACTCCATGTCTGCAAACGATCTCCTTCACGTACACACTAGCCAGCTTTTCCATACTGTCCGTCTTCTTCATAGGTAAGAAATGAGCAGATTTCGTCAATCTATCCACTATTACCCATATCATATCACATCCACTAGGAGTTCTAGGTAAACCCGTCACGAAATCTATAGCGATTTTCTCCCATTTCCATTCTGGTATCTCTGGTTGTACCAACAACCCAGACGGTTTCTTATGTTCGGCTTTAACCTTCGCACAAGTCAAACACTTACTAACGTAACGAGCAATATCCGCCTTCATATTCGGCCACCAATAAACTTTCTTCAGGTCGTGATACATTTTGTCCGATCCAGGATGTATCGAATACTTCGACTTATGAGACTCGTTCATAACCAAATCTCGTACTCCAGGCTTTCCTTCCTCAGATGAACACAATGGTAACCAAATCCGATTCTCGAAATATCTCAATCCGTCTGACCTAATCACAATAAGAGGTTTCAACATTCTTCCCAAGTTCTCAGCTTCAACATTCCCTTTCATTAATCCCCTCTCTTGAGCCTTCAATATAGTTTCGGTTAAATCAACGCTCTCAGTCATTACCAAAGCTCTGACTCTCAAAGGTTTCTCTCGATCCTTCCTACTAAGTGCATCCGCTACAACATTCGCCTTACCAGGATGGTAGCGAATTTCACAGTCATAATCACTCAGTAATTCTACCCATCGTCTCTGTCGCATGTTCAACTCCTTTTGATCTAAAATGTGTTGCAAACTCTTGTGGTCAGTGAATACAGCACACTTCGTCCCATACAAATAATGTCTCCACAACTTCAACGCAAAGACTACAGCTCCTAATTCCAAATCGTGCGTCGTGTAGTTCTCCTCATTCTTCCTCAGTTGTCTCGAGGCGTAAGCTATCACCTTTTCACGTTGCATCAACACCGCTCCATAACCTTTACGAGATGCGTCACAATACACTACAAAGTCTTCGGTTCCTTCAGGCAATGACAATATCGGTGCAGAACATAACTTGTCCTTGAGCGTTTTGAAAGCGAATTCTTCCTCATCTCCCCATTCATACACCCTATTCTTTTCGGTAAGCTTTGTCAATGGCTTTGCTATCAACGAAAATCCTTCAATGAATCTCCGATAATACCCAGGTAAACCAAGGAATTGTCGAACTTCAGTCGGCGTTGTCGGTGCCGACCATTCCCTGATTGCTTCGACCTTGGCAGGATCCACGCGAACTCCTTTGCTATCAATCACGTGACCAAGGAATTGCACGGATTCTAACCAAAACTCACACTTCGAGAACTTCGCATACAGCTTCTCTCTCTTCAGCAGATCCAATATCTTTCTCAGGTGCTTCTCTTGCTCCTCCTTACTCTTAGAGTAAATAAGAATATCATCGATAAAAACAATAACAAACTTATCTAGATACGGCTTGCATACGCGATTCATAAGGTCCATGAATACAACAGGCGCGTTTGTCAACCCAAACGGCATCACTCGAAATTCAAAGTGTCCATACCGCGTACGAAAGGCAGTTACAGGAATATCCTCCTCTCTTACACGTAGTTGATGATACCCTGATCTTAAATCGATCTTTGAGTATACACTGGAACCTTGCATTTGATCAAACAAATCGTCAATCCTCGGCAATGGATACCGATTCTTAACCGTCAGCTTGTTGAGTTCTCTATAGTCAATACACATCCGAAATGAACCATCTTTCTTCTTCACAAACAACACTGGCGCTCCCCATGGTGATGAGCTCGGCCTAATAAATCCTTTGTCCATCAACTCCTTCAGTTGATCCGATAACTCCTTTAACTCGGATGGTGCTAATCGATAGGGTGCACGCGCAACCGGCGCAGCTCCTGGCACCAAATCAATTCGAAACTCGACCTCACGGGTGGGTGGTAAACCTGGCAGCTCGTCTGGAAAAACTTCCGGATATTCGCAGATAACAGGTACCTCTTCAATCCTCGCCTCTAAATCATCATCACTCGAAACTTGTGCCAAAAACACATCGCATCCACTTTCTACATACCTCATCATTTTCAAACAAGAAATCACCTTCAAACGAGAAGTGCATTCGTCTCCCTTCACGGTCAAGACTTTATTCCGCAACGGGATCTGGACTAATCTCTCACCACAGACGATCATAGCACTGTGCGCCATCAGCCAATCCATTCCCACAATCACGTCAAACGATCCTAGCTCTATAGGCATCAAGTCGATTTTAAAAGCGTAATTTCCTAACTTCAGGGTACACCCTTTCAGTATAGAATTCGTACTAACAATTTTCCCATCGGCTAACTCAACGTTATAACTAGTTGCTAACAACACCGGTTTTCTATCGATATGTCGACCAAATTTAACATCTACAAAACTCTGGTCGGAACCAGAATCAAACAAAACACTAGCATAACAAGCGTCTAGCAAAAACGTACCGGTAACCACGTTAGGACCCTGTGGTTTATCATCCGTCCCTACTTGATACACGGCAGCAGCATTGTTACCTCCTTGCTTGTTTCCTGCCTTCGGGCAATTCCCTTGCATATGGCCTCTCTCTCCACATCCAAAACATCCCCTCACTCTTGTAGCATTCGCCCCAGTGGCTACCCCTTTCGTTCGGCAATCGGACATCCTGTGACCCGCTTTTCCACATTTGCCGCATGCAGGCGGGCAATTCCCTACATGGTACAAGTTGCACCTACCACAGTGGAGATTCACCTTCGCTCCTCTGGGGTTTGTCACAGCTCTCATCCCTTCATTCCTTCGTTGGTTAAACTGCTGATTGCGGTTCTGACCATTGTTGTTTCGGTTTCCACCTCGGCTTTGACCCTGGGATTGATTGCTCTGTGCCGCTTCCCATTTCCTCTTATTTCCTTCAGCAATGAAGTTCTTCTTGTCCTGGAGTTTGACATCCATCAATGCGTGAGCCATCTGGACCGCTTCATCAAACGACCCAGGTTTAAACGAAGTCGTCTCACCCTTGATATTACTGGATAGACCTTTGATGTACTGTTTCATCTTCTTGGTATCATCGGCAAAAGTGTCTGGACACAAAAGGCTTAGTTCATTAAACCTCCTGGTGTAAGCAGTGATATCATTGTTTTTCAAAGTCAGGTGCCTCAACTCATCTTCCAATTGACCTAACTCCTCTTCCGGACAGAACTTCTTGGTCAAAAGAGCTTTAGTTGCAGTCCATGTTCTTGCATTCGCTACTGCCAATCCAACAGTGGCTACTTGGGTGTTCCACCAACTTAATGCACCGTCAAGAAATGTAGCAGCCGTAAACTTGACCTTGTTCGCTTCTGAACAACCACTAATCTCGAAAGTACTTTCAACCTTTTCTAACCATCTCCTGAGTTCTAGAGCTCCACCAGTTCCACGAAATTGCGTGGGACCACACTTTATGAAACTAGAATAAGTACATTCTCTTGGGGCTTGCTGTCTCCCCGCATTTCTGCCCTGGTCTGGATTCCTTCCTGCTCGGTCTGCTTCTAGCGCATTCGCAATGGCTTCCTGAATCATCGTGTTCACACGGTCGACGGTTAGTATTGGAGGCATGGTGCGTTATCAAATATATCTTTCTGCAAGACAGGGAAAATAGGAAAACAATGTAAGTATACACATCAAGATTAAGATGGATTTCTCTTTCAAGACATAATATAGTTACAACGACACATCACTACAGAGTTACTAATATTCATCAATTCACATCACAAAAGATCAAATTTAAAACATATCACAGATCATGAAAGGTAAACATGGATTGTATTGATAATCAACCAAAAATATGACAAGTATTGCCACTACAATCATTCACCATAAAACTTAAGTCCTCAAGTTTTTCGTCATAATGTCATCATACAAAAGTCTAAAATAGTTCTATTACAACGATCAAAGATAAAATACAAGACAAGCAACTAGTCATGTGGTGATCCACACGGCCTCTTGTATGGCGGTTCGTCATCATCTTCCTCGGGTTCCTCATCGCTATCATCCTCGTCCACATCATCCATTTTTCTCTTTCCTTTGTCGTTCGGCCCACATTCAGTCTCCTTTTTCGTCCCTGACGTAGACCCACACTCAACCGCTACATGATTTCCCACAGTGATACAAGCACCTCTGGTAGGTGGCTGGATCATGAAGTCATTAGCTTCCATTTCCAAATCGTCCACAAATCTCCAATCTGGGGGCAATGATGCTCTCACTCGATGCTCCCAACTCTGCATCCTAGACAATCTTACTTGATCTTCCCTAACACGGTCAAGACTGGCGCTCAAATTCGCGATCATCGATCTTAGACTGTTGATATCACTTTTGTTTGCATTTTCATCATACTCAATTCTTGAAGTCCTTTCCAACAGTCTTTGGTGTGCCCTTTCATTCTCGTCGAATCTGTCGATCACCCTCGACTCCACTATGTACCGCTTGAACATCGATTCATCCAAACTTCTCACAACCCGACGTACGTCATGATAAGCTCTTGGTCCGGGGCAGCAAACTCTTGAGATGCCCTGATGAAGAAAATTTGTGCTCGCTGCACCTTCGGATCTCCTGGGGATACCCGGTGCACCAACCAGATGAGAAGTACGCATAGGCCTGGGGCAAGTAGTTCTCCTTTGGTCGAGGTCCTGTGCTTGCACATCGTTCGCCTCAGCTTGTCCTTCAGCAGCTGTTCCAACACTTCCCCCTTCGTGACCTACGACGTAATCGTTTCCATTACCATTAGGCGGTACCTCGGCCATTCCTGCAATAACAGCGAATTTTGGAGGGTACGTAAGATAACTATACAATATTTATAAATACATGCATGCAAATGCAATGCAAAGGTGGTACATATGCCCAAAATATAATAATATGATGCTCATGCATGATTAATACAAAAATTACGGTGTCGGATATTCCACGTATAATTTCAACGTCTACATATAGTAATTTCCATACTTACGTAATAATTACCCACATATACACTTCAACTCAAAAGTATACGTCAAATGCCATGAATACAAAAATAAATCTTACCGGAGCCATGCAGGATAGTTGTGTGTGCTTGGACAATTTCTTACGACACCAAAAGTTATAGTTTAGGATTTTCAAAAACGACCTAGTTCTCTATAACTCATGGCTCTGATTACCAATCTCTAACACCCCACCAAATGCTATGCGCAGCGGAACTACAACATTTGGGTGCTAGGCAGTTATCATCGCACATAAGATATATCGAACGACTCCAAAGAGACGTCAAATTTAAACTTAAATTAAAAATTGTTAAAAGGTACATGTCTACGGTTTTTCCAACCCCAATTGATACAACAGAGTTTAGCGTTTACGGTCCCCATGAATCTCAACCCAAAAGTTACAGTTTTCACAACAACATAACATTAAGTTAAAAATGTTTAAGTAATAATGGGGTAAAAACAAGCAGACTCTAAGCCATACATACAACATCCATCCCATGCACGCTCCATGCTACACTTCAGCGGTTACCTGAAACACATGCTAAATTTGGTCAACGAAAACGTTGAGTGGAATTCATAGGTTTTACAATTCATTTTGAACATATGTGAAATAAAAACCATTCACGATCATTCATAGACTTGTCGATCAAACAATATATATTCAAGATACTGGCAATTGTGTTTAAGCTCATGACACTAAACCGTTAACTCAATCACCCGCGTAATAATTACCGGCGTGATTCAGATGAAACCAAGGCCCCTAATAAGGCATCAGTTGCAATTATACCTTATCTCTTATCACAAATTATCCGTCCGCAGGGGGTATCAACGTACTAGCCCTCATCTCGGATAGGGTAGTCAACCCGATAGTACTATCACTTTGTGTAAGCGGCTATTTCTAATCCACGCTAGGACTAAACAATAGTTAATAGTTCATGAATTTAGGGACTTTTGCAACTAGGTACTCAACACAATTTCAAAGGCAACATTCGGGTCCAACAATCATTCATGACATATGTTCATTTTAAAAACTAGCATGCATTTCCCTCGCGGGTAAAACAGTTTTAAATAATAATAAGCGAGGCTATAAATTCACACCTTATATATCAAGTAGTCGATAGTTCGAGAGACGGTCACTGACGATGATACGGATGCCCGGGTAAATCAACACCTATCAAACCAAATAACGCGTAATGAGTAATCTCATTTTAAAACCTTATGGGACTGTATAAAATACATAAATACTAGTCACTTATGACAATTACAACTCACGCCAAAACAAAACAACAAGCGTTACTCATTTTACACCATTTGTCCTTATTATTAACGTTATCCAGTTTTATCCGTTTTCGCCGATACTTACCAAAAGTACGGGATGTTTTACCATACTTAACCATCTTTGTAAAATTTGACAAAATTCTCAAAAATACTATAAGACCTGTAGAAAACACATATTTAATCCCAACAAAAATTTTTACTTCTACGACCCGTTACTCAACGCTTTTCCAAAAACTACGTTTTTCGGACTGAAATTGTACTTTGACCAAGTCGGACTCGTTTGACCCGTTTAAAATACTCCATTGACCAATTTGACACCTAAGTCCTATAATAGACTCAAATGTGCAGGTTTGAAACCAAAATTCAGTCCTTGACCATTTACCAAACTAGACTTATAGTCCCCGGGATTTGACCTAAAACCAAGCATAACTTCGGATTATGACGGTTTTCATCTCCCGGTACACGAATTTCAAAACGTCGTAACTTTTGACTCGTTAGGAGTCGTAAGCTCTACCTTATATCAAATCGAAAATAAGAAAATGCTCTATAAATCTATCCTATCCACAAGACCTGTTTTCAAAATAATTTTTACGAAAATGCCTTAAACTTTCTGCCTAAAATCAACCATACCAAAATCACACTAACGCTCGTTTCCAAACCCATCTATCATCACTAGACATCATCCTAAGCATCCCTAATCACAACCAAACAATGTTTTCAGTCCCTAACCCCTATTAATCATCAACCTCATAAACTAAAATCCTAAAAACAAACATGCAAGTATACGTATCCATCTAAAACATCTATAAACACAAGATTAAACACAAACCCATGCTCAAAACATCAATCACCATGGTCTCCCAAACACCCCTCCCTTAGCCGTGGGGTTTGGGTGACCAAAACACCACAACCAAATCAATTTTGATGGGTTTGTTTAGTGATTATACCCCCATTACACATGAATTAAACATGCATTTATCCAATTAACATCAAAAACGATTTTGAAAAATTCCTTTGATTCTTGAAAAAAAATATGAATGCATGTTGGATTAGATTACATAGAAAGATTGGAAATGATTTAATTAGAGGTGGTCTAACCTTAGTTTTAATCAAAACCAAGTAGAAAAAAAATTAAGGGTGGTTTATGGTGGGAGAGGGTGGCCGTCGGCCTAAAGGAGAAGAGAGGGAGAGATGAAAAAATTTTACAAGTGTTTTTGTGATGTATGTGTTTTGTTTCCCCTTTTGTAAAAATTGGAAGGACCTCTTGTGCAATTTAAGCTTTCTTTTGGCCTCAAGTATAAACGACACTAAAACTTTGCGGGATTGACTCACTAGTCATTTTAGAAAATTTTACGGGAGTCGGAAATTATCCCAAACACTCCAAAATACTTTTGGGATACTTTAAATGTACCCGGAAAGCATTAAAACTCACTCGACTCGACTTAACACGAACCGTAAGTAAAATTCTCGAAAAATTACATTATCGATAAAACGTCAATAATTATAGAAATTTGGGCATCCATCGGGATCGTATTCGTCATCGTCCTTCTTGAATCGTCAATCGTCAAAATTATAACCTCGAACATCGGTTTCAACCAAAATACTAAAATATATAGCAATTAAAATTTATTAAAAATTTCAAAAATTAGCGTAATTTAGGGTAATGTTAGTGACCTCGGTTCTAGGGTATCACACAAGCATATACAAAACTTGGTTCCTAACACCTAATCCAAGGATACCGATCACTTGGATATACTACCCTTACAACACATCCAAGTGTACCCACAACTTGGATCTTCTACATATACATAGTAGAAAGACTATAATCATTACTTGATCTATAATGAGAGATCTTCATCATGTTATGACTAACACTTCACAAGGATGAAAGTGTTCTTCTTATTGCGTTTGAGGAGGAGGATGCAAATGAGGAATGGGATTTTTGAGGTGAATTGTGTGTAAATTTCACAAGAAAAATGGAAGAAGATTGACTTCTATTTATAGTCAACTCTTGCCTTGGAGAGCTCCTTTTTACCCAATGGATAAAAGGATGGACTGCCCATTGGATAAAAGGATGCACCTTATCATCTTGGAGCCCAAATTCAAAATTTTAATTTTGAATTTATTTTTCTTCCCTCCATCTTCTAGAAGTAAATTCAAAATTAGAATTTTGAGTTTGTTGGTTTCACTCCATCTTCTATAAGCTTTCAAAAGTCTTCTCATAAGTTAAAACCGGCTTGACTGCCCATGGTTCGATATCTTCCCGCGGTTGGATATCTTTAAGGAACCGCGTGTCCTATAAGAGAACCGCGTCCTTCTTGTCCTTCATGACGAATGCAATCTTCAAGGTATCGAGAGAAGTATACATAAGTATGCTTGAGTGATTACGAGTACCTTACACATTTTACATAATGTATTGCGAGTTATACGTTTGTCATCACCAAAACATAAAGGAATCATCTCGATTAAACATCGTAATGTTTGCACTAACAATCTCCCCCTTTTTGATGATGACAAACAAGTAAACCGTAACGCATAGTAAAATGTGGAACTTACTCGTTTACACTTCCTTCTCCCCCTTTTGTCGAATCAAAAAAGTAGCCTTCCTTTGAGGAAGAGTAGAATCCACGTCATTTGAGGAAGATCATGCATCCAAAAGTAGTCTTTGTTTGTAGAAGAGAGTGATCAACTTTGAGATAGCTTGCATCCAAAAGATATTAGGTTGAGAAGCGAGAATCCGAACCGTAATCCCATCATCCAAAGATATTAAGCTTGAGTCATCCTAGTGAAGTCTTCAATCACCCTAGGTTAACCACCTTCATGTCTTTGAGATCCCATAATTCACTACTTGCAAGGTGTTCAATGAATGCAATTTAAGTGAGTGAACGATCGCAAATGTAATGAGTGTAACTCTTGAAAATGCTCCCACTTGATATGATCTCCCCCTTGCTTGAGGCACCAACAAAGCAAGAAAAGTGACAAGCTACAAAGAAGGGTTAGATATCCTACAAAACAAAGTTAGTGAACAAAAGCACATATATATAGCAATGTCACCCAAGCAGAATTAGGTTTAAACAACTTGGGTACAAAGAAAGGGACTCAAGGGAAAGCTAAAACAATCTTAACTTTTTAGAAGTGTCGAAAATATGACAAGTTAAGAAAAATAAGAGGGCTATTAGATAGAAAAGAGAACCTAACTTATTTTGGTGACACCAAAAAAAATATAAAAAGGACTATAGAGAGAAAAGAAATGTCCAATTTATAAAAAGAGAAAATATTGTCGAGAGGACATAATCCACTTTAATATTATGGCAAAAATACCAAACTAAAGAGAGTATGACATGAACAATAAAAACAATTCCACATTGTCGAAAAGAGGGAAAGAAGGACTATGATGAAAAGAAAAATGAGGATGATAAACAAGTCGTTTGCACAAACAATGACAAGCATTGAAGAAAGAAGTGCGCACGCGATGCGATCAATCCAAAAAAAACAAGGAGAGGATTTTGAGAATATCAATTCAAAATTGTTGGAATAGAGGTAGAAAAGAAACATCCAACAATTTGAAGATATTATCTCAAGGGGTTAAAAACTTAGAATTGACGGAATCACCCATACCAATTGTAAATTTTAACCGCAATCAACTCTCAACAAAGAAGACAAAAAAAATCTCAACCTAGAGACATTTTTTACCCTAAAAATTAATTCCTTTATAAAGCTCCCAAAGGCTTTAAGTCAAGAATCAAAAGCGGATAAATCGACGCTTTAAGGAAAATACTAAATAAAAGACATTATAGGCAAGGATGCTTATGAATGTCGACACAAAAAGAAGACTCAATGATATCGAGAAAGAGATCAAATAAGCCAAAGAATAGAAAGACCAACATGGATGGTGTTTAGCATATGATAAACTACATGCTCAATGTTTCGTAGCTCTTCTCAATTATTATGAATGTTCAAGGAACATTTACATGATGAGGATAGGGTGAGGCTCGACTCAACTTAGTTTAGAATGATAGAAGAGAGAGACTCGACTTGAGAGGCATGATTAAAATAAACCAAGAGAAACTCAATCAAAGAAGTTAAGGATAACTTCACAAAATGATTCATGAATACTATACCTTAGATGGTGATAGTGAAATCTCGAAAGAGAATGAGAGAAGAAACTTAAAAGAAGCTCAAGAAGACATGAAAGAGTTAGTACAAATTCTAACACAAAATAGAGTAAGCACATAGGATAATTCATGCAATGCCTAATGTAATCATAGAAGAGGGATTGCCATTAAGAAAGGATCCTAGTAAATGCCTATATGCAACACAAAGGAGATGGCGTTTTACTTAACCTTCAACAAAGTAAAACCTAACTCAACTAAGCATGCAAAATCAAGAAAAGAGTTCCATCACTCCTATACCTAAACGCAAGTAGGTTTAAGCATGAAAGCATACGCATGTAGGCATAAGCATGTAAGCATAAGCATGTAAGCCTAAATATGTAATCATAAACATGTAAGCATAAGCATGTAAACATAAACATGTAAGCATAAGCATGTAGTAGCAATTAAGCAAGCATCAAAACAAAAACCATAGATATTAGTATGCAAGGCTAAAAGTACTCTAGAGACTTATCTTGAAAAGGCAAGTTAAATAAAGTCTACAATAAATCAATGTAGAGAAGGTGCACAATTAACGCATATGACACGCACGAAACATGATTACTTAAAAAAGAGAGGATAAGTAAAACATGTTAGCACTTAGCATTTAAGGACATGAATGAGTTAGACATATCTAAGAGAAATTATACCGGAATTGCTTAACAAAGACAAAACCATTATAATAAGCACGCATCATTAACTAGGCAATTAAGCATATAGCATACGGATAAGCAAGAATATATATAAGCATGTAACATATAAGTAAGTCATCTATCTAGATATCACAAATCAAGCTACATGTAGTGTATATCTCCAAGGAGAATTCTAATTCTTATTAGTTTAAGAAAAGGACTCAAAATAAGAGAAAAGAAAGAAACACAATAACAACAAGATCCAAGACACATAGATAAATCATGTTGAAAATCATGAAAGAAATACAAGAACATAAAGATCATACAACGATGTGTGAAACACAAGCCTATAACTTAAGCATAATTCTAATCCTAGCTACACTAGAATTCTAAGATTTGCTTAAATTGGTTGTCTTATTAATAAGCAACACGCATGCTTAATTAGAAGACAAAGTGGTAGCAGAATTTGGTGGAAAAAGGCTTGGTGATAATCTTGTAATTCAACTCATCAAAGATATGAGACATGACAAGATGTTGATATTGACAATAATGACAATATGTTCCATGATGCATGACCTTATCATGTGATGGAAGAAGAACACACAAGGGGAGTGGTGTAAAAGGAGAGTTTCCAAAAACAATTTCCTTAGAATGAAAAGAGATTTGAAGTGTGTGTTCTTTGGTAGAAAATCAAGGCTTTCATTTGGGAAATAAGACATTTTGCTTAGGTGAGAAAGAGATGCAAAAATGCTTAGGGTTAAGTAGAGAAAGCACATGTATTTTGGGAGTGATCAAAGGCTTAAAACAAAGATTCCAAAAGGTGTTGAAACAATTGGTAAGTTTAAGAAAACCCGTTTTTGAATGCTTCTGCCTGCGGTTCCTTATCTTCGCCAGCGGTTCCATAGCAATATGGAACCGTGGGTTATTTAAAGAACCGCCCACAGAAGGTGTGTTTTGGGGGATAAGGGAATTTTTACAATTCAGCAAATCCTAATATTCTAGTCTAACTTATCATAAAGTTATGCTAAAGAGCAATAAAGACTAGAACACACACAAAGGAAAAACACATAGGTTCAATTAGCACGTAGGATGAAAGCTAAGAAAAACCTAATGGATACAAATGAAAAAGACTCCTAATGACATACAAATTCATCGATGTAAACTATCATTTGTCATATTTAGGAAGAGCCATTTAATCAATTTAGAGAATGAGTATGAGACTATCACTAGAGGTGCTCAATTAAGGCTAAGCACGACCATTTTTATGAGTTATCCACTAGCTCAACTTCTCACATTGAAGTAATTTAACCATTAGGTCAAATTCAGTATCTAGTGTAATAGATTCTCTAGTAGTCATTCTCAAGATAGATAAAATGTAATTCCTACATTTGCCTAATGAAGTGTAGCAAAGATAAAATTTATATTACCACACAATGCATGACTAATGAGGGTTAAATGCACCATTGAAAATCTTGTCAAAAGAGTCTAATTAAGGTTATTTACCTTAATAGATCTTGAGGCCAATAACATTGAATTGTATAAAAAAGATTTACACAATACAAAGGTTCACTTTTGATTGGTCTTTCGGAATTGACACATTTACAATTTGCATTGCAATGTAAATTACTTGAGTATTTCGGATGAAACATCCAAGTTGTCAAACCGACTATTGTGCATTATAAGAAATTATTAAACAAAATATGTCTAATAATTCGAACAAGTAGATTCAATATACCATCATCAACACAAGTGTGAGTTATGATCCGATGTATATTATTAGTAGTCCACATTCATGCCTACACTAAAAACATGTCAATTAGATTCGATAACGATATCAATCATAATTTGAATAATGAATTGATATATATTTGAAATCTTTCTTGATCCCCACTAACAGTCCTTTAAGAGAAAATAGCTAAGATTTTCAAAGGGTGTTTCATGTTTTATATAATCTACTTGAACTAACAACAAAATGATCAAGTAAGACGATCTACATCAATAGATTTGACAAGCTCCCAAAGCTTTCAAACCTAAAAGTATTAAAGAACATGCCAAGGTGTACAAAATGTTTATGTAACATTTGTAAACCAAGAGATGTTAATCCTATATGCAATGCATCACATAATGTTGCAACCAAAATGCAAGAAATCTAGCATACATCCTAATCAAGAAAAACTAGATACTAACAAATACCAAGAAAGGCACAGGAGATAAGACATATAAGCAACAATACTACAAATAGTAAGGAACACTTAATAATATCTACAAAAAATAATACCACACAAGGAAACACACACAAACAATTAGCTTAACACATAAAAGCATTCGTCCATGTTTTAAGTGTTAGATATACCAACGTATACATAGCTTGATTTTATTTGAAAATAGTTTACGACCCATTTCAAAATTTAATTAAGTTCAACACTTTATAAATATATCTATTTTCAAAGATATACCAACAAGAGATGTCCAACTTAATATAAAAGGGTAAAACACAAGTTTTACGACAAACCGACGCTCATTACTTTGGACAAAGTATAGAACTTAGAAAACATCCAAATTTTAAAGTCTGAATAAAGGTTTGGAAACATTTTTAATAGAAAGGAAATTCAATTACGTTCTAAATGACGGGTGGCACGACTTCTACGGACTTACGGTTGATTTTATATGATTTTCTAAGTTTGCAAAAATCTGAGTCGGACTGACCGCGGTTCCTTATTGATAAGGAACCTCGGGGAAGAGATAAAGAACCGCGTCCAGAGGACAAAAATGGGATTTTTGGCCAAAATAATTTGGTAACTTTTTGGAAGGACTTAGGACTCTAAATAACCATTTTATACACATAGAACTCGTATTTTAGAGTTAATTATGACACACAAGATTTTTATACTTCCAAACATGAAAAGATTTGTAATCAAGCTACAATACGAAGTTTATTTAACATCAAAACTTGTACGAATGAAACATTAAAAGACATTTCATATGTAATCAATCTTCATGAACAATTTGATACAAAGATCGTCTCTTATTTTAAAAACCGTTATCATTTTTAAAAACCATTAGTTTTGAAAAAGAGAGCAAAGATCGATCCAAGCTTTAAAGTACAATATACTTCAAAGATCTTGAATAACCTTGCTCTGATACCAATTGTAGAAACTAGAAGGGGGGGTTGAATAGTTTCTAGTTACTTTTCAAAACATTTTGTTTATTCCACTGGTCGCGGTTCCTTAAATATCACCGCGGTTCCTTATCAATAAAGAACCACGGGTTCAATAAAGAACCGCCTACACTGGATGCCAAATATTGATACGTTTTAAACCTTGAACAATCCTTTGTATCAAATTCTAGATCAAGATTGACTAGATATGAGATGTGTTTGATTGAAAGATAAATACTACAAGTAACTAAACACACAAACACATCAAATCAAGAGTACATCAAGCAATAGTCTAAACACTAAGAACACACGTACTAACCATAAGCTTTTCCGCAACTAGGATGTTTAGACTAAGTGATGTACACTTGAACATAATCTAAACATGAAACACACACGTACTAAGCCTTAGCTTTTCCGCAACTTAGATGTTTAGATTATGAGATGCACACAACACACATCAACAAGTATGCAACTATAAATACATCTAAAAAGGTAAAGACATAAATGTAAATGAAAGTACCGACACGATGATTTATAGTGCTTCGGTCACGTAGCTCCTCTTCGCCCTACTCCATTCCTCGAGTACACCTTACTCGAGAGTTTTTCACTAGTCAACAAAACTCCTTTCAAGGCGGACAAACCCATACACGTCGCTTACACATTTCCGACACTAAGCTAGATGTCGAGTCCTAATCTTAGGTAGGACCAATCTACATAACGTCGCCCACTTCACCATTTTCCAACACAAGGCTAGATGTCGAGTCCTAATCTTAGGTAGGACCAATCTACACCCATCTACACCCATCTACACCAATCTTCACACTAGTTATGTTTTATGGCCCAACATAACAAACCTTGTGTTTTATGGCCTAAACACATAAACCATTTAGATCTAAGTACACACCACTTAGATCTAAGACTCTAACACTATATCCAAGCATATACATAACTTGGTTCCTAACACCTAATCCAAGGATACCCATCACTTGGATATACTACCCTTACAACACATCCAAGTGTACCCACAACTTGGATCTTCTACATATACATAGTAGGAAGACTATAATCATGACTTTATCTATAATGAGAGATCTTCATCATGTTATGACTAACACTTTACAAGGATTAAAGTGTTCTTCTTATTGCATTTGAGGAGGAGGATGCAAATGAGGAATGAGATTTTTGAGGTGAATTGTGTGTAAATTTCACAAGAAAAATGGATGAAGATTGACTTCTATTTATAGTCAACTCTTGCCTTGGAGAGCTCTTTTTTACCCAATGGATAAAAGGGTAGACTACCCATTCGATAAAAGGATGCACCTTATCATCTTGGAGCTCAAATTCAAAATTTGAATTTTGAATTTATTTTTCTTCCCTCCATCTTCTAGAAGCAAATTCAAAATTTTCCCTCCATTTTCTAGAAGCTTCCAAAAGTCTTCTCATAATTCGAAACCGACTTGACTGCCCGAGGTTCGATATCTTCCCGCGGTTGGATATCTTTAAGGAACCGCGTGTCCTCTAAGAGAACCGTGTCATTCTTGTCCTTCATGACGAATGCAATCTTCAAGGTGTCGAGAGAAGTATACATAAGTATGCTTGAGTGATTACGAGTACCTTACACATTTTACATAATGTATTGCGAGTTATACGTTTGTCATCACCAAAACATAAAGGAATCATCTCGATTAAACATCGTAATGTTTGCACTAACAAAATCCTTATGTCGAAATTATATGGACAAGATTGTACACATATTTCATGTATGTATTATGGATAGATTATTAATTGTGATTAAGTATTCTTTCCTAAATGCATTAAATATATAAAACTTTTGGGGGTCATTAATAAGTGTGTAAACACTTATCCTTTTTGCCACTAAAATCAAGGAAAAACAAGACCTAATCATGTGTTTAATGTCATAAAAGTCAGAATTACTCGTGGTTTTGTGTTTTTGTGTTCAAATAGGTACAAATGATCAAAAGGAAAGAAAACACGGGATTTCACGGTCAAATGTTGAAGAAAAGTCCATAAAGAGACGAAGACAAAGTCAAAAGACCATAAGTGTGCCCAAATTCATGAAAACCGGCTAAACCGACACGGTTTTGAAGAAATGTTCATAGAAAACCAAAATCAAGCTCATTTTAGTGGATTTAACTTTAAGGAGGACATTTGGGTCAAATGGGTCCCACATTTGGGAATTTGGGCCTAAAAGCCCAATAATCATTTCCCTTTATCAAATCAATTGAAGAAAGACCAATATGGCCCATTACACAAGCAAAATACAGATTGTAAAGAAAGAAATTTGGGCCTAGCCCATTTTCTATACAAACGGGACAGTTGGAAAGGTTTTTGGGCCTCATGCCATTTTTTGGGACGAACTAAACATGGAAGAATGGAATGTTTATTTTTGCTTGGTCAGTTTCCCCAATTCACAAGTCAACTTTACCCAACTCCTCCACACGTGTTACCCTCACTTTTACCCTCACAACTCACAACCGACACCAACTCACACATTTTATCTCACCCCAGTTAAACACACGTTTTATTTAACCTACCCACCCCCACCACTTATTAACTTTTCGATAAAAACAATGAAAAACCTTTCTCACTTTCATCTCTCCAACACAAAACGCAGCCTCCATTGTTTTTTACCCTAAATCACCTTATCCAAAATTACCAATGAAAATTTGGGGGTTTTAATCCACTCGTGTGATTCACACACTTGGGGATTAAATCCCCAAGTTTTTCGGAGAAGACACAATGGTGGTCCAAATCGTGACATCGTGGCAATCCATGGTTCAGAATAATCTCAACCGTTGATTTGAAGAGAAGAAAGAGAAAAGAAGAAGATGCGGTCAAGATTTATTGCTTAATTCTTAAGCTATGAAGATGGTTTGAGGGTTTGCCTATAAAAACCCCCACATCATGTAATTGAGATATAGTCCATTTTTAGCTTTTCTTTAATTTTTAGTTTTTTTTAATTTTAGGAGTAGGTTAATTTTGATTTAATTTTTGCAAAATAGTTTTAGGATAAATGTAATTTCAATTCCAGTAATGTAATTTTGTTTAATTAATTAATGAAAAGTAAATTTTCTATTAAAAAAAAAAAAATATATACATATATATATTAACAAAAATTGGTCTGTCCAGGGATTCGATCCCTGGACCTCTTGCATAATACCACACACCTCTACCAACTGCTCTAGTCTTATTTCTGTGTTCTTTTATGCATTTTCTTATTAATATAGGTTTTTAATTTCTAGCAGTTTTATTTCAATTAATTTTAATACAATATTTAGTTTAATTAATCTTTTATAGACAAAGTTTTATATCAAATGTTCTTTTAATTCAGTTTTTTTTTAAAAATAAAAAATAAAAAAAAATAATAATAATAAAAAGATAAAAAATATTTTATTTACTTTTGAATTTGTTTTCATTTTATTTTTGTTTATTTAAAAGTCTTAATTTTTAGTTTTCATAAAAGTTTTTAAATTAGTTTTTAATTAAGTTTAATTTTAAAATTATATTTTCTTTTAAAGTTTTTGCGTCAACTTATTTTAAAATTAGTCTATAATAGTTTAGTTTCTAAATTAATTAGTTTTTAATTTAGATTTAAAGTTTTCTTTTTAAAAATAGTTTTTTTTACATTAGTTTAAGTTTCATTTAAAAATAGATTTCATTTAAAAGTTTTATTTAAATTAGTTAAATTTTTAAATCGATTAAGTTTTTCATTAGTTTTTCATTTTTATTAGATTTGCTTTTAATTAGTTTCAAAATAGATTTTATTAGATTAAATAGATTTTATTAGATTAAAAAGTTTTATATTAGTTTAAATTAGTTTCAAAAGACTTTTTAGTTTTATTTAAATTAGTTTAAAATAGCTTTTAATTAACTAGATTTTTAGTTTAAAAAACCAAAAAGATTTATTTACCAAAAACAAATCAAGTTTTACGTTAAACCGAAAATCAATTCGAGTCGAGTCGAGGAAAAACGAACTTAATCGATAAAATAGGATTGTAAAACCCTTTATCAAATGGCGCCGCTGCCGCTTCGCTCGTACGATTGACGATTTTTCGTGAAGACGTTTGGATTTTGGGATCCGTTCGCTTTGAACGTTAATTTTCTTGCAACAAAAATCAAAAATACAAAAAAAAATCAAAAACTTAAAAATACAAAAATTAAAAAACCACAAAAGCAAATTCTTTCCTAAGATTTGCAACATAAAAATAAAAAAATCCAAAAGTATTACTTTTCCTAAAGTATTACACCAAAAATATTCTTCTCTTCTATTGTGTTTAATTCTTTTTCTCAATCCCTCTTATTTTTAATTCTTCATGGATTCGTCTTGCGTACGGTGTGGAAGACCATGGCATGGTTTTCAAACATGTCAATGGTGTACTTGTGAGCGGTGCGGTTTTGATATCGACAATACACAATTTGGATTTTGTCCATTTTGCAATTCAACAAATTCGTACTTCTCCTCTTACAATACTTTCTCACCCCCTCCCGTCTATGACAATCCCTATCCGCAACATGCACCGGGTTTTTCTCAATACCCGTGTTGCAATTATTGTGGGGGCCCTCACGATACTTCGTATTGTCAGCCAATGAATTATTATGAGCCAAATCCGTGTCCTCATTTTTCTTTACCGATGGATTATTATGAACCAAATCCGTTTTCTAATTCTTCTCAACCGATGACTTCCTATGAGCCACATCCGTGCTATAATTCTGGTTTTCAAAATTTTGAACCCCCACATCCCAACCTCAATCATCAATCCTCTCAGAGAATTCAACAACTCAATGCTTTGAATGACGAAACACACGCCATTATTTTGCAACTTCAAGAAGCCGTTGTTCTTCTAAAAGAAGCAAAGGAGGAGGAAAAGCGACAACGACAACGACAAGAGCAAGTATCTAATCTTAGTGATTATACTCCTCTTCTTGTGAGTTCTTACTATTATGATGATGATGACGATGAGAATTCTATTTCTTGGAATGATCTTTGTGCTCAATGTCCTATTGCAATTGTAATTCCTTCTCTCGACTTACCGGCTCTCGAGCCTAAGGATTCTACCACTCCTATTCTCGATTCTTCCACTACGGAGATCGATGCCTCTCTCATCATGGGGGATGAGGGTCTTATCACTATTCCTTGTGACGAGACTCTTATTCCAATCCAAAGTGAGCCTACGGTTGCTTCCGATAGTGACGATGAGTGTGAATCTCTTTCTAGTGATGATTCATTACCTCCCACCGACATCTTGGGAGACGATTCTTTGGCTTTCTTTAATCCCCTTTTTGATCTCGATGATGATTTTACTTCCAGTGATGACGAGTCACTATCCGATGAAGACGTTCAGAAGGAAAATTTCAAGATTTATTCGAATCCTTTATTTGATTTTGATGACGCCTACATCTCTAGTGAGGTGAATCCTCTCTTTGAAGAGGTGATTGAGGACATTGATAGCTCCGACTCTCTTGCTATTAATGAGCATTCGTTGTTAGCCATGCCACCTCCCATCGTAGAGGAGGAGGAGAGATTTGACCCTACTTTCCGTTTGATTTGGTCTGGTGAGGTGACGCGGGTGGTAGATATGTCTTCTGATATTTCTCATATTATGTTACCACCCCGTCCTACCGCGTACACACCCAAGTAGGTGATGTATCGTTTTTACTCTCCTCATTTCATACCGGGAAATGAGGATGAGTGCTTTGACCCGGGAGGTGACATTGACCATTCTATGATTGATACATTTACGGCTTTGCCGAATTGTGACCATCCTATGTCTTTGGGGGATGACAGTTTGTCTCCTTTACCCATCCCACCTCCCGTGGATCACGACCTCACATATTTCACATATGTTGAGAGGACCTTTTTACCTTTTATGACTTATCCTCATGCCTCTCATTTATTATGTTCCTCTGGGACCGAGGATAATATTTTTGATCCCGGTATAACATTCGAGGCTTCCCCATGGACCATTTAATTCGGGGTCGAGTAAGCGCTTCTCGGGAGGCAACCCGATTATCTATCTTTTATCTATTTTCTACAATAAGTGTAGGGGGAGCCGTGTAGGTTGTTTTGTGTGTTGTGATTGTGTAGGGACATGTGCTTTGATGATCCACTTTTGGTACTTTTGACGAGACCCGTGTTCCCGTGTTTCCCGTGTACCCGGTTCCTTCGATAAGTTTTTTCTATTGTGATTCAATTTTGTATATAAATAAAACGAATAAATGTAATCACTTTAGTTGTCCTTTCCTTAGCTCGATTTAAACAACATACTCAATGTCCTAAGTGTAGGGGAGTTTATTCTCCCACATGCTTAAACATTGAGGACAATGTTTATATTAAGTGTAGGGGGGATTTCTATCGAAATTTTAGTGGGCTTTTCCATGAATTTGACCTCATTTTACCGGAAAATTTAAAAAATTATCAACGTTTTCAAATTTTTGATCTATTTTGGCCTTGTAGTATTTTTCTTTTATCATTGCATCGCATCTTATATTTTCTATTTCAAGAATAAAGTCAAAATAAATAAATAAATAAAATGGTTTTAACAAGTTTAGATATTTTTTGATATATTAGGCTCGTCGTGAATATTTTGACTCAACCCGAGTTTACTTATCCAAGTTTACTCTAGCTAGTATCCTTAACCATATGTACCTTAATTGGTTTATTAGGCTAAGCATCCACGAGTCTCATTCCTTGAGATTTTAAATTGTGGAGAACGAGAGATGATAGAGTTAATTATAAGTTTGGTATTCTTTCATTAACTTATGTGAGTTAGTTATGAGCTTTTTCTCCCATCACTTGTTAATAAATATATTTGCAATAAATAAGGTTGTACGATTTGAAAAGTTACTTAGCTTCTAGCACAAGATCGTTTAAAAGTTGCTCGGTATTATTTAGAGTTCATAGCCAAGGCATAACTTATTGAAGCGGGACGCGAAGATTGGCATATCCAAAAAGGCCCTAACAAGGCATGAGGATTCACTTTTTTTGCTAAAGATCCTAAGAGATTGTGAAGATCATTAATCCAAATCAATATGATAGATCAAGACACACGACGAGAAGCAATTACTCCCCTAAAGATCATGGAGAAGTCTATCCAAAAATACCCTAACAAGGTATGAGGATAAATAGATCCAAGTCCGAAAAGGAGGCGGATCGTTGTATATCAAAATCCTAAATAAAGAAGAGGATAAATGAAGAAGTCGTGGTCAACATTTGAAGCATCTTTCACTCCTAATGAAGATGTATACCAAAATGAAGAGAAGACCATAATTTCAAGTTCGTCTCTCAAGATTTGAAGTTTGAAGCAAGCCAAATATCGGTCCGAGAAAGGTCTCAAATCGTGAAACGAGTTATGCCAAGATATGAACTTTATGAGGTTTCGAGAAGCAGTTTTAAAAGATTTTTTCCTTTAGCTAACTATTGATTAAATCGTCCCACTTTATTTTCGGCCTTAATAAATTATCGAAATAAGTCAAAAATGCATCCTCGTGATCATTCAAGACAAAAATAAAATACAAGAGATACACCGTAGGAATAAGGGGGTCTAAGTGATTAATTAAACCACATGAGTAAGTGTTAGTTGTGCTAACTTATGGTAAACAATGATCTCGTTTTTAAGCTTGGTATGGAGAACGTGAAACTTGAGGGTGATTAATATTCATGACACCAAAGCCCTAATTCAAGTCTTAGATTTCTTTATGAGTTTCTTCCATAAAATAATTTCCAAGTTAAATAAAGTGTTATAATTTTTGTCTCCTTTTAAGTTTTTATCTTTTCATCGTAGTAGTAGTAGTAATAATAATAAAGGCCAAGATGGGTTGATAATGAGAAAAATGTAACTTTATGCTTTAAAATAATGCATTGCATGGGGTCATTGCAATGGTCAAGTGTAGGGGATATAATAAGTGTGTAAACACTTATCCTTTTTGCCACTAAAATCAAGGAAAAACAAGACCTAATCATGTGTTTAATGTCATAAAAGTCGGAATTACGCATGGTTTTGTGTTTTTGTGTTCAAATAGGTACAAATGATCAAAAGGAAAGAAAACACGGGATTTCACGGTCAAATGTTGAAGAAAAGTCCATAAAGAGACGAAGACAAAGTCAAAAGACCATAAGTGTGCCCAAATTCATGAAAACCGGCTAAACCGACACGGTTTTGAAGAAATGTTTAAAGAAAACCAAAATCAAGCTCATTTTAGTGGATTTAACTTTAAGGAGGAAATTTGGGTCAAATGGGTCCCACATTACCCCAAGTTTTTCGGAGAAGACACAATGGTGGTCCAAATCGTGACATCGTGGCAATCCATGGTTCAGAATAATCTCAACCGTTGATTTGAAGAGAAGAAAGAGAAAAGAAGAAGATGCGGTCAAGATTTATTGCTTAATTCTTAAGCTATGAAGATGGTTTGAGAGTTTGCCTATAAAAACCCCTACATCATGTAATTGAGATATAGTCCATTTTTAGCTTTTCTTTAATTTTCAGTTTTTTTTTAATTTTAGGAGTAGGTTAATTTAGATTTAATTTTTGCAAAATAGTTTTAGGATAAATGTAATTTCAATTCCAGTAATGTAATTTTGTTTAATTAATTAATGAAAAGTAAATTTTCTATAAAAAAAATAATAAATAAAAAAAAATAAAAAAATATTAACAAAAATTGGTCTGTCCAGGGATTCGATCCCTGGACCTCTTGCATAATACCACACGCCTCTACCAACTGCTCTAGTCTTCTTTCTGTGTTCTTTTATGCGTTTTCTTATTAATATAGGTTTTTAATTTCTAGCAGTTTTATTTCAATTAATTTTAATACAATATTTAGTTTAATTAATCTTTTATATACAAAGTTTTATATCAAATGTTCTTTTAATTCAGTTTTTTTTTTAAAATAATAATAAAAAGATAAAAAATATTTTATTTACTTTTGAATTTGTTTTCATTTTATTTTTGTTTATTTAAAAGTCTTAATTTTTAGTTTTCATAAAAGTTTTTAAATTAGTTTTTAATTAAGTTTAATTTTAAAATTATATTTTCTTTTAAAGTTTTTGCGTCAACTTATTTTAAAATTAGTCTAAAATAGTTTAGTTTCTAAATTAATTAGTTTTTAATTTAGATTTAGAGTTTTCTTTTTAAAAATAGTTTTTTTTACATTAGTTTAAGTTTCATTTAAAAATAGATTTCATTTAAAAGTTTTATTCAAATTAGTTAAATTTTTAAATCGATTAAGTTTTTCATTAGTTTTTCATTTTTATTAGATTTGCTTTTAATTAGTTTCAAAATAGATTTTATTAGATTAAATAGATTTTATTAGATTAAAAAGTTTTATATTAGTTTAAATTAGTTTCAAAAGACTTTTTAGTTTTATTTAAATTAGTTTAAAATAGCTTTTAATTAACTAGATTTTTAGTTTAAAAAACCAAAAAGATTTATTTACCAAAAACAAATCAAGTTTTACGTTAAACCGAAAATCAATTCGAGTCGAGTCGAGGAAAAACGAACTTAATCGATAAAATAGGATTGTAAAACCCTTTATCAGTCATATTTTATTTGACAAGTTGAATATATACGAACTCTTTCTTGAATGACCACTTGAGCACGGGCTTAAGTAATCAAAAGGAGTTTATTCATTCAAAACTAAATCTTTGAAAAGTACAAAGAGCAATTATTCATGAATGGATAAATGCAGACATCTAGGAAATTATTTTTATGTTTGATTTGAAATCAAGATTGGATTTAAATTTAATAAGATGATTTTTAAGTATTCCTAAAAACTAGTGGGAGTATTATGATTATTTTCTTAAATTATATGTCGAATAGACATATAAGAAGGTAAACTTCATTTAAATTAAATGTTGATTTGGTTTAGATTTGAAATGAATCTTTGCTTTGGTGATCTAGACAATAGTATACATAACCTTGTGTCGACGTATAGTCGGTATAAGCCCGACCTAACATGCGCGCGACCCAGTAGGCCCGTAACCCAGCAGGCCCGTGGCCCATACACCTTACTTATCTTTCAAGAAACCCTACTCATATAAATACATGGGTAAGGGGCTCATTCTACACAGGTTATCTCTCTCAACCACACCACTTTTACTATATATCGCACCGATATTAACTTGACCATCGGAGGTGGACCCCGAGGCTACGTCTAACCGGTTCTTTAATGTTTGCAGCATTAATCAGCCCCCGGGAAGGCGACGAACGGCCCAAGAGAGTCGTTGAACCGGCCCAGCCAAACTATGCTTCAACAAGTTGGCGCCATCCGTGGGACCCTGACAACCATGTCTCGTGTTCTCGCACTGATAAGAAGCAATCATTCTATTCGAAAGCGGTAACCCTAAAACTACCATCCTATTAACTTTTTATTCACTATTTGTGCACTTTGTCGCATGTCCCTTGTATAGTAAGTGTGACACCCCGGGTAGGGTCAAAATATGCGGAAATATCCACGGAGATGTCACAAGGGTGGATCGATAGCACATAGTCCATAGAGCATAAGATAAAGAGCTATTCAAATCACATTACAGGATTATTAAACAAATTTAATAAAATTGTCTTTAACATGATAAAAGATGATTGTTTATGTTTCCCAAATAGAACCCCTGACGAGTCCTACAATGTAGATTACTAAGATGCTGGAGATCATGCACACGCCACGTACTAACTTCATATTCCTGTGAAAGACATGCTAGAGGATCAACATAAAGTTGGTGAATTTACAGATTTTAACAATTAATTAGTTTGGACATACATTAATCATAAAAGTAACAATGCACAAAGCATTCTTACTAATATTTAGATTACGTTGTTTATTATTAGAAACTGAAGCTTAACCTTCCATAGTCCTCAACAGATGAGGACGTAGTGTCTTACAAAAAGACACCCAACCCAGTTCCAACATGGTATACATCTGTTGTCCTGGCCAAGGCACAGTGAGCATGACTCACCCAGATGGGGATGGTCAATCCCTAATAGATCTATTTATAACATTCGGGCGATTTACAACAATTTAACAGTTCCAATAATAATCAATCATAGTCAAGTTTATGCAATTCTGTTATGTCCATTAAGTGTTTGCATGTTTGCTTTCCCCATAGAGGGAAAGTTTTATAAAAAGTTTATATGGGGCTGTAAACTCACCTGGGAGTAGGCAATAGCTGTTTAATACGAATATCCAAATAAAGCTCACGCCAAAAGTTATGCCTAATTAAATAGTACAGTCTTAATAGATAGTACAAAGGACATATATGTATGCTTATACAGATTTTAGTCAGTTCATTTATGCTACGGTATTTATCTAAATAATCGTAGTTCAAGTTTCAACAATATTCATTTAAATTTATCTAAATAAGTTTCATTTCTAAGTAAACCTAAAATGTTCAACTATTAATATCAGTTAGCATGTATTTATAATAATCATTCAATCTTACAATTAAGTTTCTTATTTAAGTAGACATAAGATGTCCTACTTAAAATATTAGTTTACGTTCTCCGTTCATGTATTATAGCCACTCATTTACTATTAAGTTGCATTATTAAGTAAACATAAAAATTTTACTTAAAATACTAGTTTACGTTCGTAGTTCATATGTTATAATCATCCATTTAAATTCATTAGGAAGTTTCATATTTTAAGTAAACGTAAGGAGTTTTACTCAAAAACTAGTATTCAAATTATTCAACGTTCATATAATTTTTATTTTCTAAAAGTATATGAGTTCATACATTATTAATACATATTCATAATTGTTTATACAATTCTTTTCATAAAGCAAATATAAATATTTTATTTTGAAAAAAAAAATATTTTATTTAACTTTAAAGTTTCCATAAATTATTTTAACATTTATAAAATAATTTATTAATTACAAACTTAAGAATTTATTTATATATTAATTCTTATAGTCTAGATGTTTAATTATGTTCTATTTATAAATAAAATGGATTTTTAGGGTTAGGGCTTGTTAATGTTTCAGAACATGGCAAAACTAGTCCCTCCATATTTTAATCTAGTATAAGTTTTGGATTTTTACACATTTGGTAACTAGGGCTTATAAAAGTTTCGGCTTATGGCAAATTTTGTCCCCCTAGTATTATTTAGGTTTTATAACTTTACTAAAATGACAAAACAGCCCCTAGGGCTTCTTTAAGTTTCGGCTAATTACAAGAATAGCCCTTAGGGTTATAAAATGACAATAACTTTTAGAAGTTTCCCAAAATGGTCCCTAGGGTTTAATTTGCCACGGATGGTATTTATTAAACCCTATACTTTCGGATATTTACATTTTCAGTCCTTGTGTTTATTGATTTAGCAAAATAAGTTTCATAAGTTACAGTTTTAGTCCTTAAGTTTCATAAATTGTCATTTTAATCCAAAGAGTTTTTATAAGTTATATTTTATTATAAAAACTTTTATTTAAACATTTAAACATCATATGGGCTCATTAAATGGGCTAAACATATAATGGGCTATCTAGTGGGCCTAAATATATTTCAAGTCCACTAACTTATTTAAATGGGCCTTTAAATCATTTATTGGGCTTAAATACATTTTTAAGTCCTTTAATTAGTTATATGGGCCTAAGTGTAATCTAGAGTCCATTTAGATACTAAGATGTATCAATTGGGCTTATTGGGTCCATTAAGTCTTGGATTAACATTTTATGGGCTTAAATAGTCCATTAACACTACTTTACATTTTATGTAAGTTTTTTACTTAGGATAACCTTATAAGCTTATTATTAGCTTATTCATATTTAGTTTTAAATCTAAATAAAAGAATAAAACTTATAGTTGTTTTATGTGATGTTCCAAATTAGATCTAGGTGTGTTACAAAGTTACATGCAAGTCATAAGCCCTTTTTGGAGCTTATAACTCACGGCTATTATTTGTTATAGCTTATTAAGATGAGTTAAACTTGTTTTAAGGTTACATGTACTTATATGTGTCCCAAATTAAGATCTAGCTATGTACAAGTCAAGAAAACAAGTCACAAGTCCAAGATGAGATCTAAACTATGTCTAGACCTAAAAATCAATCATAGATCCATGTACACTCATATATAGCCCATGGCTATATTTCTAAATCTTGGTATTTCCAAGATGAACATATTAGCTAGTTTTAAGTCTTATAAATATTTACAAAAATACATCATGATTATCTAAGTTACATGCATGTTCCCAAGGTTACTACCATTCCAAGAAAACAATATATAGCCCACGGCTATATTGTTTTCTCCCAATATTCCCATAAGTTCTATTAGCTTATTTCATGTTTATCATGTTAAGTTAACGTTTATCTCTAGATCTAGGTTTTATAATAGCATGCATGTACATCTAACCCATTTAGGGTCATATGTAACCCACGGCTACATATATTCACATAAGTTATTTTTGTGATTTTTAATAGTCCATTTAACATGTATCATTTCATATTCCATCATTTAAACTTAACACACAAATCACATATACACTAACCATGTATGCCGTGACCTTTAGGGTCATGGTCTTCATGATTTTTAAGTTACACAAATTCATTTTATGAGATCTATGACTATTAGTTTAACCATAGTCCCATAAAACAAGATTTGTAACCTATGCAACATTTAGATTTACAAAACGTCTCATGTGGTTTTTAAATCAAGTTTAAAACATAGAATACAAGTCATAGGTTTCTTTTTAAAGATTTTAAATCATGAACATGATTTGCATAAATATGTCGTGACCTATAATGGTCATAGCATTATCAAATCTTGATTTTAACATGTTATTTACTTGTGTTTAAAGATGTATGATGATGCATGCATGAAGAAATGAAAGAACATGATGTGTATACCTTTCTTGCTCAAAAGTTACTAAGGAAGATCTAGATGAACAAAGAGATTAGAGATCTAATCTTGATGATGAAGAAAACCCTATGTATAAAATCAAGTCGTGGCTTATAGATTCGTCTAGGGCTTGCTATGATGATTCCAAAGGAGATGGTGCTACTAAATGATTAGTAGTAAAGATGAGACAAAGATCTTGGTGGATTTAATACATGGTTTTGGAGGTATATGGCTTTAAGCCGTATGATTGAGAGAGAAGAGGATGAGAGAACAAGATTGGATTGCATGTATGTGAGAATGTGTGTGTGTTTCGGCTTAAAGAGGAGAGAGGGAAAGGAATGGCAAAAGGTATGATTTACCTTGGTAAGACATATCATGCCAAGTGTCACCCTTTGCCTTTCCAAGGCAACTCTTCTTCTTCCACACAAGCCTATGCCATGTGACACTCACCAAAAGGGGGGAAAAGATGGGCTTTGGTGATGGGGTTATGTTGGGCTTAACACAAAGAGTACATGATATTGGGCTAGTCCAAGAAGGTTTAGGCATGCCTATAATATGCATACATATATACACGGCTATATATACATGATGTAGCATATTTTCTCATTTTTGTTAAGTGTTGTCTAATCAAATGTTGGTTATACATTTTACTACTTGTTTTCCTTAGTCTTATGTACAAGGTTTACATTATGAATCTTATTACAACAAGTGTGCATGTAAAAGTATATGTACATGTTAGACAAGTTCACACATGACCTATAGAAATATAACACAAGAGTTTGTGTTCTAGGATTAATGGGTGGAAGTTTATTATATAAAATCATGGTAAAATCATGGATTTTACAGCACCACCCCGTTATTTTAGCTTTGTCCTCAAAGCTATTAAAATCATAGTTGTCTTTTAAGTGAAAGATGTTATAAGTATATGATTCGTTTCAGATTCTCTCTCAGGTATGGATGGCGGCATGAACGCGAAGTGGTCTACACTTAGGTTATCCTTATACGTCCGATTGGGTAGTAAAAGAGACTACCGCCATGGATGGATAGGAAGGAAATGCAAAATGGATCTGTATCCGGGTCGCACTATGCATCTGATTGAGCAGTAAAGGAGACTGCTGCGGTGGATGGATAGCAGGAAATGCAAAGAGATCTTTATCCGGGTCGCACTATACATCCGATTGAGCAGTAAAGGAGACTGCTGCGATGGATGGATAGGAAGGGAATGCAAAGAGATCTTTATCTGGTTCGCACTATACATCCAATTGAGCAGTAAAGGAGACTGCTGCGGTGGATGGATAGGCGCGGCCTTTCAATGGAAGTTGTAGTTATGTACTTTCAAGAGCTGGGAGAGGACCAATGGTGTTGTGGCTTTGGTTAGGAGGACAAATTCACTGCAAATGGTTTCGGATATGAGGAGGACATGCCAGCATGTTTTATATGCTGGGGAAGCTGGGGATGTACTATGTCCGCATCCTTTTCACGGGTGAGATACAGGTTATATCTCCACACCCGGTAATGAAAATTGGGGGTTGAAGGTAAAACAAAGTATTTTAACTATAACCCCTCTTATATCAACAACTTTAAGAAAAGACTTACAATTATACCTCAAGCTTGTGAGATACAAGCGTCAGTTACTAGTACTAAAGTTTTTACCCAACAGAGAGGTTAAGATTATTGTAGATGGCGATTGGGTAAGAAGTTTGCAAAGAATCTGCTTCAATCGCCGCAGGGCTGAGCGAGAGAGGCACAGAAAAGAAGTACCTCGGATAGTGGAAATAAAAGAAGATACCAAGAATAAAGAAGTGTGCGCCTTGCGGGGTGCCGCAACAAGGGTCATGCATTCACTATTACTGGTTCAAAATTTGCACCAATTATGGCTTCTAAATAGAGCAAACTACACCTCCTAGAGTCTGGTGAATGATGGTATTGTCGAACTAATTGGACCCGAAGAGGAAAGAGGAATGTCCAAAATCATGGTACATTCAACATTTCTTTACGAGGGATGTCAAACTTAGCCCTACAAAATACACCCATTGTGAGTTGGAGGTGTCTTTCAGGTTTAGGGTGGGAGAAATAGTTTAGGGAAATGGGGCATCCCTGAACCAAGTACTCTCTGGCTTGTCGGTACTATAAGTGACACTAAATCTAGTTTTAACTATATCGGGGTTATGGACCCCTAGTATAATCAAGGTTTCATCTCCCCAATGTACACGAACCGATTTTTGGTCATATAGGATAATTGCATGATACTTGCTAGTGAATTCATGCTAATGACGATATCAAAGCTATCAAGACTTTCTAGGGTCCGATTGATGTAAAAAGGGTAATTTGAAAGTTTTAAGGAACAACCTCGAATGATGGTGTTAACCATCCGAACTTTTCCGTCGAATTTTCTAATGCATAATAGGAGTCTAGAATTAACGGAGGGATTTCTAATATCTTATTAAATTTAGCAGATATAATGCTTTGATCTACCCATGGGTCAAACAAGATAGATGCATATCATCGGTTTAGTAAAAACGTACCAGGTACGATGTTGGAGCCTGGATCAGCTTGGGCATTGCCGGCCATGTACACTTGCGAAGGAGTTCCCTTGTTGTCCTTCTTCTGGTTGGCCAACTTGGGACAATCAGGTCTTACATGCCCAGGGGTTCCACACTCGTAACATACCACAGTTTTCTTTGGTCCACTACTACTTCCACATGCGGGGTTTCGGGTTCCCCGCTGCCCACTTCCACTTCCACGTGCATTGGACTTGCCCTTGTTGCTGTTTCTGGGATTGGTATTGGGTCGAACTAGGGTAGCAACATTTGTTTGACATTCACGAGCAAAATGGCCTTGTTGGCTGCACTTGTAGCATCCTTGACATTGTCCTCAGGCAACATGGTGATAGTTGCATTTTGAGCACTTGGGCTTGGATCCCGAGTAGTTCTTGGTACGAGTTATGGGAGTGGTACCATAGGTTTGCCCAATGTCTTGCCTTTTAGTTGGCTGCTGGTGCTGGCTACGAGCATTTTCGTCCGACTTTCTCTTGTTGTCTGTTTGCCTCTCAGACAGATTGTGGGCTCTCTTGTTGATCAACTCAGTTGCAAATTCCATGGCATTCTCAACGGTAGTGGGTCGTGAAGCTAGCACACTGTCATGAATGTTGTCAGGAAGTCCGCTCACATATTTCTCAATCTTGTCACTCCTTAGAGGGAACATTCTGGTGCACATCAAGCTTAGCTCTTGGAATATTTGGTTGTACCAAAGGATATCATTGTTCTTACACTTTAGATCCCACAGTTCGACTTCCAACTTCTTCATTTCTTCTCTAGGACAATATTTCTCAGTCATTCTCTCCTTGAGGTTGGCCCAAGTGAGAGTATAGGCAGTGTCATGTCCAAGGGTAGCGACCACAGAGTTCCACCAAGTAAGGCGCTCTCGAGTAGAGTGCATGTAGCAAATTTAACTCTGTTCTCGTCAGCACAACCGCTGATGCGGAAAACTGTTTCTAGTCTCTCAAACCATTGCATTAGTTCAACAACACCTTCTTTTCCTCGGTAGTATGATGGTTTTCATTTTAAGAAGTCGGGATAAGAACAACCCCTGTTGATGTTGTTTCTGTGAATGTTGTCGTTTGGATCATTGTTCACATTAGCTTCTCTGGCTGCCATAGCTGCCGTAATGCCTTCACCAATCATCTCCCGGAGTTGAGCAGCGGTAACATTATGGGTAGCTTCAAGAACTTCGGTATTAGCGGTGTTGGAAGCAGTTGAATTATTGGGGTTTGATCGCGTAATCACCATTTGTCTATAATCATACACAAAATGAGATTATTAGTTCAAACGTTAGTATAGTTTTTATATTATTTGCAAGAGATGATTTCATGCATAAAATTCATAACAAATTTGGATAACTTGTCAGGATTTCATAATATAATACTTTGCACACAGATATAACATAAGAGAATGATTACATGCAAATTTCCATAAGGAATTAAACATTCATCGAGCATATCAAATCTGGGACAAAGACTTAACTAGCCTTGTCCTGGGTAGTGGTACACATTGCTTAAGTACATCATATCCAAAATACATGCCCAAAAAGAAAAGTACAGTACGAGGATACATCACCAAATGCTGAAAAAGAAATAAAAGTACAAAGGCCCTATACCATGACAGCCGGGATGCAACCCGTATGCTTGTCATGATGTACAAGTAGTCTAGTACATCTACACTAATCCTGCCTAGATGGTCCGCTAGATGAGGCCGGTGCTGATGGTGCTGGTGGAGCTGATGGGGCTGATGGGGCTGCCGAATCTCTCCTTGTAGAATCTTTCCTGGTGTTCCATAAAGTACGAACTGTCGTTTGGGTCTCCTTGAGTGTGCGGAGAGCTGATAGTAGCTGGCTCCGGAGTCTATCGACGACCCCTCGGAGATATGCCATCTCCCCAGTAACTCTATCATGCCGGACAGTGGTGAGATCAAAGAAAATGGATAATGATTGCTCCTGAGCAGAAAGAGCAGCATGGGTCTGATGCTGCAAACCCTCCATGATCTGAATGCGCCGGTGGAGGCGGTAGTTCTCCTCCAATAACCACTTCAATGCCTCATCGGTCCTAGCCTGGGTGCCCTTGGCGGTCTGGGATTCTCCTCTCATAGTGCGGAAGAGAGAGTCGATACGGTCGTGGATAACAGCGTGGCCTTGTTGACTGGCTGTCAACTGGTTGCGGAGGTCGGATATCTCCCGCTCCTGGCGTGTGGCCAGTGCGGCAATCTTGGCCTGGACAAAATCGACACGCCCTGCCCCGGAGCCTTCCCCGGTCTCATAAGTGGAGACGGGTATGGACCCAGTAAAATAGCCCGATGGAACAGATGGAGGCACAAAAGATGGTATGACAGGAAGAACCTGGTCCTCCTCCATAGAGGTCAGGACCAGTATTGCTGATGCTGAGATGGAGAAAGGGTCCTCTGGGAGTACAGCCTCGATAGTTGGCTCATCCTCTGAATCCGAGGCTGACAACCATCCACACTGTGTAGATCGCGGAGATGAACAAACAACTTGAGTAGGAGCTACTACGGGTAGAAGAGTCGAAGGTGCAGTAGGTGGAGTCATGGTGCTCTGAAATAGTATTATTTTAAGTTTGAAGTAAGTATAAGCTTACAAACAAAGAACAATATTATTTTAGATTACATGTTTTATGAAATATATCCCTTTTAAACAATTATCATAATGTTTTAAGGTTACATATATTAATACTTATATATATGTTATCATTTAAGCAATTCATTTATCAATTTGTAAGTGCAAGGTTGGGTTTAGCATTACCTATATTTTCATTTCAGTATTTTACTATGTAGTGTAAAATTTTCAGGTTTAGCATATCTATCATTTTCCATAGCAATATCTCACTAAACAGAATTAATAATCAAGTTTTGTAACAATTATATACACTTAGTTCACATAGCATAAAATGCCCTAAGATCTATATGCTTAACTAATACGGTCCCAAAAAGAAAAATCCCCAAAAGATTTTTATAAGTTATAGTCCAGTTTTAAATAAAAGAAAAATCATTTTATTTTTATTTTATTTAAAAATTTATCTGGTTCTCTATAACTAATGCTATGATACCATTCTCTGTGACACCCCGAGTAGGGTAAAAATATGCGGAAATATCCACGGAGATGTCACAAGGGTGGATCGATAGCACATAGTCCATAGAGCATAAGATAAAGAGTTATTCAAATCAGATTACAGGATTATTAAACAAATTTAATAAAATTATCTTCAACATGATAAAAGATGATTGTTTATGTTTCCCAAATAGAACCCCTTACGAGTCCTACAATGCAGATTACTAAGATGCTGGAGATCATGCACACACCACGTACTAACTTAATATTCCTGTGAAAGACATGCTAGAAGGTCAACATAAAGTTGGTGTTTACAGATTTTAACAATTAATTAGTTTGGACATACATTAATCATAAAAGTAACAATGCACAAAGCATTCTTACTAAAATTTAGATTACATTGTTTATTATTAGAAACTGAAGCTTAACCTTCCATAGTCCTCAACAGATGAGGACGTAGTGTCTTACAAAAAGACACCTAACCCAGTTCCAACATGGTATACATCTGTTGTCCCGGCCAAGGTACAGTGAGCATGACTCACCCAGATGGGGATGGTCAATCCCTAATAGATCTATTTATAACATTCGGGCGATTTACAACAATTTAACAGTTCCAATAATAATCAATCATAGTCAAGTTTATACAATTCTGTTATGTCCATTAAGTGTTTGCATGTTTGCTTTCCCCATAGAGGGAAAGTTTTATAAAAAGTTTATATGGGGCTGTAAACTCACCTGTGAGTAGGCAATAGTTGTTTAATATGAATATCCAAATAAAGGTCACGCCAAAAGTTATGCCTAATTAAATAGTACAGTCTTAATAGATAGTACAAAGAACATATATGTATGCTTATACAGATTTTAGTCAGTTCATTTATGCTACGGTATTTATCTAAATAATCGTAGTTCAAGTTTCAACAATATTCATTTAAACTTATCTAAATAAGTTTCATTTCTAAGTAAACATAAAATGTTCAACTATTAATATCAGTTAGCATGTATTTATAATAATCATTCAATCTTACAATTAAGTTTCTTATTTAAGTAGACATAAGATGTCCTACTTAAAATATTAGTTTACGTTCTCTGTTCATGTATTATAGCCACTCATTTACTATTAAGTTGCATTATTAAGTAAACATAAAAAATTTTCTTAAAATACTAGTTTACGTTCGTAGTTCATAGATTATAATCATCCATTTAAATTCGTTAGGAAGTTTCATATTGTGGATTTGCTTTTATCTAATCCGGTGTTCTAGGTGGGTGGTGGAAGGTGGAAGCCATTGTTGAGAGAGAGAGAGAAGAGAGGTTGTGTGTAAAAGGTTAAGAAAATGTATATTGGAATGAAAAGAAACAAATGAAAACACAATCAACATCCCTCCTTAGAAGCCTAGGAGGGGTATATATAGCCACACACCAAACACTTAACTATACATTGTACCTAGTCTAGTCTAAGCGTGTGTGACTATGATAACTAATGGGAATTCATAAATGTCGTCACATAAAGTGAATTTCCAACAATCTTCCCCCATGGGAAGACGTGTAGAATTCCTTACAATATTCTTCCTAACAAGTACATAATGATTAAGAACAAAAGCTTCCATGAAGCGTCCAATGCTGATGATGTCTAGGCCTTTGACTTCAAAACGACTCATCTTTAAGTAACTTGTAGTAGAAATACTGTAACGGCATGAGCTAAGTAATCCATATACTTCTGGTTAAGGAGAAGCTTCTGAATTAACTTCCCCCTAATTCATGCCACATAAACTTGATGTAGAAGCTTTTAAATAGCTTCCCCCTAAACCAACAATCCTCGTAAGCAACTTCAAAGCTTTCAATAAAGCTTAGAATGATTAAGCGCACAGTGGAATTTAACAAGCAAATCCCATCATATAACATGATAATGTTGCTATGAGGGATTGAAAGTTTGGGGCACACCAAGTAGATCAACAACTTCTCTTCTCACTCTTGAATAATTCTTCTGATTTTTTCTTCCCCCTGAGAGTTCAAGTTATGCATACTAGAAAGAATCAAGACATTTCTTCCCCCACATAGTTGAAGAAAATAAATCAATCCCAAGTATGAAGCTCAAATACTGAAGTAGACACTTTATCCCATTCATGAAGTTGACATCGTAACACCAGAGTCAATTAAGTCCCGGAAATGCACATATCTTCTTCCGGAGATGCAATAGAGTCAATTAAGTCCCGGAAGTTCATATTTCTCCATATAGGATAATGATGATGAATAAGTGCAACAACCAAACAATTAAACATCGAATCAGTAGTGTACCGTTTAGAGATTGATAACGCCACGAGTTAAAACACTGATTTTCTCTGCGGTTATGACAAATGTCATCCCGGAATGTCTTCAAGTCAAAAGAAGGTATGAAGTTCATCACGTGTACTCGTTGTGCGTTCAATGTGTCTTCTTCTTCCCCCTTGATGGTTTCGAAACCTTAGAACCATCAATAAATCGTACGCACATGAACCTGAAAATCTCAAGAGAATAATAAATAAGCTTAATTATATTCTGTGAGAATCAGTTGTTGATCGAAATTCTCTACTCATAAACTATCCATAGCCATCTTTACCAACCCCTTTGTAGGCAATTTGAAGTGACCACTGATAAAATGAACCGGATACATCAAACATGAAACTGAATAAGAATCCTTCGATCTTGTGACTTAAGCTTGCACAATTGTTGAATGAGGAACGGTGGAGAAATCTCTAAGTACCCAGTGCATCAGTGAAGAAGTCTATAAGCACAACACCTCTTGAAATTATCCACATCGACTAAGCGCGTGACACTGAGTACAACAATGTAACCCCTTTAAGTTATAGTTATCCGAGTCATCAACCAACCACCCCGAACCCGGAAACTAGATAAACAAGTCTTTATTCTAAGATTAAGCACGAGCAAGTTATCTTTGAAAGATAAAATAAGTACACGCCTTCGAAAAATCCGTCTTCAACTTCAAATAATTAATACCCGATCCAAAAAAAATCTGTAGTGACTAAAAATATACCGAAATTTTTCTTGGTCTCGTCAAAAATAAATCTTGTCACTTTGTTTCGTCAATTTTATCACTTGGTCACGTCATTTTGTCACTTTCATTATCGTTAATCAAAATATTTTCATAGAAAATAAAATGATAAAACAATATTTTGATGTAATAAATTTTTATCCAAAAAATATTTCGGCCCATCCAAATTTGTGTTACAAAAATGGCATGATACATATGTTCTACCTCATCACAAAGGCCATGACAGATGTGCGCATGCAATAAAAACGTGGCCCATCAATTCTTAAGCCAGCCCAGTCTACCCAAAGAAATGATCAAACCCGATCTTATTTATCATTGGGATATAAATAATTCAGTTAACCCTTATCACTCTCAATTTAACACATAACCTAATATTACTTTCACCCACCTCGTAACATCCGCCCCCCTTTTCTCTCCCATCTGAAACCAACCTCAAAAACTCCGTCCTTTCTTCTTGACCAATCGCAGCCATCAAATCTCAAAGATAGATAATAAAATCTATCTTAAAATCACTCAAATCATCCATCTCGTCTTATGATCATAAATAGTCACCAAAACACAAACAAATCGAACCTTATTTGATTCTAAGCAAACGAGTCAATACATCATACTGTTTACCATACCAGCTTAGAGATCATATGACACATACAAGAACGTGAGGGTGCGACTTCTAGATCTTATAATAAGGTCTCGGGTAAGGTTAAATTCGTGATTGCATGTGTTTTTAAATCGAAATTATTGGAAATACGTTTTACGCATTTAGAAAGTCTCGGTCACTCCAACAATGTAGTTATAGGCTCGTAGTTAAGTTTAGTATCATTTATTAAATAGCCCGACCCATGAGCATGTTCATGGGCTAGAAGCCCAAGTCCATTAAGGACTTGGGGTATTTAAACCTCTTTCCACCATGGAAAGAGGTGTTGGTTGTTTATTTCTTTCATTTCCATATATGAGTTTTCTTTCACTTCTCTCTCTAACTTTCTCTCTCTAGAAAAACATCAACACTCTTGATTCATAAAGATTATCATTGTTCTACAATTGGTATCAGAGACATGGGATGAAATAAAGATTGGTTTTGTGTTGTTCATACTTGTTTAAGTGTGTTCATGTGTTTTTGATTGATTCTTCCAAAAGTTACAAAATTTTTTCGTGTTCTTTGATTCCAAGTGATCTACATATCTTCTAAATAGTTCTAGTAACGATTTTGTGATATTCGTTTGGTTAGAATCACGTTTTTCAAGGTAAAAATCCTTTCTTTCTTGGTGATCTTAAGTCTCGGACTCTTTTTTAGGGATACGATCTAACTTTGTGTTTGCATAAACCCTGGGGGTTTCTACTTGCGATCCTTAGTTACGATCCATCAGTGCGATCTAATAGTACGATCTATAGGTCCGATCTATTGCTCATTGCCTAGTACGATCCCTCAGTGCGATGTAGTACTACGATCAGGATACGATCACTTCACCACGATCAGGCTACGATCTTCTTACTACGATCAGGGTTCGATCACTCACCACGATCAGGTTACGATCATTTCATCACGATCAGGCTACGATCATCTTACTACGATCAGGGTTCGATCACTCACCACGATCAGGTTACGATCATATCACCACCATCAGGCTACGATCATCACTACGATCAGGGTTCGATCACAACAAGATACGATCAGGATACGATCAGCCATAGTTTTTCAACACTTAGAGGATTTTCAACCTTGGTTTTTATTTGGAAACATTAACAAAAAACACACAATCAAAAGATCTTAATATCTTTAGTTACACAACATTAAAATACATAATCTTATTTCATTGCTCGATCATAATTGATAATCTTTTTTCAAGGGATCACAAAATGAATTCACATTCATTTATGCCAACTATGACTTCACTCACCGATATCGATCATTTCGGGTACCGATACTCGCCCGCCTTTGCTCATCAAAGATCTATTTGAAGCATGGCAAGGCCGTATGAGAACATATATCATGGGCAAACAAAATGGTCGACTTATGCTTCAATCAATTGATAAAGGACCACTAGATTGGGGAGAGGTTACCGTCAACAATGTGACAAGACCAAGGGAGTATCATGAGTTAACCGATGCCAATAAAATCATTGCAGATGCCGATGAAAGGGCTGTTCAGACAATTCTTCAAGCCCTTCCACCCGATATCTTTCGAATGGTGAGTGAACATACAGTAGCAAAGAATCTTTGGGATCGACTTGCGGTTTTGTTACAAGGGACATCTCTCACAAAGCAAGAACGAGAGTGTCAACTGTATGATTTGTTTGATAGATTCACATACCTTCCAGGGGAGACACTTCATGATTTTTATTGGCGTTTTACCACTTTGATGAATGACATGAATGTCTATAATCTAAGGATTGAACAGTTTCAGTTAAACACCAAGTTTTTGAACACACTACCCCCTGAATGGAGTCAATATGTGACTGATGTCAAAATGATTCGTGATCTACACAAGTCCAATTTAGATCAACTCTATGCTTTCTTACAACAACATGAGAAGCATGTGATCCAAAACCGAATTTCTCAAGGACCTTATCATGAACCAATGGCATTATTGGCACACCATCCTACACAGTCATACCACAACTCTCAGCTTGCTTTAGGACACAAATCTTCATATCAACCTGTGTATCAAACACCAAGCTTCCACAGTACTCGATTCTGCCACCGCCACCAACATCCTATCACCAACCGGCAACATCATCGTCACAAGGAGATTCACACCCATCACCTTATGCTTCACACCAGTATTCACCGTATCAACCTCCCACCAACCTTGCTAGTACCTATCCACAACTCAAGGCTCCTCAACCTCATTACTCACATCAAGTAAGTGCTCCAACCAATCAGTTTGTTGCTCAACCAACATGAGCATTGTACTGTGAAGATGACATCCATGTCCCTGAGTTTAGACAAGGAGATAGCCCTACTGAAATCCTTGCTCTGATGTCTGCATATTTAAGTCAAACTTTGAACAAACGAGGTTACCGAGGTTCAGCAACAACTAACAATCAGTTAAGGAACTCATCTAACTCTCGACAACAGGCAACAATTCAGGACGGAAGGGTCATGGTGCAACCACTTCAAGGGTGATCAAATTTGTCTACTGCTGGTGCACGTTCATCCAATACTACTGCTACAAGGGCTAAGAGCACTGGTAAAATGAAGGTGGTTATTTGCTACAACTGCAAAGGGGAAGGGCACATTGCCCGAGAATGCAAGAAGCCTAAGAGGAGAAGGGATGACACATGGTTTAAGGAGAAGATATACCTGGTAAATGCTCAAGCCCAAGGTCGTGAGCTTGATGAAGAAGAATTGGCATTCCTTGCAGATCCAGGAGTAGCGGAAACTGATGGTCTCACAACAGTCATCACCAACAATGCTGCATATCAATGTGATGATTTGGATGCATATGACTCTGATTGTGATGATCTTAACACCGCCAAAGCAGCTCTTATGGCAAACCTTTCACTCTATGGGACTGATACCATTTCTGAGGTACCAAATACTGCTACAGATACTAGCATTGTACCTTATCAAGTTGAGCAAATGTCTGAGTATTCGGAACAGCCTCCAGTGGTTAGTAACTCAATCGATGAGACAAACAATGATAGCAATAACATTGCAAGTCCTCAGATTTTGAGTGAACCACAACCGGGAGCTCTTACGACTATTAATTCGTCTGCTCAACCTGATTTGGTTATGGTCCCTGCATCTTTGCTTAGCCAAATGAATAATGCGGTCCTTGAAACCCTTAATGCTAATCAGACTTTATCTGCCGAGCTTGCTTTGCATAAGGACAAGGTTCAAACCTTGGAAATGACTCCTTTGTCCACTACCTTAACCAATCCTGAATTTGATAGGTTTAGGAAAGTTCAAATGGACAATCTGCTAGAAATTGAAAGTTTAAGAGCAAATCTTTCGAATGAGCTTAAAGAAAAAGAGTCAGTCGTTACTAATTTTCAACAACTTCAAACGGATTTTGAAATTCTTGAGTCCAAACAGCTTGAAACGGAAATTAAGACGTCTGAAAGAATAAAAGAAACGGAACTTAAGCTTTTAAAACAATATGCTGCTTCACATCTAGTACACTTGTTTCATGCATCATTTAAAGAGTTCAACCTATCGCGTCTCATAGACTTACCACCTAACCCGGGTTATGCAAAGCAAGCACTTAACCACAACCCACGACTTTATGATGCAACAAAGTTAGGATTGGTATTAGATCCGATAGTGTTCTCAAGTGATTCTATGACACCATATGATGAAAAGCAGTTAAAATTACTTTCAACATATCCTGAATATGATTATGCTTCAATGAATGCAAAAAATGCCACAATAGATCTTAGAACTCGTTTTAATATGAAAAAGAGAACTCTCCAAACATCCACTTTCATGCCAACTAGAGAATGTCTTAGTATAATTCCTACACTTGTCAACTCGGACAAACCAAAGGAAATTCCTAAGAATCTTCCCCCGGTTAGTACGGTAAAGCTCAGCTTGGAAGAGATTGGGTAATACCTTACCGATTTTGACAAGGTCATCTTGGAATGTACGACTTCAACGGCTCAAACCGCTGGAGAATGGGCGTTCGAACACATGAAAACGGTGTTTGAAGAAGCGATCGTTCCGTTTGTGGACCATATTAAACAAGGAGTCTATGATCTAGCGTGTAATTTAAGCTTTGAAATTGGTGAAGTTCAAAAAGTTTTCAATAAAATGGATGATGCTTATGAACAACACTTAATTGAAAAGGAAAAGATTTTATCAGAATATGACCGCTTTTTAGAACATATGGTGTCTCTCGAAGTGATGCAAGTTGTTACTGTTAAATATACTCATGAAATTTCATCTACTGTGAATATTTGTGATGATGTGCATGAATCTGTGAATACTGTTGAAAATGTGAATACTGTAGAAAATCATTCTTGTCATGAATCCAACGCTGAATTTTTAAAGCTTCAAGATTCGTATAATACACTTTCAAAAAGTTTTAACGAGCTTCAACAACATTCTATATCTCTTGAAATTGAGAATCAATCTAAAAATGAAACTCTTTCAAAACTAAATGATGGTGGAAACTCCGTTGAGACAAGTGATAAGATGATTCAGATGGTTCAGAATTTAGAAGAAGAGATGATGAGACTTAAGAGAGAATTACTAGAAACAAAAACGGAACTAGAGGCTGTAGAGACTAAGAATCATGTCCTAGAAAATAGAATTAATTCTATACTAGGAGAGCGTGAACAAGTAAGGCAGGGAGACTCACAAATTTCTGGTTCAATAGAAGAACACCTCGCGTTTAATGTGACAGAGCGAAAGTCTTTAATTGACAAACTGAACAAGAAATGTGAGGAAACCTCTGACCTAAAAATTCAGCTCATAGACAAAAACATGGTTTTGGCCGAGTTAAAGGAGACACTTCTTCTCACCCGACAAGAAGTTGTTAATAACTTAGCTACCAACTCTACACCGTCCTCTAGTGCTCCAACAACCAATTCAGTAGTGCTTTATAAGAACCCGCTCCATAAGAAAAACCCGGTTACCTACGATGATTATATGAGGAATGCAACTAAGCATGTAGATCTTGTTAGGGATATTTTAGATGATTTGTATGCGTTAGATCCCTCAAGTAGTTACTACTATTCAGCTCATGAATATATTAAGCGCGTTCAATATTGCTTAGCATACTTGCAATACATAGGAAAATCGGGTTCTGCACTACTCACTAATCGACCCATTGTTGTAACTCCATTCAATAAGACCCCAGGAGCAAAACCGTCATTGGCACCATCAAGTAAGGCACCTTTAAAATCTGTAACTAATGTTCCCTTGGCTTCTACAGGAGTAACTGTGTCCACTAAGGCTAAAGGATCTCGAGGAAAGAAAGATAGGATCAAGCCTTCCATTAATAGGACTGAGAAGAAGAAAGTAGAAGTGCACCCTAGGAACGTTATTTCAGTTTTAAATAAAAAGAATCATGTAGCTAAGACAAAAGGTCCTCTTTATGAGTGGAAACCTAAGCAAAATGTGAATTCTAATGCGAAATGTTGGAATTGTAATGAATGCATGTTTTCTCAGCGTCATGATTTATGCCTTGTTGATCACGTGAATGAAATGCATGCTATTAAGAACAATCTTGAATGGACTCCAACAGGGAAGAAATTTACCCGAATTGGGTGGCAATGGAAACCCACTGGTAGGACCTTTACTGCAAATGGAACTAAGTGCCCTTTAACTAGGATCACATCCACGGAAGTTAGGTCTAAGCGTCCTTTAAATAGGAACACTAGCACTAAGAAATGGAAAAAGCGCCCTTTAACTAGGTCTGCCCCCACTACTGTGCCTACCAGTGGTAATGTCCCCAGTCAAAAAGTACCTTAGAATACTAGACAACTAGAATCTAAGCCAACCACTAGTAAGAAAATCTGGAAACCTAAAGTTTCGTCTGATAGCAAATCTAAGATAACTGTATCTGTACCTGCTAACTCAGAAGAACAATTAGAATCCGATACATCGTCTGTGTTTGGTAAAATTTTCAGGTCGTCCAAATTATTCTTTGGTATTTGGACTCGGGGTGCTCCAAACATATGACTGGAGACCGCTCGATGCTCAAAAATTTCGTCAGCAAGTTTCTAGGAACGGTAAAATTCGGCAACGACCATATTGCAAAGATTATGGGTTATGGTGAATACCAAATTGGGAATGTTACGATTTCTAGGGTTTACTATGTGGAGGGACTTGGTCACAATCTATTCTCAGTAGGACAATTCTGCGATTCTAACCTTGAAGTGGCCTTTCGACAACATACTTGCTTCATTCGCGATCTTGCAGGAAATGATTTGTTAAAGGGTTATCGAGGGGATAATCTCTATACTTTGTCTATTCAAAACATGATGGCCGCCTCTCCTGTTTGCTTGCTCTCCAAAGCATCTAAGACCAAGTCATGGTTGTGGCATCGACGGTTATCTCATCTTAACTTTGATGCTATTAACCATTTGGCTAGAAACGAACTTGTTCGTGGTCTTCCGAAACTTAAGTTCGACAAGGATCATTTATGTTCCGCGTGTTCATTGGGGAAAAGCACCAAGAAATCTTACAAACCTAAACAGAAGACACCAACCAAGAACCACTATATCTTTTGCACATGGATCTTTGCGGGCCAATGCGTACAGCTAGTGTGAGTGGGAGAAAATACATCCTCGTTATAGTGGATGATTTCTCAAGGTTTACATGGGTAAAGTTTTTAGCATCCAAGGATCAAGCACCAGAGTATATCATTACTTTCTTAAAGATGATCCAAGTACGTCGTAATGCTACTTTTCGCCGCATTCGGACTGATAACGGCACTGAGTTCGTTAATCATACTCTTCGAAATTATTATGAAAAGGTTGGTGTTTCTCATGAAACATCTGTGGCTCGCACTCCACAACAAAATGGTGTCGTTGAAAGACGTAACCGTACACTTATGGAAGCTGCTCGAACTATGTTGATTTATGCGAATGCTCCTTTATTCTTATGGGCAGAAGCAGTGGCAACCGCATGTTATACCCAAAACCGCTCCATCATTCGCAAACGTTATGGTAAAACTCCATATGAGCTACTTCATGGACACAAACCCGATATTTCATATATTCATGTGTTTGGTGCACTTTGCTATCCAAATACAAATAGTGAGAATCTGGGAAAACTTCAACCGAAGGCTGATATTGGAATTTTCATTGGATATTCACCCGCAAAGAAAGCTTACCGGATTTATAACCGTCGTCTTGGCAAGATTGTAGAAACTTTGGATGTCGATTTTGATGAGCTGACAGCGATGGCTTCTGAGCAACACAGCTCTGAACCCGCATTACACGAGATGGGAACCGGTACAATCAGTTCCGGATTAATTCCCAACAATCCTACTTCTCCATCATTTTTACCACCAACAAGGTCCGAGTGGGATAAATTATTTCAACCTATGTTTGATGAATTCTTCGATCCACAGAGTAATGATTCTCCAGCAACTGCAGCAGTAGCTCCGATTCCCGTAGTTGCTGCTCAAGATAATGGAAATCTATCCGAGGCATCTACTATTACTCTTGAACAAGATGTCCCATCCCCCACCAATTCTCAAACAACACCTGAATCAGCACCCCCACTCGTTCCTAATGATGTTGAAGAGGAACTATATGATCAAGATCTGGAATATGCTCACTTACAAGAGCTTCCCTTCTTTGGTTCACATATACCTGAAGACCCTACCGGTGCGTCTACCTCAGAGGAAGCTCCTGTAATAGTTCACTCCCGACCACCACGGATTGAAAATCACAACATTAAATGGACAAACGATCACCCAATCAGAAATATTATTGGTGACATCGATCGACCAGTCTTAACACGTCATCAACTTCAAGAACATGCATTATATTGCTATTTTTATGCATTTCTTTCAGACACTGAACCTAAAAACTGGCAACAAGCCATGACCAAATCATCATGGATTGAAGCCATGCAAGAGGAACTTAATGAATTCCAACGTCTTGAAGTGTGGGAATTAGTTCCATTACCCAGCAACGTTGAAATCTTGACACTGTTGTGGGTATACAAGGTTAAGCTCGATGAGTTAGGTATTGTGCTGAAAAACAAAGCTAGATTGGTCGCTAGAGGTTACAAACAAGCTTTGGGTATCGATTTTGAAGAATCCTTTGCTCCTGTTGCACGATTGGAGGCAATTAGACTATTCCTTGCTTATGCTGCTCACATGAATATGATCGTCTACCAAATGGATGTTAGGATGGCATTTCTCAATGGTGAATTAAGGGAAGATGTCTATGTAAGCCAGTCGAATGGATTCGTCAATTCAGAGTATCCTAATCATGTGTACAAGCTCAAGAAGGCTCTTTACGGGTTGAAACAAGCTACACGCGCGTGGTATGATCTCTTATCGACGTATCTCATCTCTAAAGGCTTCTCCAAAGGCAAAGTGGACCCCACATTATTCATTCTCAAGGAGGACAACGACATGATACTGGTACAAATTTATGTTGATGATATAATATTTGCTGCTACTAATCAACGTTTGTCTGACCGTTTTGAGAAAATTATGTCCACACGCTTTAAGAAGTCGATGATGGGAAAAATTTCATTTTTCTTAGGGTTGCAAATTTCTCAGAATCCCAGAGGCATCTTTATTAATCAATCCAAATTTGCTCTTGAATCCTTAAAGAAATATCACTTTGAAAACTGTGACCCCGTGGATACTCCAATGGTGGAGAGATCCAAGTTAGATGAAGATAAGGAAGGGATAGCTGTCGATCCTAAACTTTACCGTGGAATGATCGGCACCCTTCTCTATCTGACTGCTAGCAGGCCTGATTTGCAATTTGCTATAGGCATGTGTGCCCGGTATCAGGCTCGGCCTACCGAAAAGCACTTACATGTTGTAAAAAGGATCTTTCGGTATCTAAAAGGAACACTTAATCGTGGTCTGTGGTATCCGAAGGATTCCTCTATTGCACTAATTTCATATGCAGATGCAGATTATGCCGGGTGTCAAGATACCAGACGTAGCACTTCTGGCAGTGTGCAACTTCTTGGAGATAGACTTGTTAGTTGGGCATCAAAAAGGCAGAAAAGCGCTGCGATATCAAGTACTGAGGCTGAATACATTGCTATCTCCGGTTTTTGTGCTCAAGTTCTTTGGATGAGGTCACAATTGACTGACTACGGTCTTGGATTCAACAAAATCCCGATGTACTGTGATAACAAAAGTGCAATCGCTCTATGCTGCAACTACGTTCAACACTCTCGAGCAAAGCACATTGACATCCGCTACCACTTCATCAAGGAGCAAGTGGAAAATGGAGTGATCGAACTATACTTCGTCAACACTGAGTATCAGCTGGCAGATATATTCACAAAGGCCTTAGATCGAGGACGCATCGAGTTTTTGATCGAAAATCTAGGCATGAAATCATTTTCACCAGCGACACTTAAGGAGTTGGCAGAAGAGTCTGAAGAATAGTACTGGTAAACTATTCTCGAGTATCCTTTGATTGTGATCTTGTATATTATCGTACATACTTAAACCATCAAAAGCAAAATACAAAAATAGAAAACATAGAAAATCCATAAAAAATATAAAACATAGAAAATCCATAAAAAATATAAAATCAAGAAAATCCAAAAATATTGTTATTTTTATTTTCAAATCGGGCATGTCTTTTAGTACGGCAATATTTACGGCTTTAGAAATGTCGATTAATATTGACACGGCGCCATAAATAGAGTCCGTATAAAAGTTGTACACGTTTTAAAACATGCCCATTATGGCTTGTAGTTATTTCTGACTGCAACCCGCTTTTCGCATTAAAGTCACGTATTTCTTTTGAAAACGTTGGCTCACAACGGGAATTAAGTTTCTCGGGCAAGGTTTACTTTAAAACCTTGTAAGGGGCCAAGTTTACTTTATAACTTGGTCTAACACAAATTTGTGTACGTTTCAGTGCACTTATCTTGTATAAATAAGAGAAATCTTATTTCCACCAGAATCATTCTATAAAATCACTTAACCGGCAAATGTCCTCATTAATAGTTGTGTCCCTAATATCTTTGATTACTGCTCTTTAAATAGAAAACGGGTCAGGGATTAAGGGGGAGAAAATATTAATTATTTATGGTAACAAATTTGGTCGTTAAAAAGGATTGTCAGAAAATATTAGCTACCCGTCATCTTCAGTTATGCTATGTGTGCCTTGTGTGATTTAAGTATCTCTTGCATAGGTCATTAACATTTTGGCGTCAAGTATTTGTGTTCGTGTTTGGCAGCGGGTTTATTGTTTGTTAAGTTAATTTTTAACGTTAACTAACTTTCTAAAACAGGGGGACCAGTTTTGCACTTTTTGCAAAATGGTGGGTGTTTGACAGCTTTGACCAAGTCAAAACCACACCCCCCCCCCCCCCTCCTTCCCGTCTTTACTGAAAAACACACAAACACATATCTTTTCCGCCATTATCGACCTTGAACATCTAGTTGATTTTTGATCCTTGCCTTATCACCTGCTGCATAAACATCTAGGTATTTTATCTTGTTAAAGTTAATCTCTTTAATCCATTTCATCTCAAACCATCATAACAAGAACTTTAGATCATACCCACGATTTAGGGTTTCATGATTTTTTTGCTATGGATATGGTTTTTTAGTATGGGATTTGTTAAGGATACATAGTTAAACATTGGATTTTAACAGATTGGCTTATAACATCGTCCTAGTTCCGTAATCGCTCACTCTAGATATACCTCGGTTCTATCACCAACAATGCGATCAAAGGCTACAATCCATTCTCATCGCATTGATTGCGATGGCTTTACCTTATCCACTCGCTGTGATGGCTCATTACGATGGCCTGTTGCGATGGTCCATTGCGATGGATCGTTGCGATGGCTCATTGCGATGGACCGTTGCAATGGACCGTTGCGATGGACCGTTGCGATGGACCATTGCGATGGACCGATGCGATGGACCGTTGCGATAGACCGTTGCGATGGGATGTTGCGATGGGTATGTTACGATGACTCCAATGCGATGGGTAAGTTGCGATGGTAGGACGCGATGGGTTAGGATACGATGGATAGGATACGATGGATAGGTTACGATAATAGGATGCGATAGGGTAGGATACGATGGATAAGGATACGATGGATATGCTGCGATAGGTTGGATGCGATGAGTAGAGTGCGATGGCTTGGCACGATGGATAGAGTTCGATGGACTTAATACAATGAATTCACTATGATGGACCACATTTGCTAAGTGTTAAGATATGTGTTGCACTATAATGGACTTAGTCTTGCCATGTCTTTGCCTTTTATATCTCGTTATGTGATTCTGAATGTATGACCTTGGTCCATATGATCTATATTTGTCTTTGCTACTCAAACTTATGTGGTGATAATTTGTTGTGATTTATATCCAATGCTTAGAATTTACATGTTTATGAGATATATATGTTTATATATCTACTGTGCTTGTATTTATCTATAAGCAGGAAAATGTCGATAACCGAAGAAGAACAAAAACAATTAGACCTTACCCTTGTTCCACTTAATGCTCGAATGCAACATGCACCAAATAATTTTCGTCTAGGAGACAATTTTGATCCTTCTTTGGCGGCATTCAAAATCGCAACAGATATCCTAGATTGTTCACCAATAAAGGATGCATTACGTGCCACTGCATCGGTTCCTGAAGTATACATGCATGAATTTTGGGCAACTGCCTCAATCACACAAGCAAAGCAATTGTCAAAGAAGATAATCTCCTTTACTCTGAACAACAAAGCCTTGACATTTGATATGCGTCAGTTTAGGTAACTATTTAAGCTTCCAAAGCTTGCAAAAGGGGAACACTTTGTGCCTGATCCAGATGCAGAAGAACTACTTAGAGTAATCCGAGAGTTGAACTATGAGGGTGAAATTGGTTTTCTTTCTCAGTTTAACACATCACATATTGGACAACCTTGGAAAGCAATTGTCATCACTTTAGTGAAGTGCCTTATTTCCAAGATTCGCGGATCAGATGCAATGCGACCCGCTCAGGCAGTTATCTTTTGGGGTCTCTACACCGGATCTAAAGTGGATTATGCTTTACAACTTTGGGAAGAATTTTGTCATCAATTCACAAGTTCCAAGAGAAAAGCTGTACATCTTCCATTTCCAAGGTTCACAAAACTCATTATCAATCACTTCATGAAGAGTGACCCAGATATTGATCATCGCGGGAACTTCTTCTATCATACTCAAGATGATGACGATGTGTTAGACACTATGACTGCGGATAATCAATTCACAAAATATAAACTCAGACCAGCTCAAGTGCCTGCAATCATGATGAATGACGGTATAAGGGAAAGTGATCACTACAGAGAGATGCTTAAAGATATTGATGCACAGTTTATACGAGCAAATGCAGATCCTTCTGAAAAACAAGCAGAGACGCAAAAAGGAAAACGAAAGAAAAGAATTTTCAAGCGCCAATCGACTGCTTCATCAAAAGACAAAGGCACAGCACAAGAGCATTTAGTTGATGAAGATGCTGAAGATGCTGAAATGACCCAAACAGAGGAAGAACAGGAAGAAATACCACTTCGCAAGACAAAGAAAGCAAAGCAGACCAAGGGTAAAGAAGCAAGTGTTGCTTCCAAAGAACCTGCTCAACAACAAATGTCTGAAGCCAAACGCCTGCGTATTGTTCTTCAACAAAGCAGACAGGAAGCTTTTTCCACAGGCTCAGGTTCAAGAATGTTTGAGGACTTAGCAGAATTCGGCAATCCTGATGCTGACTTGGCATTTTATGAAGATCCTCTCGACGAAGATACTTATGAAGATGCTGGTAACTACCACATTGAAAGTCGTGAGCTAAGTGAAGAACGTGCGAGTAGTGCAGACACAGATACAAGTATGATGTATCGTGACGCCAATATTACCACTTCTTTACCAGAACCAACTCACATGGTGTTAAACGAAGATGCTCATGCAACTTTCATACCAGCGACTCAACTTCAAAGTAAGTCTACTTCTGGTTCTGATGACGTTTTAAAATATCTTAATCTGGAAGGGGAGGGCGTTGAGGTAACAAACACTGATCCTTTAACAAACGAATCAATGGTGGATGTTCCCATTACTACTATTACATCCACCACCACTCCACCATTATCCACCCTGGTCATCAGTGAGGTCATTACCCCAGCTATCACCCCGGCACCCGTTGCACAACCAGTATCAACCACCATCATCACCACTGAATCTACACCGTCATCGCAGCTGAACAACTTGTATCAACCACCGCCCCAATCACTGAATCTACATCAACACCTATCCTTCAACAACCAGTATCATCCACCACCACGTTAACAGTTATGGTTACACCTTCACCAGAAGAACCACAAGTATCATCCACATCCAATCCCTTCCTCACAGTCAATGATCCACTGATCCAGTCTCTTCAACAACAGCTAGAGGCTCAAGCTACACAAATAGCTACATTGACTGAAAGGATCACCATTCCTCCCAAGGAACCACAACAAGATGAGCCTACACTTCAGAAACTAATAGAAAGAGTGTCTAGACTTAAAGAAAAACATAAATCATTTCTTAAAGAGAAGAAAACTCGGGATAAAGAAAATGCTGCTTTTCTCGGGTCAATTGACGAGCAGATGACCACGATCATTCGACGCGAAGTCAAGTCTTATGTTGATCAACAACTATCACATCTTGTCGGTAATGGTATATCTACTCTTCAACTAATGACATTACTACAGACACGTCTGCTAGATATGGGAGCTCATAAATCAAAATACAAACGCAAAGTTCTGCAATATCTCAACAAAGCAATTGATGAAGAGAATCCTGCAGACACTACCGACTCTGAGTCTGACAATGCAGACGAACTAGAGGAGGAAGAAGATGAGGGTAATGATGAGGAGGATGATGGTGACAATGAACAAAATGAGGAACAAGATAAGGAAGGTGATGAGGAGGAAGAAAAGGATGAAGAAGAAGAGGATAAGGATGACGATGAAGATAAGGACGAAGATACAGGCGATGATGTGGATGACGATGATGATAATGACGACGGTAATGGAACCACCAAGGGTGATCAGAATGACGAAATAGGTACTAATGTCGAAGAGCCTTATAAGGATGACGGTGACAAAGCTACTGAGAAGGGTTTAGAGGAAGCTGTAGCAAACATCGCTGAAACTACTGAAAAGACAATCGAGTCTACTATACTATAAACTCAGCAACTCGATACAGGTATATCTACTGCACCAGCTCTTACTACTGATTCTCACAATGAATCCGTAGAATATATGCAAGCAGAAGAACCGATACAGCCAATGATTGAAGAAGAACCTCACGGTGATATACCGGTAATGGAAGATCAACCTTCCACAACATTTGAAGATCCGCACAACAGTGACATGGAAGTTGAAGATTTAAATGTACCAGAACCAACGTTTGCTGAATCTTTAATCATTGATGACACGGTACAGGAGCAACTTTGGCTAACAAATGCAGCACCACAACATTCTTTTGCCACTGCAACTGAAATGGAGATGACTCAATTCCTCAATAACCCTATCGATTTCTCGGCATTTCTACGGTATTCTCATGGGAAATCGACAAGGACTCCAGATTTGATCAAAATGGCAGCTGCAAACGTGGACTTCTTTGATACTTTGAAGATCAGCCATAACGAAGCAGAATATCATTTCAATGAGCTTACCAAAGCAATGAGAGCGACAACTACAGGAATTCAAACTCCCGTATTGCAACCTCTCACACCAACGATCATTTCCGGTTCTGCAACAATCCCAATAGAACACTTTGTGTCTCACGACCTTGAATACCTGGAGAATGGAGCAAACAAATATGCCACGTCACTCACCATGGTTAAGGCAATTAACTTGGAGAATGTTCCATGGATAGAGGATAAGGTACCTGGAACCATATGGAGAAAGAAAGTGCTCCAATTCTATGACACTTATGCAGCACTTGGTATTTCTCACTGGAATGCGAAGAAAAAACTTGCCTACAACCATTCCACCGTCCTAAGAGAGGTTCTCCCATTGTATCAACACACAGGATCAAAAGTATTCAAGGAGCAACCACTCAGACGGTCTTCGGCTATGATTACATGAACGTAATCCTCTTCAAACGCACTGATGAGAAAGAGTACCGAATTGATGAAAGTGATCTTCAGTACCTTCAACTTGAAGATATCGAAGATGTCCTGCTGCTATTGGCTCAAGAAAAAGTTGACCACTTATCACCTGATATTGTCATTGCCTTGAGTTCCAACTTTCGCCAATATGCTAGGAAAATCGTCATTCAGAACCGGGTGGAAGAATTTCAACTTGGTGTAGAAAGTTATCAGAAGAAGCTAAACCTGGAACGTCCCCATACGACCCCACTCAGCAATTTCCATAAGAACAAGAAGGTATACATGGGGACAACCACACCGGAAGCAGGCATCTTCTACCCAAATGAGACTGGCACCATGCAGTATATGCGATTCTCTGAAATGCACAAATTCAGCGATGGCACACTTAAGCAAGTTCGGGATGATCTGATGGTTCTCAATGCTAAACAACCGCTTCCAGCAGTCACCTACACCTGGACAAGCCAGTGCATCAGGGGATCAAAGTACGCAATTAAGAAGATCGAAGAACTTCTCAGGAAACGCCGGTTGCTACGAAGCATAGAACGATTCGTCGGTGGACGACCATATGGAGCTCACCATCGGTTCACGGAACGAACCAATTAATCTTGGTTCGTCTCATTACAGGTCAACTCCATATGTATATTATTGTGAATATGTTATCTTTTTACTTTATCAGCTTTTGTGGCTTGTTGTAGTGTCAAAGTATGATATTTTTCAAGAATTTCTCTCGAGATTCTAAATCTTTCAAACAAATCATACTCAAGCACTACAACTTACCCTCATTAATTTGAGGGGGAGCATTAATATGTTCTTTGGCCATCATCTAATTTCATTTTATTACCCAAAGATCGGTTAATCCATTAATATCCAAAATATTGATGGATAACATTTTGGAAAGGGGAGAAAATGGGATTAAGGAGACTTTATGATATTTGGCTAAAACAATGAAAAAGACTTAAAATATAAACCAACTTAACATGTGTAATGCACAAGTTAAGGGGGAGCGTTTTTGATGATCAAAACACTTAAGGCACAAAATCTTTGATTTTAATATCACAAGTGCTTTAAGTGATTTTCAAGGATTTTTCATGGTGACTATATCAACCCAAAACACACTTAACTCACGACGAATGTGGTGAAAAAAGGGTGGTAGGTATAGGTATTAGTCCAATGATTCATCAGAACCGATGCAATCTTCCCAAGGACAACTCCCTAGATAGAACTAGAAGTCCTAGGAAAGATGGAGAATGAATGTGAACGTAGCTGAATGCCGACCAAGTACTTAAGCTAGCACTGGAACAATCACAACAAGGTGCTAGTTATGACGTATTGGTAAGCATTGAAGGGGTTGAAGAATGAAAAAGAATTGTAAAGATAAAGGGTGTAAAGAAAGAAGCCCTCCTTACAACTTTAGGCAGAAACCGGGTCAATACATATGCTATTGAGATCATTAGTTAATGATTCTCGATATTGAAGAAAGCCATCATGGACCCAGTGATGCAATGCACAACCCTCCCCAGCTAACTCAAATATCTCTCAACAGGTATTTGTTTTAATCACACGGAGTTCAACATGTTATCTATTGGTTTATTCACTCCGAATAGACTGATATTGAATAGGTGGCACTCTTCTCCAGCCATCGATCACTAAATCAAAACGCACTATCGAGACTAGAGCCACGAGACCATCAAAAGTCTCATTAGGACACTTTCCATTCATTCCTTGCTTCTTCACACACTGTGAAAAGTAAGAGATCTTTTATGAGTCCTACGCAGTATTCTTGTAATATTGCCAGAACATCCGAGTGATACGCAAGTATTACAGTGAAGATGGAAATCCTGCTTGAGCCAACATCAAACAAGCTCATGGTAGGTAACACGTGCGGTTCTTTACGAACTAATCTTGTGACAACTGGAAAGAAACAGTAGTTTAAATTCTTAATTGAACTTAAACTCGTTCCAGGCCTCTACGCATTATCGTATGATCTTGCCAGAACACTCAGAGTGACACTCTTTAGTGTTCACAGTGACGAGTGGAAATCCTTCTAGTGTTAACATCAAACAGCACTTGGTAGGTAACAAGCAAGATTCAATTTGAATCAAGTTTGTGACAACTGGAAAGCAACGATGGTGAATATCTTAATTGAAATTCACTTGTTCCAGGTTTCATGACTTGACGACTTCAATCATAAGGATTTTTAATCCAAATGATTCACTCTTTATGTTCGCAGTCAGCTTTGGACGGTCGAATAAAGAGAACGGGTTTACCCGCGAAATCCTGTCAGGAAGTTACTTAATTGAAACTATCCGTCACGGGTACGATATCTAATATCGTCCAACGGTCTTCACCGACCGGAGGTAAAATGCTACCGAATTAGAATAAAATGTCAAAGCCATTTTATTCGTGTCGTTGCTGTGTACCTGTTAAAGACGGTGGCGTTGCTGTGTACCTGTTGAAGACGGTGGCGTTGCTGTGTACCAGTTGAAGACGGTGGCGTTGCGGTGTACCTGTTGAAGACGTCCTCACATGCTTATTCCTTTAGCATCAAATACTCCTGAAAATTCAAGAAAGTATGACCTAAAAGTCTTCCGCTGTATCGACTCTGAAACTTTCAAGAATTCTACAAAGGATAAGTGTGTGGGACATGAAGTCACTAAGAGGCGAACCTCACAAGAAAAATAAAGGTTGCACGTGAAAGGCCAAAAGAACATGTTCCAAGCAAAAAGGCTGATATCTTTCAACACATATTCACAAAAGAAAAGAAAAAGAAAGAAAAGAAGACTACGAGCTCAAGAACAAGATCTAACATGCTAGATTAGGACTTTGTAAATTTGGAGTGACCTCCCTTTGGGGGAGATTGTTGGAAATACGTTTTACGCATTTAGAAAGTCTCGGTCACTCCAACAATGTAGTTATAGGCTCGTAGTTAAGTTTAGTATCATTTATTAAATAGCCCAACCCATGAGCATGTTCATGGGCCGGAAGCCCAGGTCCATTAAGGACTTGGGGTATTTAAACCTCTTTCCACCATGGAAAGAGGTGTTGGTTGTTTATTTCTTTCATTTCAATATATGAGTTTTCTTTCACTTCTCTCTCTAACTTTCTCTCTCTATAAAAACATCAACACTCTTGATTCATAAAGATTATCATTGTTCTACAGAAATAAAGATTGAATATAACACACTTGTTAGTATTCATTCTTTAAATTCGAAAATTAACGAGGGTTATTCCTTATACACGATCTGTGATGATGGATTTAGTTTCGTGAGTGAATAGTTAGATCTTGGTGATCTTGACGATTCTAAGTCACGGAAACTTAATAGTCTGAGATTGTATTTTATGATTTTTAAGTTTTTTGTTTGAGTCCGAGTCTTAGATGAGATGGGGGATTAGGAGACGATGGGACGGGATTAGATTGATGGTGTTGTGGTGATATAAGGTTGGTGATATGATGGTTCAGGTCAAATCTTGGTCTCGGTAATGTTTTAAACAGACTGGTCAGGTTTTTGTCAAAACTGCATCAAATATGTCCATCGCAGTCTTAATTTTAGACCCATTGTAGTCTAAAAAAGAATATGTCCATCGCAGCGAGTTATTTTGTTTAAACTAGTCACAATGATTTCTTTAAAGGAACCATCGAAGTCAGTTTTTTTTTTTTAAAACCCATCGCAAGTCAAGAGTAGAGTCCATCACAATGTTTTTGTTTGAACCCATCACAATGACTTAACCAAGCCATCGCAATGAAAACAAAAAAACCATCGAAGTCTGTTTAAACCCATCGCAGTAAAAAAGATTGCCATCGCAGTCTAACATAAATATGTCCATCGTATCATGATGTCCCATCGCGATGGTACCCATCGCAATGGTACCCATCACAATGGTGCCATCGAAATGGACCCATCTCAGTGAGCCATCGCATTACACCCATTGCACTCAATGCGATTGTACTGTGAAGCTGAAATCTTATCCATATCTGTACTTTTTCCGTTTTTCTAGGAACAAAGTTTTTCTGGGTAAAAACTTATATTCATCTTCAAAAAAAATGAAAACAGTAGAAACCATGAATCAAAACTAGGACAGATCTAAAAATGTTGAATTTTGGACCAGTGGTATATGAATACCAGCAGATATGACCATGAGACAAACTGATAATGTGACTAGAAACATGATAGTTAATGAGACAAACATGATAATGTGACTAGAAACATGATAGTTAATGAGATGAACATGATAATGTGACTTTTTAGACAGATTGTGACAAAAGATAATGACCAACGTGAGAAGAAAATAAACTAATCGGACCAAAGAAAATGATAGAACGAGACCAAAAAAAATTTAGACCACCAAATCAAAAACAATAACACGATCCAAGGATTAAACCGAGGCTCTGATACCAATTGTGGATTTGCTTTTATCTAATCCGGTGGTCTAGGTGGGTGGTGGAAGGTTGAAGCCATTGTTGAGAGAGAGAGAAGAGAGGTTGTGTGTAAAAGGTTAAGAAAATGTATATTGGAATGAAAAGAAACAAATGAAAACACAATCAACACCCCTCCTTGGAAGCCTAGGAGGGGTATATATAGCCACACACCAAACACTTAACTATACATTGTACCTAGTCTAGTCTAAGCGTGTGTGACTATAATAACTAATGGAAATTCTTAAATGTCGTCACATAAAGTGAATTTCCAACACATATTTTAAGTAAACGTAAGGTGTTTTACTTAAATACTAGTATTCAAATTATTCAACGTTCATATAATTTTTATTTTCTAAAAGTATATGAGTTCATACATTATTAATACATATTCATAATTGTTTATACAATTCTTTTCATAAAGCAAATATAAATATTTTATTTTGAAAAATAAAATATAATATTTTATTTAACTTTAAAGTTTCTATAAATTATTTTAACATTTTAATTTATTAATTACAAACTTAAGAATTTATATATATATATATTAATTCTTATAGTCTAGATGTTTAATTATGTTCTATTTATAATTAAAATGGATTTTTAGGGTTAGGGCTTGTTAATGTTTCGGAACATGGCAAAACTAGTCCCTCCATATTTCAAACTAGTATAAGTTTCGGATTTTTACACATTTGGTACCTAGGGCTTATTAAAGTTTCGGCTTATGACAGATTTAGTCCCCCTAGTATTATCTAGGTTTTATAACTTTACGAAAATGACAAAACAGTCCCTAGGGCTTCTTTAAGTGTCGGCTAATTACAAGAATAGCCCTTAGGGTTATAAAATGACAAAATAACTTTTAGAAGTTTCCCAAAATGGTCCCTAGGGTTTAATTTGCCACGGATGGTATTTATTAAACCCTAGACTTTCGGATATTTACATTTTCAGTCCTTGTGTTTATTAATTTAGCAAAACAAGTTTCATAAGTTACAGTTTTAGTCCTTAAGTTTCATAAATTGTCATTTTAATCCAAATACTTTTTATAAGTTATATTTTATTATAAAAACTTTTATTTAAACATTTAAATATCATATGGGCTCATTAAATAGGCTAAACATCTAATGGGCTATCTAGTGGGCCTAAATATATTTCAAGTCCACTAACTTATTTAAATGGGCCTTTAAATCATTTATTGGGCTTAAATACATTTTTATGTCCTTTAATTAGTTAAATGGGCCTAAGTGTAATCTTGAGTCCATTTAGATACTAAGATTTATCAATTTGGCTTATTGGGTCCATTAAGTCTTGGATTAACATTTTATGGCCTTAAATAGTCCATTAACACTATGTTACATTTTATGTAAGTTTTTACTTAGGATAACCTTATAAGCTTATTATTAGCTTATTCATATTTAGTTTTAAATCTAAATAAAAGAATAAAACTTATATTTGTTTTATGTGATGTTCTAAATTAGATATAGGTGTGTTACAAAGTTACATGCAAGTCATAAGCCCTTTTTGGAGCTTATAACTCACGGCTATTATTTGTTATAGCTTATTAAGATGAGTTAAACTTGTTTTAAAGTTACATGTACTTATATGTGTCCCAAATTAAGATCTAGCTATGTACAAGTCAAGAAAACAAGTCACAAGTCCAAGATGAGATCTAAACTATGTCTAGACCTAAAAATAAATCATAGATCCATGTACACTCATATATAGCCCATGGCTATATTTATAGATCTTGGTATTTCCAAGATGAACATATTAGCTAGTTTTAAGTCTTGTAATTATTTACAGAAATACATCATGATTATCTAAGTTACATGCATGTTCCCAAGGTTACTACCATTCCAAGAAAACAATATATAGCCCACGGCTATATTGTTTTCTCCCAATATTCCCATAAGTTCTATTAGCTTATTTCATGTTTATCATGTTAAGTTAACTGATGTTTAAACTAGTATATATTTACTTTTAGGAAAAAGCAAATATAAATGCGGCAAGTATTAAGCGTTACGTTTTAGGAAAAACGTAAAACCGAATAAATGTGGGTTCGTTCTCGAAGGAGGTGTGTGTATTAGGTGCCAAAATAAAAATCAAAGTTTGGATTAGTGACGTTTTTGGATGAGAAAAATAGAAAAGTAAGACGAATTACGCTAAAAATTACCCTACGACACGAAAAACGTGAAATCGTAAAATTCGACAAAACGAAAAAGTCCTTACCAAATTTTAAACTAAACAAAAGAAAAATACAAGGATCACAAATTTGAAAACTAGAAAGTCTAAAACCTAGTTAATAATTTTATATTAATTTTTAAAGTTAATGAAAAACCTTAAAATTAAATAAAATTAAAAATTAACTAAAATGGAAATGTAAAAAGCTGTAAACCTCAAAATACTTATTTAAAACCAAAAGATATTTTTTGAAATTTTTTAAAACTAACTTTACTATTTTTAATCTATTTAATAAAGAACCTATAATAAAATATTCCTAAAAAATAATTAAAAATTTGAGAAAAATAAACTTTTAAAATCAAAAAGTCCTAAATGTAATCAGTAACAAAGGAAAAATAAAAAGAGACCAAAAACCTAAAGAAATAAGCTTAAAACAGCTTATTATTAAGCTGTTATATTATGAAAAGCCAAAAATGAAAAGACCTTAAGTATAATACCTAATGCCCATGTGACATAGAAAGTCACATGGATCACTGGTAAAACGCTTTATTCCTGCTCGACAGGTCGAGCGTTTGAGCCCAGGCCGTGGAGGCTTGCTGCAAAAAAAAAAAATTCTTTTTTTATTTAAAACTAATCCTGGTGCTAGACTAATTACAAAAACGTAACTGAAATCAAAAACAAGCAAGATTTGATCCAATTAAGATCAAAAACGTGAAGAAAAAATATGAAGACGTGCTACAGTAACTAGAAAAAGAAAAAAAAACAAAGAGAACGGAATCTTCACTTATGAAGATTAGAGCAAAAGTGGTTGATTGGTGTTGATTGTTATGTTTTTTATGGACAATGGGCCACCCCTACATTCAGTTGAGTGTAGGGAGTGAGTTTAAGCAGAAAAATACCCAAATTAAGCACACAAAAATCACAAAAGGCGCCTAAGTAAGTCACTGATATGCTACTGTAGGTCTGTGGGTACTAAGCTGATACAATTGGCAATAGGGTGAATTTTGTTTGCTAACAACTTGCACAAAACCTAACAAGAGCACAAATAAAAAGCCTCACAAGCCTACCTTAACCTATTCTCTAAAGATTGAGCCAAATTACACTAAAACAAAGTGGGTAAAGGCAACTGAATATCTTTGACAGTTTTTTTACCCAAATGATGACATGCAAACTCTCTATTATCCTACCAAAATAAAAACCACTTACCAAATACAACTCAAGCCAACTAATAGAGTGTGTGAAGACAAATTTAAACAAAAATCTTATCATACATTTAGCTTAAACCCTTATCCCAAACACCCCTTAATTTTTCAGAAACAAAATTTAAATAACCAAATCCTATCAAATCTATTCCTATCTGATTAAAAGTTGCTTAATCATGTATAAAAAACATAAAGCAACATAAATAACAGCTTAAACTAACACATAAACATCCAATCCACAAAAACCAAAAATTACACAAATCATGCAAGTATAGAGGGTTCAAGGCTAGGGGTTACCTTGTGGGATCTACATCCGGCCCCCACTATGGCTGCAATGCCATCTCCATACAAGCTGGCGCTTGTGCTGAACTTGTTTGATGTAGAGAATGCTAGGTGATGACTTAAACAGTCAAAAACACCTCAATATATCTCCTATGTTGAAAACCTGAAAGAGATGAGCAAACCAAAAAAATGAAGGTGTTGTGTTAACCAACAAGCCAATAAGCTAAGCTTATTGGTTAAGTTAGCCCAAAGAACTTGTGTAACCTGGATGAAACAGAAAACAACAAAGGTTAAGAAAACCTTTTCTCTTTTTTTTAATTGCTAACTAAATTCCCTTTTCTAAAACTTCTGGTTGTTCAAATCAAACTTTTGAACAATGAAAACCAGATTACACTTCCACTTTCACTTCTATGTAATCTGGGATTCACATTCGGATAAAGTAAGGTGGTTCTTGCCAAAAACTTGTAAAAAATTGAAACCTTGGTAAATCTTTAAATTAAACTACTTGTGTTAAAAATAAAATTAAACTTGGAAAGACAGTAACACTGGAACTCAGTTAATGCATAAAAACCAACTTTCATTTTCATTAGTCATTAAGTTTTTTTTACAAAAACCTGGAACAAATAAAATGAAACATAACCCGTTTCATTTATGCTACTACATAGAACCATCTAGAAATTGAAATAAAATATTACAAAGAAAAGCAAACCCTAAACCCTAATGGCTGATTTCCAGTCTTGCCCTTTGCTTGAAAATTGAGTCTTGGTCAAAAGTTGAGGCATGTGAGTTCTAATGAATGCCAGCTATTGAGAAGCAATCTTGAACGTTTTGTACTTGGGGACCAAGAAAAATGATGAGAATCGTTGGATGACTGTTTTTGCCTCTTTTGGTTGAGCAGGGGAACCATGGTGGGGCCATATGGGTCACGGGGAGGTTTTGTTTGTGAGTGGGAAAGGTTTAGAAGACCTTTAATTGTGGTTTTGGAAATATTGGGGGTAAACCCCCTTCATTAAGTGTGAGTTCATGATGTAGGGTTTAAGGTGCGGGTGGAGGTTAAATAGGGTGATTTAATCCGTTTATGTTTTTAAAAAACTTGTTTCCCACGTGATTTTGTTAAATAAACAGGTTTAAAAAACTGATTAGTGGGAAAACGTGACGTGGGTGTTTGGAATGAGTTAATTGGCTGGGATGAGTGAGTGGGTGACGTGTTGGATGGTGGTTGGGTGAGGTAGGTTTATTTGTTTGGCCAAGAATAGTCCCTGCATTCCTATAAAAGTTCAAACAGCTTCCAAACTTCACTCCTTTGTTAAATAAGTTTTTAGTTTCTCATTTTTGCCACAAAAGGTTTTTGCAAACTTGTTTAAAGGACCAAATGTGCAAATTCATCATTCTTCAAGGGCCTATCATGTATAATCTTCAATGATGAGGGACTTTACTTGCCAGTGATGCTTTCTTCAAGGTCTTTTCTTGCCAAATCTTCAAAGATGAGGGACCAAAGTTGCCAATCTTCAAAACTTCAAGGACTTGAATGGAAATTCATGATTCGGGCCCGGTTCTTTGTGTGGCTTCGTTTCCCGTGTTCGTTTTTGCTTGATTCTTGTTATCTTTTGGTGAATTCACGATATCCGTACCTAAAATACACAATGAACAAATACAAGCATATATTTTGGTATTTTGATGATATTTTAAGCATTTTAAGCCCGATTTGGACGATGAGACTATGTATAATTACAGTCTCATCACTCCCCCATACTAAACCATTGCCGTGTCCCCACGCAATGCTAGGATTAAGTATCATATCACATCCAAAATTCATTTTATGATGACATTTATTGAAAATATAAACTTAAATAAACTACTACACGTGTTTTAGACATAATGTAATGTTTTCATCATGATTAAGTGATTTTTAGGATCATAGAACAAGAACACGTGAATGCCTCATAGAGATAAGTTTGTCATCCTCGATTTTCAATGGATTCCATGCTAAGCATGTAACGAGATCATTGTTATTATAAGTTAGCAACACAATCATTACGCATGAGTGTTAATTACGTACCTAAACTCCCTTATTCCTAATTGGTATCTCTTATATTTTATTTTTGTCTTAATGATCACGAGGATACATCATTGACTTATGCGTGAATAGAGATTAAGTCCAAAATTAGAGTCTTAACTGTGTAACCTAAATCATTAAATTAATAATTCACCCTAATAGACAACGATGTCAGAAAATTAAGTCAACAAAGAGGATCGATAAACACGGTTTTAGAACGGTTTTGAACATGAGACTTATTACCATGAATTTTATTATCCGCCTCATCATCGGTGGTTTTATTATCTTGGTTTACCTCCATCTTTTATTCAACTTCGCCATGAATCTTTTATTATGACTTCGGTCTTGCCCTTGTCTTTTATTATGAAGGTCTACTAAATCTTGGCTTATTCTACATGATGAATTAGATTGATAAAGTGGGTAGATTGATTGATAATATTAAAAGATAAGATTAGAAGGATGAGAAGGAGATGAGGGTGTAAAGAGAGAAAGGAGAGAAAAGAGAGGAAGAGAGAGAAAGTGAAAATTAGATTAATGAAATAATGAATCACCAACCCCTCCTAACATGCTAGGAGGGGTATATATAGCCCACCCTACATGTGGCCTATATGGACTATATCTTTACTAAGTAGATCACGAGCCCATTATATTAATATATCGTTGGAGCGACCGATCCTTCATAAATACGTAAAACATATTTCTAACAATCTCCCCCTAAGGGAGGTCGCTCCAAGAGACAAAGTTCTAAATAGTCTATATCTCGTGATCTATGCTAACTAAGATGTGACCGAGACTTTATTGGGAAAACGTATTTCCAACAATCTCCCCCTAAGGGAGGTCACATCTTTTTACAAAATCTTAAACCTAGCATATATGCTTGAGTCTTCGATCTTGTTCTTGTGAATATGCTTGATGTGATCTTTGACTTTAGTCTTGAGCATGTTTCTTTTCCTTGACCTTGTGCATTCATCACTTGTGATATTCGCCTCTTCGTGACTTCATGTTCCACATACTTATACCTTTATAATTCTTGAAAGCTTTAGAGTTTGATACAGCGGAAGACTTGACCTTCAGACTTTCTTGAATTTGTTGAAGTACTAAGTGTATGTAGTATAAGCATGTGGTGACGACTTCTTCTGGATTATACACCGCAATGCCACCTTCTTGTTACGCTGCATAAGACAGTTAGCAACAAACCATATACACGGATGAAATGGCCTTGAACATTTCATTCTAATTCGGTAGCATTTTACCTCCGGTCGGTGAAGACCGTTGGACGATATTAAATATCGTACTTGTGGCTGGTAGTTTCAATAAAGAACCTCCTTGACAAGATTTCGCGGGTAAACTCGTTCTCTTTACTCGACCGTCCAAAGCTGACTGCGAACGTAAAGAGTGGATCATTTGGATAATTTTATCTGCATGATTTGAAGCCGTCAATTCATGTTCCTGGAACAAGTGAAGTTCAATTAAGAACCGCACCATCGTTGCTTTCCAGTTGTCACAAGCTTGATTCGTATAGAATCTTGCAAGTTACCTACCAAGTGCTGTTTAAGGTTTACACTAGAAGGATTTCCACTCATCAATGTGAACACTAAGGTATCACTCTGAGTGTTCTGGCAAGATCACTAAGATATTGCGTAGAGGCCTGGAACGTGTTTAAGTTCAATTAAGAATTAACCAACTGTTGCTTTCCAGTTATCACAAGTTTGATTCATAAAGAATCGCACAAGTTACCTACCATGAGCTTTTTGATGTTCGCTCAAGAAGGATTTCCATCTTCATTGTAAATACTTTCGTATTACTCGGATGTTCAGGCAAGATCATGAAGATTTTGCGTAGGACTCTAAATATCTTTCTTACTTTTCACATTGTGTGAAGAAGCAAGGAATGATGAAAGTGTGTCCTAATGAGATATTTGATGATCTCAAATGGCTCTAGACTCGATCGTGCATTTTGGATTTTAGTGATCGGAGGCTGGAGATGAGTGCCACCTTTTCAATACCAATTTATTCGGAGTGAATAAGTCAATAGATAATGTGTTGTCTCCGTGTGATTAAAACAAATATCTTTTAAGAGATATCTGAGTTAGCTGGGATGGGTTATGCCTTGCATCACTGGGTCTATGATGTCTATCTTCAATATCAAGAATCATTAAAAATGATCTCAATAGCATATGAATTGACCCGGTTTCTGCCTAAGTTGTAAGGAGGGCTACTTTCTTTACACCCTTTATCTTTACAATTCATTTTCATTCTTCAACCCTTTCAATGCTTACCAATACGTCATAACTAGCACCTTGTTGTGATTGTTCCAGTGCTAACTTAAGTACTTGGTCGGCATTAGGCTACGTTCACAATCTTTCTCCATCTTTCCTAAGGACTACTATTTCTAGCTATGGAATGTCCTTGGGAAGATTCCTCCGGTTCTAGAGAAATCATTGGACTTTAACCTATCCTACCATCCTTATGTCACCACAATCTTCACCGTCGTGAATAGAGATGTTTTTGGGTAAGTGTATGTCACCATGAAATCCATTTTGAAGTGCAAATCCATTTTGCTCCCCCTTAACATATGCCACGATATCCGAAAACATTTCACACATGTCGGGATGAGCCAGCACATTAAGTCAAACCATTTATGATTAATCATTTCCCATATTAAATCACATTTTCTCCCCCATATTAAAAATATTAACCCAATCGATGTTTTTAATATCAATTGATTTAATAGCATTTTAAGAAAATTTGGGAAGAAAAATGCAAATCCAATTATCTTCATGAATACACAAGCTCCCCCTCAAATTAATGAGGGTGTACATGAAACGTGAATTAAATACCTTTTAAACACAAGTGTAAGGTATTTATCACGTGCCAAGATCATATATGATAATGTATTCACAAGATTAGCGATTTATGAGGTTGGACCTGAATGATGGAGAACATCATATGAAAGAAGCACATGGTTCTTGTTCATGAATGTTGGTCGCCTCATCACGTCTGAAGTTATCTCTTGACTCCATGTGTACGATTGATATTGTTGTCTTGACACCAACATGTGAACTTGGCACATTCAGCGTCAAAGATTCTGAATGCTGGACAATTGCTCCCCCTCAATTGTTGACCCGTGTTCTATTGAAAGAGTTGTAGTCGCTGTTTGAGTAGTCGCATCGTCGAGTATGTAGATATAAATTGCAACGAACTTCGGATTGTGGAGTTGATTACTTCGGATTCTGAAGTCAAAGCTTTCCGGTGAAATGCTTGACTTCAATGTGAAAAGCGGGTTACTATTGGAAATAATAGCAAACCATATGGAGCATGTTTTAAATCTTTTAAACTTCTGCTCGAACTTTATTTACAACCCCGTGTCATTATTGAATGACATTTCTAGGTTCGTAAATATTATCGATTCCAGAAGCCATGCTCTTGTTATCAAAACATTTTGAAGACACCATTTTGAGAGATTTAGAAAAACCTTTTGAAAAATTCTTGAAAAATTGTGTTCAAAGTTTTGAAAACCAATCACTTGAGCTTAAGATGTTGAATATCTTAAAAGCGAGCTCAAGTCCGAGAAGTTGTAAACTTCCCGTTGTTAATGATAAGTTACCATCGGCGATAACCTTTCCTTTTAACTGAAGAACGAGTTCTAAGCTGACATTTACTTAGAAGTCGTTTTCATAAGCTTGAAAACTTTGACTGTTTCAACGGAAAGCTCATGACCGAGAAAGGTTAATTTCTCGTTATGAGGAAAAGTTCTCTTATTTAAAAGATACAGTTTCCTTTCTGAGCTTAAAACTTCGAATGTTCTAATACAAGCTCATGACCGAGAAAGGTTATTTCTCTTTAAGAGGATAAGTTATCATAAAAGATAATCTTTCCTTTATTTGAAGTTCGAGTTACAGTCTGACATTTAACTGTAAGTCATTGTGTATGAGCTTAAAAACTTGGAATGTTTTTTATATAAGCTCATGCCCGAGAAAAATTAATTTCTCGTTGTAAGGATAAGTTTATCATCGGCGATAAACTTTCCTTTCTTTGATGTACGGGTTATCATCTGATATTTAACGATAAGCCATATACACGAGCTTAAAACCTTTGAATAGTTTTAACGTAAGCTCGTGTCCGAGAAAATTTAATTTCTCGTTTTGAGGGTAAGTTATCGTTGGAGATAAACTTCCCTTTCTCTGAAGTTCGGGTTACAGACTGTGATTTGGATGTAAGCCTTATATTTAAGCTTAACCATGAATCCCCTGAGACACTTGTTTCTCCGATATGTGCTTCTTCAACAACCAAACTCTAAGAGTATCCTTAGTTGAACGGTATACAATGATTGGAACGCTTCGTTCTTTTGGAACATCAACTTTGGTACCTGCATTCTCATTACGAATTTGCTTGCTTTGACATGGGTTAGCGATATCACTTTTAGAAGCACGTGAGGGTTCACAGTTGGCTTTACTTGTGTCAGAGGCGACCTGAGTAGATGATTCACTAGTCTTGGCTGGCAAACGTTTCCTTTTATAGAAAACCTTAAGTTTAGGCTTAAGTGAAGTATCATCTTTATCAGTTTCCTCCCTAGTAGACTTAGTAGAATCGGAGACTATCCTAGTTAAAGGGCACTCTTTTCCTACAAGAGTGAAAGTTCTACCAGTGGGGCGTCAAACTTTACCAATGGGTTTGATTTTAGCTATCCATTGGGATTTAAGTCTAGCACGGGAGTTCACCTCATCAAGTAATTTCTTGACACAAGAATCATGATTTGCCGTAAAGACACATTTTCTACATGTTTTACAAGTAGCATATTTAATATCCAAGTAATTCCTAGATGATTGATCGATGCTCCTAGGAGATCACATGCTACGGTTAGCAGTGTTGGGTAAACTCGAAGGCATCTGACTAGATTTGACATTGCTATCTCTTACATGTGTCTTTTGCTTAGCTTCCCTAACACTAGTATGGCAAACGTCATTTGAACTAGTTCTAGACGTGGTCTTGAAATTTTTAGGGAAACTAGAGACAATCATCTGATTAGGTCTTGCTAAAGCTGTTTTGGTCACATTAGGCCTAGTTGCTGGAGTGACTGGTCTAGAAAGATGAACCAAATCAACTTGGGAGGCAAACCGCGGTCTCGAGGATTGTGGTCGCTCGGATCTAAATGCAGTAGGTTGTCTGACAGTCGGTTGTCTGACGAACTGATTTGTAGGCGGTTTCCCCAAGATTGATGGTTTTTCAAGCTTAGTGTCCACACTAGATCCTCTAGTTTTCCTTAACTTGTTTTTCAACGCAGCTATAGCAAAAACCTTTTCCTGAACTTGAGCCTTTAAAGTCTCATTTTCTTTGAGCAATCTATCTTGGGATGCCAATTTAGACTCTAGTAACTGAATTTGTTTCAAAAGATTATCCTTTTCAGCTTTAGAATCTAAAACTTTTTGATCCAATTTTCTTTCAAGAACAACATTTTACTTTTCAAGTTTTTCAAAGTATGTTTCAAATTTGTCCGTTTTCTTAGAAAATTCTAATTTGGCATCCTCAAGATCTTTTGATTGTTGAGCTACAATCGTTTCGAGCTCTCTAATCTTGGATTCAGAAGCAGTCAATGAAGAAGTTGTAAGACAATTATCATGATGTTTAGCATTTTGAACACTTTCTCCCCCATTATGACTCACATCGGATGAATCAGAAGTGGTATTGCTATCACTCTTTTCCATCCCATGTGTGGCATAATTAGGTTCGGAATGCTCAACATTTTGTATATCGTTGAAACTTGGCACCTGAATAGTTGGTGCTTGTGACTTGCTGATCGGTTCCTGCGTTCCTCCTGATTCCTTACCATTGCTTATCGGGACGACCAAATTGGCACCCATTTCTTGCACCGGGCAGATCTGATTGTCTGTTGACGATAGCGTGAAACGTGTCTCTCTCTCATGTTCATGCAATGATTTAGATGACTCCTTGATGTTTTGAATCTGACACTCTTTCAACCGTATCTCGTTGGAATTAACTAACCTGACCTCAATATACTTCTCAAGTAAATTGATGTGATTGAGTAAACCACTTTTAAAGGTTTCAGTCTGGCAACCCATATACGTGTTGAAAAGCTGGTGAAGAATTGAAGTCGAATAATCAAAAGGAGGTACCATTCTTGTGGCAAAGAAATCCTTAAATTGAGTGCGAAGGATTTCTAGACATAACTTTGCTTTAACCTCATGAAGATTTTTCCTTTCAAGTTGCAACCGTAACTCATCCAAATTATTGAAAATCTTCTCTTTAAAATTATCCACTTTGCCAAAGAATATTTGAACTGTGGCTGGAAGTTCAGTCATGTTGTGCGGATAAAGAAGTGCAAGATGTGTCTTGAGCTCGTGAAAGATTTCCAATGTTTTTTGACGCAATTTGATCTCGTTGAGTTCCATGTGTTGCAGTTCTTCCTCTTGAACTAACGAATTCGACGATTCCATTGAATGTCGATGAAAGGTAATTATGGATGTGGTTATTTTCGGAATTAAACAATTCGTGAAGAAACGTAGAAACAGAAAGTCATAGAATATGACAAAACCAACGAAACGATCCGAAAATAAATCTGAAAAATCCTCGATGGATGATAAAATCCGTCTTCACTTACAAGTACCCGATCAACAATCCGTCGGAAAAATAAACCTTGTCACTTTATCACGTCACTTTTGTCACGTAGTCACGTCACTTTGTCCCGACTATAACTTAATATCACAAAATTTTTCTAAAATAAAAATTTTAATAAAAATAAAAATATCAATTGATTATCAAAAAAAAATAAATAAATAAAATAAAAGTTAATATCCAAAAATGAAAATTTTCAAAATAAAAAAGATTAACGAAAAATAACTTAACTTAAAAACTTTCTAAAATTAAAAAAAATGAAAAGATCTGATATTTAAAATGTGAAAAAATGCTAGAATTTGTTAACTCCGTCTAAACTGAAAAGTTTTGACACAAAGGGGACACATGTGGCCTCAAATTAATATGCAAGTTGCCAAATAAAAAATGTGAGTATGGAACGTGGCCTGCTGTCAACCCATTCACTTCGACTTAGGAACCTCCGCCCAGATATATAACCCCTTCTTCATCTTTGACTTTATACCAAAAACAAGTAAACTCAGAATCTCTCTCTCCTCACAAACCCACAAACACAAACCTAATCTCTTATCTTTGTTTCCTCCGCCTGTTTAAAACTAATCCAGACACCAACTCTCTCAACTTCTCCTACTAAGAACAATCAATCAATCAAAACTGATCACATCAGAACCCCTTTCAGTGAAATTCATCTCGAATCACAAACCACAAATCAATCACAAATTCTCTAAACAATTATCCTCTAAAGAAACTCACAACTGAAAGACCAAGAAGTCGAGAATCAAGATGATGTAATCTTCAAGATCCTTGATTAAAGGGTCTCGGGTAGGTTTTGTTCTCTTTGATTAAGTTTTGAGATTATAATTGAATTAAACACTGATTATAACAACATTGTTATAAATCATGGGATAAATTCGAAAAGTGAAGTGGGTTCGCCCGTACAACGATCTGTGATGATGAGAGATTTCGTGTGTTTCGATATTTATGCAAGTATAAACACGAAGTCGTAGGTGGGTGAGGCTTTGAGGTTGTTGAGTCAGTTTGGTTAAGATGGAGTCGAGAGTGGGTGTATTAGGTGGGTAATACGAGAGGTTTGGTTTATGTGGCAGTGTTGTCGAGTCTGATATGGTGTGTTGTTGAGTCTGATATGGGTTTGTTTTTGGAGTGGAGAGAATGGTTGGTTGTGAGTTCGAGAGGTGTGGGTGTGTAGAAGTCGAGGGTGTAAGTCGAGGGTGGGTCGGTGATACGAGAGGGTGTGTTTGCGGTTGTGTCTTGGGAGAGTCGTGAGGTTGAAGTTTGAGTGTGTGAGGTTTGACCGAGGGTCTGTTGGTTGTTGCTTGTGTTTGTGGGGAGTTTCTTGATTCTGTGTTTGGGTTTTTTGTCGATGTTGAGACAAGGTGTTGGGTGAGGTCTTGGTGTGTATTGATTAGTTCCGTTATGTTTGAATCTGGTTCATTCGGAAAAAGTGTTCATTCGGAAGACTGTTCATTCGGAAGACTGTTCATTCGGAAGACTGTTCATTCGGAAGACTGTTTATTTGGAAGACTGTTCATTCGGAAGACTGTTCATTTGGAAGACTGTTCATTCGAAAGACTGTTCATCGGAAGACTGTTCATTCGGAAGACTGTTCATTCGGAAGATTGTTCATTCGGAAGACCTTCGTTCGGAAAACCTTTCACTCGGAATAAAACTGTTCACCCGGAATAAATCTTGGCTCTTGATACCAATTGAAGGTCTACTAAATCTTGGCCTATTCTACATGATGAATTAGATTGATAAAGTGGGTAGATTGATTGATAATATTAAAAGATAAGATTAGAAGGATGAGAAGGAGATGAGGGTGTAAAGAGAGAAAGGAGAGAAAAGAGAGGAAGAGAGGGAAAGTGAAAAATTAGATTAATGAAATAATGAATCACCAACCCCTCCTAACATGCTAGGAGGGGTATATATAGCCCACCCTACATGTGGGCTATATGGACTATATCTTTACTAAGTAGATCACGAGCCCATTACATTAATATATCGTTGGAGCGACCGATCCTTCATAAATACGTAAAACGTATTTCCAAAAATCTCCCCCTAAGGGAGGTCGCTCCAAGAGACAAATTTCTAAATAGTCTATATCTCGTGATCTATGCTAACTAAGATGTGACCAAGACTTTATTGGGAAAAACATATTTCCAACATATTATCCGCCATCATCGGTGGTTTTATTATGACTTGACGTATATCCTCACGCTAAAGCGAATTTTGGATCTTTAAGGCTTCAAAGATTAAGGCTTGATTCACTTTCAACTTTGCATAGATTTTTCGGCTTTGGGAAGCTTCAAATTTTTGCTTAATTTAGGTGAGCACTTGAAATCTTTTTATTCGGTGAATCCTTTGATTATTCGGGTGCCAATACTTCAAAACCGTGACGCTGGCGAATCCTCAATGTTTTCCCAATTTAATTACATGGAAGCTACTAAAACAAATTAGAAACCAACAATAGAGACTAAACCGCTAAATCAATATTTATTTATATACAAGCGTGGGGAGGATAAGCAATAATTACTACACATAATATCGTGAAAGATTAGGTAACTTATAATAACTCTGTCAATTCTCGTCCTCATTTAAGAGACTTAGCCTAAAAAGTTAAGGAATCGAAGCTAAGTGCTCAACACGCACGGTCGAGTCAAAAATTACTCTTATTCTCACCATCGGAAAACCTACATTCGTGTCTTAAACACTTATGAAAAATACGAAATTTTTGAAAATTTGGCCATTTTTAGCCTTATTTTGCAACAAAACGATGAATATTGGATTGCGTGTTGACGTGAGCAAGGTGAAGTATCTATTAACCCCCCCCCCCCCCCATACTAAAACTAAACATTGTCCTCAATGTTTCGAGTCTAGGGGTGAAAACACCCCCATACTAGAGACATAGTCGAATGCTTAATCTGGAGCATGGAAAGGGTAAAACGAATAACCTAAAAGCCGTTTATGAATTATGCTAATAAGATAAACGTTAGAACGTAAAAGGATATCATCGGATATCGGAATCTCCAAAGGCAACGATCAAAGCTCGAGTGCTACGTAGAACGAACACGAGAGGCTTCAATGATGTCGATGTACCTAATGAATCACAGCACAAACAACCACGGAACAAAGGTTGGAAGGGCACAAGTCCCCTCGTTACATTAACTACGAAAGTGATAATATGTACAAGGATAAACATGGGAACTCCCCCACGAGGCACCTCGTTTTTTATAACCGAGTCAAGAGCTCGACTCGAATCCTCACAAATGTGATCATTTAGGGATTATCATGGTATGGTCATTTTTGGTGGGGCTTACATGATAAACAATGCCCAAAAGTACGTGGAGTACTTTAAAAACCCGATAAACATATACCGGGGTCAAAGATAGCGTCTTTGTTTTCGGATGAAAGACGAAACAACGCTACTCCAACCGATAGTGGAACCCCAAAGGGGTTAAAGAAAAGAGATGAGAAGTAGAAAGGTGGGGCAATGGGTAAGGCAACACAATGAGCTACTCGAGGTAGACTCACACCTAGCAAATGAACAAGATTTCCATTTATTGCATCGGTGGAAGACCGTGATTTCCCTTTACAAGCAATTTTGGGATCGTAGATCTCGTCCTCGGTGGAGAAACGTGAGGAAACAGAAGGGGCTTCCCCCACACTAAATCCACACACACCATCGTCAAAGGAGTAGACGAGGTGGTAGAACTCTTGAAACGTAGTGATGACGGAGTTAGACATGTAGAAAAATATTTTAAATCAAATTCAAAATCTTTTCCTTTTTCATCTTTTAAAAACTCTCTATGAAAACCTGATTTTATTATGTCAAAAATATTTGGCGTTTCTAAGACGAGGTTAGGCACACCAAAAATTCTCACATTAACGTCATGGGTAGGGGGTGGTGGATTGTATAAGTTCTCAAAACGTTGATCAACAAAGAACACCGCCCCCTCGGGGTCTACATATTCGTCATCCTCGTGATCGTGAATCTCATCGATTTCTTCATCAAAGATAGGCTTGTCAAACCAAGGTTTGTCATTCCCCTCATTGATTATTTTAGAAACTCTCTCAAAAAGATCACGATCAAGCACGAAACCATCATTCCTTTGTGGGGATCGTTGATAAGTTAGATCCTCACGAATGTGGTGAACGTAATTCTCGTTTGAGGAGTGTTGATTAGGTAACTCCTTGAGAATTGGATTATGAAGTTCGTGAGTTGGTTCGTCATCATGAAAAATTTGACGTTCCAACTCATCAAGTTCGGCCTCGACGTTGGAGAAATCGACCTCACTCGTAGGTGGTAGTGGGGGTAAAAGAGCTAGCTCTCGTGCGATTATTTCCTCGATCTCGGGCTCGAAGACGAAATCATAATACTCACCACATGTTAAACTCTTTTTGGGAGAATCAAATATCGCTCGTGGATTGTTGATTATGTTATCAATTTCGGTAAAATCGTTCTCGTCTTCCTCGTCAAAGAAAGAGTCAGTGTGAGAACTCACAACCATGGTCTTACAAGTTAAGTGACTATGCTTAGGTGACCTTTCTATGACGATTGGATCGAGATCGATAAAACCTTTAGCCTTAACGGAATTTGGGCTAGATAATGGAGGCACTTCAAAAGATTTAGAAGTTGATGCCTCAAAGACGTGGTCCTTCGAAGGTGGTGAAGATGAGTCCATATTGGTAATTGTCGTGATGGCACTAACGTCGCCCTTCGGAATTGGTTGTTCACTTGTTTCACCGAATAGATCCCACAAAGATTTTTCATCCATAAATTTACGCATACCCTTTTGAATTAAGTACACGAATTCTTTATCATTAAAATCATCATCTTTAAAACCGTTCTTTTTAGTTCTTTCAAAACAAGCGTCAAGTCTTATATTTTCCGCTAAAGTTAACATTTTGAAATCATTAGAATTTGAAACTTCGGTTTTTTCAAGATCATGTGAAATTTTGGGTCTATTCGTGAAAAAGTTCATTTTTTGTTCCCCATACGACATTGTTAATTTTCCACCGTAGACGTCGATTACGGCTCGAGCCGTCGATAAAAAGGGACGACCTAAAATAATGGGACATTTAGGATCGCACTCGTAGTGGGAAATGACGAAATCCGCGGGAAAAATAAACGTTCCTATCTTAACGTAGACATCCTCGGCTATACCAATTGGTTTGAGTGGTGTGCAATTCGCTAGCTCGATTGTCATGTTCGTGGGGGTGAGTGAAGGCAATCTCATCAATTTCCAAAGAGAATGAGGCATGAGATTGATGCTAGCACCTAAGTCGGCAAGTGCTAAACATCCCTCAATCTCGGAAAAATCACAAGGTAATAGAAATTGGCCCGGATCTTCTTCCTTTCTCGGCATACGCCTTTTAGGCTTTTGTATAAGAATCGAAGCACAAGTTTCTTCAAGGGTTACATTGGTAAGGTCGATGAAGCTCTCTTTTTGAACCGTTGATGGAATTTGAGGTACACGAGGGTGTGCACTCTTTTCCTTGGTCGCCACGTTCATTCCCTCGACTTTAGAACATGAAGGCGTTTGTGAAGTCGAGGGTCGAGGTAAAGCAACAATCCTAAAACCACTAAGGTTTGGGGAAATCGAACGACCTTTTCCAATAGTCGAAGCGGATTTGCATTGTTCTTTCGGGTTAGCAACGGTGTCACTAGGTAAAGGACTCGAAGACGAAGCCGAAGACTTGTTCATTATAGCCGAAAACATCTTTTTAATGTCAATTTGTCCTTGTTCAATTTTATTGTTTTGTCCTCTCAACGTGTTGGAAAATTCGTTTTTCATGTCACCAATTTGCGTTTCTAATCTCCTCATATTAGCTTCATTTGATTTAACGTAGTTTTGAAAATCATTTGAGCCATTTACGTTTTGATTGAAAGCTTGGTTTTGATTTCCTTGAAAATTGTTTCCTTGATTGTTCGAAAAATTTTGATTGTTAAAATTCCGGTTTTGATTGTTGTTATTATTAAAACCTCGATTTTTCCAATTCAAATTTTGACCTTGATTATAACCTCCTTGATTAGCATGATTTCCTTGTTGATTATTTCCTTGAAATTGTTACGATTTTGAAAATTATTGCCTTGATTGTTGTAATTCGTGTTTTGTGATGGACCGGCGTTATTTTGATTTTGATTAGAAAAATTATTGTTTAACGCGTTCACGTTCGACGTTTGGCCATCCGTAGCCGCACAATCGTAATAATTATGTGGTCCACCACAATACGTACACGAAACCTCCAGCGCTTTCACCGTAGCGGGAGCGTCCTTCTTTTGCATTTCGATTAAGAATGATGTGAACACATTCGTTAACTTATCGACTTTCGCATCAACTCTCTCAATATCGCGATTAGAATTACTAACATTGGCGACATTGGCAACACTCGGTGTGCTACGGAGTTGGAAGACCTTGGATCGATTTTCGATAATCATCAAAGCGTCTTTCGGAGTTTTACACAAAAAGTTGCCACCGGCGGCGGAATTCAACGAATCTTGTTCTTGGAAACTAAGACCGTTGTAAAACGTATCGATTTGGTGCAACTCGGAAAAGCCGTGGTGAGGACATTGCCTAAGCAATTCCTTAAAGCGATCCCACGCGTCTCTAAACGATTCATTCGGTTTTTGCTCAAATCTCGTAATCTCGTTTTTGAAAAACGTCGTCTTAGACGGTGGGAAAAAATGATTACAAATTTGGAAACGAGATCCTTCCACGTAATTATGGAATTAGGTGGCTCTTTCTCGTACCAATCCTTGGCGGCACCATCGAGCGAGTACGAAAAAAGCATAAGCTTGACGACATCGATGTCGATGTTCTTAAACTTGCTCGTGGCTAAAAGACGATCGAAATTTCGAATGTGATCGTGAGGATTGTCGGCTTCACGACCATAGCGAGAGCGTCCTTCTTTTGCATTTCGATTAAGAACGATGTGAACACATTCGTTAACTTATCGAATTTCGCATCAACTCTCTCAATATCGCGATTAGAATTACTAACATTTGCGACATTGGCAACACTCGGTGTGCTACGGAGTTGGAAGACCTTGGATCGATTTTCGATAATCATCAAAGCGTCTTTCGGAGTTTTACACAAAAAGTTGCCACCGGCGGCGGAATTCAACGAATCTTGTTCTTGGAAACTAAGACCGTTGTAAAACATATCGATTTGGTGCAACTCGGAAAAGCCGTGGTGAGGACATTGCCTAAGCAATTCCTTAATGCGATCCCACGCGTCTCTAAACGATTCATTCGGTTTTTGCTCAAATCTCGTAATCTCGTTTTTGAAAAACGTCGTCTTAGACGGTGGGAAAAAAATGATTAACGAATTTGGAAACGAGATCCTTCCACGTAATTATGGAATTAGGTGGCTCTTTCTCGTACCAATCCTTAGTGGCACTATCGAGCGAGTACGAAAAAAGCATAAGCTTGACGACATCGGTGTCGACGTTCTTAAACTTGCTCGTGGCTAAAAGACGATCGAAATTTCGAATGTGATCCTGAGGATTGTCGGCTTCACGACCTCGAAACATCGTAGCTTGAATTAACGCAAGCATTCCGCTCTTAATCTCAAAATTCTTTGCCTCGATGGCAGGAATTACGATCGCGTCTCCATAACCCTCGGTGGGTGCTTGGAGCAATTCCATCATCATACGATTCTCGGCCATCTCGTCGTTAGTTTCGACAACGATATTAGGAATGTACGTTTCTAAAGTTCGTCTACGTTGTCGATTCTTTTGATTTCGATTGCGTCGATTCGATGCGTCGCTAGAATTCGTGTAGTCCTTCGATCGCGTGCGCATGCACTAAACGTAGAATGGGGGTAGCAACGAATATTCTTTTTGTGGTTTTATGATTTTTCAATTTTTTTGGTTTTTGATTGTTTTTTAATTTTTTTGGATTTTTTGGTGTATTACGTAGACAAAAATCTACAAATCTCTCCTCGAATCGATTTTCTCGATTGAAGGAGCCTCAAGGAATGAAAACGATCACGTGAAGTGAACACTTTCGATGACTTTAGAACGTTGGTGGAACACCAAAACGTTCAAGAGGTTTTAATCTTGAAAACAAGCAAATATATATGATACGTAGATAATACTTGGGCGGCAAACCCTCGATTAGCCCTCTTTCTCAAAACACGCACAAGCAAGCGGAGGAAACGAGGCGGCGCGAAGCACTTAAGAGCCTTTTTCCTTTAGGTCGTGAAATACAACCGCCTTATACCCACCTTATAGTTCGTGTTTTTCAAAATTAAGCCTCACAAAAGTATTTATCTATTTTGCCTTTAATTTTTGCTTTAGATTCGAATACAATGATCGAGTGATGAAATCCCGAATCAAGGTTACGTTTTCACGCTTTTGGAGATATATTGTAAATTTATTGTGATACGTATACAATATAGTAATATTATTCACAAAGAAAACGAAAACGATAATGGTATATCCATAATACAGTAAAGATTTTGTGGTGTGTTTAGTTTAGCAAAACTAAACACAATTTTTTGGATAGTCTATAATATACTAGTAAAAATAAAAAGGAATATGTACGTTATATACGCTTTCCAAAAATGAAAAGCAAAAACGCACTACTCAAACAAACACGATATCTAGTATGGCACTAAAAACACCTCCCCGGCAGCGGCGCCAAAAATTGATGTAGGTTTTCCGTACACGTTTTAGGAAAAACGCGTATGAGCGGCAAGTATTAAGCATTACGTTTTAGGAAAAACTTAAAACCGAATAAATGCGGGTTCGTTCTCGAAGGAGGTGTGTGTATTAGGTGCCAAAATAAAAATCAAAGTTTGGATTAGTGACGTTTTTGGATGAGAAAAATAGAAAAGAAAGACGAATTACGCTAAAAATTACCCTACGACGCGAAAAACGTGAAATCGTAAAATTCGACAAAACGAAAAAGTCCTCTAAAAATTACCAAATTTTAAACTAAACTAAAGAAAAATACAAGGAACAAATTTGAAAACTAGAAAGTCTAAAACCTAGTTAATAATTTTATATTAATTTTTAAAGTTAATGAAAAACCTTAAAATTAAATAAAATTAAAAATTAACTAAAATGGAAATGTAAAAAGATGTAAACCTCAAAATACTTATTTAAAACCTAAAAATATTTTTTGAAAGTTTTTAAAACTAACTTTACTATTTTTAATCTATTTAATAAAGAACGTATAATAAAATATTCCTAAAAAATAATTAAAAAAGTGAGAAAAATAAACTTTTTAAATCAAAAAGTCCTAAATGCAATCAGTAACAAAGGAAAAATAAAAAGAGACCAAAAACCTAAAGAAATAAGCTTAAAACAGCTTATTATTAAGCTGTTATATTTTGAAAAGCCAAAAATGAAAAGACCTTAAGTATAATACCTAATGCACAGGAGACATAGAAAGTCACATGGATAACTGGTAAAACACTTTACTCCTGCTCGACAGGTCGAGCGTTCGAGCCCAGGCCGTGGAGGCTTTTTGCAAAAAATATTTTTTTTTCTTTTTTATTTAAAACTAATCTTGGTGCTAGACTAATCACAAAAACGTAATTGAAATAAAAAAAAAACAAGCAAGATTTGATCCAATTAAGATAAAAAAAAACATGAAGAAAAAATATGAAGACGTGCTACTGTAACTAGAAAAAGAAAAAAAACAAAGAGAACAGGATCTTCACTTATGAAGATTAGAGCAAAAGTGGTTGATTGGTGTTGATTGTTATGTTTTTGATGGACAATGGGGCAGCCCTACACTCAGTTGAGTGTAGGGAGTGAGTTTAAGCAGAAAAATACCCAAATTAAGCACACAAAGATCACAAAAGGCGCCTAAGTAAGTCACTAACATGCTACTATAGGTCTGTGGGTACTAAGCTGATACAATTGGCTATAGGGTGAGTTTTGTTTGCTAACAACTTGCACAAAACCTAACAAGAGCACAAATAAAAAACTCACAAGCCTACCTTAACCTATTCTCTAACAGATAGCAAAGATTAAGCCAAATTACACTAAAACAAAGTGGGTAAAGGCAACTGAGTATCTTTGACAGTTTTTTACCCAAATGATGACATGCAAACTCTCTATTATCCTACCAAAATAAAAACCACTTACCAAATACAACTCAAGTTAACTAATAGAGTGTGTGAAGACATATTTTAAACAAAAAGCTTATCATGCATTTAGCTTAAACCCTTATCCCAAAAACCCCTTAATTTTTCAGAAACAAAATTTAAATAATCAAATCCTATCAAATCTATTCCTATCTGATTAAAAGTTGCTTAATCATGTATAAAAAACTTAAACCAACATAAATAACAGCTTAAACTAACACATAAACATCCAATCCACAAAAACCAAAAATTACACAAATCATGCAAGTATGGAGGGTTCAAGCCTAGGGGTTACCTTGTGGGACCCACATCCGGGACCCACATCCGGGCCCCACTATGGCTGCAATGCCATCTCCATACAAGCTGGGGCTTGTGCTGAACATTTTTGATGTAGAGAATGCTAGGTGATGACTTAAACAGTCAAAAACACCTCAATATATCTCCTATGTTGAAAACCTGAAAGAGATGAGTAAACCAAAAAATGAAGGTGATGTGTTAACCATCAAGCCAATAAGCTAAGCTTATTGGTTAAGCTAGCCCAAAGAACTTGTGTAACCTAGATGAAACAGAAAACAACAAAGGTTAAGAAAACCTTTTCTCTCTTTTTTTTAATTGCTAACTAAAATCCCTTTTCTAAAACTACTTGTTGTTCAAATCAAACTTTTGAACAATGAAAACCAGATTACACTTCCACTTTCACTTCTATGTACTCTGGTAAATCTTTAAATTAAACTACTTGCATTAAAGATAAAATTAAACTAGGAAAGACACTAACACTAGAACTTAGTTAATGCATAAAAACCAACTTTCATTTTCATTAGTCATTAATTTTTTTTTACAAAAAACTGGAACAACTAAAATGAAACACAACCCTTTTCATTTATACTACTACATAGAACCATCTAGAAATTGAAATAAAATATTACAAAGAAAGCAAACCCTAAACCCTAATGGCTGATTTTCTAGTCTTGCCCTTTGCTTGAAAATTGAGTCTTGGTCAAAAGTTGAGGCATGTGAGTTCTGATGAATGCTAGCTATTGAGAAGCAATCTTGAACGTTTAATTGTACTTGGGGACCAAGAAAAATGATTAGAATCGTTGGATGACTGTTTTTGCCTCTTTTGCTTGAGCATGGGAACCATGGTGGGGCCATATGGGTCACGGGGAGGTTTTGTTTGTGAGTGGGAAAGGTTTAGAAGACCTTTAATTGTGGTTCTGGAAATACTGGGGGTAAACCCCCTTGATTAAGTGTGAGTTCATGATTTAGGGTTTAAGGTGGGGGTGGAGGTTAAATGGGGTGATTTAATCCGTTTATGATTTTAAAAAACTTGTTTCCCACGTGATTTTGTTAAATAAACAGGTTTAAAAAACTGATTAGTGGGAAAAAGTGACGTGGGTGTTTGGAAAGAGTTGATTGGCTGGGATGAGTGAGTGGGTGACGTGTTGGATGGTGGTTGGGTGAGGGAGGTTTATTTGTCTGGCCAAGAATAGTCCCTGCATTCCTATAAAAGTTCAAACAGCTTCCAAACTTCACTCCCTTTGTTAAATAAGTTTTTAGTTTCTCATTTTGGCCACAAAAGGTTTTGCAAACTTGTTTAAAGGACCAAATGTGCAAATTCATCATTCTTCTAGGGCCTATCATGTATAATCTTCAATGATGAGGGACTTTTCTTGCCAATGATGATTTCTTCAAGGTCTTTTCTTGCCAAATCTTCAAAGATTAGGGACCAAAGTTGCCAATCTTCAAAAATTCAAGGACTTGAATGGAAATTCATGATTCGGGCCCGGTTCTTTGTGCGGCTTCGTTTCCCGTGTTCATTTTTTCTTGATTCTTGTCATCTTTTGGTGAATTCACGATATCCGTACCTAAAATACACAATGAACAAACACAAGCATATATTTGGGTATTTTGATGATATTTTAAGCGTTTTAAGCCCGATTTGGACGATGAGACTATGTATAATTACAGTCTCATCATTAACATTTATCACTAGATCTAGGTTTTATAATAACATGCATGTACATCTAACCCATTTAGGGTCATATGTAACCCACAGCTACATATATTCACATAAGTTATTTTTGTGATTTTTAATAGTCCATTTAACATGTATCATTTCATATTCCATCATTTAAACTTAACACATAAATCACATATACACTAACCATGTATGTCGTGACCTTTAGGGTCATGGTATTCATGATTTTTAAGTTACACAAATTCATTTTATGAGATCTATGACTATTAGTTTAACCATAGTCCCATAAAACAAGATTTGTAACCCATTCAACATTTAGATTTACAAAACGTCTCATATGGTTTTTAAATCAAGTTTAAAACATAGAATACAAGTCATAGATTTCTTTTTAAAGATTTTAAATCATGAACATGATTTGCATAAAAATCTAATGACCTATAATGGTCATAGCTTTATCAAATCTTGATTTTAACATGTTATTTACTTGTGTTTATAGATGTATGATGATGCATGCATGAAGAAATGAAAGAACATGATGTGTATACCTTTCTTGCTCAAAAGTTACTAAGGAAGATCTAGATGAACAAAGAGATTAGAGATCTAATCTTGATGATGAAGAAAACCCTATGTATAAAATCAAGCCGTCGCTTATAGATTCGTCTAGGGCTTTCTATGATGATTCCAAAGGAGATGGTGCTACTAAATGATTAGTAGTAAAGATGAGACAAATATATTGGGGGATTTAATACTTGGTTTTGGAGGTATATGGCTTTAAGCCGTATGATTGAGAGAGAAGAGGATGAGAGAACAAGATTGGATTGCATGTATGTGAGAATGTGTGTGTGTTTCGGCTTAAAGAGGAGAGAGGGAAAGGAATGGCAAAAGGTATGATTTACCTTGGTAAAACATATCATGCCAAGTGTCACCCTTTGCCTTTACAAGGACCCTTTGTCTTTCCAAGGCAACACTTCTTCTTCCACACAAGCCTATGCCGTGTGACACTCACCAAAAGGGGGGAAAAGATGGGCTTTGGTCATGGGCTTATGTTGGGCTTAACACAAAGAGTACATGATATTGGGCTAGTCCAAGAAGGTTTAGGCATGCCTATAATATGCATACATATATACACGGCTATATATACATGATGTAGCATATTTTCTGATTTTTGTTAAGTGTTGTCTAATCAAATGTTGGTTATACATTTTACTACTTGTTTTCCTTAGTATTATGTACAAGGTTTACATTATGAATCTTATTACAACAAGTGTGCATGTAAAAGTATATGTACATGTTAGACAAGTTCACACATGACCTATAGAAATATAACACAAGAGTTTCTGTTCTAGGATTAATGGGTGGAAGTTTATTATATAAAATCATGGTAAAATCATGGATTGTACAGTAAGATCTTCAAATATTTATGTGTGCTATGTATTGATCGCATGTGCATTGGACATAGCAAAGTTTCAATTGGATGATTGTAAATACCATTTTCAATATACACGTATGTCACATATTTTTTGTCAAAAGTTGATTCCATGCCAAAAGTTGGTAAATTTTAAACTTCTATTATTTTTAGTTACCGGCAAAAAATAAAAAGCTTCATATGCAAAAGCGGTTGATTATTATTAACGCCAGTTTGCACAAATTGCGCACGTATGAAAATATTTTAATTAAATATACTATGTGCATATCACCGGAGTATTGTTGATTCGCAATTTTTAGTATGTTATGTACATCCAAAATTGTGTACAAGTTATGCATATTCAGCTAGGTTAATTTGGATGATATTTAAATAATATTCCTCTTGATACTCGCATATCATATTCATGCATGACCATCGATTAATATATTTGCATATTCAAAATAAGGCATCTTGAATACTTGCTTTAAATACATTCAGATGCTTAGATGGACACTATTTTTTTTTAAATATGTGCGGAATATAAATATTTGTGCCATGTAGTAACACTTATTTCTTATCCGCGATTATGGTCCATCCTTCCGCGGTAATTCGCACATCAGGATCTACTTTATTCAATTTATTTGCGCCAGTATAGACACCGTACTTCGTGATAATCCCGTACGTTCGGGCATATTTTCTTTTGATTGTTCACTGCGGTCATAAGCCGCGTCCTTTTGCGTTAATCCGCACGTTCAGATATATTGCTTATTTTAATAGGAGATATCACACATATTATTTAAAATAATAAAAGATATTATTTAGTAAAGGTATATTCCTATATTGAACAAAGAATACTCCATGTATCTTTTTAATTAAATAACAAGATATTACCTATATCTTTTAGATTTAAAAAATATTATCAATATTTTTCATATTAATAAAAGATATTTGTTATCTTTTAAATTGGGTAAAAGGTATATTTCGAAAAAAATATACTATCAATATTTTTTTATCAATACAAGATATTACATATCTTTTATAATTGGCAAGAAGATATTATATATATCTTTTAATTTAATTTTTCGTATATGTCGCGACCCGACCTCTTTATCCGCGCTCATGGTACGTCCAGCCGCACTCATCCGCATGTTTTTTGAATATTTGATTTTTTCAAAAATATGGAGTTATGAGTCGCGTCCTTTCATGTTAGTCCGCCCTATTCAAAATAATATTTAATTTTAGTCGTTACAATCAGCGCGACAAAACATATTATTTTATTTAGTTCGGTCGCGGTTATCCGCCTGTCCGGACGTATTATTTAGTTTGGTCATTGCGATCAGCGCGACCAAACGTCTTATTTTATTTAGTTTGGTCGCTACGAGCTGCACGACCAAACGTCTTATTTTATTTAGTTTGGTCGCTGCGAGCCGCGCGACCAAACGTCTTATTTTATTTAGTTTGATCGCTGCGAGCCGCGTGACCAAACGTCTTATTTTATTTAGTTTGGTCGCTACGAGCCGAGCGCCAAACGTCTTATTTTATTTAGTTTGGTCGCTGCGAGCCGCGCGATCAAACGTCTTATTTTATTTTGGTCGTTGCGATCCGCGCAACCAAACGTCTTATTTTATTTAGTTTGGTCACTGCGAGCCGCACGACCAAACGTCTTATTTTATTTAGTTTGGTCGCTGCGAGCCGCGCGACCAAACGTCTTATTTTATTTAGTTTGGTCGCTGCGAGCCGCGCGACCAAACGTCTTATTTTATTTAGTTTGGTCGCTGCGAGCCGCGCGATCAAACGTCTTATTTTATTTTGGTCGTTGCGATCCGCGCGACCAAACATCTTATTTTATTTAGTTTGGTCGTTGCAATCCGCGCGACCAAACGTCTTATTTTATTTAGTTTGGTCGCTGCGAGCCGCGCGACCAAACGTCTTATTTTATTTAGTTTGGTCGTTGCGATCCGCGCGACCAAACGTCTTATTTTATTTAGTTTGGGCATTGCGATCCGCGCGACCAAACGTCTTATTTTATTTAGTTTGGTCGCTGCGAGCCGCACACCAAACGTCTTATTTTATTTAGTTTGGTCGCTGCGAGCCGTGCAATCAAACATCTTATTTTATTTTGGTCGTTGCGATCCGCGCGACCAAACATCTTATTTTATTTAGTTTGGTCGCTGCGAGCCGCGCGACCAAACGTCTTATTTTATTTATTTTGGTCGCTGCGAGCCGCGCGACCAAACGTCTTATTTTATTTAGTTTAGTCACTGCGAGCCGCGCGCCAAACGTCTTATTTTATTTAGTTTGGTCGCTGCGAGCCGCGCGAGCAAAAGTCTTATTTTATTTTGGACGCTGCGATCCGCGCTACCAAACGTTTTATTTTATTTAGTTTGGTCGCTGCGAGCCGCGCGACCAAGCGTCTTATTTTATTTAGTTTGGTCGATGCGAGCCGCGCGATCAAACGTCTTATTTTATTTAGTTTGGTCGCTGTGAGCCGCACGATCAAACGTCTTATTTTATTCAGTTTGGTCGATGCGAGCCGCGCGACCAAACGTATTATTTTATTTAGTTTGGTCGCTGCGAGCCACACGACAAACGTATTGTTTTATTTAGTTTGGTCGCTGAGAGCCGCGCGATCAAACATAATATTTTAATTTGGTCGTTGCTATCCGCGCGACCAAACATATTATTTTATTTAGTTCGGTCGCGACGATCCGCCTGTCGGACGCATTGTTTAGTTTGGCCGTGGCAATCCGCGCGATCAAGCGTATTACTTTGTTTAAATTTCGTCGCAGTGACCTGCGCATTCAAACGAATTATTTTGGACTGCCCGTCTGAACATTTTCCATACACAACCGTACCTCGGTCATGATTATGACTTACGCATTTCTACATTTGTTGACAACATCTTATGCCTATTATTGTTTAAATCGAGTTTCATACATATTCGCCTTATTATTATGTGAAGTTTAATCTTATAATAAACACACGCCTTGTGTTTTATTTTATAAATCTTCACTATATTAAGGCGGGATCCACCACCTTTCTAGTATGCCTAAGCCACGAGGGCCATGTCCCATAGGGGTAAGCGTTAAAAATTGTTCAAATTTTTACTACGTATGCGGATACTTTACATATAAGTTTAATACTACTAGTAAATATAGCACCATTAAACTTGGGGGCTATAGGGGGTATCACAATACCATTGACATGATCTTATTTGATTGTAATTTAGCATTTATATTTTGAAGCATGTAGAATACTACTTTATGCAGTGTAAATATTATTACGCGGGTCAGGTATCCGTCAGGTTAGGAACCTGCTGTTGTGGATCAGGTATCCACAATTAAGTATGTAAGAGGCATTGCAAGCCCGGTACTAAGTTGAATCATGCGTTCGCACAATGACGGATCGGGTATCCGCCGCAGGTTCATGTAGGTCATGAACCTGCCTCCCGCGTAAGAGGGTTGCAACCCCAACGTTATCAATGATACGAGTATCTAAGCCTCCGCGCGAGCATTAAGGCGCACTGCAGGCGCACCGTAACTACTATGTTACTACAAGATCAGGTATTCAAGTATCTTGTATGGTCATCCGCCACCACAAGACTCTCCGGAGCACGCATGTCAGGTACGTGTGCGAACGATACCGCATACGGTATCAATGGTGTTACATTATATGCTAAACTCCGTATTCGCACTTAGCATGCAAGAGGTCTTGCTAACCTATTGTGTGCTAAATTCGGATATCGTATTCACACTTATCACATAAGAGATATCGCGAGCCCTGTGTTAAGTTGATTACCATAAAGCCTTGCGCTATGCCATATGAAGTACATCTTCTGTTGGCCTTAAGCCGAATGCAATATTCGCACTATGTTGCATCATCAGTGGGTATAAGAAGTTCGCCTTCAAAGTATTCACGATGCAACATACGGGTTCCACCTCCACCTTCACAAAAACTTCTTGTCATCCTCGCGTTAGCGATGAATAAGAATAAAACCTTGCCAATGCCAGTGTTACCCCGGCTATAGAACATGTTTTCTTCTTACGGGGTCCTTACCTCTAATCACGGGAAACCAAGCATCCGAGCACACCCACCCGTCTTACGTATACGGGTTCCCCATTTCTTTTGACATGGATATGCTTACAGGTAGCGGATATGGTGTAGAGTCTAGTAACCTTGGTGAAATCCTCGCATACTAGACTGGGGGACATGATGACGTATAGTGGTTGCGCTCACTATTCGCATAGTTTTCCCATCATCTTTTTGCTAAAGGTAGCCCACCACGTGGATGTCCTAGCCGCAAGCCATACGCGTTTATTTGGTAAGCGTGACATATGAATGAGTCTAGCATAACATGGTCAGGAACCATATCATACTAGACTGGGGGACATGTCGACGTATAGTCGGTATAAGCCCGACCTAACATATGCGCGACCCAGGAGGCCCGCAACCCAGCAAGCCCGTGGCCCATACACCTTACTTATCTTTCAAGAAACCCTACTCCTATAAATACAAGGGTAGAGGGCTCATTCAACACAGGTTATCTCTCTCAACCACACCAATTTTACTATATATCGCACCGATATTAAGTTGACCGTCGGAGGTGGACCCCAAGGCTCCGGCCTCGGGTCTACGTCTAACCGGTTCTTTATTGTTTGCAGCATTACTCAGCACCCGGGAAGGCGACGAACGGCCCAGGAGAGTCGTTGAACTAGCCCAGCCAAACTATGCTTCAACACCTTGGAACAAATAAATTTATTTGTTTATGCGGTGGAAATACAACATAATATGCCATGTAGTAAGTATATATGGATATTTAGAACATGAAGAGATCTAAATCTGGTTTGAGAGATTTTCATGTGTATCACGTTGTATTTATATCATGCTTAAAATACAAGATGATTTGGATATATTAATCTATTTGAAAGTTATTAAAAACTTGTGTAATGAATATTCTGAAGGAATATGTTTGGATATAGAATAACATCCTTGTCTTCGATCAGCTTCCATATTCTATAGATGAGTAATTTGTCAATAGTTGTGCAAATTATGATAACCAACAAACTTGGAACTTTGGTTGGAATCAAACATTACATAATAGATATTATTCGTAACGTATTTATATCTTTAAATTACAAGTTATAAAAACATGAAAAGATATAATTGAGGTAACACTCAATATTAATCATGGGATCTTTGGAGATGACATGTTGATTAAAATTGCGTTATACATTAAAGAATTAGAATACTTTGAACTTCACATGTGGTTTTGGAAGTTTGGTATAATAAATTGGTGATCAAGGATGTTTCACAATTTTGAACCATATGGCAATATCAAACTATTTGAATGCACATGTGTAAGAACTTCAATAATTGAATTATTGAAGAAAGTATTCTCAAAATTCTAATAGGTCAAGATTGGTTGTTTTAAGCTTTGCCAAATTAGTGTGAAGGTCACTACTAGAGGCATGATGCATCAACCATGTTTTTCATGCATTGATCTAATTAGTATTTGGATAAAGGATGTTAAGACATTAACGGAATAAAGATTGGGTTTCGTTTATTCTTGTTATTTACTTTTATATCCTATTTTACATGTTTTAATCCATGAATAAATTGTTATACTAAATGTCCGTTGTCGATTAATAATATAGGAATATTATTAGACTAAGACAATTCAAAATTGCGATAGGGTATACTTGAAAGTATATTGATCGATTTTGGATGATTTTGGATGATATTCGATGAATCGATTATTGGACTTATCCCAACTATATGATTATACTTTATGGATCTTTGTCATTAAGTCTATCATAAATAGTTATCCTCAGACCTGAGATACTAGGAAACTGATGTGAATCTAGTGCATTTGTGTGGAATAATCTAACGCCAAAAGTAACTGGTAGCTATAAGGGTTATTTTCAGAAGTGTTGCAAAATTCATAAGTTTTGCTCGTAGTCAATATGGAATTTGTTTCCTTCAAATTGATTTGAAGTTTAATACAGTTGGGCCCCTCGTGGCACTAGTAAGATGTTTGTATGGACGTACCCAAAGTCTTTCTAAACTAAGTTTAGAAGTTTTGGTAATCTCGCTTGAATCCGATAACGGGAAACAGAATGGTTAATGAAAGGAATGACTATGATCCATATCCTTATTAACACTGTATTAGAAACGAAAGGATACTAATAATAATGATGAATCGTTAAAAGGTTTTATCCAGGAGACCTTACTCGAGTTGTACTAGAGACATTTCTAGTGTAACTAGACGCTAGTCAATGTAATCAAGATATTCGAAATATGTCCAAGTGGGAGCTGTAAGTTTATGGACTTATGTTTAATAGTCGTGTGATAGAATTGAACTCGAGATTACGGGATTGCACACAATACATAAAGAGTTAATTTATTTAATAAATATATTTATTGTATTTATTAATTTATTTAATAAATTTATATATTTATGTATTTATTAAATTAAACCGAGACATAACTTTAACGATCGTTAAATAATTAAGAGTTAAGTATTAACGATCATTGTGGAATAAATAGAAAGAAGAATAAATAGAAAGAAGTTTGGAAGGTTCCGGAAAACCCCAAAGGGGTGTTTGGGTCGTTGACCATATGGGAGAAAAGGAAACTTTCCTTTTATTTGTTTATGGATACAAGTCTATGCCTATATAAACAACCCCTGACCTCCATAATTCTTCACCTCATTATTCTTTTCTCTCTTGTCTTGCGATCAACTAAACCAAACGAACCTTAGGGTTGTTTGGTTTGTTTGGTTTATTTCTTGCAAACAACACCAAAGGAAAAACACCCTTTTTAGGGTTCCTTTTATCCTTTGGTTTTGGTTTAGCAATAATCTAGTCCTATCCCCTCTATAAGGTTGTTGGGTAGATTTTCCACTTGATGTTGATGCTCGTTTTACACGTGCTAGAATTACAGTTAGCTCGTTGTATTACGTGTGTACAAGAACGTAATATAGTCTTACTTTAGACTATATCTTGGTGGTGTTCGTTATAAACCCTAATTGGTGATTCGTTGGTGATCTTGTGGATCTTCGCTAGGATAAAGGTATGTAACCCTAATTCGATTAATTATAATTGTGTTATTATTATGATCTTGTTAAATCGCTTCCGCTATATGTGCTTTGATCTCGTTTAAGGTTTTATATAATTGTTATGATATTAATAAACCTTCAATTCTTGCATTGGTATCCGGTCGGCGTTAATCATCTGTGCATCTGCTTCGTTATATGTGTCAGAGATAGGGCGGTCATCTTTCATCATAGTCTCGGGGGTGATGAAATCGAAGTCAAACGGCAATACAACCTTGTCTACCTAGAAAACATTTGTCATTACATTTCTTCAGAGAATCTATCTTCACCTTATAACATTGTAATTGACCGGGGCGTTTCGCGAAGGATATCCACCCGTTTATCCAGGAGGGTCGATAGAAGGCGCGAAACATATTTATGGTTGGGTCAATATTCTTCAGTAAGCAGTTTATCTCGAAATTTAAGATCTTCGCGGCACCTATATAGTGAAGCTATGAGAGATGTATGCTGTAGTAGCTTAGCACGTATGTCAAAAACGGTTTAAGGGTAGGCAGTTATTGGAAAACTTAAAAAACCTGGTATATACACCAATTTTTCTAGTCGGGAAGCTTCCTATGTGTGCTTGTGGATCTGGCACAGTCGGGTGGAGATCTGCAAGTATATGATACTTGGTGGTGAAACTGGAAAGTTCTTGTTCTGATATGCGGGGTGTCACATCAACTAGTTGTGCCACCGTTTTTTCTTACCAGTACTTCAGTTGGGTACAAAGTGGAAGCTGTTTTCTGCTGTGGTGATTATTTCCTGTTGTTTTCAACAATGGTGGAAGGGTTTTTTGGAATGATAAAGAAGAAGGTTGAAGGTCTGTCACACTGCATTTACATACACTTTAAGACATACGGGATCTTGCGACGTGTGTCCAACGAGCTGTTTCATCCTACGATGTTGGTTAGATGGCTCTTCTAACGTGGTTAATGCCTTTCCCGGTTCCCAAAGAAGTGTAGTACTAGTGAAGTCTGACGTGGATGCATATTCAAGCTCATTTCATGTGCGTTGTACAGGAAATTTCTTTTTGTATGAGATGTTTGCGATAGGGCCTTAATGATTCATAGTCTAGTAGCCGCGGTTTGAACCTGCGACCACTAGACTTGGGGGACATGATGATGTATAGTCCCTAGTTGGTCTGGATAGTCCGACTCACGGGTACTACCCGCATCCATCAGGAATGGATTAATACTTATGCGATGCGCGCACGGACCAGGAGGCCCGTAAGCCGCTGTCACATGATGGTTAATTGCTTAACCAGGTCCTCGTCGTAGTGCGACACGATCAGACAAAATATAACCTATATTATAGTTATATTCACCTAAGGGAAAGAGATATGCACTTACCTTAGTTTGGCGATAAGGATTAAGATATTTGGAGTCATTATCTCTTCCTTAGGCCGCAAGAACTGGGAGCCTAGCCTGGACTCTCTCGAGTATAAAAGGAACCCCCATGGTTCCACAAAAGGTACGATACACACAATACTATAAACCCTACATACTCAAACCGATTACTTACTCTCACGTCGGAGTCTAATCGTGGGTCACAAACCCACGGTAAGCCTAACGGTGTCTGTTTAGTGCGCAGGGTCCTCAAAACAAGTTTCACTTGGTGCAAGAGCCGGAGTCCACAAGACCCAGAATTAAGCCTAATTTGGTTCAAGCTCGGTCCATCCAACTTTTGTATCAAAAAATGGCTTCCTTATAGACCTGGTTTCTGGTCTTGGGAGATGTCCTAAGACTTTATAGAAGTGAACATGAAGAATGGGTAGGAGGTTTTAAGAAAATGGGGTGCAAGTATAAGCTTAGTCCATACGCCCCTATTTATAGTATTTGCAACCCTTAGGCTCCAAGTTAAGGGTATGGACGTGTAACATAGATAGAGGAATGACTAAGGATAGCTAGTGAAGCTCTATGCAAGTTCCTAGACTATAGCTTCAATCCAATCTTCACTTGTGGCTTAGAATAGGTCACGATACATCAAGGATGAGAATGGTGATGTGTAGCACACAAGTAGGTGATGCACCTACTTGTCACCACATGGAAAATATCCTAAAACATCCTAAATATCTGATTTTCAAACTTTTAATGGGAGGGAAAGGTTTGAAATGGGTTTTGGAGGGAAAAAGTAAAATCGGGTCTAAATTAGGGCTTGTAACTTTATACTTTGTGATTTTGGTGATTAAGGGTTTAGGAATATGATTAGTGATAGATTATGGTATAATTAGGGTATTGTATTTAAGAAGTTTGGGTCTTTGGTTTGAAGGTTAACAAAGATCTGATGTGAAAATGGGAAGAAAACTTAGGCGGGTTAGGGTTTCTAATGGTTTATGGTTAAGTCTTAGTAAAAGTGATTATCCTTCAATTAGCTACTGATGTAAACTCAATTTATACCTCCTACATTGTCCTCAATGTGTTCATGAAGTCCCTACATTGGTTTTACTAAGTTATTCTAAGTAAACATGTCCAAAGGGTGAAAATACCTATTTTGACCTAATTTACAAGCCTTGCATGTGAAATGTTGTACCTTGTGCTTTAGGGTACTTATACATTATCTTAATATAATCTTATAACGTTAATGAAGTGCTATGAGTGTTTGTAGACTTGTCCAAAAAGACTAGGTAGTTATTCTATGTAGATTTCTTAATATAAGGGTTTTCAGGTCATTAATCCTAATGACTTTCTATGTTGGGTAATTAGGGTTTATATCTTCATATAAGCTTATTCTAGGTCTTATATAGTATGTTTATGACTTCTAGAGTTTCTACATTCTTAGTTTAAGGTTTTGCATAGGTGATCATATAATAGGGATAATTATAGGAGCTTAATATCTTATGCTTTGATAACTTGTATCTTATGGTTTATTAACTTGTAACTTGTATTGAAATAAATGTATAATCTTAATATGATACATAGTTGAGTTTTATAATTAGTGGCAAAATATTAGACTCTAATTCAATGTGAAATGGATTTTATATGTTAATCTTGGTTACTAGGTCTTAACTTGTAATTAGCTTTGGATTAGTGAATATTAGTATTTTGTGACCAATTATCTTTCCTTTATATGATATATTATAATTAGTATATGTATCAAATTTATGAAAATAAAAACTTGAAAAAGGAGGAAGGGATTAATAAAACTTTAGTGGTTAAATTTTAAATAAGTTAGATGCACTTAAGTGTAACTTATAATTTTTCATATTTTTTAGTAAGTTTATAAAATAAAAAAAAGACACCTTCAAACTTTATTCCCTCTAGACTTTATATTTTAAAAATACAACATATATTGTTATATTAAAAAATTCAACAAATCACATAATTATAATTATTCAAATAAGAACACAAATTATTGTCTATTTTTATTTTGACACTTGCAAAGTCAAACAATGCAATATACATAAATTATTATTAACATGAATATAAATATCAAAATGAATGCAAGACCTCAAACATCGGTGTGAGATAAAAATAAATAGACGAGATTCTACATATTACAAGAAGATATATTCTTTCAAGGTCGTTATGTGTTACTAAACACACAATGTCTAGAAAATGATAGCTAAAATTTCAGTTAAACAAAGTCAAATCCTTTGTGCAACAAATATTTATACAAAATATCAATTAATATTATCACAAAATAGAAAATCGTGTAAATTTCGTGGGTTCATGAGCATCGTAACTATTTAAGTTTTAAGAAACTATTATTGTTTTATAAAATAATATTAAGTATTACAAAATCATGAATTTATAAACCGTGTACGTGTAATGTTGGTGTAAATGGTTTGTTGATTAATAATTAAGATATAACCATTTAGAATAAAATATCAAAAGTAAAAAAGAGTATGAAATTCAAAAAATAAAAATTTAGATAGGTTTATATTAATTTACACGGTCCACAGTAGAACAAAAATATAATCAAACATATAAACATTATATGTTTAAAAAAATATAATATACATAAAATCACAAATTACTACTTAATGTTGATATGACACTAATATCTCGTTTTTTAGTGTAGTTGTCTTCTCAGCTCGATTCGAATTGATATAACATTTTCTAGCAAAGACTTAATTGTTTTTGGTTAACAAAAGAGTATTTGGTATTTAAGCTACTTGACAAACAAAACACTTAAAAAGGTAAAAATAGCTATATACGTAACCATACTACGCTAAAACATATTGCAATTACAACATTTTAAATGCACAAAATATAAAACGAAAGATACAAATTTATACTACAAATTTAAATCTACAAAATTTCAAAGCTATTACAACCAAAATCAATTTAGTCAAAGTTCAAATTTTAAACTAAAAGATTCGTTTATATTTTGTAAAAAAAAGAAATGGGCCTAGTTAGCTTACGCTAGAAATGGATTCAAAAAGTATGCTAGTATTAACTAAACTGACTCTACACTTAAAAGGGCCCAAACAATAGTCCATTAACTAACGAGTGCAACAAAATTGATATCTCACTAAAGCTACAGAAAGTCAAATGCATTTTATCACTATCCAAAAAACTACTAATTCCAAACACATATTCAGTTACTTAATTTGTTCTATATATCTACAGATTTAATGGAACGAAATTTAAGTTTCCTAAAATTGAATCTACAATCCCGACTAAAATTATACTAATAACAAAATAAAGTATCAAATTCTAATCATTAACAGTAACTAAGATATCTAGCTATTCCAAAGTTAGAAAATCAAATTCTAAATACCTGCACATACATGCCCAAAACACTAATGCAGCTATAAAACATTAATTCCACACACTCAAAAGCAAAAAGATGCAAGCATTAGAAATAAAAGACACATGAAACAAAATCTTCACTTAAAACAGTTAACAAGCTTCTAATAACATATCAGATAGAACAATTTGCAAGCTATGTTTAAACTACAATACAGCTAATTACAGTCTTCACTAAAAAATCACAGGAAAAGAAAATGGTGCTTGACCTGCACTTCCAGGCCTAGTCCGTTGTGGAAGAAGCACGGCGCTGAACCTGCTTGTAACTACTACCGTACCTCCAAATCCTTTAACTGCTAATCGAAAACTTCTACTTCAACACTCCAACAAAAACTTTGAACTAATCTGCCGACTTTGAATTGAAATCAACAGAAATCATCAAATAACAAGAAGTCTTGATCAAACAGCAACTTGTAAACCTGCAAATCTGTAAACCTGCAAAACTCAAACAAAGCAAAGAAAAACCAAACTAATCCTTCTAAACTGAAACCTGCATAAACTCTAAAATATTACTGATATTGAACTACTGCTGCACAGCTTGATTCATCTAACTGATTTCGACTATCGCTCTTTATTATTAACTACAAATCTGATTATCACAACAATTACGACTCCAAAATAATTCAGCAATCTAATGAATACAAACTGAAACAATGGAGTATCAAAATCTAACTAAAGTGATTTACAGCTAACTATTTATCCATTTAACTGATTCCTACAGAAGCTTATGGAAAGAACTTTTAATGGACTTTTACAATCTAGTGAACAGTAACTCAAAGACTTGTATATCAAAGCTTTTTAACACAAACTCAGAAATCACTGTTTTATAGCCTAATTACTCCGTGAACAGTAAACATTATAACAATCTAACTACTTTTTACTAACTCACAATACTAACAGAACTCTTAGAATTAACAAAAATCAAATCAATTTCTCTATACTAACAAATTGAACAGTTTTAATAAAGAAAGTTTGCTTTTTAATCGGAACATTACAGAAAAGAAAAGAAGATTAGAAAGCTTAGATGAAAACTTAAGAATCCATTAATGGAGTAAGAATCGTTGCTAATCGTAATCAGAAATAGAAGATATAGAGTCAGAAAGGAAAGCTTGAATTCATTAATGGTGAAAGTAAAACATTCGGTTACAACTAAAAACTGATTCCGTTACAAAACTTTAACAAGAAAAGTGAGACTAAACTAACTAACTAACTACACCTACAACTATGTGTAAACTACCCTAAGCTAACCGATTGCAAATGAGGTCTTCATCTTCTTTTATAGGCGTCGAGAGAGGGTGTTGAGATGACGTGTTCGCTCCAATGAGGAGTGGACACGTGTTTAATACGAGGTTTAAACTCGTCCTTCTTCTTCATCACATTTGGGGCTTTCTTATCCTTTAAGACTTGATCTAATTGATTGCTCCTATCTTGTAGAGGAGAAGGAGGGGAGTATTTTTGTATTTTAACACTTTGGCTGAAAACCCTTGGATCGTCCTTGATTTGTACTTGCAGGTTTTGAAGGTTGAAAAGATAAGAAACATGAATTCGTTTCTCTCTCTTGAAGGATGAAGAAGACGGTTTTGTGTGTTGTTTGACCGGTTTGGTCAATTTGACCAAATATATTAACTACTTTCCACTTAATTTCCTTTTAGTCCCTCCATCTTTTATTTCTTTTCAAATGGTTATAAAAGTTTTTAAGTAATCTCTTTTTAATCCTTCATCATTGTAAAAATTGCACTTTAAGCCCTTGATCTTTGGAAGTTTGGCAAATAAGGTCCTTGGAGCATCTTTCATCCTTTTCTTCGTCTTTTGACCAAATAAGTCCTTGAAACCGCATCTTTGCTTCAAAATGTATCTTCTTACCTGAAAAACACATAAAACACAAATACACGCATAATTCTGATATTTTCAGTTAAATATAAGGTATTCGATTGTGTTTTGAGTGGTATTTGGATCATTATTGATGAGTGTTTTCACACTTATCAGACACGAATGTTTTTACTTGGTACACAGAAAATTGATGTACAATGACAATTATGCCCTTCTCCTTTTTCATATTCTCGGTTAACTACATTTGCTTACCACAAATTGTATCAAAATATCATGTAACTACAAGATTCTATAAATTATCATCAGTAACCCAGAATATGGGTTTTACTTAATGTGTATATCATCATTTTATTTCTTAAATCTCAACGAAAACCAAACTTACCGGAATTTTCTGTCAAGAGTCGTACATCCGACAACGACGTGGTTCTTATATTTTTACTCCAAAAATCCTCCAACAAAACCATGTCAAATATGATCTTATTTTTTCATAAAACATTCTCAAAGTTTCCAAAAACTTTGTCATCCATCGTAGATTTATTTCGTCCCGACAAACGGCGACGACTCTTGAGCGTCATACTGGATCAAAACCATCAATATAAAAAAAAGGTGTAATCGAGGCACCACCAGATTTATTCATTTGAATACTAAAATGGTTTTATCACATGAAATTGCTCATCGATTTATCAGGTATATAGAAGACTTTCTAGATAAAGAAGATGAGAGTGTAAGGGATGGTGATCTTCACACATTGAATTTGCATGTGAAAAATAAGATACATACTTACTTTAATATTGATATATGAGGTGGGTTGAAATATTCGAGAAAGAAAGATAGTCTGACACTTCTAACTTACAAAGAAGATGACCACTGTATTAAAAAGGAGAAATGATCAGCATAACTAAATGTCATGCTTAAATATGTATGACATAAATTCATTGGTTGTATTTATCGAACTCACATTTTCATACTTCAGTAAAGTAGTGACACCTAATTTAAGCACAAACTTAAACATAAATTTTAAACACCTTAATCTTTTTCCATTAAAAAGTTAGTGAAGATAAACAAGGATATTAATGTTGGTTCACTTTGAATTTTTGTGTACAAATAAAGATTTCGTGTACATATCATTACCTTTTACTTTTTATATTTAAATCCGTACGTACACAGATTTTAAAACTAATAACACACAAAAAAAACCAAGATTATATTTGATCCAATTTATCGGCTCTCCCAATCAAATAATCTATTATACTCCACGGTGTTCGGGAATTCATATTCATTTCTTTTTCCATCTCCTGTAACCCACAGACAACACCAGACGCGGACACACCTAACCCATCTCCTATTCCAATCTATTTGCAATCAATCCTTTGAATTCCTTAACAAACAGGTATGTTATGTTGCTATAGCCCTATTGTAATCCTAATAATTTACAATTGCTGAAGGGTTTGTTTTTGTTCTCTCTCTCTCTTTTTTTTTTATTGATAACCTGGGTGTTAGAGCTGATTATTCCCAAGACCGACTATACTTTTGGATAGCCCGTAGTTAAGGCAGGTGAACCTCTGTGGCCAATGGGGGATTAATGTTCTCCTCAGGATTCGAACCCAAGACCTCTAGGCACTTCTAGTCCTAAAGGCTAAGCCCTTACTAATATTAGTGGTGGATGTCATTTAAATACCTGGATTGTTTTGTTAGTTTTTTTCTTCTTTTTAATTTGACTCGGTAGAGTGAGTTTTTAATCATAATTATTTGAAATGTTGATACATGAGTTTGCTAGGGTTCAGATTAAATTCTCGGAATCTTCTCGAATTGATCACGGCTCAAAGTGGAATAGTTGTTCTTGGTTACTAAAAAGGGGTTTGGTTTTCTATTCTACTAAAAAGGTAAATGCGTGAAGTAAATTAAAGTAAACTAGAAGCAATTAATTAATAAAAATAAAACTTGAATTAAAATTAAAATAAAACAGTAACTGTAAATACCCTGAAAAATGCTTGATTCGGAATGTACCATTTATTCGGAATATATCAGACAAAAATCCTTCATGCGGAATATCTTACTCATGCGGAATAAAAAGGGAAATATTTGTTCATGCGGAATAATGAAGGTTGATTCAGAATAATAGGCTCATGCGGAATAAACTGTTGATGCAGAATATAAGCTCATGCGGAATAATAGTGTAACACCCTATTTTGATAAATGGAATGTCACGCGTAATTATGGCGTGTCATCAAAGCATACAAGGATAAATGCCTAAACATTACATGACCATAGGGAAAACCGGAATCAAACATCGGTTCCCAAACATAAGCCCAAAACATAAATAAAGTAAATGAAAAAAAAAGGAAGACTAGACAAGCATAAATATGAAGGCAATAGGAGAAGGAATCTAAGGTAGCTCCCATCCTATGCGTGTCCCCCAAATGCTCCAGTCAGTCCTTGAGTACCTGCCGTTTTCGGACATGGAAAGGAAAGTAACGGCTGAGCAAAACGCTCAGTGCACGGATATAAACATAGTATAAATGACTAAAACATAATAAAGACTTAATAGCAGCGGAAATGAATAAGTCCTGGAAAACCTGGAACATGTTCATAAAACTAATTTTATAGTTTGAAAAGCCTCATGTTTATCTTATGAAAACTATTTAACATATTTTACCATTAGCCAATATAGGTCATGAAAATCCACCGTGCATGAATACTTGGAGGGGTGACCTCATCATGCAAATTAGAGGGGCTGCCTCTAATTTAATATACTGGTTTTGGGGTAGGAGGGATCAGCTCCTTGTGAAGGATGCAAGGCACACACCACATTCACCAAGAAATCCTGAATAAAAACATGTAACTAGGATGCACCCATACGCCCCACATGATAAATATAATATAAATGGCCAAAAGCTAAAGGGACGCCACGAGCAATCACTCCGCCGTGGTGAAGTCATAACATCAGTGCATCTAATGTTATGGTTATGGTACCTCCATAACTAGGTGAAACTGGTCATGCATGTATATGGCTATAGGTATTCTTAATTAAACATAAGCAATCAAACACGTAACTTATACTACGGGAAAACAGTTGGCTGCATACGGGGAATCCTAATAAGGAAAGAATGTCCATACTGAAAGGACGGGAATCCGTACCTTATGTCCAGTGAACGAAGAAGATGAACTGAGAGAAATCCTACTGTTGGGTCGAATTATTGAGTTGATAAGTCAAAACACAACAAAATAAGAAGACAAGGACTACTTTTGCCAAAGTTAAATACAACAAGCCGTTGGAGTCTTTTTATTACTTTAGCTTTCTTTGTAAGCTATGTTTTCTAGTATATAAAGAAAACATACGTAGGTTTTTATTCATAACTCATATTCACAATGTAACCTACAAGCAATTCGTGTGTACTAGGCGTGGGATTTAATGTATACACGCCTAGTGATTATTTGTTTTAATCTTTAATACAAGTAATCGTTGGGAGAATTTCATCTTGTCCAAAACACCTTGTTCATGATCATTGTTCTTTTCCGCTATGTTATCATATGAACGATGATCAACCTAGATATAATGGTTCTTAACCATTGAGTCTAACGATCAATAGGGAACCACAATTGGTATTAGAGCCTAAGGCTCATGATATCTAGGTCCGACGAGGTGTTCGTGTATCGTGATGGAAGAAAATTTCGTTTTGAATTTTTCTGGACGTTTTTGTGTGCGCAGCAGTATTCAGAAGGTCATAACTTTTGATTGAACCGTTGGATCGTCACGAAATTTTTTATGTGTGTTCTACATACATAGATCTAAACATCCACCGGAGGGATTGTCGAGTTTTATCCCCAGGCAAAAGTTATTAAGCGTCGAAGTTGGCTGATGGTTGATTTTCAGTTTTCTGCTTTTATATAAAATCATGAACTAGGGTTCCTCAAACCCTAGATCTACTTAAAAAGCAGGGAGAATTGCAGTTGGAGGCTGTTATAAATGCATTATGGTGTTTAAATTCGAATCTGGTTAGGCTTAAAACCCTAATTAGGGTTTCGAATTAAACAATCTTTGTTCTAGGGTTTCAATGTTTACTTTCTGAAGAAAAACCCTAGATTTGGTCGCATGATAGTAGCAGTGACAAGGACGTGTGAAGAATATTCATATGGTTCACGTGATGTTACAAACACAAGGACGTGGATTGATTTATGGTTATGGTGGATATGCGATTCACACAGCCAAAAAGAGTAAGCCCTAATTTGTGTTACTGTATTCACACGGTCTAAAGAGAAAGTCCTAATATTATTCCACTCGTCGTGCTACAATCATCTACATGCTATTCTACTGTATCTCCATGAGCCACTCATTCTCATTGGTGGAGAGTTATATGTTCACACGGTTGCTCGATTTTGATTGGAGGAAAAGATTGCATTCACACGGCAAATAGAAAACCCTAATATTCATTATATATTTTGAATCGTCTATTTGCTGGTGCATAGTTACAACCGTGAGGATATAAGCTATCTCAATTCTTATTGGAGGAAGTTTCTGTGTTCACACGAACAAGATGGCAGTTGTGTTCACACGGTGAGCATGTTGTGATTGGTTCTTAACAGTGTGTTCACACGAAGCATAATTTACATTCAAACATGGGCCTTTAACGTTGCTGTGAATTAACTCAACGTTGACAAGAAAAAAATGAATGAAACGCTGACAGAGTATAGTGCAACGCTGATAAGAATTTGAACGCTGACAGGATTTTAGGTTGGCGCTGACGTTTGTTATTTGGGCACTGACAGGAAGGGTTTCGACGCTGACAAAGGAATAAGTCAACGCTGATAGGTTGACAGTGTTGTCCGAGATATGTGCTTCAAACGCTGATACGTGTTGTCCGATATCGGGCAATACACATAGAAGGATATTGGACAAAGGAGAATCTCGGGTAACACACTGTTTGCTGCTGTTTGAGAAAATTAGTACGTTTTGAGCACACAAAAAGGAGGAAAATACACACGAAGGTACATGGAATCTCCGTTTTAATATAGAATATCAAGTTGATATTTATGGCTCGGATATTTTGAAAAGGGATTAATGATTTTAATGCGAGTTAGCAACAATTCGTGAGGTAATTTATTGGATTTGATTATGTAATCGGGGTAGCCTTGTAAAAGAGTTATCCGTCTTATCTCTTTTACATATGATATGAAGATTAAGTTTCTTCATAAAGAGGTGTTGACTTAAGGGGAAGAATTCTTATGGTAAGTTTTGATGATTGAAGAAGATTTTCGCGAGTTTGTGTTCTATCATATCTTAAAGTCATGGACTTCCAGCCACTGACTTTAAAGGTAACTTGTTCGTGCTTACGTGGTTGGTGATGAAGACTTGTCATAACACTTGAAGGAGTTACATTATCGTGCTCAGTGTCTCACATAGGATGAGAATATTGACAAGGGATCGAGGTCTACTTATAATTGGTCTGATATAAGTTCTTAGTCACGTGGATAGTACAAGACATGGAACACAAGGTTGGGATATTTTACTTCTACATCAAAAATATTAAAGTTATTTTTCTTCAGGATCATTACACAGAGCCTACTTTTGGAGAATCTTCAAGATTGTATACTTTCACATATTCCCTATTGATGTGTCAAAAAGGGGAAGAATATGTGCTATACTTAAGGGGAAGCTTCTTGGAGATCATGTACTACATACAAAGGATTCACGCTTAAGAGGAGTGTTTTGACATCATCAACTAGGGGAAGATTGTTGGGTCGAATTATTGAGTTGATAAGTCAAAACACAACAAAATAAGAAGACAAGGACTACTTTTGCCAAAGTTAAATACAACAAGCCGTTGGAGTCTTTTTATTACTTTAGCTTTCTTTGTAAGCTATGTTTTCTAGTATATAAAGAAAACATACGTAGGTTTTTATTCATAACTCATATTCACAATGTAACCTACAAGCAATTCGTGTGTACTAGGCGTGGGATTTAATGTATACACGCCTAGTGATTATTTGTTTTAATCTTTAATACAAGTAATCGTTGGGAGAATTTCATCTTGTCCAAAACACCTTGTTCATGATCATTGTTCTTTTCCGCTATGTTATCATATGAACGATGATCAACCTAGATATAATGGTTCTTAACCATTGAGTCTAACGATCAATAACCACACCTACTTCTGAATCACTAGTGCTACATAAATACATACATGAATAAGTATCTGCTTACTAAATACGTAGCTGGTTTTATGTCATGTCTTAGCTTATTTTATGTGTTCTTACCATGTTTTACTGTTTTTAAGCCTTACACTATGTTTATCTTATATTCTGTTTAATCTGATTAAGTATTTCTGGTATTTCATGTGTTATAATACTTACTGTGTAATAATAAGTAACTTTCCAAAAATAGCAAGTTTCCTAAAATAGGAAGTTTCCAAAAATAGAAAGTTTCCAAAAATAGAAAGTTTCCAAAAATAGAAAGTTACCAAAAATAGAAAGTTTCCAAAAATAGAAAGTTTCCAAAAATAGAAAGTTTCCAAAAATAGATTTACTGCTTAAAATAGATAAGTTTCTAAAAATAGAAAGTTTCCATAAATAGATCAGCTGCCTTAATTAAAGAAGTTTCCATAAATAGATTAGCTGCCTGAAATAAATAAGTTTCTAAAAATAGAAGGTTTCCATTAATAGATTAGCTGCCTTATTTACTTAAGTTTCTAAAAATAGAAAGTTTCCTTAATTAGAAATAAGCTGGTTAAATAAGCTAAGTATATAAGCCTAAGTGTTTTCATGATTATTTTCTAAGTCATAAGATATAATGTATAGTTTAATAATTATTTCATGTAATTAAATTAAACTATAGGTTAAAATATTTAATTAAAGTATAACATGTTTTTAATTAAATAAAGTTAAATACTTAGGTTAAAACATGTATTATTATTTATTAATAATATAACCTAAGTCATGTTAATTAATTAATTATAACCATGGTTTTTAAATAATTAATTAATTTATAAGTCTAAAATATGAAAATACTTAGGTTAATAATTTCATGATTATTAATAATTAAAATAACCTAAGTCATGTTATTAAATTAATCATATCATTTTATTAATTTAATTTTTAACATAAGATCATAAACATAAAAAAACTAAACATACACCATGAACCGGATCTAGAATCAAAACCTTGAACCGGACATGAAATCGACACCGTACCCCGAACCAAATCGGGGTACCCCGTGTCTTGAGGCTGCCGTGGGACCCACACACACCAACCGAGACCATATATGGTCTTGGTGGTGTTCGGTTGGCCAAACCGAAACCCCTTTGGGTTCGGTGTAGCCTGCAGCCAAAACAACACCCCTTAAAAACATACTTTTGATTTTATTAAACCCCAAATCATGTTAGATCCATGTTTATTTATTAGGTTATTGTAAAAAACATAACATGTTCTTGATTTATTAAAAGATCAAATCAAAAGAAAAAGTTTAAAAAGGATTTACCGAATTCGTGGATCAAAAGGATGAAGAACAAACACGATCACCAACTAATTTTCCAAGATCCAAGATCACAAACCACCTCCTTGTGGTGTTCTTAAGGTGGCGGCACAAAAAGAACAAGGAAGGAGGGTTTTTAGGTTTTTTGCTAAAAATCTTCTGTAATTGTAAATGAGTAGTGAAAATCCCTTAAACCCCTTTTAGTAAAATTTGATGGGCTAAGCCCATCCTCCCTCCTTAATTTCGTGGTAATGGGGAGGGGTAACCCGAATGTTTTTCCGTGTCTAAAATATTGGTGTGTTCTCGTGTGTTCTCGTGTGTTCTCGTGTTTGTGTTGTACGTGTTCTCGTTAAATATTAACCGTGACTTAGTATATTTATTTGTGTTCATAATAAATATATATACGTAATTAATATTAGCTCGTGATTAAATTACGTTCATGATTTCATGATCGCATGTCCGTGATTAATTATTGTCAAATAATTATTACGTGCTCATGCGTAGTAAACTACTTATCGTGTTCTAACACGTATGTAATACGTAAAATCCTAACACGAAATCGTAATCATGCTATAATAGGAAAGTTTTAATCTAGTACGTACGATCTTAAGGGTACTATTCATGGTAAAAGCATGCGGGTTTTACAACTCTTCCCCCTAAAAAGAATAATTCGTCCCCGAATTATAGGTAACCTAACTGAAAGAGAAACATACCCGAATCAAACTGAGAGGGTATGTAAGATAATTGAACGTGCGGGTTTCCTGGCAGAAGGAACGCGGAACGTGACATGTCTTGGAAGGACATGGAACGTGACGTGACTGAAAGGACATATCTAATTGATGAGAGAAAACGGAAAAAAAAGTTCGGATGAACTTGTCCGTTTCCAAGTGGCCTCCCTCTTGGAACGGTTCCTTTAGAAGATCTTGACACTAATGATAAATCTTGGTCCTCCTGACCTTGACTTGGAATACGAAGAAATTCTTGGTTATCAACGGAAGGTAGATCCCCTAAATTCGATCGAGGAAAATAAGAGTTAACGTGCTAGGGTAACTGAAAAGTTACGATGCAAGACAATCTGACTTAACTAATAATTAGAAACGATGTGCGAGACATAAAGAAACGTAGTACGTGAAAAATTTTGAACGTGATACGTGAAAAATTTTGAACGTGCTACGTGGAGATATGGCGAGTGTAGTATGAGTAAACATATCGTGATCCATGATACGTGTAACATATCTTGATCATGATATGAGGAACGTGGAATGAACATGACATGTGAAACATATCGTGATCATAGAATATATTGGCGGTAACGCCAAACGCTACAAGGTGAGTGTTAGCCCTATATTTTATATAGTCGAACAAGAATGTAATAGGTCATCTTAGTCGTTAAAAGGTCTTGTATTGTAATAGGATAGTCGGGAAAACCGGGCTTGGACTTTAAGCTAATATTGTATAAGTTAGGGGCGTAAGCCCAAAACAAAGCCAAGCCCGGCCCAAGATGAAGCCCACAAAGGCCTTAGAGCCATGGGGTATATAACCCTCTTTCACATGTGAAAGAGGGTGTTGGTTCATTTTACTTTCTCTCTCTAGTAAACATAAACCTTCCAAATCTCTCTTGTTTCTCTCTCTACATTCTTCTCTTTCTCTCTCTAAATATCTCTTCTAAATCTTGTGTTATGGATTGAATGGGAATAACATTTGGTATCAAGAGCCTATAGTGGATAGGTGATTGAAGATTAGTGTGGTGTGTTCTTGATTTTTCGTGGTCATTTTGATCTTTATATCACGTCCAAAAAAATTTTCTTGTGTTTTTTATGGTTTTTTTTCTTGATACAAATCTTCTACATAGTTGTGGTAGAGATTTGGTATTGTTACCTTGGCTAAAAACACAAAATTTTTGGGTGTTTTGATCATTTTTTGGCTTAAAATCACGAATTGGTTGAGTTTTGTCCGAGAAAAGGGGGAATTATTCCGATCAGGTCATCAGAAAAGGGCTTTCAGTTATTCCGATTGGTGTAATCGGAATAGGGTTTATACATTCCGATTAATCATTCCGATTGGACATTCCGATCAGTCATTCCGATCAGTCATTCCGATCAGTCATTCTGATTGGTCATTCCGATTGGTCATTCCGATTGGTCATTCCGATTGGTCATTCCGACTGGACATTCCGATTGGTCATTCCGATTGGACATTCCGATAGGGTTTATTCCGACAAGGGTATTCCGATCAAGGACATTCCGATGGATATTTTGTTTGAGTAATTTTTAGACTTAGCCACTATCTAGACTAGGTTCGGAACATCGTTTCCAAAAAAAAAAAAAAAAAAAAAAAAAAAAAAAAAAAAAAAAAAGGAGTTTTTTGGCGGGAAAACCATAGAAAATTTTATTTTTTCCTAGACCATTTTTAGGCCATTTAAACTTCAATTTCAAATTTTGGCGACGCGAAAAAATTTTCGACCAAAAATTCAAATTTTCGGACCAAAATTCAAATTTTTAGGTCAAATTTCAAATTTTTTAGGTTTTATTTTTCGTTAAAATTTTCACTTTTCAAATTTTTTCCCTACTATTTTTTGGCTATTTCTAGCCCGATTTCAAAATTTGGTGATTCAAAATTTTTTCGCCTTACCGTTTTGTCGGACTGAGGAATTTATTGTCGGACTGAGAAAAAATTGGAATTTTCGGAATTTCAACCACAATCAAATCACAACACATCCACTAAGATCCGTAATCCATACAAATCATATCCTCTTCGAGACATCCGTTCAATGGACATCTTCGTGGATTCAACACCAACAACGTCCATGGCTGAGATGAATAAAGAGAAGATGCAGAATCCAAAGGTTCAGACAAACATTGAGACTCCAATCAGTAAACCTACTAACAAGGATTATACCACCAAAACCTTTCATGCAATCAAATACAAGATGTCGAAAGCAAAAGAAAGATGCATGGAACACATAAAGTTGCTTCAGTCACACCTTCAGGTTCTTTCAAGAGAAGACCTAAAAGGCACTCGTCTTGAAATTGGATTCAAACGGGTATTCTTTTTACTATTTGGTCAAGATGTTGAGACATTCATCAGAACGATGCTACTTAATGTGGACCATCTTCAACAAGAACTTGACAGAGACGATTTTCACGAGAATATATCCATGGAGGTCCTTTTAGCTCTCAACAATCAGTTCCAGCAATTCATTGACTCAAGTGGCTTATCCAAAAACGATCGAGAGTTCACAAGCACATACTTTACCAAATATACTCTCGTAGATCTTCAAGCGTTCAGAGAGACACTTCTTCAACATATGAGCAACATAAAGAAGTCAATTGCTGAAAGAACACGCCATCAAAGGCACTTTCAAAGAAGGGTGAATCAAATACTGATGCAGACGAAAGAGAGCACTGTCGATAGAGATCAAGCATTGGATGCTTCTTCAGTTGATACAGAGAGCAGCGGGACAGAATCAGAAACGCAGCATATCAGTACCAGCTCAGGGAATGATCAAACAACAAATGATGCGGATATCAGACCCATTTATGATGATCAGCCAATGGCTATGGTACATTTAAATGCTGAATACGATGCTTCTCAACATACTGAGCAATCTGAACCCATTCTTGACACGTATTTAGTGGAAAAGGTTGATAGCAATACCACACCTGATTCATCAGATACGAGTACTAATGGAGGAGAGACTTCTCAGGATGTTGATTCTAAGATTCACGAGCTTGAAATTCTGTTAGCTCAGAAGACTAAAGATTTTGAGGATGCCAAACTCGATTTTTCAAAGAAAAATAACAAATTTGAAGCTTACTTTGAAAAACTTGAAAAAGCAAATGCTGTTCTTGAACAAAAATTGGATCGTAAGATTCAAGATTTTAACGTGGAAAAAGAACATTTTGTGAAACAAATAAATTCGTTAGAATCAAAGTTGGCTTCTCAAAATGCAAGTCCTTCGCCTGCTTCATTAACTGAATTATCTGTGCAACCTATCGACATTGTAGATAGTAATGATGAGAATGCGGATAACGCCATATTTGATAATATGAACATTAAGTTAGAACAACGTGTCGCTCAATTACTTCTACAAAATGAGCATTTAAAGGCTCAGATTCAGGAAAAGGTTTTTGCATTGACAGTGGTGAAAAATGAATTAAGGAAACTAAAAGGAAATAGTGTGGATACTAAGTTAGCAAAACAGTCAGTCTTGGGGAAACCTCCTTCTCAACCAGTCAGAAATCGCTCAGTTGCTAGACAACCGAATGCGTTTAAATCTGAACGACTCAAAACGTCGAATCTGAGGTTTGCATCCCAAGTTGACGTGCGAAGCAATTTTCCTAAACAAGTCACTCCACAATCTAGACCCTCCTTCAGAAAATCCGCTTCTGCAAAGCCTGATCACATGAATGCTTCAACCAACTCTAGAAATAGCTCCAAGAACATGCCTAGGCGTAGTTCAAATGACGCGGGTCACAAAAACTATCTAGAGGATGCTAAAAACAAGACACAAGCAAGAGATAGGACCAAACCACAACCTAGGAGCGTTGTTCACACATCTAGGAATTCTAGACCCTTCTATGATGTGCACAATTCTGCCAACCCTAGGAACTCTAGAGCCTTCTCAGATGCTAAGCACTTTGTTTGCACGAAATGTAATAAATGTGTGTTTAATGCCATTCATGATGATTGTATCACTAAAGTCCTGAACAAGGTGAACCAAAAAGCTAGAGCACCTCAAAGACGGAACCCTAAAATAAATAGGTTTTCTCCAACTAAGTCTTCCGCTGTGCATGAGAAAACTATGTCTCCTCGACCTTGTCTTGGGTGGATACCAACGGGTAGAACCTTCAAAACAATAGGTCTTAGGTGGGTTCCTACAGGAAAGATATTTCCCTCTAGCACAAAAAAGGTTCAAGGTGAACCCCAACACGGTTCTCACAAAGATATCACTAACCCACAAGCAAGCATACAAACTACTGATAAAAGTGTAGGTATTAAAATAAAGGTTCAACAAGAACACAAAGGTTTTCCATATTCATACCGTTCAACAAAAGACACTCTCAGAGTTTGGTTGCTGAAGAAGCAGATATCAGAGAAATACGTGTCTCAAGGGTTTCACAAGTAAGATTCAAGATGACTTACAGTCACATTTCAGGCTGTAACTCGAACGTCAAAGAATGGGAACTTTATCTCTTCAACGATAAGTTACCCTCAAAACGAGAAATTCATATTTCTCGGTCACGAGTTTCTATTAAAACTATTCAAAAGTTTTATGCTCGTGTACATGGCTTATAGTCATATTACAGACTATAACCCGGGCTCACAAGACAGGAAAGTTCATCCCGAGTATGACTTATCCTCAAAACGAGAAATTCGATTTTTCTCGGACACGAGCTTACATTAAAACTATTCGAAAGTTTTAAGCTCGTGTAAATGACTTCTAGGCGCATCACAGCTTAGAACTCGGACCTCAACTAAGGAAAGTTTATCTCGGACGATAACTTATCCTTCTCAACGAGAAATTCATATTTCTCGGTCATGAGCTTCTCATAAAAACATTCAAAGTTTTTAAGTTCATGAAAACGATTTCTAAGTAAATGTCAGCTTAGAACTCGAACTTCAACTTAAGGAAAGTTTATCACGGATGATAACTTATCCTTCACAACGGGAAATTTATTTTTCTCGGTCATGAGCTAGTCACAAAACAATCAAAGTTTTGAGCTCATGAAAAACGGACCCGAAAGGGGAGTGTACGTTTCAGTGCGCTTTCCCTAAGCAATAGAAGAGAAGTCTTCTATCCTGATTATTTTAAAACCGTTGAACACAATTTTTCAAGAATTTCTCAAAAGGTTTTTCTAAATCTTTCAAAATTATGTGTTCAACACTCCCTTCCTCATAAGTGGTTTTTATATCTCAAAATTGTCATATGTTATTTTGATCAATTTTTGAGGGGGAGCGTTTTAAAATCAAGCCTTTTAAATGTTGTTGGGTACATCTCTAAAATTGTCATATTTTATGTATCCAACACATTCCGAAAATGATATGCAATTGTCAAATGTAATATATTATATCGGAAAAGGCATCTCAACTCCGTACCTCAACATATTTTGTGGTGTCGTTTTTCTAAAATTTTGTCAAATTTTGTCTCAAGACACACATATATTGTTGAGGGGGAGCGTCCCGACTGAAAATGTTCCATGATTCATGCGTGCACACATGTTTCTCTCCCGTCGATTTTTCAGAAATTGTCATATTTTAATCAATTAGTATAATATGATGTTTTTATATTAGAGATAGGGGGAGAAAATGTGATTAAAATGTAATATATCGCAACAAGTGATCTTAAAGACTCAAGTGCAACTCTTTCCTTCACATGCCAAACTATTTCGTATACCGATGCATGTGTGTAGGGGGAGCTTTTCGGAAATGTAAAACTTTCAAGTGTTAAAAGTTTTGATTTTTATCAAACACTTTGAATGGTTTTCAATGGTTTATGGTTACGATCTATACCCAAAACAACCTACTATCCACGACGGAATGATGGAGTCAAAAGGTGGTTTAGGATAGGAAACTAAGTCCTATGATCCAACCAGAACCGGAGGGATCTACCCAAGGACATTCCATAGCTAGAAATAGTTGTCCTTAGGAAAGATGGAGTGGAATGAAGCTGAATGCGGACCAAGTACTTAAGTTAGCACTGGAACAATCACAACAAGGTGCTAATGATGACGTATTGGTAAGCATTGAAGGAGTTGAATATTCTATGCAACTTAGGTAGAAACCGGGTTAACACATTTTTTGAAGACAAGTGTCATGGACCCAGTGATGCGATGCACAACCCTTCCCCAGCCATTCGAGTTTCTCTCAAAAGAAACTTGTCTCATTGTCACGGAGATCAACACGTATCTATTGACTTTCTCACTCCGATTCAGTTAATATTGAAAAGGTGGCAGTCTGCTCTAACCTCCGATTACCAAAATGCACTTATTGAGTCTAGAGCCAAACGAGATCTATCTATCATCTCATTAGGACACAATCGAGTCCTACGCATTATCCTTGTGATATTGCCAGAACATCTGAGTGATACGATTCACAATGAAGATGGAAATCCTGCTTGAGCCAACATCAAACAAGCTCATGGTAGGTAACTTGTGCGATTCTACACGAATCAAACTTGTGAGAACTGGAAAGCAACTAAGTTTGGATTCTTAATTGATTCAAACTTGATTCCAGGTTTCTTCGCAAAATCCGTGTGATCTTGCCAGAACATTCAGAGTGACACTCATTAGTGTTCACAGTGACGAATGGAAATCCTTCCAGTGTCAACATCAAACAGCACTGCGGTAGGTAACTCGCAAGATTCTCTATGAATCAAGCTTGTGACAAACTAGAAAGCAACAATGGTGCGATTCTTTTAGAATCAAACTTGTTCCAGGAAATCTGAATTGACGACTCTAATCAGACGGATAATTTATCCTTATGATTCACTCTTTACGTTCGCAGTCTGCTTTGAGACGGTCGAGTAAAGAGAACTGGCTACTACCGCCGGGAAACCCTGTCAAGGAGGTTCTTAATCGAATCTACCTGATCACAGGTACGGTATTTAATACCGTTTAACGGTCTTCACCGACCGGAGGTAAAACGCTACCGAGTTAGGGTGAAATGTTCAAAGCCATTTCATCCGTGTCTATATATGTTGCTGCATATCAAGAAGGTGGCGTAGCTGTGTAACCGATGTCGATTCAGAAGTCACAAGAGCACAAGATGGCGATAATCAAGATACCTGAGAATGTAAGAATGTAATAGGTCATCTTAGTCACAAGGAGTACAGATGAAGATCTCAAGCACTCAAAGTCAAATGACAAAGGCTCAAGATAAAGATCACGAAAGCATGAAGGAACAAAGCTGTTACAAACAAGATCAAGACCAAGATACAAGACCAAAGCAGGAAGATCTCCTCTACAAGAATGTATTCACTCAATCATCTTATGCTTTTTAAGCTTTTTAAGATGACCGATACATTGGGGGAGATTGTTAGCCCTATATTTTATATAGTCGAACAAGAATGTAATAGGTCATCTTAGTCGTTAAAAGGTCTTGTATTGTAATAGGATAGTCGGGAAAACCGGGCTTGGACTTTAAGCTAATATTGTATAAGTTAGGGGCGTAAGCCCAAAACAAAGCCAAGCCCGGCCCAAGATGAAGCCCACAAAGGCCTTAGAGCCGTGGGGTATATAACCCTCTTTCACATGTGAAAGAGGGTGTTGGTTCATTTTACTTTCTCTCTCTAGTAAACATAAACCTTCCAAATCTCTCTTGTTTCTCTCTCTACATTCTTCTCTTTCTCTCTCTAAATATCTCTTCTAAATCTTGTGTTATGGATTGAATGGGAATAACAGTGAGACGTGGAATATGACGTGAAACGTCAATCTGATGATGGAGATTTATACTAAACTTGGGTCTGGTCTCTCAAGTTCTTGCAAAACTTCCCAAATGAGAAAAATGAACGTAAAATCGTAAGCCAAGATACGATCATGAACGTGAATAGTGTCACGAACACGAGCGTGAAAGCAAGTCGTGAAATTTGAACAAGGATGTGAAGTAAATTAGGAGCACAATTATGAATATTTGTCTGACCCGATAACTGAGGGATTGCCAAGTGATCGGATGAGCCTTGGCTAGAACATGTCCGAACAATCTGTTGGTTCTGAAATCCGTACGGATGTAAGGATTCTGCAGACTTGATCAAACTGTTGACAATAACCCAGATAGCATCATGCTTCTTCTAAGTTTGCGTTAATCTGGTAACCAAAATCCGTGGAGATCTTGTCACATTTCAATTCACAATTTCAGATGATGAAAACATCCCAGTTTGTTGGTGTCCTATCTTTAACCTGTTGGTATGTCAGGTACCTAGATATGAACGTAACTGTATCTTGCTTCGTAGAACTTGATACATAGGAGTTTGTGAAACTCTGAGTCTCTGAATCTAGACTTCTCCTAGCGTAGGATTTTCTAGAACACCTAATGTAGTGTAGGGTTCTCTCCTTTACGCATAAGCTGAGTCATGGTAAGATTAACCATAGAAACCCATGTGATTTAGTGTGTCACTGTAATTAAACAGAATTGATATTGGAAAAAATTTCCAGGGTAGAATTTCTCTTGTCATAGAATTTGCAACATAGTGAAGATATGGTCTTCCTGTTCTTCTCTAGGCTTAGAGGAAATCAGGTTACCCTCAATGAAAACACTGATAAATTTGCTTTGAGTTCATGGAAACTCATTCTTATAATGTCGTTGGAGCATTGATGAGACTAATTCAAATTCATAAATCTAGCATAACCGAGTCATGTACGAATAGCAGTCATGGACATGTCCTGCTTTTCACTCGTCACTGTTGGCAGCATGATCATGAGTTTGATCTTGGAAAAGTGATTAACACTATAAGGTCGACTGGACATGTTGTCAATACGTGGAGGAGAATAACGGTCATAAATGTTGATTTGTTTACGCCGACGGTAGTCGACACATAATCTCATGGTACCATCCTTCTCCTTGTAAGTTCTTTTGGAATGTATGGGAAGATTTTGGAATAATCAACTGGCTATGCGTAAAAGACTTAAGTGGTCGTGTCTTACTGACAGCTAGAAATTTAGCGACCATGGCTAACAACGCACATGCTTGTAAGCATAGATAATTTGTACAGATTTTCCCGATGGAAAATCAAGCTATATGTATTCAGGGGCCTGAACACTACTGTACATAATTATGAATCGTAGCATGGTGCGCTGTTCATAGTCCATAATTAGGATAAAATTCATCTCGTGTCTGTCCGAGGAAATGCGTTAGCAGCTTGGATCTCATCATTAAACTGAAGGAAAACCTTCGTATGCGTGGGAATACGAAAGGCGTCCTTCATGGTCATGAATATATGAACTATGGTGGAAGAAATGAAAGTGACATCGGCAACGTGACAGTTCTCACTGATGCGCCGATAATGCTATCGAAATTCTTGTGGCCTGATTAACACATGGCACAACAAAATAGATATACCCTTGGAGGGTACCCTGAATTTCTTAGAAATGTTCCATAGTTGGACGTGAGTCATGTGTCTTGACTCGTTTCTTGGAACTATAAGCATGACATATGTCTTGACTGGTGTCTTGACATGTGTCTTCAGGAGGTATACGTGAGACATGTGTCTTGACTGATGTCTTGACATGTGTCTTCAGAAATTATACGTGAGACATGTGTCTTGACTGATGTCTTGACATGTGTCTCGAGATGTGAAACAAATAACCACAATATAAGGTTATTATGCAAGAATTGGCGGATCGGTTGGACTACTAATCCTTGTATTTCTGATCACGTCCGTGGCTAGAGTTTCGGTTGCGATTTCTAGGATAGTTGCTGTCATATTAGTGGTTACTATCGTCCTGTCTGTCAGTTCCATGATGGTCATTCTCATGACCGTGATTCATGTAACTATTCAGCAGAGTGGCCGGCTGGTACCGGTTTGCACTCATATGGCTGAAATGACAGCCGAATGACGTGTGACATGTAACTAAGAATTAGGGACAATGATTGATGGGAATCGTCTGATGGTGAAGCATCTTCTCGTCCAATTGCTTTGCTCCAACGCCTTTGTCTTCGTCTTGTAGGATCTCCAGGTTGTGAACAGCATCCGCATCTCGTAGCGTCCCCGAACGTCAGCCGCATCAACCTTTAGTAACATTTCCAAGTTATGAGCGGCATCAGCAATTTGTAGAGTATTATCAAGTGGACATATGCCTGAGATGATTCAGAATCGACTAGCGAATACGCGTGCAGTATTGCAAGTGAAATACACATGGATTTAGGTACGTGTAATACACATGGAACACGGTACATGGAGTACACGTTGAATGCACATGAAATGATCGGTATGGGGTCGATCATTTGTCATGATTTAAGGAAAGTATACCGGTTAAACGGTTAGGAAAACAATCATGATAACCTGGCAATATTAGCATAGACATCATTCTGGTTATAACGGAAACGTTGAAGTGTGGTTACACAAAATTCAACGATGCTTTGCCTGACAGCATGATCAATGAAAACCAACCATGAGTATCATGAAATCATGATTCAATGAAATCTAACAATGTCTTGCAGGACAACGTAAATAACAAAAGAGGCATAAAACATAATCAACATGAAGACGGAATTATCATGAAGAAACATGAAACCATCTATCACGAAGAAGTGCATAACATAATCAGCATGAAACTGAAGTTAACCATGACAGTATGAAAACATACTTGACATAAAAACATAATAACTTATGAGGGGACATGAAAAAAATTTATGCCAATTTAAATCATGAGAAAATTTTATGCATGAAAAACAGTGCATGAATGTGTAATGTAGTTTATAAAACCTTTATATGTGCGAGGAAACGCCTATGGGTCGGTTCCCAAAACAAAAGACATGGCCAGGGGACGCCTATGGGTCGGTCCCAAAGTTAAAAGTTTCGATAAAAGCACATGCGACTAAATAGGGTCAATCCTGTACCAACCATTACTTAGTCATAATCCCTGCAATAATGATACATGAAACATGAATAAATGAAACTCATCTGTCAAAACTTATCAGAAAAAAATTTTATGTGACTAATTATGAACTATTGGGGTTCAGTCCACATAGCCACAGTTCACGAGGAACATTATGCATGAAACAATGACACATAACTAAATATGAATGACGGTTGTCCATCCATATTAGTAAAACAATATCGATGAAAACATCAAGGTTAAAATCTCAAGGTGCTGAAAACATCATGGTTAAAACAACAATGCGCTGAAAACATCAATACGTGGAATAATAAACGTTGGCTTAGGAAGCTCCTGGTGACTACCCACTAGTCACAGGTCGAGTTTTAGAGCCTACAGGTCGAATCCTTGGGCTCTGATACCATAATTGTAACACCCCATTTTGATAAATGGAATGTCACGCGTAATTATGACGTGTCACCAAAGCATACAAGGATAAATGCCTAAACATTACATGACCATAGGGAAAACCGGAATCAAACATCGGTTCCCAAACATAAGCCCAAAACATAAATAAAGTAAATGAACAAAAAGGAAGACTAGACAAGCATAAATATGAAGGCCATAGGAGAAGGAATCTAAGGTAGCTCCCATCCTATGCGTGTCCTCCAAATGCTCTAGTCAGTCCTTGAGTACCTGCCGTTTTGGGACATGGAAAGGAAAGTAACGGCTGAGCAAAATGCTCAGTGCACGGATATAAACATAGTATAAATGACTAAAACATAATAAAGACTTAATAGCAGCGGAAATGAATAAGTCCTGGAAAACCTGGAACATGTTCATAAAACTGGTTTTATAGTTTGAAAAGCCTTATGTTTATCTTATGAAAACTGTTTAACATATTTTACCATTAGCCAATATAGGTCATGAAAATCCACCGTGCATGAATACTTGGAGGGGTGAACTCATCATGCAAATTAGAGGGGCTGCCTCTAATTTAATATACTGGTTTTGGGGTAGGAGGGATCAGCTCCTTGTGAAGGATGCAAGGCACACACCACATTCACCAAGAAATCCTGAATAAAAACATGTAACTAGGATGCACCCATACGCCCCACATGATAAATATAATATAAATGGCCAAAAGCTGAAGGGACGCCACGAGCAATCACTCCGCCGTGGTGAAGTCATAACATCATTGCCTCTAATGTTATGGTTATGGTACCTCCATAACTAGGTGAAACTGGTCATGCATGTATATGGCTATAGGTATTCTTAATTAAACATAAGCAATCAAACACGTAACTTATACTACGGGAAAATAGTTGGCTGCATACGGGGAATCCTAATAAGGAAAGAATGTCCATACTGAAAGGACGGGAATCCGTACCTTATGTCCAGTGAACGAAGAAGATGAACTGAGAGAAATCCTACTTCCGAATCACTAGTGCTACATAAATACATACATGAATAAGTATCTGCTTACTAAATACGTAGCTGGTCTTATGTCATGTCTTAGCTTATTTTATGTGTTCTTACCATGTTTTACTGTTTTTAAGCCTTACATTGTGTTTATCTTATATTCTGTTTAATCTGATTAAGTATTTCTGGTATTTCATGTGTTATAATACTTACTGTGTAATAATAAGTAACTTTCCAAAAATAGCAAGGTTTCCTAAAATAGAAAGTTTCCAAAAATAGAAAGTTTCCAAAAATAGAAAGTTTCCAAAAATAGAAAGTTTCCAAAAATAGAAATTACCAAAAATAGAAAGTTTCCAAAAATAGAAAGTTTCCAAAAATAGAAAGTTTCCAAAAATAGATTTACTGCTTAAAATAGATAAGTTTCTAAAAATAGAAAGTTTCCATAAATAGATTAGCTGCCTTAATTAAATAAGTTTCCATAAATAGATTAGCTGCCTTATTTACTTAAGTTTCTAAAAATAGAAAGTTTCCATAATTAGAAATAAGCTGGTTAAATAAGCTAAGTATATAAGCCTAAGTGTTTTCATGATTATTTTCTAAGTCATAAGATATAATGTATAGTTTAATAATTATTTCATGTAATTAAATTAAACTATAGGTTAAAATATTTAATTAAAGTATAACATGTTTTTAATTAAATAAAGTTAAATACTTAGGTTAAAACATGTATTATTATTTATTAATAATATAACCTAAGTCATGTTAATTAATTAATTATAACCATGGTTTTTAAATAATTAATTAATTTATAAGTCTAAAATATGAAAATACTTAGGTTAATAATTTCATGATTATTAATAATTAAAATAACCTAAGTCATGTTATTAAATTAATCATATCATTTTATTAATTTAATTTTTAACATAAGATCATAAACATAAAAAAAACTAAACATACACCATGAACCGGATCTAGAATCAAAACCCTGAACCGAACATGAAATCGACACCGTACCCTGAACCAAATCGGGGTACCCCGTGTCTTGAGGCTGCCGTGGGACCCACACACACCAACCGAGACCATATATGGTCTTGGTGGTGTTCGGTTGGCCAAACCGAAACGCCTTTGGGTTCGGTGTAGCCTACGGCCAAAACAACACCCCTTAAAAACATACTTTTGATTTTATTAAACCCCAAATCATGTTAGATCCATGTTTATTTATTAGGTTTTTGTAAAAAACATAACATGTTCTTGATTTATTAAAAGATCAAATCAAAAGAAAAAGTTTAAAAAGGATTTACCGAATTCGTGGATCAAAAGGATGAAGAACAAACACGATCACCAACTAGTTTTCCAAGATCCAAGATCACAAACCACCTCCTTGTGGTGTTCTTAAGGTGGCGGCACAAAAAGAACAAGGAAGGAGGGTTTTTAGGTTTTTTGCTAAAAATCTTCTGTAATTGTAAATGAGTAGTGAAAATCCCTTAAACCCCTTTTAGTAAAATTTGATGGGCTAAGCCCATCCTCCCTCCTTAATTTCGTGGTAATAGGGCCCACAAGGGGTAACCCAAATGTTTTTTCCGTGTCTAAAATATTGGTGTGTTCTCGTGTGTTCTCGTGTTTGTGTTGTACGTGTTCTCGTTAAATATTAACCGTGACTTAATATATTTATTTGTGTTCGTAATAAATATATATACGTAATTAATATTATCTCATGATTAAATTACGTTCATGATTTCATGATGGCATGTTCGTGATTAATTATTGTCAAATAATTATTGCGTGCTCATGCGTAGTAAACTACTTATCGTGTTCTAACACGTACGTAATACGTAAAATCCTAACACGAAATCGTAATCATGCTATAATAGGAAAGTTTTAATCTAGTACGTACGATCTTAAGGGTACTATTCATGGTAAAAGCATGCGGGTTTTACAGATAGGCTCATGCCGAATAAACGGTTGATGCAGAATATAAACGTTGATCCGGAATATAGGTTGATCCGGAATAAAGGGGTTGATCCGGAATAACTGATTATTCCGGATGAAGGGCTTTGATCCGGAATATAAAATATTCCGGATGAACAAACTTGATACGGAATAAAAATGTTGATCCGGAATAAAAATCACTGATCCGGAATCTGGGGAATGATGAAGAACTCAGAAAAACAGGGGAAGTTAGGTAACACGATTTTCACCAAATCAAACCAAAATAAACCAAAAGATTTAAACCAAACTAAACACTAATCATTCATCAACCATAAACATCAAACCAAAACACTAAAAACGCAAAACCCACTTACTTTTATGGATTAAAATCAACCAAATAAGAACTTGAAACTTTAAATCAAAGAGATGAAGATGAACAAGATTAATGGAAGGATTATATTGATTGATTAAGGTAGAGTAAACAAAAGGAAAGATTAAACACTTACAAGATTAAAGATTGAATCAAGAAAAATAAAAATCACCAACACCTTAGTGGTGTTGGCTTCTTCCCTACGAAGCAAAAGAACAGAAAACTGGAAAACTAAAAACTAGCTCCAAATGTGTGAAGGGGAATTCTATTTATAGGCCTAGTGGTTGGTTGGTGAGTGGACTTTCTCTCTTTCTTCTTGTCTTCTCGTCTTTTCAGAAAAGTTGACGTTTTCGATTCTGATTCGGGATTTGTCGACGATTAAATTCAACTCGTCTTTTAATTTCTTCGATTAATAGACTTGAGTTCTTCGACATATGTAAATCTTCCATCTTTGGTCCTTTTCTTCGATAAATCTTCAAATAGGCCCATTGACTTCAAATCTTTTGCATCTCTTGGACAATAGACTTCGTCTTGAGTCTTTTTCTTCGATAAAACCCGTGCAATCCCATGTTTTCTTCAATATTCATCCGGTTGACTCTGAAAACACAATAAACACAAAAACCACGCATAATTTCAAACAAATGATATTAAATACGCGTTTTGGTCTTGTTTTAGCAAGAAATAAGTGGTAAAAGGATGGGTGTTTTCACACCTATCAAATCCCCTACACTTAACCACTGCCATGCCCTCATGCAATGCTTAGTGATAAAGCAATTTTACACTTTCCTCATAATCAATCAACCTTGGCCTTATTAACATACTACTAAACAAAAATTAAAGTACTAAGAGAAATTAAAACTTTAAAGTAAACAAAAGGATAGACAACCATTTTCTCTTGAAAATAGCTATATGGAAATAACTTGCAAAGAGATCAAGGACTTACATTAGGGCTTTGGTGCTGCGAAGATTTATCACCCTCAAGTTTCACGTTCCCCAAACTAAGCTTAAAAAACGAGATCATTGTTATTATAAGTTAGCAAATCAAACACTTACACACATGGCTTAATTATATGCTTAAACTCCCTTATTCCTAGGTGTATATCTTATATTTTATTTTTGTCTTAGAATGATCATGAAGATGCATTTTTGGACTTATTGCGATAGTTTATTTAGGCTGAAAGCAAAGTAGGACGATTTGATTAATAGTTAGCTAAAGGACAAAATCTCTTAAAACTGCTTCTCGGGATATCAAAAAGTTCATATCTTGGCATAACTCGCTTCGCGATTTGAGACCTTTCTCGGGCCGATATTTGGCATGTACTTCATTAATACTTCGCTTTTGGCTAGGTATAAGATCTTGTAGTCCCAAGTCTTTTCGAATTGAAAACCGGTCTTAAGTGCGACTCAATCGTCTTTTGGTGAATCAAGAGAATGGTTTGGTTTGTTTGACTAATTTAAACTATTAGAAAGTAATTAAAGTGTCGTTGAGTAAAATGGAAGAATAAAGATTAATACTAAAATGACGAGTAAAAATAAATGCTTGTAAACTTAAAGGTAATAATGGAAAAGTACTAGCACTAAATAAAACTAACACTTGGAAAACTTTCTAAAAATAAGAACTTAGTTGAAAAGTACTAAAAGAAAGTAAGATCGGAATATATCAAAACAACTCAATCGAAATAAGCCAAAACAAGCCCAGATCGGAATATATTCCGATCTGGTGGTCGGAATATGGGAAGTCAGGCTATCGGAATGTGTACAACAAAGGTCACAATCGGAATGGGGGACAAAAGCCCCAATCGGAATATACAAAATTGCCCAATCGGAATAACCAGGATTAGCACCTATCGGAATGTTCAACAAAGGCTACCGTCGGAATGTGAAAGACCTAATCCGATCACTACAATCGGAATAACAGGGGTGCAAATCGGAATAAGGAGAAACCCTTTTCCGATTTGATCAATCGGAAAGAGGGAAGGCTGCTCGGAATATTCGATCGGAAAGGGGTTTAATCCCTTTCCGATTTTGGTGGGATTCGGTTAAAAGCCTAAAGAATAAGCTAAAAATTATAAGCCAATCCTCAAACTAGGACGAATCAAAAACAAACCGGATCAAATAAGCACTAATCACAACTTATTCAACTTCAAAATAAGCAACTTTTCAATCAAACAATAAAAAATATGAACTTTTAAAGAAAGCTTTTTATAAGTAAATAAGCTAATCATGAAAATAAGCCAATAAGCACAAGAGTCTCAAAGCTTATTCAAATGAAAACTTATGAAATGATCAAAAGATTAACTTTTTAAGCACGAAATCATTTAGAACAACACGGATCATATGATAATCGCACCAAAATCAACCTAAAAATCAAAGAAAAGTAGAATGAGATTAAGGATTAAAAGCTTAAAATAGAACTTGATTAATGAAAATAAGCAATACAAAGTGTCTAATCTTGAAAGATTAAATGAAAAGATGAAACTTAGTGAGAGAAAGTTTAAGACTTTCTCTCTCTAAAACTAGAAAGAAAATGAAAAAGTGAAAATTAACTAAAACTATCTAACCACCCTCCTAATGACTATTAGGAGGGTATTTATAGGGAAGGTGGAAGGAGTGCATGTGTTTCATCTTCTTTCTTGCTTTCTTCACGTTTTCTCGACTCGACTTTAATTCTTTGTCTTTGTCGTCTCGGGATTTGAACTTGTCTTTTAATTTTCTTCTTCTATAAGACTTAAGTTCTTCGACTTCGTTAAACTTCCGCCTTTAGACTTTTTCTTCGATAAATCTTCAGAATAGGCCTTGGACTTCCGTTCTTTTTGCACTCTTGATCTTTTGACTTCGTCTTTTCCCGTTTTCTTCGATAAAAGCCCGTGAAAACCCGTGTTTTATTCCTTTTTCATATTTTGGTCCTAAAACACAATAAAAACACAAACCACGCATAATTCCGACTTTTACGACATAAATCACACGTTTTGGTCTTGTTATTATTGGAAATAAGTGGTAAAAGGATAAGTGTTTTCACACTTATTAAATCCCCTACACTTGACCATTGCAATGCCCTCATGCAATGCATTAAATTTAAAGCACGGTTTACATTTTCCATCATAAATAACCCACCTTGGCCTTTATTAAATACTAAACATGAAAAGATAGAATAAGTAAAGAAATTAAAAACTTACATTGGGTTTTGGCAGCCATGAACGTTTATCATCCTCAAGTTTCACGTTCCCCATACCAAGCTTAAAAACGAGATCATTGTTATTATAAGTTAGCAAACTATCACGAACTCATGTGGGCCAATTACTCACTTAGACTCCCTTATTCCTAGGTGTATCTCTTATATTTTATTTTTGTCTTGAATGATCACGAGGATGCATCGTTTGACTTATTTCGATAGTTATTTAGGCTGAAAATAAAGTGAACGATTTAATCAATAGTTAGCTAAAGGACCAAATCTTTTAAAACTGCTTCTCGGGTCCTCATAAAGTTCATATCTTGGCATAACTCGCTTCACGATTTGAGACCTTTCTCGGATCGATATTTGGCAGCGACTTCATACTTCGAACCTTTGAGAGAAGTTCTTGAAATAATGGTCTTCTCTTCATAATAGGAATTTCTTCACTTGAAGTTTTGAGAGATTCTTCATCTTTGGACCACGACTTCTTCATTTTTCTCCAATCTTTATTTTGGACTTCGATATACAACGATCCGCTTTCTTTTAGGACTTGGATCTATTTATCCTCATACCTTGTTAGGGTCTTTTCGGATAGACTTCTCCATGACTTTTGGGGAGTTCTTGCTTTTCGTCGTGTGTCTCGATCCTTCATATTGATTTTCGATAAATGATTCTTCACATCACTTTTGGATCTTTAGCAACAAAATGTAGCCCTCATGTCTTGTTAGGGCCTTTTCGGACTCGCCAATCTTCGTATCCCGCTTCAATAAGTTATGCCTTGGCTATGAACTCTAATCCATACCGAGCAACTTTTAAACGATCTGGGGCTAGAAGCTAAGTAACTTTTTAAATCGTACAACCTTATTTATTGCAGATAAATTTATTAACAAGCGGAGGGAGAATAGGCTCATAATTAACTCACATAAATTCACGAAAGAATACCAAACTTATAATTGACTCTATCATCTCTCGTTCTCCACAGTTTAAAATCTCAAGGAATGAGACTCGTGGATGCTTAGCCTATTAAATCAAAGTTTTGGGTTTTCGAGTCGCCTATAGGATCTTGCAAATACTTAGACTTTTTCAAGTTTTAGAAATCGCATTTTAAAGTTCCCTTGATAAACGACTCTCTAGGATCAATTATAGGAACTTGCAAAAAGTTCTTGTTCTTAACCCGTGAGAGTTAAGACTTTCGCGTTTTATAGATCCCTATATAAAAGCCTAGCAAAACTTGACTTAAACACGTTAAGGATACTAGCTAGAGTAAACTTAGGTAAGTAAACTCGGGTTGAGTCAAAATATTCACGACTAAGAAAAATCTAAAACCACTTTACTGAAAAACTATTCTAGCAATGGAAACATAACAAAGGCAAATACAACTATACAACTAGGCCAAAATAGATTAAAAATTTTGAAAAATGTCGAAAAATCAAATTTTCCGGTTAAAATGAGGGCAAATTCATGGAAAAGACCACTTACTTCGATAGAAGTCCCCCCTACACTTGAGATAAACATTGTCCTCAATGTTTAAGCATGTGGGAGTAAACTCCCCTACACTTAGGACATTGTGCACTTTGTTTAAATCTTGCTAAGGAAAGGACAACTAAAGTGAATTCAATGTGAACATATAAAATATGAAATATTGAATCACAAGAGTTTAGGATAGAACCGGGAAGATGGGAAACACGGTATCACGGTTCGTCAAAAGTCATCAAGATGGATCTTTGAAGCGTTAATCCCTGCACAGCACAAGAAACAAGACAACAAACACATACGGGGCTCTCCTACACTTATTATGAAAGCAGTAAAGGATAGATCACGGGTTGCCTCCCGAGAAGCGCTTGTTTTTGTTCACCGATTCACGAGCCTGACTCGACCCAATTTTAGTTCATGGGAAACGTGGTGAGGGATGGAATCATCTTTTGAGAGATGTCCTCACCAAAGTACAGCTTCAGACGCTGGCCATTCACCTTGAAATTGGACCCATTCGGCTGAGAAAGCTCAATGGTCCCATAAGGAAAGACTTTGGCGACGGTGAATGGACCAGACCAGCGGCTCTTCAACTTGCCAGAGAAGATCTTCAACCGAGAGTTAATGTACGGATTTTAATGTACGGATTTTACTAGTTGAAAAAGTTCGTTTTCTCGGTATCTTCTCGAATTGATTTCCGGTTCAAAGTGCGACTCAATTGTTCTTGATGGAAATGAAAATGGTTTGGTTATCTATTACTAAGTAAAATGAAAATGTAAATTGCGATAAGTAAAAGGAATGCTGAAAGGAATGCTAAAAGGAATGATGATAGGAATGCTGATAGGAATGCTGATTGGAATGCTAATAGGAATGCTAATTGGAATGTTGATTGGAATGCTGATTGGAATGTTGATTGGAATGCTGATTGGAATGCTGATTGGAATGTTGATTGGAATGCTAATTGGAATGCTAATTGGAATGTTGATTGGAATGCTGATTGGAATGTTGATTGGAATGCTGATTGGAATGCTGATTGGAATGCTAATAGGAATGTAAAAGGAATGCGAAAGGAATGCTGATTGGAATGCTGATAGGAATGTTGATTGGAATGCTGATTGGAATGCTGATTTGAATGTAAAACCATTTTCCAATCAAGGTGATTGGAATACGTGATTGGAAAGGGGTTTACCCTTTCCGATCTAACTTTTTGATCCGAAAATTAAGCAAAAGCAATAAGCTATGGTTAATAAGCTCAAACTAAAACTTGCACGAATCTAAATCGAAATTGACTTAATAAGCATGAATAACAACTTATCAAATTTAAAAATATGCAAACTTTAAAATCAAACTTTTAAAAAGATGAACTTTTTAAGAAAACTTTAGATCAAATAAGCATTAAGATGAAAACAAATCAAGGATGAACATGAATCAAAGAGAAGCAAAGTAAGAAAGGGAGAAGAAGATGATTAAAGATAAGAACTTGATTAAAAGAAAAGATTCCAAAATAAAAAGACTTACTTGAATTGAAGAAATTAAAAGTGCATAACATGAAATTAAATTGCAAGAAATTAAATGACAAGAAATGAAAATGGTGGAAGTGTGGCTTGTCAAGCCACCAACAACATGAAAAAATGAAGCTAGCCTAAACTATATATAGGGGTGATTAGGGAGGAGCTTAGGAAGCTTCCTCCCTCTTTCCTCTTTTCCTTATTTGCACACTTAAGCCCTTTTCTTCTTAATTGTTTGTTAATCTTGGACTTAATGATTTTGTCTTGGGATTTCTTTAAACTCGTCTTTGAATTTTCTTCGTAAATTAGACTCGAGTTCTTCGGCTTTTAGTAAACTTCCGTCTTTTGACTTTTTCTTCGATAAATCTTCAGAATTGGTCTTGGACTTCCGTTCTTTTTCCACTCTTGATCTTTCGACTTCGTCTTTCGTCTTTTTCTTCGATAAAAGCTCGTGAATGCCGTGTTTTCTCCACTTTTCACTTTTTCGTCCTAAATCACAACAAAAACACAAACCACGCATGATTCCGACATAAATGACATAAAATACACGTTTTGGCTCGGTTATTATTGTAATTAAGTGGTAAAAAGGATGGGTGTTTTCACACCTATCAAATCCCCTACACTTAACCATTGCAATGTCCTCATGCAATGCATTAGATACAAAGCACGTTTTACATTTTCCATCATAATCAACCTACCTTGGCCTTTATTAAACAACTAAGGAAAATCAAAAAGATAGAAAATAAAAAGATGCAACAAGGAAGAAACTTGTAAAGAAATCTAAGACTTACATTAGGGCTTGTGTGTCATGAATGTTCATCACCCTCAAGTTTCACGTTCCCCATGCCAAGCTTAAAAACAAGATCATTGTTAGTACAAGTTAGCATAACAAACATTTACTCATGTGGTTCAATTAATCACTTAAACTCCCTTATTCCTACGAGTATCTCTTATATTTTATTGATGTCTTGAATGATCACGAGGATGCATTGTTGACTTATTTCGATAATTTATTTAGGCTGAAAGCAAAGTAGGACGATTTGATCAATAGTTAGCTAAAGGACAAAATCTCTTAAAACTGCTTCTCGGGGTATCAAAAAGTTCATATCTTGGCATAACTTGGTTCACGATTTGAGACCTTTCTCGGGCCGATATTTGGCATGTACTTCATACTTCATATCTTCGAGAGACGTTTTTTAGATAATGGTCTTCTCTTCGTTATAGAGTTTCTTCACTTGGAGACTTTTGAGGGGTACTCTAGCTTTGTTGACCACGACTTCATGATTATTTCTTCAATCTCTAATTGGGATTTTGAGATACAACGATCCGCCTCCTTTTTGGACTTGGATATATTTATCCTCATACCTTGTTAGGGTCTTTTCGGATAGACTTCTCCATGATCTTTATGGGAGTTGATTGCTTTTCGTCGTGAGTCTTGATCCTTCATATTGATTTTGGGAATAATGCTTTTCACATCACTTTGGATCTTCAGCAATAAAATTGAATCCTCATGCCTTGTTAGGGCCTTTTCGGACTCGCCAATCTTCGCGCCCCGCTTCATAAGTTATGCCTTGGCTATGAACTCTAATCCGTACCGAGCAACTTTTAAACGATCTGGGGCTAGAAGCTAAGTAACCTTTTAAATCATACAACCTTATTTATTGCAGATAAATTTATTAACAAGCGGAGGGAGAATAGGCTCATAATTAACTCACATAAATTCACGAAAGAATACCAAACTTATAATTGACTCTATCATCTCTCGTTCTCGACAGTTTAAAATCTCAAGGAATGAGACTCGTGGATGCTTAGCCTATTAAATCAAAGTTTTGGGTTTTCGAGTCGCCTATAGGATCTTGCAAATTCTTAGACTTTTTCAAGTTTTAGAAATCGCATTTTAAAGTTCCCTTGATAAACGACTCTCTAGGATCAATTATAGGAACTTGGGAAAAGTTCTTGTTCTTAACCCGTGAGAGTTAAGACTTTCGCGTTTTATAGCTCCCTATATAAAAGCCTAGCAAAACTTGACTTAAACACGTTAAGGATACTAGCTAGAGTAAACTTAGGTAAGTAAACTCGGGTTGAGTCAAAATATTCACGACTAAGAAAAATCTAAAACCACTTTACTGAAAAACTATTCTAGCAATGGAAACATAACAAAGGCAAATACAACTATACAACTAGGCCAAAATAGATTAAAAATTTTGAAAAATGTCGAAAAATCAAATTTTCCGGTTAAAATGAGGGCAAATTCATGGAAAAGACCACTTACTTCGATAGAAGTCCTGGTTCCGTTCGAAAAGATCTTATACATTAAAAGCGAACTTTTACTTATTGAAGCGGGATGCGAAGATTGGCGAGTCCGAAAAGGCCCTAACAAGGCATGAGGGCTACATTTTGTTGCTAAAGATCCAAAAGTGATGTGAAGAATCATTTATCGAAAATCCATATGAAGGATCGAGACACACGACGAAAAGCAAGAACTCCCCAAAAGTCATGGAGAAGTCTATCCGAAAAGACCCTAACAAGGTATGAGGATAAATAGATCCAAGTCCTAAAAGGAGGCGGATCGTTGTATATCGAAGTCCAAAATAAAGATTGGAGAAAAATGAAGAAGTCGTTGTCCAAAGATGAAGAATCTCTCAAAACTTCAAGTGAAGAAATTCCTATTATGAAGAGAAGACCATTATTTCAAGAACGTCTCTCAAAGGTTCGAAGTATGAAGTCGCTGCCAAATATCGGTCCGAGAAAGGTCTCAAATCGTGAAGCGAGTTATGCCAAGATATGAACTTTATGAGGACCCGAGAAGCAGTTTTAAAAGAATTGGTCCTTTAGCTAACTATTGATTAAATCGTTCACTTTATTTTCAGCCTAAATAACTATCGAAATAAGTCAAACGATGCATCCTCGTGATCATTCAAGACAAAAATAAAATATAAGAGATACACCTGCGAATAAGGGAGTCTAAGTGAGTAATTGGCCCACATGAGTTCGTGATAGTTTGCTAACTTATAATAACAATGATCTCGTTTTTAAGCTTGGTATGGGGAACGTGAAACTTGAGGATGATAAACGTTCATGTCTGCCAAAACCCAATGTAAGTTTTTAATTTCTTTACTTATTCTATCTTTTCATGTTTAGTATTTAATAAAGGCCAAGGTGGGTTATTTATGATGGAAAATGTAAACCGTGCTTTAAAATTAATGCATTGCATGAGGGCATTGCAATGGTCAAGTGTAGGGGATTTAATAAGTGTGAAAACACTTATCCTTTTACCACTTATTTCCAATAATAACAAGACCAAAACGTGTGATTTATGTCGTAAAAGTCGGAATTATGCGTGGTTTGTGTTTTTATTGTGTTTTAGGACCAAAATATGAAAAAGGAAGAAAACACGGGTTTTCACGGGCTTTTATCGAAGAAAACGGTAAAAGACGAAGTCAAAAGATCAAGAGTGCAAAAAGAACGGAAGTCCAAGGCCTATTCTGAAGATTTATCGAAGAAAAAGTCTAAAGGCGGAAGTTTAACGAAGTCGAAGAACTTAAGTCTTATAGAAGAAGAAAATTAAAAGACAAGTTCAAATCCCGAGACGACAAAGACAAAGAATTAAAGTCGAGTCGAGAAAACGTGAAGAAAGCAAGAAAGAAGATGCAACACATGCACTCCTTCCACCTTCCCTATAAATACCCTCCTAATAGTCATTAGGAGGGTGGTTAGATAGTTTTAGTTAATTTTCACTTTTTCATTTTCTTTCTAGTTTTAGAGAGAGAAAGTCTTAAACTTTCTCTCACTAAGTTTCATCTTTTCATTTAATCTTTCAAGATTAGACACTTTGTATTGCTTATTTTCATTAATCAAGTTCTATTTTAAGCTTTTAATCCTTAATCTCATTCTACTTTTCTTTGATTTTTAGGTTGATTTTGGTGCGATTATCATATGATCCGTGTTGTTCTAAATGATTTCGTGCTTAAAAAGTTAATCTTTTGATCATTTCATAAGTTTTCATTTGAATAAGCTTTGAGACTCTTGTGCTTATTGGCTTATTTTCATGATTAGCTTATTTACTTATAAAAAGCTTTCTTTAAAAGTTCATATTTTTTATTGTTTGATTGAAAAGTTGCTTATTTTGAAGTTGAATAAGTTGTGATTAGTGCTTATTTAATCCGGTTTGTTTTTTATTCGTCCTAGTTTGAGGGTTGGCTTATAATTTTTAGCTTATTCCTTAGGCTTTTAACCGAATCCCACCAAAATCGGAAAGGGATTAAACCCCTTTCCGATCGAATATTCCGAGCAGCCTTCCCTCTTTCCGATTGATCAAATCGGAAAAGGGTTTCTCCTTATTCCGATTTGCACCCCTGTTATTCCGATTGTAGTGATCGGATTAGGTCTTTCACATTCCGACGGTAGCCTTTGTTGAACATTCCGATAGGTGCTAATCCTGGTTATTCCGATTGGGCAATTTTGTATATTCCGATTGGGGCTTTTGTCCCCCATTCCGATTGTGACCTTTGTTGTACACATTCCGATAGCCTGACTTCCCATATTCCGACCACCAGATCGGAATATATTCCGATCTAGGCTTGTTTTGGCTTATTTCGATTGAGTTGTTTTGATATATTCCGATCTTACTTTCTTTTAGTACTTTTCAACTAAGTTCTTATTTTTAGAAAGTTTTCCAAGTGTTAGTTTTATTTAGTGTGCTAGTACTTTTCCATTATTACCTTTAAGTTTACAAGCATTTATTTTTACTCGTCATTTTAGTATTAATCTTTATTCTTCCATTTTACTCAACGACACTTTAATTACTTGCTAATAGTTTAAATTAGTCAAACAAACCAAACCATTCTCTTGATTCACCAAAAGACGATTGAGTCGCACTTAAGACCGGTTTTCAATTCGAAAAGACTTGGGACTACAAGTCTTAAGTGCGACTCAATTCGAATTGAAAACCGGTCTTAAGTGCGACTCAATCGTCTTTTGGTGAATCAAGAGAATGGTTTGGTTTGTTTGACTAATTTAAACTATTAGCAAGTAATTAAAGTGTCGTTGAGTAAAATAGAAGAATAAAGATTAATACTAAAATGACGAGTAAAAATAAATGCTTGTAAACTTAAAGGTAATAATGGAAAAGTACTAGCACACTAAATAAAACTAACACTTGGAAAACTTTCTAAAAATAAGAACTTAGTTGAAAAGTAATAAAAGAAAGTAAGATCGGAATATATCAAAACAACTCAATCGAAATAAGCCAAAACAAGCCCAGATCGGAATATATTCCGATCTGGTGGTCGGAATATGGGAAGTCAGGCTATCGGAATGTGTACAACAAAGGTCACAATCGGAATGGGTGACAAAAGCCCCAATCGGAATATACGCCCAATCGGAATAACCAGGATTAGCACCTATCGGAATGTTCAACAAAGGCTACCGTCGGAATGTGAAAGACCTAATCCGATCACTACAATCGGAATAACAGGGGTGCAAATCGGAATAAGGAGAAACCCTTTTCCGATTTAATTAATCGGAAAGAGGGAAGGCTGCTCGGAATATTCGATCGGAAAGGGGTTTAATCCCTTTCCGATTTTGGTGGGATTCGGTTAAAAGCCTAAGGAATAAGCTAAAAATTATAAGCCAACCCTCAAACTAGGACGAATCAAAAACAAACCGGATCAAATAAGCACTAATCACAACTTATTCAACTTCAAAATAAGCAACTTTTCAATCAAACAATCAAAAATATGAACTTTTAAAGAAAGCTTTTTATAAGTAAATAAGCTAATCATGAAAATAAGCCAATAAGCACAAGAGTCTCAAAGCTTATTCAAATGAAAACTTATGAAATGATCAAAAGATTAACTTTTTAAGCACGAAATCATTTAGAACAACACGGATCATATGATAATCGCACCAAAATCAACCTAAAAATCAAAGAAAAGTAGAATGAGATTAAGGATTAAAAGCTTAAAATAGAACTTGATTAATGAAAATAAGCAATACAAAGTGTCTAATCTTGAATGATTAAATGAAAAGATGAAACTTAGTGAGAGAATGTTTAAGACTTTCTCTCTCTAAAACTAGAAAGAAAATGAAAAAGTGAAAATTAACTAAAACTATATAACCACCCTCCTAATGACTATTAGGAGGGTATTTATAGGGAAGGTGGAAGGAGTGCATGTGTTGCATCTTCTTTCTTGCTTTCTTCACGTTTTCTCGACTCGACTTTAATTCTTTGTCTTTGTCGTCTCGGGATTTGAACTTGTCTTTTAATTTTCTTCTTCTATAAGACTTAAGTTCTTCGACTTTGTTAAACTTCCGCCTTTAGACTTTTTCTTCGATAAATCTTCAGAATAGGCCTTGGACTTCCGTTCTTTTTGCACTCTTGATCTTTTGACTTCGTCTTTTCCCGTTTTCTTCGATAAAAGCCCGTGAAAACCCGTGTTTTCTTCCTTTTTCATATTTTGGTCCTAAAACACAATAAAAACACAAACCATGCATAATTCCGACTTTTACGACATAAATCACACGTTTTGGTCTTGTTATTATTGGAAATAAGTGGTAAAAGAATAAGTGTTTTCACACTTATTATTCATACTTCATATCTTGAGAGACGTTCTTGAGATAATGGTCTTCTCTTCGTTAATAGAGTTTCTTTACTTGGAGACTTTTGAGGGGTACTCTAACTTTGTTGATCACGACTTCATCATTATTTCTTCAATCGTTACTTGGGATTTTGAGATACAACGATCCGCATCCTTTTCGGACTTGGATCTATTTATCCTCATACCTTGTTAGGGTCTTTTCGGATAGACTTCTCCATGATCTTTATGGGAGTTGATTGCTTTTTGTCGTGAGTCTTGATCCTTCATATTGATTTTGGGAATAATGCTTTTCACATCACCTTGGATCTTTAGCAATAAGATTAAATCCTCATGCCTTGGTAGGGCCTTTTCGGACTCGCCAATCTTCGCGCCCCACTTCATAAGTTATGCCTTGGCTATGAACTCTTATCATTACCGAGCAACTTTTAAACGATCTTGGGATAGAAGCTAAGTAACTTTTCAAATCGTACGACCTTACTTATTGCAGATAAATTATTAGCAAGTGATGGGAGAATAGGCAAATAATCACACCAAGTGTGCTTGTGTAAGAATACCGACTTATAATTAACTCTATCATTTCTCGTTCTCCACAATTTAAAATCTCAAGTAATGATACTTGTGGATGCTTAGCCTAATAAACCAATTAAGGTCTACATGGTTAAGGATACTTGCTAGAATAAACTTGGATAAGTCTATTCGAGTTGAGTCAAAATAATCGCAACGGGCCTAATATGTCAAAGACTTCAAAACTTGCTACACCACTTTATTAAAACTTTTGACTTTATTGTAGGATATATACATATGAAAGCAACAATAAAAATTTAAAAATTACGACTAAATGGCCAAAGTTAATTAAAAATTTGAAAAATGCTAAAAAAATGATTTTCCGGTTAAATGAAGGCATTTTAATGGAAAAGTCCACTTAAAACTTCGATAGAAGTCCCCCCTACACTTAAGATAAACATTGTCTTCAATGTTTAAGCATGTGGGAAAAGTCTCCCCTACACTTATGACATTGTGCACGTTGGTTAAATCAAGTTAAGGAAGAGACGACTAAAGTGATCAATTTCAAATGTGAGTATGAAGAGAATTGAATCACGATAGTTGAGAGATAGAACCGAATTGCGGATAACACGGGAGCATGGTCTTCAAAGATTCCAAGAGTGCACTTATCCCTGTAATCACATCACCACACAAACACAAACACCTATAGAGGTCCCCCTACACTTAGGAGGTTAAAACGGAAAAGGATAGATACTCGGGCTACCTCCCGAGGAGCGCTTGTTTTTGATAACCGAGTCACGAGCCTGACTCGACCCAAAATTAGTTCATGGGAAACGTGGTGAGGGATGGAATCATCTCATGAGAGATGTACTCACCAAAGTACAACTTCACTCGTTGGCCATTCACCTTAAAATTAGGTCCATTAGGTTGAGCGAGCTCGAGAGTACCATATGGAAAAATTTGGGCAATGGTGAATGGGCCGGACCAACGAGATTTCAGCTTGCCCAAAAGGATTTTCAACCGAGAGTTAAAGAGTAAAACTTTGTCTCCAACTTGGAACTCTCGGTTTTAATCTTGGAGTCATGAATGAGCTTAGTCTTTTCCTTATATATCAAAGAATTTTCATAAGCCTCATTTCAGAGTTCATTCAGCTCATTGAGTTGGATCTTGCGTAGGTCACCGGCTTTGTTGATATCAAAATTAGCCCACTTCAAGGCCCAGTAAGCCTTGTGCTCCAACTCAATGGGGAGGTGGCATGCTTTACCGTACACGAGACGATATGGTGTACAACCAATCGGAGTCTTGTATGCGGTACGAAAAGCCCACAGAGCATCATCAAGTTTATCGGCCCATGAGGCACGATGCTCTCCCACGGTTCGTTCAAGAATTCGCTTTAATCCTCGGTTAGAGATTTCAGCCTGGCCATTAGTTTGTGGGTGGTAGGCGGTGGAAAGACGATGAATTACACCATACTTAGCCATGACTCTTGCGAATTGATCATTGCAAAAATGAGTCCCGCGATCACTAATAATGGCACGAGGTACACCGAATCTAGCGAACAGCGATTTCAAAAAGTTACAAACCACCCTTACGTCATTAGTGGGTAAAGCTTTGGCTTCAACCCATTTTGAAACGTAGTCAACGGCTACAAGGATATATTTGTTTCCTTTAGATGAAGGGAATGGCCCCATAAAGTCGATACCCCAAACATCAAAGATTTCACATTCTTGTATGAAATTTTGAGGCATCTCATCTTTATGTGTGATCTTGCTTTGTTTTTGTCAAGGATCACAATGTTTAACCATCTCGTGAGCATCACGATAAATAGTGGGCCAATAAAATCCCGAGTCAAACACTTTTTTGGCGGTGTAGTTGGGACCAAAGTGACCACCGGTGGGTCCTTTGTGGCAAGCTTCAAGAATGTCGAAAGTTGCCGCTCCATCAACACATCAACGAATAATCAAATCAACACATTGTTTGAATAGATACGGGTCATCCCAAAAGTAAGTCTTAATGTCTTTGAAAACTTCTTCTTTTGTTGGGATGTTAACCCGTCAACAAGAATTCCACCCGCCAAGTAGTTTGCAATGTCCGCAAACCACGGGGTTTCATCAGAATTCAAGTTGATGGACATTAAGGTCTCTAGGGGAAAAGAGTCATTGATCTCTTTGTTCGGATGATCCCCTTGATAAGGATCCTCAAGTCTACTGAGATGATCCGCGGCTAGGTTTTCAGCTCCCTTCTTATCACGAATTTCGATTTTAAATTCTTGAAGTAGCAAAACCCAGCGAAGAAGTCTTGGTTTGGAATCTTGTTTAGTTAACAAGTACTTCAACGCGGAATGATCGGTATAAACGATTGTGGTAGAAAGGACAAGATAGGGGCGGAACTTTTCAAAGGCATAGACAACAGCTAAAAGCTCTTTTTCGGTTGTCGTGTAATGCAATTGAGCCCCTGTCATTGTCTTGCTAGCGTAATGGATCGGTTGGAAGTGTTTGTTCACTCGTTGGCCCAAAACCGCTCCAATAGCAAAGTCGCTAGCATCGCACATCAACTCAAAGGGAAGCTCCCAATCAGGGGGTAACCAAGACCGGTACCTTAGTTAGCTTATCCTTAAGAAGGTTGAAGGCTTCAGTACACTCTTTGGAAAAGATAAAAGGAGTATCTTTTTCCAAGAGGTGGGTCATCGGGCGAGCGATTTTAGAAAAATCTTTGATAAAGCGACGGTAGAAGCCCGCATGACGAAGGAAACTTCTCACACCCTTCACGGTTGAAGGTGGAGGCAATTTAGCAATAACATCGACTTTAGCACGGTCCACTTCAAGACCGGCTTTGGAGATTTTGTGTCCTAGCACGATGCCCTCTTTTACCATGAAATGGCATTTTTCCCAATTAAGAACAAGGCGAGTGTCTTCACATCGCTTAAGCATACATTCTAAATTGGCAAGGCAAGCAGAGAATGAATCACCATAAACCGAGAAATCATCCATGAATACTTCCATAGTTTCTTCAACCATGTCATGGAAGATAGCCATCATACACCGTTGGAACGTCCCAGGAGCATTGCATAAACCAAAAGGCATGCGTTTGTAAGCAAATGTTCCGTAGGTACAAGTGAATGTGGTCTTTTCTTGGTCTTTGGGATTGATGGGAATTTGAAAATACCCGGAGAAACCGTCTAAGAAGCAGTAATAGTCATTACCCGCTAGACGCTCGAGCATTTGATCCATGAAAGGAAGAGGAAAGTGGTCTTTTCTCGTGGCATCATTGAGCTTGCGATAGTCGATACAAACTCTCCACCCAGTAACGAGACGAGTGGGAATCAACTCGTTGTGTTCATTGGGAACAACGGTTATTCCGCCCTTCTTGGGCACACAATGGACGGGACTTACCCATGGCGAATCCGAAATAGGGTAAATCAAGCCGGCATCAAGAAGTTTGATAACCTCTTGTTTGATGACGTCATGAATGCGAGGATTAACCCTTCTTTGGCTCTGGATTGCGGGTTTAAAGCCATCTTCCATGAGAATCTTGTGAGTACAAAAGTTTGGATCAATTCCGTGGATATCGGAAATTTTCCAAGCAATTACCTTCTTATGATCTTTAAGCATGGCGATGAGGCGAGATTTTTCTTCTTCTTTCAAGTCCTTCGCGATGATGACAGGCGACTTCTTCTTATCTTCAAGGAACACGTACTCGAGGTGAGATGGTAACTCCTTAAGCTCTAGATCTGGAGGATTTTCGATGGGAGACGGATTCAAATTCGGTTCATCGATAGAAATATCCTTGGGTGATGGTGGAGAAAGATGGTCCTCTTTGAGAAGTTTCTCAATGAGACGAATGTCTTCATCCCAATTGGTGGGAGAATCGTCATATTCTAAGTTCGCATCCCCCATGGTTGCTTCAAAAATTTTCCAAAGGAAATCACTTTCTCCAAATAGAGTTAGTGATGAATCGATAGAGGAAACGGTCTCAACATTGGGAGGAGAGGTAGGAATACTTTTACAAGCATCTTTGAAGTGTTCTTCACAAGCCTCATCAAGAACGTCAATACAATTAACGCTCTCGTATGAATAAGGCTGTTTAGAAAGCTTTCCCATATTGAAGACGATTTTATCGTCACCCACTCTCATGATAAGCTCACCCGCTTCAACATCGATGAGAGTGCGACCGGTCCTCAAGAATGGACGTCCAACGATTAATGGCACACGAGGGTCCATATCGTAGTCGACAACGACGAAATCGGCGGGAAAAGTGAATTTGTCGACTCCTATAAAAACGTCTTCGGTTATCCCCACTGGATGAGCAACCGTACGGTTAGCTAATTCCAAAGTCATTTTGGTGGGGACTATCTCAGGGAGAGATAATTGCTTCCAAACACTTAAAGGCATTAAGTTAATACTGGCACCTAGATCGGCTAGGGCCATGCCAATTCTCTACTCCCGAGAACTTGCAAGGGATTAAGAAGAGACCCGGATCACCAAGTTTGGTTGGCAATTTCCTTAAGAGAACTACGGAGCAATTCTCATTAAGTTGGGTGTTAGCGATATCAAGAAGCTTCTCCTTGTCGCTAAGAAGATATTTGAACATTTTCGCGTATTTAGGCATGTGAGCGAGAGCCCCAGCGAAGGAGATGTTGAAATTCAATTGTTTAAACATTTTGAGAAAGTTCGAAACTTGAATATCATCCTTGCTTTTGAGCTTCTCTTTCCTCAACCTTGATGGATAAGGTATATCGGAAGAAGAGGAAGTCTTTGGGAGAATAGGATCACTCGCATCCTTGAGTGGAGGAGGGGTAGAAGTAAGAGGTGGAGAAATTCGGGAAGTAGAAGGATGAGGAATATGAGTAGGTAACTCGTTTTCCTTAGTCACAATCACCGGTGGAGGTATAGGAAGCTCGGGTTCCTTGGTACCTTTGCCACTGCGAGGGGTGATTGCTTTCATCTCCCCTCTTGGATTCGCAATGGTGTTACTCGAAAGAGTACCCGAAGAAGAGGATTGATTACCTTGGAAGAAACCAGCCATCATGTTCCTTAAGTCATTCGTTTGACTTCCCAAAGTGTTTCGCATATCAGCTCGAAGATCATTCCCTTGTTTCACCATGTCTGCTTTCAAGTTGAGCACTTCCCGCTGGAGATTGTCCACGATCACATCATTAGTCCTCATGTAGGTTCCAATATCTTTGTGTAATGCGGTGGGTTGGTTGGGAGGAGCATTGTAGGCGGGTGGTTGATAAGCAGGTTGTTGGTAAACTTGGTTGTTTCTTTGAGGTGGATATGGTTGTCTTTGAGGTGGTTGGTATGGTGCACGAGGTTGTTGTTGAGGAGGGCGATTGAGGTTTTGTTGTTGGTTTGGGTTGTTAGGAGGAAAACCGGGCGGGGAAAGAAAGTTGTTTGAGCGGTAGCTAAGCAAGTTGCGGTCTCCTTGAGGACGATCTTGATAAGCGGCCGGAGGATAGATACCGTATGATGCGTTAACATTCTCAGAAGGATACTCTTGGGTGGCGGTACAAGTGGTGTAAGAGTGAGGACCCCCGCATATTTCACATGGTTGGCTTACAGCATTGACTTGAACGTTTTTAGCGTTGATGTTGTTGGTGTTGCTAGCGGTTTGGGTAGCAAGCGATTCAAGAAGCGTAGTAATTTTGTCAAGTCGCTTGTCGTTGTCACTAGTACTAGCACTAGCGGCATTGGTCCGAACACTCTTGGTTTGCACACGAGACTTATTTTCAATAATATCCCAAGCGGCATTAGAGCTCTTAATCAAAATATTACCCCCCGAGGCACTATTTAGTGAATCTTGGTCATTCACGCTTAAACCATTGTAAAAAGTATTAATTTGGTGCACTTTGGTAAAACCATGTTGTGGGCACTTTCTTAAAAGATCTTTAAAACGGTCCCAAGATTCACTAAAAGACTCATCGTACTTTTGTTCAAAATTAATAATTTCATTCCGCAAAGCGGTAGTACAAGAGGGTGGGAAAAGTAGTTTATGAACTTGGTCTCCAAATCCGTCCACTTCAGAATACTTTGTGGCGGTTCCTTTACAAGCCAATGCCGGGCTTGTCCCTCTAAGGAGAAAGGAAAAAGTTCTAAACGGATTACCTCTTGTGGAACACCATTGAATTTGACCGTATTCGTGAGTTGCAGGAACTGTTTGATGTGGTCATGATGATCATCAATGGTACGCCCCAAGAATGGTTGAGCAGAGACCATATGAATAAAGCCGGATTTGAGCTCAAAGTTGTTGGCTGCAATCGCGGGTATGACAATTGGATCATTGTTGCCGTCTACATGTGCTTGAAAAAGTTCAATCATAGGGCGATTGTCCGGTAGAGGCTCAGTGTTGTTGTTATTCATGTTGTTTTGAGGTGGAATGTTATTGTTGTTGTGTACACCAGCCATGTCTAAGTTATCGAGAGGCTCGGGCTCTTGATAAGACGTTGAACGTGTACGCATGCACCTGCAAAAGAACTAACAAAGCAAAAACAAAGCAGAAATATTTTTGGTTTTTTATATTTTTAATTTTTAGGATTTTTGAAAATTTTATATTTTTTAGGGTTTTTGAAATTTTTTATGAAAAAGTAACGTTCACGGTGAACGGATCCCAAAATCCAAGTTCTCACAAAAAACTGTTAATCTTTACGAGAAGAGCCGGCAGCGGCGCCATTTGATACATGAGTTTGCTAGGGTTCAGATTAAATTCTCGGAATCTTCTCTAATTGATCAGGGCTCAAAGTGGAATAGTTGTTCTTGGTTACTAAAAGGGGGTTTGGTTTTCTATTCTACTAAAAAGGTAAATACGTGAAGTAAATTAAAGTAAACTAGAAGCAATTAATTAATAAAAATAAAACTTGAATTAAAATTAAAATAAAACAGTAACTGTAAATACCCTGAAAAATGTTTGATTCGGAATGTACCCTTTATTCGGAATATATCAGACAAAAATCCTTCATGCGGAATATCTTACTCATGCGGAATAAAAAGGGAAATATTTGTTCATGTGGAATAATGAAGGTTCATTCGGAATAACAGGCTCATGCGGAATAAACTGTTGATGCGGAATATAAGCTCATGCGGAATAATAGGCTCATGCGGAATAAACTGTTGATGCGGAATATAAACGTTGATCCGGAATATAGGTTGATCCGGAATAAAGGGGTTGATCCGGAATAATTGATTATTCCGGATGAAGGGCTTTGATCCGGAATATAAAATATTCTGGATGAACAAACTTGATACGGAATAAAAATGCTGATCCGGAATAAAAATCACTGATCCGGAATCTGGGGAATGATGAAGAACTCAGAAAAACAGGGGAAGTTAGGTAACACGATTTTCACCAAAATAAACCAAAAGATTTAAACCAAACTAAACACTAATCATTCATCAACCATAAACATCAAACCAAAACAATAAAAACACAAAACCCACTTACTTTTATGGATTAAAATCAACCAAATAAGAACTTGAAACTTTAAATCAAAGAGATGAATATGAACAAGATTAATGGAAGGATTATATTGATTGATTAAGGTAGAGTAAACAAAAGGAAAGATTAAACACTTACAAGATTAAAGATTGAATCAAGAAAAATAAAAATCACCAACACCTTAGTGGTGTTGGCTTCTTCCCTACGAAGCAAAAGAAAAGAAAACTGGAAAACTAAAAACTAGCTCCAAATGTGTGAAGGGGAATTCTATTTATAGGCCTAGTGGTTGGTTGGTGAGTGGACTTTCTCCCTTTCTTCTTGTCTTCTCGTCTTTTCAGAAAAGTTGACGTTTTCGATTTTGATTCGGGATTTGTCGACGATTAAATTCAACTCGTCTTTTAATTTCTTCTATTAATAGACTTGAGTTCTTCGACATATGTAAATCTTCCATCTTTGGTCCTTTTCTTCGATAAATCTTCAAATAGGCCCATTGACTTCAAATCTTTTGCATCTCTTGGACAATAGACTTCGTCTTGAGTCTTTTTCTTCGATAAAACCCGTGCAATCCCATGTTTTCTTCAATATTCATCCGGTTGAATCTGAGAACACAATAAACACAAAAACCACGCATAATTCTAAATAAATGATATTAAATACACGTTTTGGTCTCGTTTTAGCAAGAAATAAGTGGTAAAAGGATGGGTGTTTTCACACCTATCAAATGTAAGTACTAATTTTCAAATATTAATTTGATAGATGAAGCACGTGCAGTCGCTGTCATTATTTGCGAGCTTGGTAAAGCAGCAACAATCTGCTTCGAAACCATTGTGTTTGTTTGGTCTCCATGTCGGGGTTAACCTAGTATCTTTGGCGGTTTCAGAATTGACTAGTCAACCTGCTTCTCCTCATAGGTATGGATTGGTTGCAATTGCACAATTATCTTATCAACATAATCTATGATAGTGCATGTTATTTTTATGAATTTGGCTTCCTTGTTGGGGCCATGTGCAGCAATGTTTTGAGCGTCCATGTACAGCCATTTGCCTCTTTGTTGTGCTTATATATACATATATACATATATACGTATATATACATATATACATATATACATGCATATATACATATATACATGCATATATACATATATACATGCATATATACATACTAGCGTCGTAACCCGCCCAACGGGCGGGGTCGTTTTTTCGTTGTTCCGGGGGTTTATTGTTTGTTGTTCCGAAACGAACTGATAACCAATATTATATCGCGTAACCAATTAACCATTAACCGGTGCTTGACGATATACTGCTTCCTAGACTCCCATTTGTCATGTACTCGTAAACAATCATGCCATTCATGTCGTTTTTGAAGATATCCAAGTAATCTAAGAATGTTCCGGTGTCGAAGTTTCCCTAGCACATTAACTTCCCCTACAAAATCACCCGCGAATACCAAGTGTGAGAACTATGCAAACGCCACCATCAGTTTGCATATCCGACCCCAAAACAATCATTCTGAACATCATATGATACCCTATGTGCCATCTTTACTTGATTTTGAATACTACTGTCTAGATTTTATTCTAAAAATATATGATGGATGATTACAAGAAAAAATACCATCTAAATCTACAAAACAAAATGCATGATGTCCATGTTCTCTTAAGCTGTTTCCTGCTCAAGGAAATGCAAGATATTATTTTACGACCTCTTTGGTTGGTGGCAGATAAAGTCATGAAACATACATGTATTGAGCTGGTGTATGTCCAATTCCCAATGCATCACCGGTTAGATAGAAGGCGTTTGTAGCAAAATGATAAAAGAAAAATGAATAAACCCACAATGTGTGATAGTTAAAGGTTTTGTTACAATGAGTGAAATGGGCAAAAGCAGTGTTGCTAAAATCGGTCTTGGCGGCCGATTAATCGGGGATAAATCGTCTGGCGGGGATTAACCGCCACGATTTTCATTTATGGGCCTTATTAATCGGTTTGGTCAAAAACGGTCAAAAATTGGATAAATCGGGGATATATCGGAGATAAATCGGTCAAATCGAAAAAAAAGGATAAATCGGCCAACTCGGGTTCGAATATAAATCGGAGAAATCGGAAAAAATCGGATAAATCGGAAAAATCGGCATAATCAGGCATATGTTTTCAAAATTTTATACATAAAATATCAAATCCGATTAATCCTCGATTAATCCCCGCCAAATCGATTAATCGCTTGGCGGTACTCAAACGCCGCGCTAGCGCCGGGCGATTTTTGCAACATTAGGCAAAAGTACTTCGAGCTAATATTCTTTTATGAAATAGTAAAAATTCCATACAGTAGGTTGTTTAAAACTTAGTATCTCGTATTAATTTGATAAAAGAGGATAGTTGGCTCACACGAGTTGTTTAAGAGTATAGTACATCTAATATTACTACATGAAAGCACTATAGTTAAAATCGATTCAAAATCTAATTGTAAACACACAGATAGAATTTGAGGTTTTGAAGGGTATGAGATAAAACCTGCAGCTGAAGAGGCCTCTGATCGATAATAGATCTGCTTTAGCATGATGGGGACTTCCAAAATCCATGAATAAAGCCCATGGCGGTTGTCATTTATGATGTATTAGCAAGATAACTATCTTTGTAATCTAGTTGAGTAACCTACCGTAAAGGACCTGCTTTAAGAGCAATTTGGAAAATTCTGCTCACATCTTTGCAGGTTTTGGGAAGATATGAGGCGTGGATTTCTGTGCTGCACTTAAACTGCCTTTAACTCTCATTGCGCCCTTGCGTTTATGAAAATGATATGACACACCAAGTTTCCAGTGGGTGGTAACAAATAGTATATGAAGTTATGGCGATTAAGACATGTGATTTAACTTTCTCAGCCATAGTTTTATTGATATTTATTTCTAATCAGCCATTAATTTTTTAGGTGCCTATAAACACTATAAATTGCTACGATGTATAATTTTAGCCACTAATTTCTTCTCCAATTCTCTTTGGGTCCCCATGGATTTCATGTACCGATCCGAAGCAGAATCGCGTTCATTTTGTAATTTAGCAATATGTTGCTTCAAATCTTCAGTCACATTTACACCTTCCCTTAATTTCTCGTTCAGTTCTTCAATTTTCTCTTCGGCTCCATGGTAAAGGTCAAGACTTTCTTCCTTTTCGGTTTCTAATCTTTGAAAGGCGTCTTTCAATTCTTGAAATTCAGCTTCAGCTTTGCTTGCACTGTCAGCAAGTTCTCGATAAACTTCCTGTGAATTTATGATGTCCGATTCCAGCTTGGATAATCTTTCCAAACTCTCAAGGTATTGAGATATAGAGATATACCTATATATAATAGTGTGGTTTCAAATCATATTTATACCTATACATAATATAGAGATATACATATAGATTTGCGTTTATGCGTTCATGTGGTGAATCGACAAGTGGAATTTCAGAATTTATTAAAAAAGAAAATGTAAACTTAATAGAAGGGCATTAAGGTTATTTCAAACTCCTTATTTTACTCCACCTTTACCAAACCTAAAAGAAAACTGTTGTCACCATTTCATATCGAAATTCATCTCTTTCAATGTACATCAATTTTTCGTCAAAAGGATCTCTTTCAGTAGCATATAAACCTAAAACAAATTTTTTTCTCTCTTCCAATAGTACATAAAAAATATTTACAGAATAAGAGCCACCTTCAATTCTCTTTCGCCGATGATGAACCACAACCATCTTCATCCTGTCAGACTTGGGCGGTGATCATCCACAGGAACTATTGCTTATAAATGAATGAATTTTTTTTAATAATTGTTTGTGTAGGGGATGATTTGGTCTTCATTAGCAGAACTATGATTTGGATTTAGCAGAACTATGATTTCTATTAAGTTTACATTGGCGAATGTGTACCATGACTAATCCCTTGTTGGATACGAGTATGTATATCATAAATTAAATTTTATGTTTTGTATCACTATGTTCTTCGTTTAATATTAGTAGGTGTATTAAGGTTTGAAATTTATTGTGTATGTATCGATGTTTTATGCACATGCACCGGTTTATTTTTCGGTGTCGCACGCATCTCGAACTTTGTTTCTAGATCTGCTTTTTTGTTTGCTTCGAAGTTTTGTGAGTATGTGCGCATTCTGTTTTAGTATCACTTTTCTTTCCATTGGATAAGAAAATATTGATTGGACGATGTGTATCATTTTGTATTCATTTGCTAATGTCTAATTGTATACCTTATAATAGAGGGGAATCACGTTCCTCTAGGAACAGTGATCCCCTCACAAACACAATATTATATTATTTTGTTTCTCTCACAAACACAATATTATCCTCACACTCACACACACCGTTCATCCTCCCCTCACATACTTTTCACCCTCTTACATACATACAGTACTATAACTCCGTTTTGCCTCTCCTCTCCATGACGTCCCGTTACAATTAATGTTGGGTTGCCCCTTGATCCCTTTTTGGGTTGCCCCTTCCTCATTAATTGAAGGGTTGGCCTTTGATGATTAACCTGGCCTTTAATTAAAATAAAGACAAATTCTCGATTGTTGATTTTGGCAGTGGCTATAGGAATCCCATCTGAGTCGTTGATTACATATGCGTGTCTTGCTGTTGGCCGTTGATTGTCTTCCCCGTTGCATCATATACTACCAACAACCACAAAAATGGTCCGGGTTTGCATTATTTGCATTATTTGTGTGTTTTTCTATACTTTTATGTTGGTTGTTCATCATTCATTTTTTATGACGTTTCTGCACACCAATTACTCTTTTCGATGCCGCCGATCTTTTTGTTGCCGCCGTGGATGGTGTGCGACAATGTGGGTCGGTGTGTGACGATTGTGAGTCTAGATGTTGCATGGGGGTGACAGTGGTGGTGAGGCGGCAAAGATTGCCGTTGACCAATGTCAATCTTGATACCAGCTGTAGTCCTTTTTTGAGGTATTCTTTGACTTTCTTGATGTTTGAATGTTAATGGAGGCCTTTGGTAAGGCTGTTTACTATTTCATGGGTTATTGCAATATTGGGTTCCGTGTTCACTTTGGTCCCAATGGTGATTATAGCTAATGTTGTTTGGGTATTTGGTGGTTCATTAAATAAGTTGACCCGAATGGGTTCATACCTGCTAAATTTATGTGCTTAAACAATACGCCTTTTATTTGGGGGCTTTACTGTCGGTTGAGCATGATATACTTGAGACAACGCATCCCCTTTGGCAGGACAGCTCATTAGAGATGCAGCCATGGGATTTATAGATATCGATTTATGGTTTGGCCTTGCTTATGATTTCGGCATTTTGGTTTGCACACATTCGTTGACTGGGAACGGTAAACAGGCTTTTAATAGCGACCGTTGATCAATTGGATCTAAGATGCCGCGTGTACTACACTTCTGCATGCATATATATACAACGCCCATCGAGGATTTTGATTGGGTTTACATTATTGCGCCTTCAATCTTCACTGCCATTGCTTTGATTGTTGGGATTCGGTTTCTAATGATGTTATTTGCTGCTGGGGTTAGTAAGTTCTTTATTTGATTTTACCTAATTATCAAATTAATAGTCATGTTCTTTGTTTCTGGTAAATCCAATATTTTGATTGTAACAACTATCAGTGATGTTTTTCTGGTCATCGAAATTGGTATTGGGGATCGTGGACTTTTGATTGTTACCTGATTGTAACAATTATTAGTAAAGTGGCCCGTGTATATTTGTGTATAGCTTGCGCATATGTTTCGGAAAAGTAATTAGGTCCCATTTGGAATTGCTGTGATGAACATTTGAATCTGTTGTGTTGTTGTGGGAAGTGGAAGGATGGCAGAATGCAAGACCTACTCGATTCAGCAACCTCCACGAACCCGACCACGACATCATATACTGTTAGCCATGGCAGGTGACATGTCTTTGCTGTGTTTGGGTAGAATCGCGAAAAACAATACCGCTTATAAAAACGCGAGCAGAAAACATCTTGGTTATGTGTTTCGTTGCCACTGTTAATGTCGGGCGACGATAGTGACACGGCTTATCCTCATTGCTTATATTACGAGCGCGGGTGGTATAGTTATTGATGTTGATTTTCGTACTGTGTTGATTATAATACAGACATCTCTTACATAGATCGTTACCTTTGGATATGGGATTACTCATGGTTTACGAATTGAAAATAACAAGGCTAGCTAGAATGTGCGCTTATATTGGCGATGATGAAATGTATATGTATGGAATATTTTGGCAAAGGTCGTTTGCCAGGGCCCGGATCTTGGCGGGGCGACCATTTGGTCGCAGCCATGGCGGGTTTCTGGGTACGCCTTCCATACCTCCATATCTGAGCCTCTAATGGTATGGGTTACCTCATTGCAGCCGGATGTATGCTCTTAATTCGATCCTCTGTTTAACTGAGCCTACCGTACAATTGCTTTTCGCCCCTTATAGTTTAACTGACCCTACCGTACAAAGGAGGTTATATGCGATCTGAAATTTTGAAGCACCCTCAGGAGGTATAGCAACTTATGATTATAAAGTTTGAGTATTTGATATCATACTATTTTTTTTCAAGGACATAATAAGGCTAGATGAGTTGTATCCTTGACATCATCGTTCTTAAATTCAATTACCCTTTAGCGTCCATCAAGTCGACCGAATGAAGATAACTGAGGATGTGAGGAAGTATGCCGAGGAACATGGGTATGGAAGTGCTGAAGAAGCCGTTCAGCAAGGGATGGAAGCTATGAGTGCTGAGTTTCAGGCTGCTAAGAAGACTGTCAGCGGTGAACAGCATGGTGAGGCTGGTGGAGAGATCTACTTTCCAGAGTCGTACATCAAAGCTATGAAGAAATAAAGGTTAGTATCATATGTTGATTCTTTTAACAAAAGTTTTGCAAGATTCGGTTATTCATGCGGGACAGCTACAAACAGACTTGAAAGATAATTACTGATTTCTCTTCATTGCGTGATCTGCGTGACTGTATAACATAAAGAAATAAGATGAGAGTAAAAGATGATTGCCCAATATTATAGTTTTTGTGTGATACTAAGAGATAGGTTGTAAAGTCACTGTTTTTTGGGGTATCACATTCTATAAGTTGTGTAAAAGAGTTAAAATGATAGCGAAATCCATTTAGAGGTAAATAGAAAGAAGGCCATGTTAACTTTCATGAAACACAATGGAAATATGATAGCACATAAGTTCATATTTCGTATAGATTCTAGAGTGGCGTAATATGTTTTAAAACATGCATTACATACATGGCAAGTTTCTGATTAGAACATTATTTATGTGCATATAGTGCGTTTTACGACAAAGATTGTTACCTCCCCTTCTAAAATGATACAAACACGCATTCTGTTACCAATCAGATTTGTAGAATTCTTCCTACTTGGGAACCAACTCTGTCTCTACTGATTACATTCTAATTTTAGTTTTATCGCCAAATAAAATTTATGTTATGTATGCATGTACGAAGCTTATATTCATGAACACACAAAAGCTGCCCATCCAAGTCGACATGGGGAAGCTTGATTACAAGCGACAGTTCGTCTAGAAGGTATATCATTTTTATAATGTTTATTATGTTTCGTTTACCTATTTACATTATATGTTATGAAGAACCCGTTTGTGGTGCTATCTCTCAGAAACGACCAACAGCTGAGAAGCATTACAGGTTGAGTGGATCAGACGTGCGATGATAATCACGGGCTGTGCCAATGTTGATATGTTCATGTGCTGCAAAACATACCGACATGTGCTTTATGTGGGTAGAAAGATGAGCAAGGGCTGATAACCATCTGTCAAGACACACGTCGCCCGATTTTAAAAAGGTGAAGGATTCTTACATTTTCCTTATGTTTTGTTAATTTGTTATGCTGATACCATACACAATGATCTAATAGGTTGAGCAGTTAGAGCAAGATGTTGCTGAACTACAACAAGCCCTTGCTGACAAGCAGGAACAAGAAAATGCGATGCTCCAATTCGACGCTTCATGTTATAACGTTGGTTTGTTTTTTTATTGTAAAAACCTTACACGTGAATCACATTTTTACTATTCTAATGGTTTCAATGTGGGTAGAGAAAGAGCAAAAGGTAACAGAAGATGCTCGCAGATATGCTGAACAAGATGCTACAGCTCAGAGATACGCCACTAAAGTGCTTCAGGTTAATAGATCATACTTTTACTAAACTATTATTCAAATATTTGGCAAGTGATGAATAAAAAGTAGCTGAAAATCGACTCTAAAATTTGCATAATTCAGGAAAATTTTGAAGTAGCAGTTGCTTCGATTGCTGAAATGGTGAGTTATGGTAGAAACAATGTTGGAGGCAACCTTGCAATACCAGTCTGGCCAAACTAAAGCACAACCCTCTCCAAGGTACTATTAAACTATTAATTAACGGGTCAGGTCGGGTTGGCCTGCAAACACACTTCTCATTGTCTTCCAGTGGTTAAAATTACTTGTATTTTCTGAACCATATATAATTCTTTTAGAAATACATATGATCATATCAATGTTGCTGGTATCATTAGTTTGTACCTTATTATTTCTACTATATGGATTTGCAGGTGGCGAGCTATACCAGCCTTGGAACCCAGGTTGCGTATCATGCTGCCAGAAGCTCAAGGCCGAGCAATGAGGGTGTATGCAGCGAGCTTATATACTGACATGCCTGATTAGAAAAAGGTGATCGCTACTCTTTTTAAGACCACTAATTTTTACTACATAATTATAACTTAAGATCATTGTGTAATATGACATTCTAATTTCATAGATCATAGTACGCATAAATACTTCCCAAAAAGTAAATTTGACCATCCATTTTTTTCATAGAATCTGTCATGGAATCATCTATCTACTGCTTTTTTTATAAATGTCCGTGAGTAAATATCAGCATCTTTGAGTTCGGCTTACATACCATAATCCTATTTTTTTATAAATGTTCGTGAGTAAAAATCTGATCAAACTGCAATGGTTGGACATGTGAAGGCATACAATAAACCACATATGCTTTTCTAAGGGGCAAGTAAATTGTGGTTGGATATGCAATTGCACAGAGCTGCACTTTGGCTCCTACAAAGCTGTGCAACAAACCATTATCGTATAGTCCATATACTTCATTTTGTTTTTATTGTTCGCCGATCTCAAACACCTCCACAAAAAACGTTTCAAACCCGCCCGCGTTTCGCCGCAGCGAAGCGCGGGCACTAAATCCTAGTGATCTTAATTTATGAAAATGAGCACAATACAATTGTATTTGTTTCTAGATTGGGGTTCTTGATTTTTGTTCATATGGTCGGATCTTGTATCCAATTTGTGTATGAACCAATTCAGAAAAAACTCGATACCATGTTGGATTATGATGTATGAGCGCTTATATCTCTTATCTAAAATTTCGAGAAGAATAAGAGATCTATTACATAGGGGTGAGCAAAAAAACCCGAAAAACCGAAACCGAACCGAAAAACCAAAAAAACCGGACCGAAACAACCGAACCGAATATAAAAACCGATGGTTTGGTTTTTACGTTTTCAAAAACCGAAAAGTTTCGGTTCGGTTTCGGTTTCATTCAAAAACCGAACCACAAAAACCGAACCGAACCATTTTATTATATAAAAAATATAAATATAATATAATATTTATATTTATATTATATAAATATAATATAAATAAATATATAATATAATATAAATAAATAAATAATATATCAAAATTATAAATTAATATTTTTTTAGAGAAATAGGAGTAATATATTTATCTTATTATTTATACGCGTGTTTGATATATATTTGTGCTTACTTGATAATATATCATTACATATGTGATAATAATCATTTGTGCGAATGCTTACTTGCATTTGTGCTTATCTTATTAATATGTGTGTAATTATAGATTAGAAATTTGAGATAAACATTATAAGGCATAAATTCAAATAAAGAAAAAAAATTATTTTTTCACACAAAACAAGTTTTTTAATCTAAATCGGTCGTACGCAAATATAAATGGTTTTAAAACCGAAAAAACCGAAAAACCGAACCGAAACCGATTACAAACCGAAAAAACCGAACCGCCCAAAACCGAACGGTTTCGGTTTTTGGTTTTTTAAAAACCGAATATGTCGGTTCGGTTTCGGTTTTAGCCAAAAACCGACCCAAACCGAACCGTGCACACCCCTACTATTACATGAAACACGAGATCTTTCTGGCTATCAAAGCATCGCCGATTCGAACCCTGACCTCAATTTGATCAGAATATGGTCAGATATTGTATCCGAATAATACCACCCTCGCGTTCGTCTTCTTCCGCCGTTTGATGTCTACGATCTACGACCACTTTTTTACGAAGAATAAGGTGATACATGTAAATTATTTTGGTGATTTGAGTCTGTCACGACGAACATAATATGCCGGATCTGTCTCTCATTACGAGATTTGTATATGTCGCTCAAATCATGGTTTTAAATCAGGTCTTATCCTAAATTCGAATGGGTTTTTTGTTTTTTCTGACGCCGACGGATGGATGCTACCGGAAATATGCTCGGATAACAAGACGGAGGTTTAGGTTTTGATAATATGGTGTGAAACTCAAGTCGCTGGTTATTTGGTTATGTGATGTATCAATTTTAATAATGTATCAGACTATCAGTATTTCATTTGTTAAGATTTTTGTATCAGTTAATGTCTTATAGATGTATCAATTTTAATACATCAATTTTTTATGCTTGTTGTCTATGTGTCAGTGAGATAAAAGCTTTTTGTTTTTGTATCATTGATATTCTAATTAAATAGCACATGTGTTATAAATAATAGTATGAATTAATAATAGTTTTTGTATGAATACGGTATCAATTAATACAAGTTTCACGTCACTGTAAAAGAAAATCGGCGCAAAGGAATCATGAGAAGTGTGGCATCTACGAAATAATATAAAATTAATTAACGTTTTAATGGTTTATAAATATTGTATTATGAGTCATTGTAAAAAAGTCAACCAAAAATGAATAGAAGAGAAACGTAATATGGGAAATCAGTTTTGTAAAAATGATACAGCCCTTAGTTTGCAATTTTATTACCATCATGCCACTCATTTAACTAAATTATATATATATATATTTAACAGTAATGTCACAATGAACTTAAAACTCTCTACCCAGTTGTGATGCAAGGGCACAAATGTTATCTGTATCGGGATTATTGGCCATTTTGTTTTCTATAAGTCACTCTGCTATTTGATTTGAGTTTCATGCTTGATTGCAATGCGGATGATATAATTATGGCGGTTCTATATGCTGCAGTGTTTTGGTCAGGAGGGGAAATGATATCGCTGATAAAATTCAAGAGCTGGTTAGTGTTCAATGTACACTTTCTTTTTCCTTAATTAATTGTAACATTTCTGCATCTTATATCCTGATTTGCAACTTTTCGATGATCAAATAGCACGTGCGTCTGAACTGAATATTCATTCTCTTCTTCTGTGTGCAGATAAGACAAGACTCTGTGGCGGCCCTTATTGTTGGATTACCAACTTATCCAGGACAGAGTCACCCGGGAGAGCACCCAGATGTACTTATTTATTTGATATGTAGTTTTAATATCTTGGGAGTTACAGTCTCTCTCTAACTGTTGTTTCCCTTTCTGTTAGGCTCCCGAAGTGAGGGTCTTTCTCGATGAACTTTCTCAGACAGGGAAACTAGAAGGGGTTAAGTATACCTTATGGTCTGATCCGTGCTTTGGGAAAACGGTGTGCACTTTTTTTGTCTATCTCTTGTGCACTTGTAAATTGCATCACAAATAATTATCAAAATTGCAAAGCCTTATATGTTTTCCATTGCTTAAATTAATATAAAGTTCAGTAACTTCTCTTAACTATGGCATGAAGGGTGGTTGATGTGTTTCATTTGGTAACAGGGTGTGGAGTGTTTGCTGGATCCGTTACCTTTGGATCTACCAATAGCATTAGCAGCATCAAGAAAAATAAGGAAGAACGATTTTCTTACATGTGCTACTCAAATGCTGCAGGTATTACATCGTTTACGCTTTTAAAGTTTCACTTGCACTTTACAACTTGCATTGATGTCGATTTTCAGATTTGATCTTATTTTGGAATTCATCTTTCATTTGTTTTTGGCATGATTATCTAGACACTGTGAGAAAGGGTGGTGCATTAGAGTAGCGGCTAATGAGATTCTCAATTACTTTAATGTGAGATTTTTAGTTATATGGTACATATGGGAGCAAGAGCTAATTTTTGGAACTTAAATAACGTTAGATGCTTTTGAGATGTAATGTCACTAATCTTTTCGTGGTGAAAGGTTTATGTAATGTCATCAAGTCTAAATCATATGTAAGGTGTTTATCTTGACTACTTGCTAAAAGACCCTCGTGACACTCACGGGTATTTTAGGTAACATCGACCAAAGTAGAAAAATAAATCTATAAGATCAGTGTACAGGATTTTAGACGGTATATAATCACCTGATGATATATTGTTGATAAGATCTATCATTTGGATCTAGAGTCCACAGTGAGACTTATCACTTTGCTTCTTGATGTGATATTGGGTAATATGATCCAGACTGGTAGAATCAAAGACAGCCAAGGTAACCTCGAGTTTATCCGTAGCATTTCCATTGCTCTTATGCTAAGCCGTAGTCACCAATGTTATAGAAAGTTGAAACTTATTTTCATATTGATCATCGTCTTTGTGCAAAAAATATTCGCTCACTCACTTTTCAATTCAATTTTGTAGAAACTAAGGGGTTGAATAGTTTTTAAATTTACTTGATTAAAGATCGGTTTTTAAAAATCCTTTTTCAAAAACTTAAACTTGAGTGTTTATGTGAAATTTTCTTATGTACAATATAAACAATAGATAGTGAATCTAAACTAATAATCACAAGTATATGCAAGTAAATAATATTGAGTAAAGAGATGAGGAAAGGAACAATCAAACAAAACACCAAGGATTTATAGTGGTTCGCCAACGAAGCTCACTCATTTTTCTTACTTCACTCCTCGAGTACTCCTTACTCGAGAGTTCACTAATCAACAAGCTCATTAGGTGGACAAATCGCACATGTCATTTAACCAATTTTCGACTCTAAGTTAAAAGTCAAACCCTAATTTTAGCTAGGACCAATTTACACCAATATTACTTTAAGGCCTAAGTATTAATCACAATACATACACAACTTCCAAATTTACACAACAATTTCGATCTTCACAACTACACAAGAATGAAATAAAGTTAATCTTCAATGGATCTTGAATTAGACACAACACTTCAAGGATAGAAAGTGTTCTTCTATTTGCAATTGAGAGGATGGGATTGGTGGAGAAAGATTCACTTCTAAACAAGTAATAATCAACCAAATAACCAAGGATTTGAGTGATTTAAAAAGGTGGATTGAATCTGGAAATTTGTGTGCAAAAGAGGTGAAATAAAAATCTAAAAATGGTCCACTATTTATAAGACAAGGTTCCAACGGCTCTATCTGTGCGCAGTTCAATAAAGGGCATGCGGTTCTATATCAGTAAAGAACCGCATACCTATTTAAGGAACCGCGGTATAGACTTCGCTCCCTTTTTTTGTCTTTTAGTGGTGCAGTCCCATCTGGTGAAGTTTTTATCCTCACAGGATATTCCTAGACCATATGGAATATGCCATATACAAATTTTTAAATTTCTAATTTAATAAAACATTTTCTTAAAAATAAAGTATATTAAAAACTTTTGTCACTTAAAAATAAAACTGAGTTTTAAGAAAAACTAAATTCTTGATGACTTAGTTAGGTTGGGAACTTGTTTATTCATGCCTTAAGTGATAATGGATGAAATGAAAAATACTTGAACTCAAGAATTCTATTTTCATTGTTTTCATAAATGCTTGTTTTTATATATTGTCGTAATCAAAACCAAGCGAGACCGAAAAATGTAAGTAACGTTTTTAGACATCATTGCATTAACAATCTCCCCCTTTTTGATTCCAACAATACATAAACTCAATCAAGTATGAAAACAAGATATTTGAAGACGAGTTTATTTCATTTCTCCCCCTTTGTCTAAGCAAAAAGGTAGCAAAAGTCTTTGAAGAAGAGAAGAAACGAACTTTGCTAATGCTCCCCTTTGGTGCTTACTCCCCCTTGCTTGGGGCACTAAGGAATCGAGCTATGGTGACAAGCTACATAGAAGGGTTAGAAGAAGAAAAGAGACACCCAACATAACATAGAAAAGGCCACACAATAAAAAAAATAAGAAGAGAAGAAAAAGATATCTAAGATCCATAAGAAATCATGTTAAACTAAGAACATGAAAAGATACAAGGAAAAACAAGTCATACAAAGATGTATGAAACACAAGCCTAATACTTAAGCATGAACCTAATCCTAGTTACACTAGAATTTTAAGATTTGCTTAAATTAGATGTCTTATTAATAAGTAACCCACATGCTTAATTAGAAGACGAAGTGGTAGCGGAATGTGGTGGTGGAGGCTTGACAATGGTCTCGTAGTCTTAATGGAGATGAGGCTTGACTAAGAGACTCTTGATGTAATTCAACTCATCATAGATATGAGACATGACAAGATGTTGATATTGACAAAAATGACAATATGTTCCATGATGCATGACATTATCATGTGATGGAGGAAGAACACAAAAGGGAAGTGGTGGAATAGAATAGTTTCCAAAATTAATTTTCTTAGAAGAAGAAATTTGATTGAATGTGTTTTTTTGGTGAATTTGGATTGAAAGAAGTTGGGAAAATGGAGGAAAATCAAGGCTTTCATTTGGTGAATAAGACATTTTGATTTGAGAAAAGGATACAAAGTGATTAGGGTTAAGTAAAGAAAGCACAAGATATTTTGTGAGAGGCCAAAGGTTTGAAACAAAGATTCCAAAAAGTCTTGGAACAATTTTGGAGTTTCAAAAAACCCGGATTTGGATGCTTCTGCTCGAGGTTCAACAAATGTATCCGCAGTTCAATAAATATATTGATCCGCTGGACATTTAAGGAACCGCCCACAGAGGGTGTGTTTGGGGTACAAAGAGAATTTTTCAATTCAGCAAATCCTAATATTCTAGTCTAACTTATCATAAAGCTACGCTTAAGATCAATAAAAGACTAAGAAACACACAAGAACTCAACAACACACGACTTTGACCAAAATTGTTAGATTTTAAAGTAAAATCGATGTTGGAGGTGTGATTAACTAGACACATAGTCATGACACATTAATCCTCTATAGTTTAATGTTGTTCTTACTATAATTGAGTGACCCACACATATGAATTATGTATGTTCAATATCAATAGCAAGAAACCATGAAAAATATTTTTAGATTGTATTAACAATGCAAAAATATTTCTCGACCATTTTACAAAGAACTTTGGGATATTTGAAAAAGAGAGAGAGGAATTTTTAAATGAGTTTAAAGAGACTCAAAGACTTATAGATAGAAAAGACTTAAAAGAGAAAAAGACCCGATTAAAGAAATGCGCAATTAAGGTATATGTTCCACTAAACCTAGACCTAGAAGCAAATAACTAAAAGGTTCCCTCTTAAGTGTCTTAGTGAAGATGTCAGATAAGTTTTCTACCGAGGGTACATTCTCAATCGAAATGTTCCCCTTTTGAGCATTATCCTTAAGGAAATGGTGGCGGATCTCTATGTGCTTAGTTCGCGAATGTTGCACGGGATTCTTACTAAGGTCTATTACACCCTAATTATCACACATGATGGGAACATCATTGAGTGTAATCTCGTAATCAACAAGCGCTTGCTTCATCCATAGAGCTCATTGACAAGCTTTATCGGCACTCACATACTCGGCTTTCGTGGTGGATATTGCAAGAGCAGTTTGTTTCTTAGAGAACCAAGCAGTTAAACAACAACCCATTAAGGTACAAACTCCGCTAGTGCTTTTCCGGTCCACATAGTCTCTCACATGATCCGAGTCCGCGTATACTATGGTTTCTACGCCGGTCCCTTTAGGATACCATAATCCTAAATGTATAGTGCCTTTAATGTATCAAAAGATACGCTTACCGCTTCAAGATGAGAGGTTTTGGGAGCCTCTTAGAAACGTGCACAAAGCAAACACTAAACATGATATCCGTTCGACTTGCTGTTAGGTACAACCAACTACCAATCATACCTCTATATTTGGTGTTGTCTACCAACTCACTATCATCATCTACGGTGAGTTTAGTATCCAAGGCCATGGGGGCTTCATAGGTTTAGAGTCTTCTAATCCAAATTTCTTTAGCATTTCTTTAACATACTTAGATTGATTAAAGAAAATACCGTCGTCCATTTGTTTAATTTGTAGTCCTAAAAAGAAGTCAAGTTCAGCCATCATGCTCATGCTTGTTGGAAATACGTTTTTACGTATTTAGGAAGGATCGGTCACTCCAAAGAGATACATCTAGTATGAGCTCGTGATCTATTATGTAATAGTATAACCCACAAATCCCACATGTAGGGTGAGCTATATATACCCCTCCTAGCATGTTAGGATGGTTTGGTTCTCACTTTCACATTCAATAATACATCTTTTCTCTTATTCTCTCCTTTCTCTCTCTACTTTCTCTCTCTACTTTCTCTCTCTAAGTTCTTCATCTCTATCTCTGTCTTTAGATCATTATACCACATAGACAATCCAAGGATTACGTGGACCTACAAATGGTATCAAGAGCCATGGGATGATTGTATTGTTTTTGTGTTTGTGTTATTGAATTTTGTGGCTATTTTGATTCATAATCATTCGATCCAATTTTTTTTGTGTTTTTTATGGTTTATTCTTAATACAAATCATCTACATAGTTTTGGTAGAGACTTGGTATTGTTACTTTGTCTAAAAACACAAAAATTTTGGGTGTTTGGATCATTTTTTGGATTAAAATCTCGAAATATGGGCATTAAGTTTCTTCGGAATATTTGAGGGTTTTATTATTGTGAAGTATCTTCTTTCACAATACATTAGGGTTTCTATATTGCGAAGTAACGGTTTTCGGCATATTGCGAAGACTGTAAGCTTGTTATTGCGAAGTAGCAGGTTTTTTCATATTGCGAAATGTGACATTTGAATTATTGCGAAGAATATTCAGATGTTGCGAAGATCCAAGAGTAGTATTGCGAAGTTTGTTTTTCCATATTGCGAAGAATAGAAAATTCGGATATTGTGAAGATCCAAGAGTAGTATTGCGAAGTTTGTTTTTCAATATTGCATATTGCGAAAATTCCATCCCAATATTGCGAAGATTCCATCTCAATATTGCATATTGCGAAGATTCCATCCCAATATTGCGAAGATTCCATCTCAATATTGTATATTGCGAAGATTGATTTTAGTGATATTACGAAGATTACACTTTTGAGTATTGCGAAGTTTGGACATTATTGAGTATTGCGAAGATTGGTATATTATTCCAAGATTAAAAAAAAAAACGTGATTTAAAAAATTTCGAACTCGTGAGTTTTTGTTTGTCTTGGAATTTTTTTGTTTCTCGAGAACACATATATAGGGGATTTAATCATAATTTTCTTGACTACTCAAGGGATTTTATCTACAAAAACAAACACAATTACTTTCTTTCATTGCTCGATCGATAAGTAATCCTTACCTTCATTTGTCAACGAACTTCAATGGATTGGTTGAATTCGACATCTCAAGAGGGAGAATTGCATAAGATGCGAGAAGAAGCAAGAAAAAGATGTCAAGTATTATTTAGACAATTTGAATGTCATCTCGTCGAGCTTACAAAGCTCACGTATGGACCATCCTTTGTGGCAGTCTTTGGTCAAGATGCTCCTTTCTTCATCGGCGATATGATGATAAACTTGGATATTCTTGAGCAGAAACTTGACAAAGAAGACTTTAATCATATTGAATCCGCATCTGCACTTCAAGTTCTTCTGAAACAATTATTGATTTTTCTTCAATTCGATGTTGCCAAGAAAAAAAATTCAGCGCTCTGCATGTCATTCCTTGAAGATATGCATACCGAGATCCAAGGCTTCCAAGGAACCGTGTGCAAATAAGTAAACTCTCTTACGCAGTTGTTTCAAGAAAGATCACGAATTCAAATTGATTATGATAATTGGAAGCAAGAAAATCGGATGCAAATGCACAAGGATAATGCTCATACGGATGACACAAAGGAGACCGCTTTGGTTAACGATGAGAGCAGCACGTCATGGAATATTACAGACATTTCTTATGCTAACAGCGTACCCGTATATGACGAAGAGCCTACAAATACGGTACAAGGGAATGTTGTTTATGATGTATATGCCGATGAAATACCGCATGTTGAGCATTCCGAACCTAATTATGACAAACATGGGATGGAAAAGGGTAATAGTTTTACCACTTCATATTCATCCGATGTGAGTCATAATGGGGGAGAGTTTGTTCAGAATGCTATAGTAAATCATGATAAATGCTTTATAACTGATTCATTAACCGATTCTGCTTCTAGGATTAAAGAGCTTGAAACGATAATAGCTCAACAATCTCAAGATTTTGAGGATGCAAAAATTGAATTTTCTAAGAAAACGGACAAAGTTGAAAAGTATTTTGAAAAACTTGAAAATTTAAACGTTGCTCTTGAAAAAAAAATTAAATAAAAAAATCAAGATTCTAATGCCGAAAAAGATAATTTTGTGAAACAAATTACTTTACTAGAATCTAAGTTGGCATCCCAAGATATCTTACAAAACGAAAACGAGACCTTAAAACATCGTTGTAGTGAGTTAAATAATTCTATCGTATAGATGAGGTCTAAAACTCTAGAGTCAACAACCTTGTTAACTACTGAAAATGCTGATTTAAAGGCTCATGTTCAGAAAAAGGTTTTTGCTATAGCTGCTCTGAAAAACGAGCTAAGGAAAATTAAGGGCACTAGTGTGGACACTAAGCTTGAAAACCATCAATCTTGGGGAAACCTCCTAAAAATTAGTCCGTTCGACAACCGACTGCATTTAGATCCGAGCGACCAAAATCCTCGAGACCGTGTTTTGCCTCCCAAGTTGATATGATTCATAGTTCTAGACCAGTCACTCCACTATCTAGGCCTACTGTGATCAAGTCATCCTATGCAAAATCTACAAACAAGACTGCTACTAGTGATTCTAGGTATAGTTCCTAGAATATGCCACAACATAGGTCAAATAACATGCCTAATAATCACTATGTAGATGCATCTAAGAAAGCGACACAAGCTAGAATTAGGATTTCGAGATCTCAATCGTACCTCAAACGCGGTGTTTGTTTCGTATGCATGAAAAGTGTCTTCACGACAAATCATGTGCCTTGTGTTACAAAAGTCTTGAAGGAGCTGAACTCAAGTGCTAAAAGAGGGATTCCTAAAGGAAATAGGTTTTCTACCGCTAAGTCTTCCGTTGTGCATAAGAAAACCATGTCGCCTAGATCCATTCTTAGGTGGCAACCCACGGGTAGGATTCTCAAATCGAGTAATCTTCAAGGGGTTCCTACAGGAAGGATGTTCCCCACTAGCACTACCAAGTTTGACTGTGAACTCCCACATGGTTCTAAAATAGATATCGCTAACCCATATCAAAGCATACAATGAGAATGCAGGTACGAAAGTCAACGTTCAACAAGAACACAACGGTCCAATCGTTATATACCGTTCAACTAAGGACAGTATCAGAGTTTGGTTGCTGAAGAAGCTGATATCTAAGAAACAAGTGTCTCAGGGGACTCGTCGTTAAGCTTACAAATGGTTCATTGTTAAATGACAAACGATGACCCGGACTTCAAATAAAGGGAAGTTTATCTATGCAATGATAACTTGCCCTCAAAAAGAGAAATTAACTTTTCGGACACGAGCTGCAATTAAAAATATTCAAAAGTTTTAGGCTCGTGTAAACTGTTTACAGTCGCATGATAGATTGTAACCTGGACTTCAAAGAAAGGAAAGTTTATCATCGATGATAAACTTATCCTCACAAACGAGAAATTAAATTTTCTCGGACACGAGCTCACAATTAAAACTATTCAAAGGTTTTAAGCTCGTGTAAATGGCTCGTCGTTAAATGTCAAACGATGATCCGGACTACAAAGAAAGGAAAGTTTATCGCCGATGATATCCTTACAACGAGAAATTATGTTTTCTTGGGCATGGGCTTATATTAAAAACATTCGAAGTTTTTAAGCTCATGCACAATGACTTACAGTTAAATATCAGACTGTAAATCAGACTTCAATTTTAGGAAAGCTTATCTTTAATGATAACTTATCCTCGTAACGAGAAATTAATTTTTCTAGATCATGAGCTTGTATTAAAACATTCCAAGTTTTAAGCTCAGAAAGGAAAGTGTATCTTTTAAATAAGAGAACTTTTCCTCATAACGAGAAATTCATCTTTCTCGGTCATGAGCCTTTCGTTAAAACATTCAAAAGTTTTTCAAGCTCATGAAAACGACTTCGAAGTAAATGTCAACTTAGGACTCTTTCTTCAGTTAAAACGAAAGTTTATCGCTGATGATAAACTTATCCTCACAATGGGAAGTTTACAACTTCTCGAACTTGAGCTCATTTCATAAGATATTCAAAATCTTAAGCTCAATTAATTGGTTTTCAAAACCGTTGAACACAATTTTCAAGAATTTTTCAAAAGGTTTTTCTAAATCATTCAAAGTTGTGTGTTCAACAATGTTTTGATAAAAAGAGCATGTCTTCTGGAATTGATAATATTTACGATCCTTGAAATGTCGTTCAATAATGACACGGGGTTGTAAATAAAGTTCGAGCAGAAGTACAAATGTTTTAAAGCATGCTCAATATGGTTTGATATTATTTCTGATAGTAACCAGCTTTTCATATTAAAGTCAAGCATTTCACCGGAAAGCTTTGACTCAACAACGGGAATTAGTTTTCTCGGGCATGTTTTATTTTATAACCATGTAAGGGATTGTGTTTACGTAATAACACAATCTAACACGAATATATGTACGCATCAGTGCCTTTATCTGTTAAAACGAGAGAAATCTTGTTTTTATGAAGTTATCATCTCCATAAACCGTAGCAATTTACAACTGATATCTACATACTCGACGATGCGACTACTCAAACGACGACCACAACTCTTTAGATAGAACACGGGTCAACATTTGAGGGGGAGCAATTGTCAAGCGTTCAGAATCTTCGATGCCGAAAGTTCCAAGTTCACATATTGGTGTCAAGACAACGATATCAATCGTACATGTGGTGTCATGAAAGATTACCACTTTTCAAAAGGGAGGAGATTATTTCAGACGTTACGGGGGAGACCAACATTCGTGAACAAGAACCATGTGATTCTATCATATGATTTTCTCATCATTCAAGTCTAACCTCATAAATTATTAATCTTGTGAATACATTATCATATATGATCTTTGCACGTGATAAATACCTTACACTTGTGTTTAAAAGGTATTTAATTTACGTATCAAGTACACCTCATTAATTTGAGGGGGAGCTTGTGAAAATCATGAAGATAATTGGATTTGCATTTTTTTCCCAAATTTTCTTAAAATTTCATTAAATCAATTGATATTAAAACATCGATCGGGTTACTATTTTTAATATGGGGAGAAAATGTGATTTAATATTGAGATCAATAATGGTTTAACTTAATGCGCTGGCTCATCCCAACATGTGCGAAATGTTTTCGAATATCGTGACATATGTTAAGGGGGAGCAAAATAGATTTGGATATCAAAATGGATTTCATGGTGACATATACTTAACAAAAACATCTCTATGCACGACGGTGATGATTGTGGTGACATAAGGATGGTAGGATAGGTTAAAGTCCAATGATTCTTTAAAACCGGATGAATCTTCCCACGGACATTCCATAGCTAGAATAGTAGTCCTTAGGAAAGATGGAGAAAGATTGTGGACATAGCTGAATGCCGACCAAGTACTTAAGTTAGCACTGGACCAATCATAACAAGGTGCTAGTTATGACGTATTGCTAACCATTGAAGGGGTTGAAGATTTGTTGGAAATACGTTTTTACGTATTTAGGAAGATTCGGTCACTCTGACAATATATTAAGTAGTAGTTCGTAGTCTAGATATCTTTATTAAACAAACAAAGTCAAGCCTAGCCTACAACATGTGTAGGCCGGCCCAACATTGTAAGCCCAAGCCCATCACAAGGCTTGGGTATATAAACCCTCTCCTTTGATGGAGAGGGTGTGTGTTCCTCATTTTTACACATAGTGAAAAAGTGTTTTTCTTTCACTTTCTCTCTCTAAGTGTGTGTGTTCTCACCATCTCTCTATCTCTTTCTCTCTCTAAAACATAAGCAAGATTTACATATCCTACAAATGGTATCAGAGCCATGGGATGATTGTATTGTTCATGTGTTTGTGTTCTTGATTCATACGCCTATTTTGATCCATTTTTACACGAACCAATTTTTTTTTTTGTGTTTTTGATGGTTTTTTCTTGATACAAATCTTCTACATAGTTGTGGTAGGGATTTGGTATAGTTACTTTGGCTAAAAACACAAAATTTTTGGGTGTTTTGATCATTTTTTGGCTTAAAATCACGAATGGTTGAGTTTTGTCTGAGAAAAGTGGGAATTATTCCGATCAGGTCATCGGAAAAGGGTTTATAGGACATTTCGATCAGTGTAATCGGAATAGGGTTTAGGGATTCCGATTTTGGGTACATTCCGATTAGGTATTCTGATTAGGTATTCCGATTAGGTACATTCCGATTTGGTATTCAGATTTGGTATTCCGATCAAGGTATTCCGATTTGGTTTATTCCGAATAGGTACATCCCGATTTGGTATTCAGATTTGGTATTCCGATCAAGGTATTCCGATTTGGTTTATTCCGATTTGGGAGATTCCGATCAAGGTTATTCCGATAGGTCTTATTCCGACTGATATTCCGATCACTATTCCGATCAACATTCCGATAACAAAAATTATTCCTTAAAAAATTTGTGTGTAATTTTGACTTGGAATTTTTGGTTTATCGAGGACATATTTTAGGGGATTTTAACATTGTTTCTCGACTTCAACTCACAACAACAAACACATTTACTTTCTTTCATTGATCGATCAATGTTTGTAAATCTTAACTTATTGAAATGAAGTACACATCTCTTACGGATAAGTCCATCCTCTCGGGTACGGATAATCGTCCACCAATGTTGGTGAAGACTATGTATGAGGAATGGGCTTCCCGAATGGAACTTTATATGTTGAACAAGGAGAATGGACATCTCATTTGGGCATCGGTGCTCAATGGACCATTAGATTATGGTACAGTGACGGAAGGTACAACTACTCGTCCTCGCACAACGGGTGAATTGACTGAAGATATGAAGATTCAAGAAAAATGTGATAAGTATGCTACAAACATCATTCTCCAAGCCCTTCCTCCAGATGTCTACAAACTCGTCAGCAAACATAAAGTCGCCAAAGAGTTATGGGATAGAATTCGTGTTCTCATGCAAGGCACCTCGTTAACTAAACAAGAACGAGAGTGTAAGCTTTATGATACTTTTGATAAGTTTGCCTATGTGCCAGGGGAGACTCTCAATGATTACTATCTGAGATTTACCCTATTGTTGAATGAGCTCAATATCTATGGCATGACAATTCCTACCTTTCAATTGAACACCAAGTATTTGAACACTCTTCCTTCAGAATGGAAAAAATACGTGACGGATGTTAAATTGGCTAAGGACTTGCATAACACCAATGTGGATCAACTTCAAGCTTTTCTTCAACAACACGAATGCCATGTGATCGAGGCTCGGTTGTCTACACCTCAAGTTCATGATCCACTTGCAATGTATGCTTCTCAACAAAACATGGCTTATACTTATCAACAACCATCATACTTGCAGCAGACACCACCACACAACTATCAGCAACCACAACAACCATCTTATCCACCACTAGTGATGCCACAACAAGCATTTCAACAAAATGTTCATCAACAATCTTTTCCACAGCAACCACCATATCAGACATCACCATCACAAGCCAACACCTCTCCAATGGGCTATACTCCTCAGCAAGGATATTTTCCATTAGAAGCACAACCAGCACAAGCTTTCTACTCTAATGAACTTCCACCAATCCAAGCACCGGTCTTTAATCCAAATGATACGCCAGCTGATGTTCTAAACCATCTCACAGCCTACTTCTCAAAACTTGTTGCAACTAGAGGATTTCCACCAACAAACAATCAGCTCCGCACCTCATCAAATCCTCGACAACAAGCCACTGTTCAAGATGGTCAAGTGACGGTGCAACCAATTCAGGGAAGGCAAAATTCATATGGACCTCCTACAAGGACTGGGAACAATCAAGCTGTGAATTCTCAAGCTAGTGGAAATGGGAGTCCTATTGGTCCTAAGAAGGTTGTGACTTGCTACAATTGCCGAGGACAAGGTCATATGGCTAGGGAATGCACTCAGCCGAAAAGGAGGAGGGATGATGCATGGTTTCGTGAGAAGATGTATTTGGTTGATGCTCAGTCTAAGGGGAAGATTTTGGATTCAGAGGAGTTAGCATTTCTTGCAGACCCAGGGGCAGCAGATACTGAAGGCATTGCAGTCGTTTCTACTTCTAATGCAGCTTATCAAGCAGATGATCTTGACGCATATGATTCGGATTGTGATGACATTCACTCTGCCCAAGCTGCTCTCGTTGCTAATCTCTCTCACTACGGTTCTGATGTCGTCAGTGAGGTACCAACCACATCTAATAATATTGATGATAACCAACATCAAGTTCGGCATGAAAAGAACAACCTCGAACAGCATTCGGTAACTAGTAACTTAAATGATGTGGTACCCAATCCTACACATTTGAGTGAACCTCAACCAAATGCTATGACGGATATGGAATCTTATGCTCAACATGGTTTGGTCATGGTACCTAAACATATTATTGATCAAATGCATATGGCCCTCAGACAATCCGTAGATACCAATTCCACCCTAACTGCTGAGCTTGCGTTGCATAAAGAAAAGGTCAAAGCTTTTGAAATGGTCCCTCAAGAAGAGAAAATAACATGTTCTGAATTTGACCAATTTCGTTTTGAAAAGATTGAACACTTGAAAGAAATAGAATCATTAAAAGCTAATCTTTCTAATGAATTAAAAGAAAAGGAGTCGGTTGTCAATGATTTTCAGAAACTTAAAATAGACTTCGAAACTCTCGAGTCTAAAAAGGTTGAATCAGAAATTAATACTACCAAACTTCTTAAATTCAAGGAACAACAGCTTTTAAAACAATATGCTTCCACATAAAAGGTTCATCTTTTAACTAAATCATTTAAAGAACTCGAACTTAAACGTCTTCAAGATTTACCACCTAATCCCGGTTATGCAAAACAAGCTCAGGAATATATTCTCGGTCTTTATGATATGAGTATAATTGGCAAATCGAAAGAAGCACCTTTTGTTCGTAGTACTGAGGAGACACAGTCACTTGCGGATGAAACTCATTCTAAAATGATTTCAAAATTCCATACAGTTGATTATGATCAACATAACAAAGATCAATTTTCGAAAAAGATACGCATTCGCTTACAAAAGGAATTAGCAGAATTAACAGTTCTTGTGCCCCAAAGTTTGTCAAATGAAAACCTTCCTAGTACGTCTCCTACACTTGTCAAAACGGATTTAACAAAGTTAATTCCACCGGTAAGCAGGGCGTCCGTTAACTTAAATGCGGTTCACCAACACTTAGCCGATTTTGACAAGGTCATTTTGGAACGTACGACGGCTTCGGCCATAACGGAAGGTGAATGGAACTTTGAGCACACTAGAGCTGCGTTCCGAAACGAAATTGTTCCGTTTGTAGACAATGTTAAAGCTTGTCTTAGTACTCTTGATCAAGATTTGCTTTTGGAAATAGAAGAAGTTAGACGTGTTTTCAATAAAATGGATGATGCCTATGAAAACAGTTTACTTGAAATAGAACGGGTTTCACGCCAAAATGATCTGCTTCTGAAGCAAGTGATGTCTCATGATATAGTTTATGTTTGTGTGAATAAAAGTGTTGATAATGATTCTATTGTGCATAATGTTGAATCTGTGGATACTGTGGTAGATAGTACTTGTCACGAACCTGACGCTGAATTTTTAAAGCTTCAAGATTCATATTCATCGCTTTCAAAACGTTTTGATGAGATTCAAACACATTGTATTTCGCATGCAAGCAACAATTTATTCAAGAAATCTTTGAAACGTCATCCGAAGGTGTTAATATCGATGATGCAAATTTTGAAAAGAATTTTCGATTGAATTTACAATCAAAACAGCGTCAGCCAAGTGACAAAGTTGTTAAATCTTTGCCGATAGAAATAGAGAAATCTAAGGAGCTTAACTGTGTGAACGTACTCGAGTCCGCTGAGAATTTTAAACTTGATCTAGATAATCGAGTTTCCAAGATTTTGTCCAAAGTTGCTAACTTAAAACAGAAAAATACACGACTCTTCGATTCAGTAAAGCCCGCATGTGTTGATACCACTGCACAGAATCAATCATTGATTGAACAATTGAATCGAAAGTCGATGGAAATATCTGATTTGAGGGAACAAATTTGTGATAAGAATCTGGTCTTGGCTGAGTTAAAGGAAACACTTCGTACTCTAAAAGGTAAGAATGTTGTGGATAACGCAGCCACTGTCTCAGCATCGTCCTCTAGTGCAATCAAAAGGAACCTTATAACCGTCACACCACTTAACAAGGGCCCTAGGACTAAACCATCTCAACCTTTGGTCACTAAAGATAAGGCGGAATCAAAACCAGCTTCTAATATTCCCGTGTTGCCTTCTACAGGAGTAAGCACCACTACTAAGGCTCAAAGATATAAGCTTAAGAGAAACAAGAAGAATGATAGGATCTTGCCCCCATCTAGTAGTCAAGTGAAGAAGAAAGTAAAAGCCCATCCTAGGAATGTTATTTCTGTTTTGAATAAAAAGAATCATGTAGCTAAACCTAAAGGCTCTACGGTTGTGCAGCGTTCTAAGCCTAGTGTGAATTCTAATTTGAAATGTTGGAATTGCAATGAATGTATCTTTTCTAGTCGTCATGATTCTTGCCTTATTGACCATGTGAATGAAATGTATGCCCGGAAAAATGGATTAGAATGGAAACCGACTGGGAAAGTGTTAAACCAAGTTGGTTGGATGTGGCGCCCCACTGGTAGAACTTTCACTATAGTAGGAAATACGTGCCCTTTAACTAGGATCACTCCCACTAAAGCGAAGAAAGTGTGCCCTTTAACTAGGAGTACCAAGGCTACCAAAACACAAGCGTGTCCTTTAACTAGGAACACCGACACTACTGTAGGAACCAAGTGCTCTTTAAATAGGTCTACTCCCACTGTAGTGCCCGCGAATAATCCAAAACCTAAGAAAGTTGGAACAGTAAAACCTGTTGGTGCTAAAACTCACATTAGAAAACGCAGGAAATCTAAGGGTCACAAAAATGTTAGCAATTCTGATAATATTTTATCTATATCTGCTAACACTCCGGAACCAATAGTTTCCAATGCATTGTCTACTGTTGTTGTTGAAAACAGGTGGTCCAAATTGTTCTCTGGTATTTGGACTCTGGTTGCTCCAAGCATATGACCGGAGATCGCTCTCAGCTCAGAAATTTCGTCAGCAAGTTTCTTGGTACGGTTAGATTTGGAAATGATCATATTGCAAAGATAATGGGTTATGGTGAATATCATATTGGGAATGTTATCATTTCAAGAGTGTATTATGTGGAAGGTCTCGGTCACAACTTATTTTCTGTGGGACAATTTTGTGATGCAAACCTAGAAGTTGCTTTTCGAGAGCATACCTGCTTCATTCGTAATTTGGAAGGGGTTGATTTATTGAAAGGTACTCGAGGGAATAATTTGTATACTTTGTCTCTACAAGACATGATGGCCGCTTCTCCCGTATGTCTTCTCTCCAAAGCATCAAAGACTAAGTCATGGTTATGGCATCGACGGTTATCTCATCTTAACTTTGACGCTATTAATCATTTGGCGAAAAACGAACTTGTTCGTGCTCTTCCTAAACTTTCATTTCACAAGGATCATTTGTGTTCCGCGTGTACAATGGGGAAAAGCACTAAGAAGTCTTACAAACCCAAGACTGAAGACACCAACCAAGAGAAACTTTATCTGTTGCATATGGATCTTTGTGGGCCAATGCGTGTTGAAAGTCTTAGTGGCAAAAAGTACATCCTCGTCATTGTCGATGATTACTCTCGGTTTACATGGGTGAATTTTCTTAAAGCAAAAAATGAGGCACCTAAATTCATCATCGGATTTCTTAAGATGATTCAAGTGCGTCTCAACACTACTGTCCGACGCATTCGTACAGATAATGGTACCGAATTTGTGAATCAAATCTTGCGTGATTACTATGAAGAAGTTGGCATATCTCATGAAACATCCGTTGCACGCACTCCACAACAAAACGGTGTCGTTGAAAGGCGAAATCGCACACTTATGGAAGTTGCTCGAACGATGTTAATTTACGCAAAGGCTCCATTGTTTTTATGGGCAGAAGCAGTATCTACCGCAGTGTACACCCAAAACCGGTCACTAATTCGTAAACGCCATGGTAAAACACCTTATGAGCTTCTCTATGAAAAAGTACCAGACTTATCATATCTTTATGTATTTGGTTCTCTTTGCTATCCAAATAATGATGGTGACAATTTGGGAAAACTTCAACCAAAGGCTGATATTGGTATTTTCATTGGTTACGCACCCGCAAAGAAGGCATACCAAATCTACAACCGTAACTCTCGCAAGATCCTCGAAACTATGAATGTTGATTTTGATGAGCTGACAGCAATGGCTTCTGAGCAAAGCAGCTCTGAACCCGCACTTCATGAAATGGGACCCAGTAATATTAGTTCTGGTCTTGTCCCAAACAACCCTACTTCATCATCATTTACACCACCTTCTAGGACTGAATGGGATACGTTGTTTCAACCGTTCTTTGATGAATTCTTTACTCCTCCAAGTATTGTTGCTCCAGAACCTGAAGTAATAGCTCCGGTAACAGAAGTTGTCGCTCCAGCAACCATTGCACAATCAGACACATCTGCACCTACAATTGGTCAAGATATACCTTCAACGAGTAATTCTCAACCAACACCCGAACCAACTACCCATGTCATGCCTATTGATGATGAAGAGGATGATGATGATCACGATTTGGAATTCGCTCAAATGCGTGAACTTCCATTCTTTGGTGTACCTATTCCCGACCCTAATCAAGTTGGGTCGTCCACCTCAGAGGAAGCTCCTTCTACAGTTTACTCCAATCCACGGATTCGTGAACATGACAGCAAGTGGACAAAGGATCATCCTATAGATTCTATTATTGGTGACCCTAATCGTCCAGTATCCACACGAAGTTAGTTACAAGAAAGTGCAATATTTTGTCATTTTGATGCGTTTCTCACTGAAGTTGAACCTAAGACATGGCAAGAAGCTTTTACTCAATCCTATTGGATAGAAGCTATGCAAGAAGAACTTAATGAATTTATACGTCTTGAAGTATGGGAACTTGTCCCATGCCCGGATCAAGTGCAATTACTCACTTTGAAATGGGTTTACAAGGTGAAACTCGAGGAGTTAGGCGGAATATTAAAGAACAAAGCTCGACTAGTAGCTCGTGGATACAAGCAATTATTGGGCATCGGCTTTATGGAATCATTTGCACCTGTTGCCCGTTTGGAAGCTATTAGACTATTCCTCGCTTATGCTGCCCATATGAATATGACCGTCTATCAGATGGATGTGAAGACGGCATTTCTTAATGGTGAAATCAAGGAAGAGGTCTATGTTCAACAATCGGATGGTTTTGTGAATCCTAATTATCCTAATCATGAGTACAAGCTTAAGAAGGCTCTCTATGGGTTGAAGCAAGCTCCACGTGCATGGTATGATCTATTGTCACAATTCCTCATTACACAAGGCTTCGCTAAAGGCAAGGTGGATCCCACGCTGTTCATTCAGAAACGAGGTAAAGATATGATTATGGTACAAATATATGTTGATGATATTATATTTGTAGCCTCGACCCAAACTTTATCCGACGAATTTGGGAAACTCATGTCTTCCAAGTTTAAGATGTCAATGATGGGCAAGGTATCATTCTTCTTAGGTCTTCAGATATCTCAGAGTCCCAGAGGCATCTTTATCAATCAATCCAAGTATGCCCTTGAATCGCTTAAGAAATATAAGATGGAATCTTGCGACCCTGTGGATACTCCAATGGTGGAAAAATCTAAGCTTGATGCAGATCCACATGGAGTTGCCGTTGATCCGACACTGTATCATGGAATGATCGGTACTCTTCTGTATATCACAGCTAGTCGACCTGATCTTAAGTTTGCTATATGTATGTGTGCTCGGTATCAAACTCGACCTACTGAGTTACACTTAGCTACTGTTAAACGGATCTTTCGGTATCTTAAAGGAACCATTAATCGGGGACTTTGGTATTCGAAGGACTCTTCTATTGCACTAATGGCATATGCAGATGCGGATCACGCGGGTTGTCAAGATACAAGGCGTAGCACGAGTGGAACATTGCAACTGCTAGGAGATCGATTAATCAGTTGGGCATCGAAAAGGCAGAAAAGCGCTGCAATTTCAAGTACGGAAGCAGAATACATAGGTATGTCCGGTTGTTGTGCTCAAATTCTTTGGATGAGATCGCAATTAACCGACTATGGTCTAGGTTTCAACAAAATTCCGATGTACTGCGACAACAAAAGTGCAATTGCCTTATGCTGCAACAATGTTCAATTCTCCCGGTCGAAGCATATTGACATTCGCTACCACTTCATCAAGGAGTAAGTGGAAAATGGAGTAATCGAGCTTTACTTTGTCCGATCTGAGTATCAATTGGCGGATATTTTCACGAAGGCTTTAGATCGCGCTCGAATTGAATTCTTGGCCGACAAGCTAGGAATAAGAACTTTCTCGCCTGAGACTCTAAAGGAACTGGCAGATGAAGCGAAAGAATAGTGGTGGTAAAACTATTCTCTTTATCCTTGGTGATCATTTGTATATATTTTTTATATTTTTATCTACAAAAGCAAAATACAAAAATATAAAACCATATAAAAACCATAAAAATTAAAATATCTAGAAAAATCCAAAAATATTTTTACTTTATTTTTTCAAAGGCATGTCTTTTGGTACGATAATATTTACGGCCTTAGAAATGTTGATTAATATCGACACGGCGCCATAAATAGAGTTCGTACAAAAGTTGTAAATATTTCATAAAACATGCCCTTATGGCTTGTAGTTATTTCAGACTGCAACCCGGTTTTCATATTAAAGTCAAGTATTTCTTATGAAAGCTTTGGCTCACAACGGGAATTAAGTTTCTCGGGCAAGGTTTACCTTAAAACCTTGTAAGGGATCAAGTTTACTTTATAACTTGGTCTAACACAAATCTACGTACGCCTCAGTGCATTTATTTGTTAAAACAAGAGAAGTCTTGTTTTTATGAAGCTATCATCTCTACAACCATAGCAATCTACAATTGATATCTACATACTCGACGATGCGACTACTCAACCGACGACTACAGCTCTTTCAATAGAACACGGGTCAACAATTGAGGGGGAGCAATTGTCAAGCATTCATATTCTTCGATGTCGAACGTGCCAAGCTCACTAACTGGTGTCAAGACAACAATACCAATCGTACACGTGGTGTCAAGAGATGACTTCAGACATGACGAGGCGACCAACATATGTTGTCAAGAACCATTTGATATTATCATATGATGTTCTCATCAATAAGGTCCAACCTTGTCAATTCTTTTCTAATATGGTGAATATGTGATCATGTTACAAATCGGTATCATATCTCATACGTTTGATATCATGAAGATTAAAAGGACTTGCATTTTTCTTCCCAAAATCTTTGTTAACACTTCATTAAATCAATTGATATTAAAAACATCGATTGGGTTAATATTTTTAATATGGGGGAGAAAATGTGATTTAATATGGGATATTATCACAAATTGTTTGACTTAACGTGCTGGCTTATCCCGACATATGCGAAATGTTTTCAAATATCGTGGCATATGTTAAGAGGGAGCAAAACGGATTTGCATATCAAAATCGATTTTCATGGTGACATATACTTACCCGAAACCCATTTATTTCACGACGATGAAGATTGTGATGACATAAGGATGGTAGGATAGGTTAAGTCCTATGATTCTTCCAGAACCGGAGGAATCTTCCCAAGGACATTCGATAGCTAGAAATAGTAGTCCTTAGGAAAGTTGGAGAAAGATTGTGAACGTAGTTGAATGCCGACCAAGTACTTAAGTTAGCACTGTAACAATCACAACAAGGTGAATATTAGATTAGAGAGAGAATGAAACAAATGAACCAACCACCTCCTAACATGCTAGGAGGTGGCTATATATAGTCTAACCACATGCGGGCTTGTATCGGATATATATTAATGGGCCGGGCTTTCCTTTTGGGCTTTAGTTTCTTATGAATGAACTTTAGCTTAAAGTTAAGCCCGTAAAACACGACTAACCTACTACCTATTACAACGTTCTAAAATACGATACATAATAAACATATGACCGAACATTCTTGTTTGACTCAATATTTTGAGGCTAACAATATCCCCCAATTAGAGGTCATTACCCTTTATGAGAGTTCATTACCCTTTTTCATTTGGATATTTGTAGAGATTACTAATCTCGTCATAAATGAGGCTTGAACGTGTAATAGTAGTCTTGTTCCTTCATGATGTGATCTTTGAGCCTTTGTCGTTGTCTTACGACTTTGTCTTTAATCTTGAGATCTTTAAATCATCCTTGACTTGTCTTTGCCATCTTGCGATCTTGTGTCTTCATCCACATGCTCACACTATTATTTGTTGAATATGTCTTTAGGCATGAGTTTGTGGTTTTTAATCTTTGACTTTGCTTAGTATACCGTAACGTCACCTTCTCGAGACAAAACATAGACACAGACTGAATGGCTTTGACATTCGTCCTAAATTGGTAGCTTTTACCCCCGGTCGATGAAGACCGTTACACGATATTAATTATCGTACCTGTGATTAGGTAGATTCAATTAAGAACCTGCTTGACAGGATTTCGGGGTAGTACTAGCCGTTCTCTTTACGACCGTCTCAAAGCAAGACTGCGAACATAAAGAGTGAACCAATTGGATAAATATCCGATTGATTAAAGTCGTCAATTCAAATTCCTGGAACAAGTTTGATTTATAAAGAATCTCACCATTGTTGCTTTCTAGTTGACACAAGCTTGATCCATAAAGAATCTCGCAAGTCACCTACCGTAGCGCTGTTTGAGTTTGACGCTAGAAGGATTTCCATTCGTCACAGTGAATATTAATGAATATCACTCTGAATGTTCTGGTAAGACCATAAAGATATTGCGTAGAAACCTGAAACGAGTTTGAGTCAATTCAGAATCAAACCACTGTTGCTTTTCAGTTTTGCATATGTTCAATTCATAAGGAATCTTACGCATGACCTACCGCAATGCTGTTTGATGCTAACACTGGAAGGATTTCCACTCATCATTGTGAATACGTATTATCACTTTGAGTGTTCTAGCAATATCGAAAGGATATAGCGTAGGACTCTCTTGATCGTCATCCGTGTGTCCTAACGAGATTTGATTGATCTCTAGGCTATAGACTCTATTTGTGCACTTTTAGTGGTCGGACGCTGGAGTAGATGCCACCTATTCAATATCAATTATCTCGGAGTGAGAAATTCAATAGAAGTCATGTTGTTCTCCGTGACAATAAAACAAACTTCTTTTGAGAGAAGCCTGAGTCAGCTGGGGAAGGGTTGTGCATTACATCACTGGGTCCATGATGTCTTGTCTTCATGATGTATTGACCCGGTTTCTACCTAAGTTGTTTGGAGGGCTTCTTTCTTTACACCCTTTATCCTTACATTTATTTTTCATTCTTCAACCCCTTCAATGCTTACCAAGACATCATTACTAGCACCTTGTTGTGATTGTTCTAGTGGTAGCTTAAGTACTTAGTCGACAATCAGCTACGTTCACATTCTACTCCATCTTTCCTAAGGACTTATAATAATCTATTGGATTATCCTTGGGAATATCCCTCCGGTTCTGGTTGGATCATAGGACTTAAACCTAACCACCCATTTGACACCAATAACGTCGTGGATTAAAGATGTTGTGGGTTTTTTATCGTAACCATGAGTGCTTGAGTCTTTAGATCACATTTTAATCACATTTCTCCCCCTATGTCTAATATATAAAATCGTTTGATATTAGAGATACCAAATTTGATTAAAATATATTGTGAAAAAAAGTCTTGAAAACTTTCGGGAGAAAAATGTGTCAAACTTAGCATGAAATATTGGAACATTTTATGTAGTGTCGAGCACACAATTTTATGAAAGATTTTGAATAATCATTGAAAAACTCTTGAAAAAATTGTACTCGAACACTACATGTTCATGAACACATAAAAGATTGTCGTTGAAGAATATGCTCACGAACATCAAAGCTTTTTATGTGAATAATACCAAAGGATACTTACACACAATGTGTTGGATACATAAAATTGTTTTGACATAACATATCCAACAACATTAAAACTTTGATTTTGAAAGCTCCCCCTCAAAAATTGATCCAATTGAATTGTCATTATAAGGATGTGATCCACATTTCACTTTTTGAGGATAGGAGTTGTTGAATACATATTTTTCGAAAGATTTTGAATAATCATTTAAAAATTCTTGAAAAAATTGTGTTCAACGCTTTTTGAAAAATCCATTCTTTTTGGCGAAGTGGTTTTTCTAAAGCATAAACTTGAGTTCATAGAATTGGAATGTCTTGACGAATCCACTCAAGTGTAAGAAGATTTATCTTCTTTTGGTGAGGGTAAGAGCACTAAATCGTACACTCCCCCGTGAATATAGATCCGGGTTGTAATCTGAAAGTAATCACAAGCCATAGTGTTGAGCTCAAAACGTTGAATGTTTTGTGACAAGCTCAATCCAAGATAGATTGATCTACCCGTTGTTGGAAAAAACTGTCCATAATAGACTATTTCCTTTATTAAAAGAAGAAATGACATGTTTTGAAAAAAATATTTACAACTTTCATTCGAGCTTTATGTACACACCCGTGTCGTTATTAAGAGACATTTCTAGGCACGTCCATATTATCGATACTGAAAGACATGTCGAGAAGAATATTTTTGTATTTTGAAAGATTTTGCCATTTTTTATTTTGTTTTTCTATGTTTTATATTTTTGTATTTTGCTTTTCCATAGATATATACAAGTAGATGTTTGAAATATCAATCAAGCAGGTACCTTTGCCAGAATCTCCAGGTCTGCTGGAGTCAAACATCTCATACCAATTTGCCTAACGAGGTACTCAAACCTATCTTTCGACAGAGCTTTCGTAAACAAGTCGGCTAACTGATAATCCGTTCCGACAAAGTATAATTCAAGGATTTCGCGTTCAACTTGTTCCTTTATGAAGTGATATCTGACATCAATGTGCTTCGTGCGGGAATGTTGTACCGGATTGCAGGAGATGGCTATGGCCGACTTTGAGTCACAATACATAGGTACTTTATCACAATGGAAGCCATAACCCGTGAGTTGTGTTCTCATCCAAAGAACTTGAGCACAACACGCAGATAGAGACACATACTTCATTTCAGTGGATGACAATGACGTGCAATCCTGCTTCTTGGAAGACCATCCCACAAGCTTATCTTGACCTAGAAATTGTGCACCACCAGAAGTACTTTTTCGAGTATCAAGACACCCTCCATGATCAGAATCTGAATATGCCGTTAGAAAGAAACCGGTTTCCCTCGGATACTAGAGTCCAATGTGAATGGTATTCTTAAGGTACCGAAAGATCTGTTTAACCTCCTTGAGGTGCTTTTCAGTGGGTCGTGCTTGATATCGTGCACAATAGCATGTAGCATGATGAATATCAGGTCTGCTTACTGTCAAGTACATGAGGGACCCGATCATTGAACGAAATCTTGTTTGATCTATGGTAATCCCTCCAAGTCAGCATCTAGGGATGTGGTTGATAATGGTGTCCCAACTGGGTCACATGAGGTCATACCATGCTTTTTGATTATCTCTTGACAATACTTAGCTTGGAATAAAGATACCACTTGCGGATTGGTGAACTTGAATTCCAAGAAAGAATTTTAGTTTGCCCATCATTGACATCTCAAATTTGCTGTGCATTATTTTTTCAAACCATTTTGAACGTTTTGGGTTTGTAGACTCGAAAATAATGTCATCAACATAAATCTGCACAAGCAAAATGTCATCCCCAGATTTATATATGAACAAAGTTAGATCAAGGGAACCTTTTGAGAAACCTTTGGATACCAGAAATTTCGAGAGCTCATCGTACCACACCCTTGGTGCTTGCTTGAGTCCATAAAATGCTTTGTGGAGACGATACACCTTGTCAGGATAATGAGGATTGACGAATCCTTCCAGCTGTGTGACATAGACTTCTTCCTTCAAAGGACCGTTAAGAAACGTCGTCTTTACGTCCATTTGACAAACGATGAATCCCTTATGTGCAACATAAGCAAGGAAAATCCTGACCGCTTCCAAACGATCTACTGGTGCAAATGATTCTTCAAAATCAATACCCTCTTTCTGGCCATACCCTTTAGCCACTAGCCTAGATTTATTTTTGATGATCGTATTTTCTTTATCCATATTGTTTTTTAGATCCATCGAAGGTTTAATGGTGTTACATCGTATGGTTTGTCACCAAGTTCCCAGACTTTAAGTCTTTCAAATTGATGAAGTGCATCCGTCGTCAATTCAATCCAAGCGTGATTTGCTAAGGCTTCTTTGATATTTGTTGGTTCAACTGTACTCACGGCGAGTGCGAACATACAAACATCACCATCGGTTTCAAGTTGTCATCTTGTACGAACGGGCTGTGAAGGGTTACCAATGACTTGAACCAAAGGATGATCTCGGGTCCAGTGATGTGTTGACGGATGTCGTTGATAGAACATATGCATATTTGACGGATCAACATGGCGAGTAGAAGACTCTCTAGTTTCGTGTACCGGTGTACCGAATGGGTTGATAAAGTCGTCTTCGTCAGAGAATACATCGTCTGCTTGATTTGTGTTCTCTAGAGCAATGACAATAGTTGTGGATGTTGTAGGATAGATTGTTGATGTGATATTCTGAGGAGGTAAATCTGCAGCAACCCGTGTTAAAGTAGATGAAGTTGTATCCTTTTGTTTATGATGATCGGTATCATCATTCTTATCATGAGTGACAGCGGAAGACTTCGATACAACATGTTTCTCCCTCGTGAAATATTCATCATACATTGGTCCATATAACGTTTCCAACTCTTCAATTGTCGTGTCCACTGTCATATCAGCTCTTGGACACTTTGTGGAACCATCTTTGAACTTGACGGTTCATTGATGTGGTCTTGAGTTCCGAGTTCCGTGCGGTTGTGAACGAAATTCGTTTGTCGTTGTGGATCGGGACTTAAACTGTTTTGTTCAAGTGCCATTTCTTGCAATTCGTCAAATCTGACATGAATAGTCTCTATGATCAATTTTGTTCTCTTGTTGTAAACTCTATATCCCTTAGAATGAGTAGCATATCCCACTAGAATACATGCATCACCTTTCTCTTTCATCTTATCCAAATTTTCACCATCTCGGATTATGTAACACGTACATCCAAAAACGTGAAGGTGTTTGAGTGAAGGTTTGCGATCATAAATTATGTTATATGGTGTCTTTTCGTTTCATGGAATAATTAAGGAATGGTTTTGTGTGTAGCATGTTGTTGACACGGCTTCGGCCCAAAAGAATAGTGGAAGTTTTGAAGCGGATAATAATGTTCAAGCAGCCTCAACCAAAGTACGGTTTCGTCTTTCAACAACGCCATTTTGTTCAGGTGTTCGAGCACTAGATGGTTCATGTTCAATCCCTTCGGCTTCAAATAATTCTTCAGAGTTGAATTCAAGAATTTTGTGCCTCTGTTAGTACGTACCATTTTAACTTGAGCTTGAAGACCACGTTGTATCTGCTTAAGGAAGTTGATGAGAACTTCGGGTGTTTCATCCTTGGAACTCAAGAATAAAGTCCATGTGTACCTTGAGTAATCTTCGACAATTACCATAATGTATTTCTTCCCATTGATACTTTGAACACGCATTGGACCACACAAATCGATATGAAGAATATCTAACGTCCTTTCGAGCTTGGTGTAGTCTTTGTATTGAAACTACTCCGTTTAGCTTTACAAAGCTCACAAGAAGAACAAAGATGATCCTTGATGAATTTCAAGCTTGGAAGGCCTCTCACAATACCTTTCTTGGAAAGAAAGTTGATGGTATCAAAGTTGAGATGAGATATTCGTTGATGCCATAACCATGCATGAGTCATTGAAGCTTTGGCCATGAAGCAAATTGGAGTAGAGGAAGTTGTGTCTTTAATTGAAATTATGTAAAGATCTGTACCCCATAAACCGGTGAGTAAATCATTCACATCGTAATCACGAACAAAACATGTCTTCTTTCTAAATGCAACCTCCAAATCTGCATCACAGAATTGACCAACCGAGAAAAGATTGTGATTGAGTCCTTCGACTTAGTATACCCTTTTTATCCTGATATTCCCCTGAACCAAATCTCCGTATCCTAGGATCGGTGCAAATCGATCATTTCCGAATCAGCCGTATCCAGGAACTTCTCCACGAAGTTAATTAGAAGCTTGAGATTCCCCGTCATGTGCTTGGTGCACCCGGAATCCAGTATGAAGAGAATTATCTTGATCACCTGCAGAAGAATTAGAACACGATGGAGCATTTTCTAAATTGGATTCCATGTTAGTTGTGATTTCAGAATCATTAGTTTCCCTAGTTGTAACACTTAAAGGCACACTAACGCTCGTTGTCACGTTTTCGTTCCTAACCTTAGGCACCCATTTATATCCCGGAGGACATTGATTAGCAAACCACCATTTCCAAGAATTGCTAGCAGACTCATATAATTCCCTAATTCTGCTTCTAGAGTTCTTAGGAGTGGAGTCTGATGCACTATTTTTCTTAGGGGGGGTTGCACCAGAATGGTTCACTTTGCGCTTGGGTTTACTAGCACTAATAGGCACCGCAACTTGCTTCTTAGTTCTGGTATCTACGGCTTTGACTTTATTCGAAGCACACATAGAATGATTAGCATTGGCACATTTTCCACATTTCACACAAACAAACTTAACATTCAAAGCATTCAAAGTCAAATCATTCCAATCGCCAATACATGCGATTACAGACGTTTTATTCTTAGAAACATTTAAAATCCTAGAGTGGTCTTCTACGTTCTTCATCTTCCCTTGACTCTTGTTTTGCCAAACCTTTTCATTCATTCGAGTGCTATTAAGCTAAGGCCGGCTAACACTAGTAGTGTGGACTACTACTGTAGTAAAAGAAACACGTCTATTAGTGTTTCTAGAAGTCTGGGACGATTGACTTTCATTGTTGTGTGTGGGTTTAGTGACCAATCTATACATCCTCGGTTTAATCACACTTGTGTTCTTAATGGTTTGTGCTTGAATATCGGTTTTAGACTAATCTGTGGTAACCTATCCTTCCCATCCATCTTGGGGGCAAACCTAGATTTTGCAAATGAAGAATTAGAGAAAACAGATGGTTTTCCCAATACAGCGGGTTTAGTCACTTTGTACACGTTGGGTTGTCTTACAACAGGTTTCTTAACGCTAGGTTCCACAATTTTCCCACCCATCTTAGCAACAAGTTTCTTCAACTCTGCTATTGCAATGTCCCTTTCTTGTAACTGAGCTTTCATATCTTTAATTTCCAAACTCTTTTCATTCATTTCTCGACACATATGGAAAAGTTTTTCTTGCAATTTATTATCATGTGAAAAACTTCCGACGTCTTTTTGCAAAGCAAGTTCAAGAGAATGACAATGGTTTTGAAGGAAATCAGTTTTGTGTTGAGGTAACTCAAAAGCCTTTTATCAACATTTTCTTTACGTTTCGAAAGCTCAGTTTCAAGCCATTCACACTCTTTGATCTTATCAAGATATTTGCATGCAACATCAGAATATTCATCGATATCAGCACAAGATTGAAGAGTAACACACAAAATATCTTTGGAGAGACATTCTTCTAAGAGTAGATCATATTCGTTTGAAAAATCTGATTTGTCATTTTGAAGTTCATCAATTCCTTTTTCAAGAGACTCAACGTATGTCAAATCATCAAACATTTCTGACCGAATAAAGCTTTCAAATTCAAGGACATTTTCTTATATTATCTTCGTGTTCGGTATTAAGAGTTCTTTCACAAGTTATATCGTGAGGAATCTCCTTTTTTCACTTATCATTTTCACGTTTTCCCAATCGCTTGCAACAATTGATTGAACATTATCAATGTGGTGTTTAAGAATACCAAGTTTTTTTTCTACTTTTGCTTTTAGAAACATCAAGGGGCAAATAGTTAATATATTTAAAAACATTTGATTTCTTAGTGGTAAAAAATTTCTTCCATGAATTCTTCGTTGTTTGCTTTCAAGAAATAATTCCTCACGAGACTTCTGTTTTTGTGGAGTGAAAAGACCATAAAGACTGTTTTCGTAAGCATAATTGTATGGTTTCACAAAATCTTTATTGACCGATGATCTACTCTCCTCATCCCAAAGGGATGTCTCTTCACTATCGAGCCTAGATACTGGGCAATCATGATCGGTCCATTCGGACTCGTCAAGATATAAGTGGGGGTTCGCAGCTTGATCTTATTCGCGGTACTTGGGACTTTCAAAACTAGCTTGACCCTTGAGAAACGACCAAGGTGCTATCATTCTAGCGGTTTGAATAGAGTCATGCGTTTTATAAACAACCTTTTTCAAAAAATCGACTTGTTCTTCGAGATCCGTAACTTTTTCAGAATCTTTGCCTTGTTTATTTTTGAAAGCTTTTTTTAACGTTTCAACCTCTTGTTTCTTTTCCTCAAGAATTTTAGCAGAATCAGTGGTGTTCATGGAAAGACTTTGTTCAAGTTCGTTAACTTTTGTTGTGGCAAGGTACGGTTTTTGATGTTCATCACTTAATAAAACATTAAGTTGACGTTTTTCTTTAGTTAACAAAGCAAGAGCTTCATTGTATTTATTTTCAAAATCGTCCTTTTTAACGTTAATTAAACGACTTTTGTACCCCTCAAGCTCTTTGTTTCGTTGAAGAAGCTGAGCCCTATAAATATCAATGGTCTCACTAGATTTTATAAGAGCGTCTTTGCTTTCTTCAAAGTTTTGAGTGAACCCTGCGTTTGCCTTCTTAAATTGCTTTTGACTCTTTCTAGTTTCAGTGACATCTTTTTGTAAACTAGCAATTAAATTAGCAAGCGCGACACACTCCTCATCATCATACTCATTGGAATGTTGATCATCCTCAAACTCATTATTGCACATGTTTGATGAATCAGGTGTGGTATTTCTATCAACCGTTTACATCATACATGTGTTAGTAATTGTTGTTGGTAGATCACTATGCTCATGTGTATCACCAAACACATTATATTCATCATCATGTTATACCTTATCAATTGGCTCGGTGTCAAAGATAGGACCATTGTCATCTTCAGTGACATTCAGGACCTCATGAATCTTTGCCATGTATGAATAATGTGCCTCGAGTTTTTTGTCGGAGAGTTCATCATCTGTGTCGTCAAGCATTTCTCCTTCCTCAGCTGATAACTTGATCCCAGCTTCCATCTTCTTGCATAGCAACATCTTTTTCTTATGATAGCCATAATCTTTAACCATTTTTGGCTGCCTGCATTCCCTAGCCAGATGCCCAAAACCTCTACAGTTAAAACACTGAATCCCACTTTGCTGTACAACTTGAGTACAACAGTTCCCCTATTTCCAACAACAGTAGCAACCCTCTGATTATCATTCCTAGCGGTATGTCGATCATACTTTGGAGGAGTCTCAGCACGCCTTCGTGTGTCATACCTCGGAGGACTTTGAGTATAGTTGTTCCTCGTGTTTGATGATGTTCGAAGATTGTTGTTGGTGGGTGGATAGATTTTCTTGTATTGCTTCATAATGAAAGCCATTTGTTGCTTGAATTCCCTATCCTTTTGAGCTTGTTCTTTGTCACTATCTTCTTCGGAAGATTGCTCAAGTGATGGTGATGGTGCTCTTGCAACTTCTTTGCCTCGGGATCTTGTTTGAGCATGTGACTTAGAGACAATAGAAGATCGAGGTGATGATGATTGGGTAGAGTAGGTCTTTGGAGCACGAGAATGATAATCTGGGTAATGCTGAGTGGTAGACACCAAAGCAAGTGGATTTGCAACCTTTGCAACTCGTTCAACTCGACGTTCATTTGCCTCATTATGAAATTGTTTCCAAATGTCAAAGAGCGTGTGATATGAAACTTCGTCTAACTTTTGTTGTTGTTTCACCAAGGTGACAAACCGTGTTCACTCTGGTTGAAGTTGCTGTAGAAATTGGACATTGACTTGCATGGTGGAAACTTGCAAGTTTTTTCGGGTCATGTCATTCATCATTTTGTAGAATCGGGAGTAATATGAATCAATGGATTCCCCATCCTTTGAAGTAAACTTGCCAAAGTTCCAAAACATCTTTGTTTTCATATCTTGTTTGTTGAGTGATTCACCTTGTTGCAATCTTTCAATAGCCGTCCACATTTCTTTAGTAGTAGGGCATGCATCAACCGTTGAGTAAATGTCATCTCCAATGCCACTGAGAATTAAGTAAATTGCCTCCTTCTCTGCATCAAACCAAGCACGGTTCTCTGGAGTGACATCGTTTTTCTTTTCCTCGCGTTCATATGTAGGCACGTCGTCATTTGTGTCTGAGGCTGGTACTGTTGGGACTTGTACCTTTGAAAATTTATAGGGTCCTTCAAAAATGCATTTCCTTAAAGCATCACCGTTAGATTTTGTGTCAAGATAACGTAGAAAACGAAATTGCCATTGATCATATCGACAAGACACAAGCATTGGTGGTCTTTCTTTGTTACCCGCCACCATAATGTTGTTGTTCGTCACACGATATTCTGCAGTAGAATCCATCTCAATGTTCTCTGAAATGATGAAGTGAATACGGATCTTAAGTATATGTTATAGTGATTGTTGTTGAAGAAAAAAAGTGTTGAAATCCCTTAAAAATTTGCTTGAAAAAACAAAAAATTCTCCAAGACAAAAAATCAAACTGTCGCAATGTCTCAAAAGTAACTCTGTCGCAATACCCAAACAAGCAAGATTCTGTCGCAATGCACACTAAGTATACTGTCGCAATATCACGAACAAGATTCTGTCGCAATATCAAAGAATCTATTGCAATGCAATGAAATAGTGGATTATGGTTCTTGATGTGAATAGTGACAAATTTAATCCAGAATTGGGGGTTGGATTAGTGTTTAGGCGCCAGTTTTTGAAATGGATTAAGTATAATAAACGGGTTTAGTGGTTGGGTGAGGTGGCATAAAGGTGAGTTGTGATTGGTTGAGAGAGATAGTGGGGTGAGGTGTCGTGTTGTGGTTGGTTAAGGTAAGATTGGTTGTCTGCCATGTTTAGTCCCTCCCTTTCCATTTTGTGTTCATTTGATGTTTTGGCAGATTAAACCCTAAATCCTTTGTAATATAAGTTTTCAACTTCACACTTTGGCCACAAATACTTTTGAAAAGTATATTCAAGTGTGTTTTTTGCCATTTCTTGAATCTTGAAGAGCTTTAAAGGACTATTCTTGAAACTTTAAGGTCTTCACTTGTTTGATTGACTTTGTGTAGGACTAAAAGTGACAAGTCTTCATTTTGTGAGGACCAATCTTGCCAATTCTTTGAAGTTAATGGTCCTTTTGTAATTTTGACAAACTTTAGGGACCAAACTTGTAATTATGAATATACAAGGGTATAAAGTGTCAATTCTTCTATTATGAAGGACCCTTCTTATGAAATCTTCAATTCTTCAAGGACTTTTCTTGGAAAATCAACACTTGGGTCCAGTTCATTGTGCGGCTTCGTTTCCCGTGTTCATTTTTGCATTGATTCTTGTGATCTTTTGTCATTTTCTCAATATCCGTACCTAAAATACGCATTGAACAAACACAAGCATATTTATAGAATTTTTAATGATGTTTTTACCATTTTAAGCCCGTTTAGGATGATGAGACTATGTATAAAAGCAGTCTCATCACTCCCCCATACTAAACCATTGTCTTGCCCTCACGCAATGCTAGAATTAAGTATCTTAGCATCTCCAAAATTCTTTTTCATCGACTTTTATTGAAACATAAACTTACTAAACTACTAGTACTTGTGTTTTAGACATAATGCATGATTTTTATTGCAAAATGGCACGTTTAGGTTCATAGAATAAGAACATGTGAGTACCTCATAGAGATAAATTTGTCATCCTTGATTTTCACCCAATTCCATGCCAAACGTGTAACGAGATCATTGTCATTATAAGTTAGTAATGCTAACACTACTCATATGCTCTAATCACGTACTTAGACTCCCATTGTCCTAATTTGTATCTCTTATATTTTATTCTTGTCTTGAACGATCATGATGATGCATTGTTGAATTATGCGATGATAGAGATTAAGGTCCAAAAATAGAAACAAAACGGTGTAATCAAAACCATCGAATTAATAACCTCCCCTAATAGACAACGATGTCAAAAAAATTAAGTCAATAAGTGAGATTCTATAAACACGGCTTTAGAACGGTTTTGAACATGAGACTTATTACCAAGACTTTTATACTCCCCACAACGGATGGGCCTTATTATCATAGGTTTATATCCACCTTTTGGGCTTCAGTCTTGCCTTGCCTTTTATTTAACCTCGCCATGAGGTGTTTATTATGGCCAAAGACGTATATCCTCAACATAAAATGTAATTTTGGATCTTTAAAGCTTCAAAGATTAAGGCTTTTCACTTTCAATTTTGCACAGATTTTTCGGCCTTGTGAGCTTTGAATTTTTGCTTGATTTAGGTGAGTGAGCACTTAAAATTATTATTGGGTGAAGCTTTCGATTATTCGGGTTGCCAATACTTCAAAACCGTGACGCTGGCGATTCTCAAATGTTTTCCCAATTTAATTACATGGAAGCTACTAGAAAAGATTAGAAACCAACAATTAAGACTAAACCGCTAAGTCAATACTTATTGGCAAAATTTATATACAAGTGAAGGGTGAATAAGAAAATAATTAGGACACATGATTTTTGAAAGAATCGCGAATTCTACGTTTAGCATAGTAACTTATAATTAACGATATCGTTTCTCGTCCTCATTTAAGAGACTTAGCCTAAAAAGTTAAGGAATCGAAGCTAAGTGCTCAACACGCACGGTCGAGTCAAAAATTACTCTTATTCTCGCCATCGGAAAATCTACATTCGTGTCATTAAACACTTATAAAAACATGAGAAAAATTTTAAAATTTGGAAATTTTTAGTCTTATTTGCAACAAAACGAAATGCAAAACCATGAAAGTTGGAAAGCGTGAAGGTTTAGCAATGCAAGTATCTATTCACCCCCCCCCCCCCCCATACTAAAGTTAAAGATTTCCTCAATGTTTCGAGTCTAAGGGTAGGATACCCCCATACTAGAGACGTATCCGAATGCTTAATCTAGCATGGAAAGGGTGGAACCATTAAATCAATAGCCGTTTATGAAGTGTGCTAAAAGACCTAAGGTTAGAACATTTAAGGATACATCATTTGGATATCGAGAAATTATTCAAAGCAAACGATCAAGGCTCACGTAAAATGAACACGAGAGGCTTGAATCGTGAAGATGATTATAATCTAATAACCACAATTCACAAACAACCACGGAAAAAAGGTTGGAAGGGCACAAATCCCCTCACATTAGCTAGATTAGAAAGCGATAATATGTACATGGATAAACATGGGAGCTCCCCCACGAGGCACCTCATTTTTTATTACTGAGTCATTAGCTCGACTCGATCCCCTCAATACTAATTATCATTGGGGAAACTGACTTGATCGAGGTCGTCCAAAGAAGGGACTTCTCCACCAAAGTAGTGCTTCAACCTATGACCATTCACCTTGAAGTTAGGACCATCATTTTGAGCTAGCTCGATGGTCCCATATGGAAATACTTGGGTGATTGTGAATGGTCCGGACCAACAGGATTTCAACTTGCCGGAAAATATTTTTAATCTTGAGTTAAAAAGCAACACTTGATCCTCAACGTTAAAAACCCGGTTTTTTAATTTTTGAATCATGAAACTTTTTAGTCTTTTCTTTGTATATCAATGAATTTTTATAAGCAATGTCTCTCAATTCATCTAATTCATTCAATTGCATTTTCCGGTGTTTTCCCGCGATCTCCATGTCATCGTTATAATGCTTTAGGGCCCAATAAGCTTTGTGTTCGAGTTCAATTGGCAAGTGAGAATTCTTCCCATACACAAGCTTATAAGGTGTGCACCCAATGGGCGTCTTATAGGCGGTACGAAAGGCCCATAAAGCATCGTCGAGTTTATCCGACCAAGATTGTCGGTTTTCCCCTATCGACCTCTCTAAAATCCTTTTCAATGCTCGGTTTGAAACCTAGACTTGCCCACTCGTTTGTGGGTGATAAGCCGTAGAAAGACGATGTGTAACCCCATATTTCTTTAAAACTTTCTCAAATTGGTCATTGCAAAAATGGGTTCCACGATCGCTTATGATAGCATGAGGGGTTCCAAACCGAGAGAATAATTGCTTCAAAAACTTGACTACCACACGAGCATCGTTTGTGGGCAAAGCCTTAGCTTCAACCCACTTAGATAAGTAGTTAGCGAGCACAAGGATATACTTATTTCCACGAGACGATGGGAACGGCCCCATAAAATCAATGCCCCACACGTCAAAGATCTCACACACTTGGATGATCTTTTGTGGCAGTTCATCGTTTTGTGAGGCTTTTCCTTGACGTTGGCACGAGTCACACGACTTGATAAGTGTGTGCGCATCTCAGTAAATAGTAGGCCAAAAGAATCCGGCATCAAAAACTTTCTTCGCCGTGAGATTAGCACCATGGTGACCACCCGTGGGTCCCTCGTGACAAGCTTTAAGGATATTAGAAGCTTCGGTGCCAAACACACAACGTCGAATGATTTGATCCGCACAAGTCCGAAATAGATAAGGTTCGTCCCAAAAATAGAACTTGACGTCACGGAAAAATTTTCGTTTTTGTTGTGTCGTCATACCCTTAATGATGAAGTTCCCCACATGGTAATTTGCGATGTCCGCAAACCATGGGGTAGAAGAGTCTTCCTTAGAATTGACTACACCAAGTGTCTCGAGAGGAAATGTTTCGGTGATTTCCTTGTTCTCGTAAACACATTGGTGAGGATCTTCCAATCGAGAGAGGTGATCGGCCGCTAGATTCTCGACTCCTTTTTTGTCAAGTATCGTGACATCAAATTCTTGTAGGAGGAGAACCCAACGAAGCAATCGCGGCTTAGCATCTTGTTTAGCAAATAGATACTTGATAGCCGAATGGTCCGTATACACTATGCTTTTCGTCAAAACGAGATAAGGTCGGAATTTCTCAAATGCATACACCATGGCAAGCAGTTCTTTTTCCGTTGTGGTGTATTTAAGTTGAGCCTCGGTCATCGTTTTGCTAGCATAGTGAATAGGCAAGAAGTGTTTTGCATGACGTTGCCCCAAAACGGCCCCAACAGTGTAATCACTAGCATCACACATAATCTCAAATGGGAGGTTCCAATTTGGAGCAACAAGAATGGGAGCTTTGGTAAGTTTCCTTTTAAGGATTTCAAAGGCTCGTACACAATCCTCGCTAAAGACGAAAGGAGCATCTTTTTCGAGAAGGTGTGTAATCGGTCGAGATATCTTTGAAAAATCCTTGATGAATCGACGATAAAAGCCCGCGTAGCCTAGAAAACTCCTAACTCCCTTGACGGTTTTGGGATGAGGTAATTTGGCGATGACGTCTATCTTAGCTTTGTCTACCTCAATTCCCGCTTTTAAGACCTTGTGCCCTAAGACGATTCCCTCTTTACACATAAAATAACATTTCTCCCAATTAAGCAGAAGGTTGGTTTCCTCACAACGTTTTAACATTTTGTACAAATTTCCTAAACACGAAGTGAACGAATCACCAAACATGGAAAAGTCATCCAAAAATACTTCCATCATCTTCTCGATCATATCATGAAAAATAGCCATCATACACCGTTGAAAGGTTCCCGGTGCATTACAAAGTCTGAATAGCATTCTACGATAGGCAAACGTTCCATATGGACACGTAAACGTAGTTTTTTCTTGACCACGAGGATCGATGGGGATTTGGAAGTAACCGGAAAAACCATCTAAAAAGCAATACAAATCGTTTCCCGCAAGACGCTCCAACATTTGGTCCATGAAGGGCAAGGGAAAATGGTCTTTACGAGCGGCGTCATTCAACTTACGATAGTCAATGCACACCCTCCAACCGGTCACGATTCGAGTTGGAATTAAATCGTTGTCATCATTTGGCACAACGGTCATTCCTCCCTTTTTAGGGACACAATGAATAGGGCTCACCCAAGGGCTATCGAATATAGGGTAAATCATTCCAGCGTCTAGTAGTTTAAGAACTTCCTTTTTGATGACGTCGTGAATTTTGGGGTTCACCCTTCTTTGACATTGGATTGCGGGTTTGTAGTCTTCCTCCATTAATATTTTGTGCGTACAAATTTTAGGGTCGATTCCCTTAATGTCGGAGAGTTTCCACATAATTTCCCCTTTGTGAGCTTTCAAGACATCGATAAGTGCGGTTTTTTCATCATCGGGAAGGTCTTTCGCAATAATAACCGGAAACTTATCATCTCCTTCCAAGAATACGTATTCGAGGTGAGGAGGAAGATCTTTCAATTCGAGGGTTGGTGGTTCCTCGATTGAAGATGTGGGTTCGATACTCATAACCTCCACTGGCGGAGGAAATAGGAAATCGTTAAGAGAATCCTTGATAATCGAGAAGTCTTCATCGTCGTCGGGATCTTCGTTACAAGTTTGAGGAACGTCGAATTCTTCCAACGTAAAACCACCTCCTTCAAATGGAGTGAACGAAGGTGTCGAATTATCAAGGATTGGATCGAGCATAGTGGGATTGCCACAATTTGCTTCATCGGCAAAACCTAAAATTTCTTGTGAAAATTCTTCGCAAACGACATCGATCATATCAACATGGTTCATAGTCGCGATAGAATAAACATGAGAAAGTTTGGAGTTTTGAGTTGCGTTTATAACAAGTTCCTCATCGTTGAATAAAGTGATTTTTTAAGCATGCACATCAATATCCGCTTTCGACGTATCTAAAAATGAACGACCTAAAATGAGAGGAACTTGAGGATCCGTGGGAATATCGTCTATGATAAAGTCTACTGGATACTAGAACTTTCCCACCTTAACAAAAACGTCTTCGGCCGTCCCACATGCGGGAATCGTAGAATGATCGGCCATTTCGATAGACATCTTCGTAGGAGTAAGATTTGGAAGATTGAGCAACTTAAAGATCGAAAGAGGCATCAAATTAATACTAGCACTAAGATCAGCCAAGGCATAGCATTCTTCCATATCTTGTATACCGCACGGAATTAAAAATTTACCGGGATCACCGATTTTTTTAGGTATGCGGTTAAGATAAACTGATGAACAACTAGACAATTTTTGCAATTTCTCCTTGTTATTCAACATACTTTAAAGTTGCCGGAAAATCGAGGCATCATAATTAAAGCGTCGGCGAAACTTATGTTAAAATGCAAGTCACAGAACATTTTGATGAAAAGCTCAAATTGATAATTGTCACGTTCTTGCAATTTTTCCTTACGAAGTCTCGATGGGTAAGGAAAAGGTGGTGATGGTGAGGACGATGATGGGAGAAAGAAAGAGGGTGGTTTTGGGTGGGGCGTAGGCATATCCTTTGGAATCTCGGGTTCCAATACTGGAAAAGGGTCGACCGTAGGTGTGGTTTGAGCGGTACTTCGTGGGATTAAGATATGCTCCTTTTCGACCACAACCTCGGGTTCTTCCTCAATTGGCTCCTCCGTAGGAGTAATTGGTCGAGGAATCGGCTCTTTAAAGGTCTTACCACTACGTGTGGTAATCACTTTCATCTCTCCCTTCGGGTTTGACACGGTGTTGCTAGGAAGACCACCCGAAGTAGAGGCTTTGTTCATCATGATTGCTTCCAAAATAGCATTGAGCTTAACGTCTTGCATAGCGGCACTTTGGTCTATCCTTTGTTCAAGCCTAGATTGACTTTGCTCGATTTTGTTGTTTTGACCTCGAATTTGATTAGCAAAATCATTTTTCAATTCAATTTTCATGTTGGCGTTTTCCTTAGTGAAATTTGCTAATTCCCTCGTGTTTTTAGCCGTTTCCCTAGCTTGACTAGCCAATTGCTCTTGGATGTTCTCAAGAATTTTGTCATTTGTCGTAGTGTAATTCAAAAAGTCATTAGGAACTTCTTTAATGTAAGCATTTTGAAATCCTTGTAATTGGTTTTGCACTTGACTACTACTCCCCCCATTGCTGTTGTAATTACCCTTGTAATTGTTCCTTTGATGTTATTAGCATTTTGATTAGGTGAAAAACTTTTCACCCGGTGGAGTCAATTGATTAGTGCGGGTAACTTGACCGTTTTAGTTATAAGTTCCCGTGGCCGGGTAAGTGCTTCAAGTGTTACCACCAGCGGTAATGCACTCGGAGAAATCGTGAGCTCCACCACAATAGACACAAGAAACCTCAACCGCTTTAGCCGTAGCAGGAGAGGGTTGTTCACCAACTTTAAACTCTTTTAACAATCCCTTAAGCTTATCAAAAACCTTGTTTTCCAAATTATCCTCTATTTGGAAAGCATCAATGGTATGTGACGATGAAGACGTAGCCTTGTTATCACTCGGTGTGCTATGAGGGCTATAAACTTTGGACCTATTCTCAATGATCGTCAATGCTTCTTCGACCATTTTATACAAAAGAATTACCACCCGCGGCGGAATTAAGATAATCACGTTCATGATCGTTCAATCAATTGTAAAACGTATCGATTTGATGCAAGTCGGAAAACCGTGATGAGGACATTCATGCAACATTTCCTTAAACCTATTCCCAAGCCGTTGAAAAACTCACGTTAAATTGTTGTGAAAACTTTGAAATCTCGTTTTTCAAGTGCGTAGTCTTAGAGGGCGGAAAAAATTGGTTCACGAACTTCGAAACGAGATCCTTCCACATCAATATAGAATTGGGTGGCTCTTTCTCTAACCAAATTTTAGCGGGCCACGCTAAGGAATATGGAAAAAGCATCATCTTGATCGAGTCATTCGAGACGTCCTTAAATTTGCAAGTCGACGTAAGACGATTGAAATGGCGAATGTGGTTATGAGGGTTGTCCTTTTCGTCACCACGAAACTTGTTAGCTTGGATCATGGACAATAAACCCGTCTTAACCTCAAAATTCTCCGCAAGGATAGCGGGTATCACAATCGCTTCTCCATAACCCTCGGTGGGTGCTTGAAGCAACTACATCATAGTACGATTAGCCATGGTGACTTCTTGTTCTACAATGGGTTCGTCAATTGTAGATTCTTCACTAAAAAGCGTTGGTGTTGTTTCCTTTCGATTTCGACGTTTACGAGAACGTTTTGATTTCGAGCGAGTTTGCATAAACGTAACGTACAACGTGGGGTGAGCGAAGAAGATTCTTTTTGTTGTTTTTACGTTTTTCAATTTTTTGTGTTTTTGATTGTTTTTACTTTTTTGGATTTTTGTGAATTACGTAGACCAAAATCTACAAATCTCTCCTCGAATCAATTTGTCGATTAAAGGAGCCTCAAGGAATGAAAACGATCACGTTGAGTGAACGCCTTCGATGACTTTAGATCATTGGTGGAGCACCAAAACGTTCAAGAGGGTTTAATCTTTGAAACCAAGCAAATATATATGATACGTAATAATACTTTGGGCGGCAAACCCTCGATTAGCTCTTTTTCTGAAAACACGCACAAGCAAGCGGAGGAAACAAGGCGGCGCGAAACACTTAAGAGCCTTTTTCCTTTAGGTTGTGAAATACAACCGCCTTATACCCACCTTATAGTTTGTGTAAATCAAAATTAAGCTTCACGAAAGTATTTATCTAATTTGCCTTTTCTTTTTGCTTTAGATTCGAATACAATAATTGAGTGATAAAATCCCAATTAAGGTTGCGTTTTCAAGCTTTTGGAGATGTTGTTGATTTATTGTGATACGTAATACAATATAGTAATAATATTCACAAAGAAAACAAAACCGATAATATGTGTGCTTAGAGTGCTAAAACACACAAATACTATTATGGATAATATCAAAACAAAAATTGTTCAAATTCAAACACAAAACGCCTCCCCGGCAGCGGCGCCAAAATGATAGTAGTATGAATACGTCTTTAGGAAAAGAACGTATGTATGGTAAGTATTAAATACACAATTTAGTAAAATTGTGCACTAATGACCCAATGTAAGTTCGTTCACCAAGGAGGACTAAAGTGTGTGTTTAATTTGATAAAATTTGAGATTAATATTAATGGAACAAAGGAAAAAGGAAAATGATGACGGTTATGATTAAAATTAAACTATGATGAAAAACGTAAAACGTAAAACGTAAAAAAGTGACAAAATTAAAAATTACTCTAAATATTCCTTAAAATTTACCAAAAATCCCTTAAAACATAACTAAGGTTTACAAATGATCAAAACTTTTTCAAACCTTTTATTTAATTAATATTTAATTTTTAAATGCTAATTAAAGCCCTAAAAATCAAATAAATTAATAAAAATCCCAAATAAAGATTTTTCACTTGGTAAACCTCAAAAATATTTTAATTAAACTAAAAATATTTTTCTAAAATTTAAAACCTATTAAAACTATTTAAAATGATTAAAAACTAAAAATTAAATATTAAAAAACCAAAATTTATAAAAAAATTTAAAAACTTTCAAACTTACTTATTTTAACCTAATAAAACCAGAAATGAAAGTGAAATCACCTAAATACCCCTATTGGGCCTCCAAATGGGCCAAAAGTTAAAATAGTCCAAAACTATTAGGCTTTTTTGCCCAATAAGATAAAAGTCAACCAAATGAGCCCAAAACTTCCAGATTAGCTTAAAATTCATTTTAAACAAAAAACTCTAAAGGCCCAAAAGCTGAAAATGAGCTTATCACAACTTATCAAACACCCAGCTTATTTTTAATGGGCTTTTTGGCCCATTAAGCCATAAGCTAATGTCATAAGCTCAAATTTTATACAAATCCTTCTCTTGAGCTTATAAAGCTGTTTGTAAAAAGAAATTTTGAAAAAGCTCAAGAAATAAGCCTGAAATAAGCCAAAGCTCTCTAGACAAAACGACAAAATAGTCATTTTCGAGTTCTCGACTGTTTCAAGAGATGATTCAAGTTGCAAAATGTTTTAAATCACTTAATTAAGCCAAATAATCAAAAAGATTTAAAATAAGCACACTCAATAAGCCGAAATGAAGAATAAGCTCTTTTGAAAAAGATAAACAAGTTCGTTTTCTAGTAAAACTTTGAAACCAAAAGTTGTAAACTACCATATAAGCTAATGAGATGAAATAAGTAAGATCTATTACAAAAAGAAAGTTGTTGCTCAGAGAAATAAGCCAGAAATGCTTATTGATAAGCTGGCCCAAATTTATAACTGTCAGTGGGAACTTTCAGTGGGAAAGGAGTTCCCACTGATGATTAACTGATTTTGCTTTTGAGAGAGATTCACTTGGTGATTTTGGACAAACAAGGCACCCCTACAACCAATGAGTTGTAGGGAGTCACAATCAAGAAATAAAACACAAATCCGCACAGCCAAATGATACAGTTAATTCAAGCAATGCCCAGACATGGAAAAGAACAAGGTCTGACGGATTAAGCTATGTTTAAGCAAGAATAAGCCAACCAAACTTCACCAAATGCATACAAAAGCAATAAAAACTTAATCAAGCTCAAATAAACAGGTTTCATGCAATGAATTACAAATTTGGACTAGTATTAAGCCTATTCAAGTTTCTGATGTAAATGATGAACATAGAAACCCTTTGACTGATGCACTTGACCAAATGGTGAGTTTTTCAAATCCACAAAACAGGCTATGTAGTTGTTCAATTTCAGGTTTTCCACTTTTCAGTTTCAATCCTATGCTTGAATTACTAGATGACCAAGTTATGAACTTCAGAAACCTAAAACAACCTAGTTTTAGCTATTTGTTCCATCTAAGTGTTTTGAGCCACAAGAATTGCAGGTTTTAGACACTTAACCATATAAAAACTTAAACAAACACAAGTAAACTCTTAACACCTACTCAATGTTATCCAATCTTGAACCAAACAGCAATCCCAAACACCCTTTTAAACTTTTGAATCAAATATTAACAAAGCAAAAACGTTTTTCAGACCAAGACAACCTTAAACAAGTATCCCAATAACACTAATGAGATCCAAGAACAAGATTTCAAACAACAAACACCATCAAATAGCAAGTAATGAGCAAGATCATTTAGCGTGCATTTTTGACATAATATGAGAAAGAGATTATGAAATGGGCAAACCAAAGGGATGTACCATCCACGCCCCCGTATGTTTGAGCTTTAGTGATGGCTAAACAATCACTAGCATCCAACAAAACCTGCTAAGATCAAGAGGGTTAGCAGCAACAATTATATAAAAAAATGAGAAGGAAGCAGATATCTTCCAAAGGTTTTATCCCCACACTCCCAAACCAAGACCTCACTTCTCCTTGATAATTTTCTTATCAGGGAGATGTGATCAACCAATGCCTCAAAAATTCTCAAGGCTTGAACCAAAACTTTTGGAAAAATCCAAGAATTTGAAAACTTTTGAAACAAGAGTGCATAAAACTTAAAACCAATCTTTTTGAAACCTTGAATTAACAAAAACTTAGAACATTAACAAACAAGTAAAGTAAATGATTGGGACTTGGATTTCGTCATCAACATCACACTTTTTCATTAACAAGAACAAAGATTTACAGAGTTCTGACCAAAAGAAAAACCAAGAACAAGAACAAATGCTATCCATAAGACTCTTTATATAGAGGGTTTACATGCTTGAAATACTAAAAAAACCTAGTTGCTAAGTTTCTAGAATTGCCCTTGAAGTTTGAATTCCCCTTTGGACGTTTGTGAGGAAACATGTGATGCCAGCTTTGTAAAGATGATCTTGGACTTCCAATGAAGCTTAGAAAGTAAGCATGTGTTGTGGAATGTTGATTCTCTGGCACTATTTTGTTTTCTTGCTAGTTCGTGGGTCAGGGGAGGGCTCATGTGATTCCTAGGATGAGGTGGCAACAAAATAGTTGTTGGGGAAATGATTAAGTGATGGTAAATTACCAATCTGGAGCTAATTACAAGTTTTCCCTTTGTTTTGAGCAAATGGTGGATTAGGGTTCTTGATGTGAATAGTGACGAATTTAATCCAGAATTGGGGGTTGGATTAGTGTTTAGGCGCCAGTTTTTGAAATGGATTAAGTATAATAAACGGGTTTAGTGGTTGGGTGAGGTGGCATAAAGGTGAGTTGTGATTGGTTGAGAGAGATAGTGGGGTGAGGGGTCGTGTTGTTGTTGGTTAAGGTAAGATTGGTTGTCTGCCATGTTTAGTCCCTCCCTTTCCGTTTTGTGTTCATTTGAAGTTTTGGCAGATTAAACCCTAAATCGTAATATAAGTTTTCAACTTCACACTTTGGCTACAAATACTTTTGCAAAGTACATTCAAGGGTATTTCTTGCCATTTCTTGAATCTTGAAGGGCTTTAAAGGACTATTCTTGAAACTTTAAGGTCTTCACTTGTTTGATTGACTTTGTGGAGGACTAAAAGTGACAAGTCTTCATTTTGTGAAGACCAATCTTGCCAATTCTTCAAAGTTGAGGGTCCTTTTTGTAATTTTGACAAACTTTAGGGACCAAACTTGTAATTATGAATATACAAGGGTATAAAGTGTCAATTATTCAATGATGAAGGACCCTTCTTGTACAATCTTCAATTCTTCAAGGACTTTTCTTGGAAAATCAACACTTGGGTCCGGTTCATTGTGCGGCTTCGTTTCCCGTGTTCGTTTTTGCATTGATTCTTGTGATCTTTTGTCATTTTCTCAATATCCGTACCTAAAATACACATTGAACAAACACAAGCATATTTTTAGCATTTTTAATGATGTTTTTACCATTTTAAGCCCGTTTAGGACGATGAGACTATGTATAAAAGCAGTCTCATCAGGGGTCATCCACGTGGGTCCCTCCTCATTGACTATTGACAAAACTTCTTCCTTCGTGATTGACTTATCTTTGATAATTTCCACCAACGCCTGTTTGGATAGGTGAGTGAAGCTAGTGGACGTGATCTTGCTTAGAGCATCCGCCTTCATGCTTTCGCCTCTAGGAACCTGTTTTATTATGCTTTTTCAAGATATTGGACCATGTTATCCTCCTTAGCTTCGTACTCACCTAAGATATGGTTCGCTACTATCCGCGAGTCAAGATACGCCTCTAGGTTGCGCACACCCATTCTAGCGGCTATCCTTAGACCGACAATCAATGCTTCATACTCTGCTTCATTGTTTAGTGGCTGTGAATTCAAAGCGTAAAGCATAAGTAAACTCCATACCTTCTGGGTTTGTAAGTATGAGACTGTCTCCTGGCCCATTTGTGCATGAGGATCCATCCGCGAAAAAGATCCACGGGTCTTGGGGAACTTCTTCCTTCGGAGGCTTAGATGTCTCCTCGTCTGGTTTCTCTATGATGAAGTCAGCCAAGATTTGCCCTTTGACCGTCCTGCGAGGCCTATACGAGATATCGTGTTCCCCTAATAGGATGCTCTATTTCTGTAAGCGCCCCACCGTGTTCGGATTTGATATTACCTGCTTGATTGGTTGGTCCGTAATCACCATAGTGAGATGTGCCTGGAAGTACTGGTGCAGCCGCTTCGTGGCGTATACTAATGACAGGACCAACTTTTCAATTGGTGTGTAGTTCAGTTCCGGTCCTTGCAACGCCCGACTGACAAATTAGATAGGCATCTTTACCGAGTTCCTATCTATCATTAAGACTGCGTTGATCTCGCTTGAGTGGCTGACAAATAGATGATCAACTCCTCCTTGGGTCGTGGTGCGACCAGCATTGGGAGGGATGCCAGGTGTTTCTTGAGTTCCCTAAAATATTCTTCCGCTTCCTTCGTCCAATTAAATTCGCCCTTCTTTATACACTTCTTGAGTGTTTTAAAGAGAGGTAATGATTTCTCCGCGGACTTGGACATAGACCTATTCAAACCCGCGATCTTACCATTAAGAGACTGTACCTCCTTTAGTGTTCTTGGGGATGGCAACTGTATCACGGCTTCTGTCTTATCAGGACATGGTTTAATTCCATTTGGATCTATCATGTATCCCAAGAACATCCCCTCAGTGGCTCCAAAAGTGCACTTTTTTAGATTCAACTTCATATTGATTCTCGGCAACGTCGCGAAGGTTTCCTCGATGTCCCTGATAAGCTCTTCCTCCGTATGGATTTTTATGACCAGGTCATCGACGTAGACCTCCAGGTTACGCCCAATTTGATTATTAAAGGATTTATCAACTAACTGTTGGTACGTGGCCCCCGCGTTCTTTAGGCCAAATGACATCTTTGTGTAACAGTAGACGCCTTGACTTGTATGGAACGTCGTTTTTTCTTCATCCTCTACTTCCAACTGAATCTGGTGATATCCCTTATATGCGCCCAAGAAGCACTTAAAGGGATATCCGCACAAGGATTCCACCTTCGAGTCAATTTCTGGCAGCGGATAGCAGTCTTGTGGACATGCTTTGTTTAGATCTGTGAAATCCACGCACATGCGCCAACTTTGATCGTGTTTCTTTACCATGACTAGGTTAGAGATCCAATCGTGGTAGTAAACCTCTCGCATGATGCCTGCATCCACCAGCTTCTTTACTTCTTGAAGTATTACTTGGCTTCGCTCAGGGGATTGTCCGCGCTTCCTTTGCTTTACCGGGGGATACCCCGGACGGATTTGCAGCTTGTGTTCCGCTATCGAACGTGGTACGCCAGTCATGTCTATTGGCTCCCAAGCGAACACGTCAAGGTTTGATTTTAGGAGGTCGCACATAGCGCTCTTGCCTTTGTCAGTTAGGGATCCTCCTATTGCTACCTCTTGATCCGGATAGTCTGGGTGGATTGCTACCTTCCAGTTTGCTATTGGTGACTCTTTTCCCTTGGGAATTGGTTGTGTTGGTGGTGCTACCACATGACACTCTGATGGTGGTACCACCGTGTTGAAGATAGTGATGATCCCCCCTCTACAGGGAACTTCATCATGTCGTAGGTCGTGGATGGTACGGCCCGGATAGCCAATATCCATGGCCTTCCAATGATATCGTTATATGGCGAAGGTGCCCGTATCACCACGAAATCCATCCATGTTGTGGTTGAGTACTTGTCATCTCCAATGGTCACAAGGATTCGCAATTGGCCCAGCGGCCAAATGGTTTCTCCACTAAAACCGATGAGCGGTGACGTGGCCGGCATCAGTTGTTTCTTCACTTCTGGCCGTAGCCATGCAAAGCAATGTTCATAGAGTATTTCAGCTGATGACCTTCCGTCAACATACATGCGACGGACATTGTGGTCCCCCCCCCATGTTTACTTCAATTGTGAGAGGCCCTTGGGCTACATTGCTTGATGTGATGGTGGGAAATGAGATCTCTTTGCAACGAGAAAATTTTGGACGAATTTTATGCTTAGTCCTGCGCTGCCACGATTGTACCATGAATATAGTTGTGGGCTTATCCTTCGAGTAGTCCTTCTTGTCGTTCTTTTTGTTGTCCTTCCCATCTTTCCAATCCTTGGCGAGGTGCTTAAGTTTGCCAGATTTTACCAGCGATTCGATATACTTCTTAAGCTGGATGCACTCGTTAGTGTCGTGACCTTTGTCGTTATGGAACTTGCAGAACCGGTTCCCTTGACGACGATTGACTGGAGTTGTCATAGCAGGCGGCCTTGGGAAGTTCGCTCCTTCTGATAATAATATCTCTCGTGGAGACATTTTTAAGGGAGTGAACTTATCACTGCCTCGCCCTCCTCTTTGTTTACCATGATAGTCGAGGCTCCTACTATTTGCCTGATTGTTTTTGGGTTGATCATGTGTCCGGTAATTTTGGTTCCCCTTCGTGGTATAGGCCGTTGAAACCACGGTTTATCCTTCCAAAAAGGATCTCACCCTCTTCATTAGCTTGTCGAAGGTTTCCGGACACTGGTCGTTCAAGCGTCTGATCAACTCCTTATCTGTTATGGCGTGCATATAGTGGGTGATTCTTAGAACTTTCGAACATGCCTTTATTTTGGTGCATTCGTCCTTGAAGCGCTCCGTGAAATCTTCAGTGGATTCTCCGTGCCACTGTTTCACTGTGGCCAATGAAACAAGGTCTTTATTATACTTCTTTCTCTGAGTATAATTCCTTTTGAATGCTCTTCGCAGTTCTTCGAAGCTATCTGTGCTCCGCCGCGGGAGTCTTTTGAACAAGTCGCGAGAGTTTCCAATGAGTCTCAAACTGAACATCTAACACCATAATGGCATCGGCCATCTTTCGATCTTTTCCTGTGTGGATGGTCATCCCGATCACCGGACCCATCATAGGTTTTTACACACGCGGGCATACGTCATTTTTTGTCTTCGGAGTCGTCCCGAATACGACTTGTGAATGTGTGCTCCCTCTCTCGGCACCATGGGAGGGAAAGGTCTTCATCACCCCACTGGGATCGATGGCGTGGCTGTCTCTTGTGTTCCCTACTACTGTCTGAAGATTCAGAAGAGTGATATCTCGTCTTGTGACACCTTGGACGATTGTCATCGGAGTCAGATCTAGATGAATCATAACTGGGTGAGCGCCTTCCGCGCTTTGATCGGCTGCGGTACTGCTCGTCCACAGAGGGGGGGTCGTGCTCCTTTCCCTTGGAGGGTCGATCCTTTTGAAAATACTATCTCGGTGGGTGTTTTTTTGCGGCGTTTCTAGGGTAGCGGGCTTCATAGATCCGTCTAAGAGGTTTGCGTCCCCCTGATTTGCTTCGAGATCCTCGATTATACGGTCGCCAATGTGTTCGAAGACATTACGCGATTGAGGTTGTTCCTCCCTTCGGGGTGGTTCCTCAACCCGACGTCTTTTGTGCCTCTTTCGTGACCGTTGGGCAACACTGTCGAAGTTCAGCCTAGCCTGGAGGTTCCTTCTCAAGTTCACTTTTGACATAATGACTGGAATAACTGATTCGGAGTTCTGCGTAACGTAGTCTTTGATACTTCCATCATTGAAAAGAGTAATCATGTCGGCCTCAGTCTTGGTGACCGGATGCCTCTGCTTCTCCCTATAGAAGGTATAAGTGTTGACCTTGGATCAGGGTTGTTCACGACCAGGGTAGGTGTAGAGGTATTAAATTGTGTGTCTGTCCCTCGTGGGGATTGGTTCTCTATGTTTCGATTAGCCCCCCCCCCCCTCATGCCGCCCCCGTGGGTCACTGGATGGTCGGCGTCTCTGTTCCCAGCCTTCGGTTAGCGTTCTTTTGGTACCCCTGATTAGGGCGTCCCTTTGTCATCAATAGAGTTAGTGTATGATCCCACGAATGACGCCAATCTGTTGATACAAAAGTTGGATGGACCTTGACTAACCCGAATTAGATCTTAATTCGGGTATCCGGGGCTCCGGCTCTTGCACCAAGTGACTTCTGGTTTGAGACCATACACATTAAAGTAACACACTATTAACCTTACCGTGGGAATGTATCCCACGATTAGACTCTGGTGTGAGAGTAAATAATCGGTTTAGGGTTAGAAATCGGTGAGGTATGAAAGTATTGAATGAATCGTACCTTTTTGGAACCCTTGGGGGTTCCTTATATAGGCGGCAGAGTCCCTGTTGGGCCGTACCGAATCTTGAGCCCCAAGCAAGAGATAACTACCATTCGTGTGCTGATCGCAATCTGTTATTTATGGTTAGTAGATATCTTATTGCTTTAGGGTGAATCACAATCCTAATTAGATTATGATTCTGTCTAACTGCTGCCACGTGCGGCAAGACGTGGGTCATACACAATATGTGCGGCCATTATTACCTGGGGCCCATAGGTCTAGAGTAACACTAGTCCAACCGATTCATGTTGGGCTGGATACGGGTAGTGCCCTGGGCCGGGTCCTAGACCCGGTTGGGGACTATATGTCATCAATTCACATATGCAACTCTTGTGAAGGTTCTTCCATTACAGTTAATTGAGTTGTATCCCTCTGTGTCACCTGAAGAGTTATCCCTAAGCACCACTTTAGGACCATGCTCCTTTGAATATATGTGCATGTATTGTTAAACTCCTGTAGAGCATCCACTATCTAGATACCAGACCGATTCCTTAAGATGTTTATGCACAGATATTTAGAAACATATTAGTTTCTATGGTGAACCCACTTTCTATTGGGTTCCTTGAATTGCTGACTAGCAATCCTTGGGTGCCTGTTGTACCTACGGCCTTGTGATGGATAGTCAGTTGTCTCATGAGTGTACCTTTCAAAGATATCACATCCAAGACTGTACTCACAATCATCAGAGTGGTGATTCTTGAACCCACAATATTTCCAAGGTGGAAGGGTCTGGGTACAACAGGTGGTCCTCTACTAGTCTGAGCAATTTGAGGTCTTGCTCTCGATTGGGCTAAAGATCTCCTAATGGCCATTTGTTCAGCATGATATTTGGTCATGTAATGGGTGTTTTTAAAAACAGTACAAAAGGGCTTAACTCATATGTCTGTCATAGGCCTAGAGGTGTTGGACTTGGATTCAGAGGAGGATCATTCAGCTAAAGGCTTAATTTGTTCTTTTAAATTCTCTACTTCTTTCATTAAAGTCAACAGGTGTTCCTTAGTGGAGGACTCTGATATAGTCAACTTTGTTGACACCTCAGCTATGATAGGCTTATAGACATTTTTCTTGCCATTTTGTTTAACAAGCACAAGGAAAGTTTTAACATTCTCAGACTTTGGTTCAGTGTCAGGCTTTGTCCCCCTAGATGTACTATTGGGTTCAACTCAAGAGATTTGGCAAGGGGGAAAAGGAACTTGGTTTTCTTCCACATCTTCTGAGACAGGGGAAGGTTGTAAGTGTGGGTCAGACATACAAATAGTATTAGTAGATGTAAAGATAATATCTTTGGGGGCTGTGGGTTTACCCTTTTTTCCTTTAGCTCCTAGATCTCGAGTGATGTCAGATGGAATATGATCATCAAGTACCTCATCAATGGTCAACTTGATACATGACCATTTTTCAATGGTCTTTTGTAGTTCATCTACTTAATTAGACAAAGTTTCATTACTCAAAGTTAATCTGGTAACTTCATTCTGAAGTGTCATATTCTCAGAGTTAACATGTTTTAGGTTTTCACATTCACACTTACATGTCAACAGTTCTTGTTTAATAGAGTTATATATTTTTCTAACAAATTCTTTCTTTGTTCTTCTACAAAGTGTAGATCAACAATGGTATAATCTAGAACATGTTTTCGTTCATCACATTCAGACATAGATAGGAGTCTGTGTACCTTTTCATAGATTTGTCAACCCATTGTCCTGATCTTGCATCACTCTTTCCCACAACTGGTTCATCCTCAGCTATTTCCATAAAAGCCCTAACCCTTGTAGTATCCTCTTCATTAGAAGTCAAGGTTTCATCATTCCAATCATAGGCTTCAGTTATCAACCCTTTGTTTGTCTTCTTGTCTACCTTCTTTTTTAGACAGAGCTTCCAGCTTCAAGTTCATATGTTCCAATTAAGCTTTTAATGCCTTGTACTTATTCTTGTAATCCTTTTTCTCATGATCAGAGGAGTTTCATTGATGAAATGAGTGGTTCTGTTATGATTTGAACTTGTAGGGTTTTGATGATGATGGGTAAGATGGTGAGGATGATTTAGTAGAAGGACAATCTTTTTTAAAGTGCCCTGTCTTTCCATAGGCAAAATGTAAAACCTGTAGTTTTCAGGTTTTGACTATGTCATCATTGTACATGTCACCTCATGATATATATATATATATATATATATATATATATATATATATATATATATATACTAGCCTTTAGGCCCGTCCGATGGACGGGCTAGCTTTAAGAAATTATTTGAGGATAATAAAATGGAGACAAAAGGTAAATAAATTCATGTTATGATGTCATAATTTAAGATAAAGTATAAAAGATTCTTAGATGAATGTTAAAGCTTATGTACACAAAAAGTCACACAAGAGATTGTTGATTGCTACACTCTAAAAGAAAGAAATATTAACTTATAACAAATATGTTGAACCAATAAAAAAGCATGATTTTACCCTTAATATCATGTGAAATACTTGCTGGAAACATAAAGAAATATACAAATAATAATTATATTAGAACTTGATAGGTTTTTTTTTACCAAATTCTTGCCTTCGTATTAATTCCTAAATTGAAGTGTGAGTTCAAGGTTATTAAGTCTGAATAAAGAACTTTTTATCGAAACTGAAAGTCAGTAAAATGAATGTTATTAAGTCTTACAGTTAATAAAAGTTGATTAGTCTCAAATTCACATACAGGTACTGATTTCCAGAATGTATAATAATCAGGGGCGGACTTACATGGGAGTCAGGTGTGGCACGGGCTACATTCAATTATAGATCGCGAAGGGTAATTTTTTTAATAAAATAGGCTTTTTTTTCGACACGTGCAACACACAATTTTATCTATTATGAAGAAACTTTAATACAAATAATCATAAAAAATATTTGTGCAACACCCTACTATAAATCATGGGTCCGCCACTGATAATAATACATTTACTTCACGCAACACCTCGGTATCAACCTTTATTATTGCTATACAGTAAAACGTTATTTGAAGACTAAAAACTCAGGTGAGTGAATACTAAGACCCTGTTATTTTTCATATATTACACAAACTTGGAATGTCTATGTCATACAAACAATATCAACTTCATTGCTACACTCCATCTGCATAATAGAACCTGAAGTTTTTCGACCAGCCATGTCAGCATGGGCTAACCGATAAGTATGATTTACATGAACCCTAAATTCCCCAATTCGACATTTGTAAAATGGGATCAATCTTAATAATAAAATAATTTTAATATGAAAAAAGGCTAGAGGTGAAAATTTTGACCTATTTACTTATCAATGGGTCAATTTAAGTAATGTTTTATCTCCATTCTTAAGTGGTCACATTAAAATTTTGTCAAATGAGATTTTTAAGTCGATTTAACTGAACATGAGCTAATAATATTGATTTCTAGGTGAATGAGTATAAATATGTAATATCCAAGCATTTTAATTGTCTAAAAGACACAATTCTGTACTAAACCTCTAATAAGAGCCAACATATTTTTATGCCTAACAAACAAGTAAATTTAATAGATTTATATAAAGAGGCTTACTTTAAACCTAACTCCGATCTTAATTTCGAACTTAAAATTACCAAACCTAACTCCAAGCCAAAAATTAATATAAGAATGTTAGATTTAAGCCATTAGATCATATTTGATAAATTAATCTCATCCATTTATATTTTGAAACAAACTTCTGTAACAACTTTTATAAAAACATTTGTAACAAACTATTTAAACAACTTTCATTTTTAAGTTAAAATATCTTTTTATTTATTTATCTTTTTTATAATCTAATTTCGTCATTTTTTAAAAATTTCGTGCTTTTTAATTTAACATCTATTTTAATATATTTTTGTTAAATTTTAAAATTTTCAATGATATTGAGTTTATTTTAATTTGATCTAATTTTTTTACTTTGAATATATATTTGATGAGTTAAAATGTAACATTTGTTCGCTAAAAAATAGTTATCGGGTACCTGCCGCTGTATTGCGCGGGTACTATGCTAGTATTTTGATATGCATAAAAAATTACTTCATGGATAATATAGTCAAACTGCTCCTCATTTTACTTTTCATACACTAACAATCAACGAAGTAATTGAATTCAAGATCATCAACATACAAACTACATTGAGTAAATTATCTTAATGTCTATAAGGTCCCACACCAAATGTTATAGAGCAATATCAATTGAAGAACAACATTAAAGCTAATTAAAAAATTAGCCACAGTAACCACTTCAAAAAAAGAACAACTCACTTGTGAATATCACCTCTTGTAAGATTCAACATTTGAAAAATCGACCGGTGCAACCTTCTAGCTTCACCGCCAGGTGAACCACCACCACCACCATTGGATCTGAAACTCTTACTCTTTAAATTATTTATATTTCTGCTTTAGTTGTGTGCTAGGAATATCAGTAGCTACATGTGAATGATTGAAGGGATCCATTTGCAATGATACTATAAGTCCAACTGTAGTTCCATACTAAAACCACATGGAAGGAGTAACCCTCCATGCTTATGTATTAACTTTGAGAAATAAGGTAACTTAATCTTATTACCTTGAAGTTCACCGCTGCTTGACCCTACACACTCAGTTACCGTATCATGCGCCAATAAAGGATCATTGGAACAGTTTCTTTTATTACTAACACCAAACTGTGGTCTTGTTGCAGCATTGATTATTTGACGATCCTAGACCATCATGTTCCCTTGTTGCCAAGACGCCTGTATTCAATGATTTTGGAACCAAAAAACAATAGTTTAAAAATGCGAGTTGTAGAACCGTTCTACATCATTAGGTACCATAGCTGTTGGAAGCTGTATAAAAAGATGACAAACCTTATCATGTACATAACAGAGCTGCTTAAAAAATGCGACTTGTAGAACCGTTCTGCAGCATTACCTCCATTCTGTCAAGAAAGAGGTATACTTGTGAGCAGGTAACTTCATTTTCGGACCAGTGTAGTGTATACATTACTCATATAAAACCATGCTAATTAAACACCTAACTGAGATCAGAAAAGATAACTTGTAAGAAAAATGTTTCAGGATTGTTATAAAAAATGAATCAACCTCACGTAAAATTTTATCCCATTTCTTATATGCAATCATCAATCATCAGAATCAAATGGTCAGACTGTCGATCCCATTATCTTGATCATTTGCGCCCCTAGTCTTATCAGTTAATAGAGCCAACTTTGCTCTATCAATAGCATACCTGCGTGATTGAAATAGTTTTTTATGTAATGAATCTCAACTTTAGTTCAGAAACATAAAAGAGTAATTTGAAAGATAAAAAAGTAACTTGGGCAGATTTACCACGCTTATTTCCTTTTTTTTCTCTTTATCCAGCTTCTCATCAAGAGGATACTTTGCATTATCATGTTCAAGTAAAGACAAAAGCTCCTTCCTATTCATCTCATCAGCCTGTTCAATTAAGGTAGGTGGAACAAAAGAGCTCTTATCTTCATCATCTTTTATTAGAGATTTCTTTATCAGGTCCACTGCGCCAACAGAAGGTCTCAGGATCTCCCTTTGCAGTACCTTTGATCTCTTTTTCAGCAAAGCTTACAGCCTTGCTTCTTCCTCATCCTTCTCCTGTGCAATTCTGTCAAACATATCCTCTTCCATCTTTTCCTCTGGTTCTTCATCATCTTCAGGAAGTGGTGCAACAATTCTAACATATTCATTTTTGAGCTGTGGAAGACCAGTCAAACCCGAACACAAATTGTGTCTCTGATCAGCTTGCCTCGCACGCTCTAGTTTAGCATTATCACGCATCTCCATCTACAGTAGAAACATTTCATTAAACAGGTTACCTACATGTACGGAACCAAACATACGAACATTTTTTTTGATAAATTAACCATCATATAATTAAAAACCATGAAATTTAAATTGTAAATCAACAATGAAGCACAATTATAATAAAGAAAATTAAACGGATTACTGAATTGAATCTATACAGTAACTTCATCAAATACGTTACCTACATATACCGAACCAAAAATATAAATAATTTTCTTTTGATAAATTAAGTATCAGGTAATTAAAAACCATGAAATTAAAAGGATTGCTCATCGAATCTATACAGTAAGTTAAAGTGGAACTGGATGTTCTACATACCTGATTAAAAATTCAAGATTTGATCAAATCATATTCGCGTCTCCCTTCGCCTGGTAATATGATTTAATCCAGTGGACGCCCATTTGAAATGATATTCCATTCTCGTTTCCCTTCGTCTGGTGAAATCGAATATGATTTTACCAAATAAACAGCCTTTTCTTGATTCCATTTTTTATTTAATCAAATAAGATTTCCTTTGTTACTTCATTGGTAGTTGAAGGCATGATTAATTGAAAAGTCTAAAAGTCTTGTCCATATTCTTCAAAACATTTTAATTAAAACGTCTCAATACAAGTGAAGAGAAATCCAATCCTTAAATCTTAACTTTGTAACAACTTTTGGTATAATCAAATTTGAAGAAATTGATTACCATAAAAAATGATGAAACAAACAACTGCAACAACTTTCGTTATATAACTCATAATCACCAATAATTAAAAAAATTATAATACCATCAATACCTCGGATTAATAAAGTTAAAAATTAACCTCGGATTTAAATGAGTAGCATGTCTCTAAAAAAGCATTGATGTTTTAACCATCATCATGATACATGGCTTGAAAGCATGATTTGGACCCACATGTGTAATTATGATCCGGGTTGTTTTTCCCACTTTTGTTTGGTTTTTTCGATTAATTGATTTAGGGATCTTGGATTAGGTTAAATGATGAAGAAGTTAAGGTGTTTTTTTTATATTGGGATCTTTTTTTTCATATCCGAGGATTTGCTATTTTTTTAAGTGAAAGGCCGAGTGATATTGTTATAGTTTGGGAGATATATTATGGCAGTTATGAAATTGGTGATTGATTTACACGTGGTATTTTTTAAGAATTTTGAAGTTAAGGAAATGTTTCTCCATCCTTCCTATATAAGGGTTTCTGATTCTGATTCTGATATATATATATATTCACTTTTGCATAAAATTTTGCACAATCATATACATCATTCATGAGCATACATCATGTTGATCACTGGAGCTTTGAGCATTTATAATAACTGGAACAGTTGAAACATTTGAGCAACAAGAACTTAGAACAATACATTATTGTTGGAAATACGTTTTACGTATTTATGAAGGATCGGTCGCTCCAACGATAATTATGTAATGGGCTCGTGATCTATTTAATTATTGTATAGTCCATATAGCCCACATGTAGGGTGGGCTATATATAACCCCTCCTAGCATGTTAGGAGGGGGTTGTTGATTCCATTTTTCACTTAATCATATTTCCATCTTTTCTTTCTCTCTCTACATTTCCCCTTTTCTCTCCTTTCTCTCTCTAATCCTTCATCTAATTTCTTCATTTCCTTCTTTATTAATCAATCAATTAACCACATAAATCCACCAAATCCATGATATAGAATAAGCCATTAATTACGTAGACCTTCAATTGGTATCAGAGCCATGGTTAGTTTGGTTTATTCTTGTTTTATTTCTTTTTGATTTTGGTGGGTTTTGATTTAATCATGCTTAAACTTTAAAAAGTTTGTATTTTTTATAAAAAGTTTGTGTTTTTTGTGTTAAATCACATCAAATCTTCAAATTTATTTACTTTTTAGATAAAAAAATCACAAATTTTTATATATAAAAATCAAAAATTTCTTTCTCAAATCTTAAAAAGTTGTGTTTTTATAAAAAGTTAGTGTTTTTTATAAAAGTTTTTGTTTTTCTCTTTTTACTTTTGTAGTTTTTTATAAAAAGTTTGTATCAATTTTATCAATTTTATAAATTTCTAAATTTTATCAATTTATATAAATTTTTATCAAATTTTAATTCGTATTTTTTTATGTTTTATTTTATTTTTATCAGTTTTTGTTAATTTTTTTTCTTCATCTGGGCTTGTGTCAAAATTTGGTCCAACAGTCTTTTTCTATATTTTTTTATTATTTTAATTTTATTTTTATTTTTTAGTCTCATTTTTTTAACTGTCTTCTATCTGGATTTTCTGTCATTTTTCCTGGTCATCTGGCATTTTTTTGTCCTGTCCTAACTGTCCAACCTTGTCCCAACAAATCTGATACAAAACTTCCGAATCAATTTTTAAGAAAGAACTTCCGAACCAAATAGTTCCGGATCAAGAAGTTCCGGATCAAGCAAACTTCCGAACCAAGAACTTCCGAACCAAGAACTTCCGGATCAAGCCAAAAGTTCCGGATCAAGAAGTTCCGGATCAAGAAGTTCCGGATCAAGAACTTCCGATTCGGAACTCTTCCGAATGAAGCAACAATATTCAAAATCAACGGGCAAATCATCGTCTTTTTGAATAGACTCATTCCCTCGTATCAAAACCACACAACACAAGACTCAAACCTTTAACTGACTCACACCATACTCACCTCTCGTCTGAACAAACCTTCGACAACCTCACCACTTTGAACCTCGACACTATCTCTCGACATCTCTCAAACGACCCTCTCTCACACTCTCACAACCCATCCCAACACTCAACATCACCCTCGACCTTACCACTCTATACCTTTGACTCTATACCAAATCCTTTGACTCTATACCACTCTCACCCTCGACTCAGACTCACAACACCCTCTATTTACCCTCGATTCATTTACACACTTTCGTCTCGAATCACAAAACAAAAACCCTCTCGACCCTCACAACACAAACCGACTCTAACCCCGACACCCTCACACCCTCGACTTTTAACCTAAACAGATCCACCCTCGAAAACCCTCGCAACAACCTCAATCCCCAACACACTCTCACCCCGTTACTCTTACACCCTCGCACCCACCCTCGACTCACTGCCCCGACTCAAATCACAACCTCACATCTCGAAAACCCTCACAACACAAAACAAACCCCTCACTCTCTAATCAAAACCATTTTACTCGACTCATTACAGAAAGACGCTACAGACGAAGAGAGAGACTAAAATTAAAAAGAAAACCTACCCGAGACCTTCATTAGAAGATCTTGAAGCCTTTATTTGATTTGTTGCTCTCGGGGTCTCAGATTGCAAAAGGAGATGAGGTGTATTTAGATAGGAGATTGGTGACTGAGTTTTGTGAGGAGAGAGAGTGATTAGGTTTAGGCGTTTTATCTTGGTGAGAGAGAGAGAACTGTGTTTTTGGTTTAAGTGATTTGTGGGAGAAGAGAGATAATTTAACTGGACGGAGAAACCAAGAGGTGGAGTGGGGCGGTGGTTTTATTTTATTGGGCCACGTGGGCGGTTTAAACAAGAAAATAGTTACTGTTTTGTTAGACGGAGAAAACAAGGAAAGTATTTTGGGACACGTTTATATCCATTTTTAAAGTTAATCTTTAAAATATATCCAATATTAACACATCCGACTCTTGGCAAATTTATTTTAATCCAATATTGACTCTTTCAAAATTATATCCAATTTTTTATGTGTTTTATTTTTTTTTTACTTTCATTTTTATTTTTTTAATTTTAAATTTAATCTTTTTCTAATTAAGTTAATATTGGGATTTTTGTCAAGTAATATTTGTCACTTTTATATTTTTAGTTTAGTCTATTTTGTTTATTAATTTTTGGCAAATCGTGTCGAGGCGCGTATTTTTAAAGTTAACGTGGATATATTTATCGGGATAAACCTTATTGTGGCCGGATTTCCAGAAACACGTGACGAGTCAAAGTGACGAGCTTCATTTATACCATTCATCGAGGAATTTTAAGTATTATTTACGGGTCTTTCGTTTTAATCGATCTTTAATGGATTCGTTCAATTCGACATGTCAAAAGGGAGAGTTGTATTTAAGGCAAAACGAAGTTAAGAAAAGTGGCATCACCTCCTTTCAACTACTCCAGTCTCATCTTGTCACTCTTTCGGGGATTCAAGGAGGGAGCGAATTTGTGACAATCTTTGGACAAGATCGTCATATATTCATCGACTCAATCTTCACCACGTTGACCCAACTCGCCGAGCAACTCAACAATAACAACTTTAATCACTCTGCATCGGCACTTGCATATAAGGCTCTTGTGACACACCTCACGCCTTTCCTCCAATTTAATATCATCAAGCCTGAAAGTTCAATGATTTGCCAATCTTTTCTTCGAGATACAAATACCGAGCTTCGAGTTTTTCGTGATACAATATTGAAACTCATGACCTCGGTCTCGTCTTCGATTTATGAAATATCTCGACTTCAGCAAACGTATGATAATGAAGTGCAAAAATCAATGCCGCAGATGCAAGAGGAGAATGGTCATACGGTTGACAACTTGGAGCCTAACGATGGCACGAGCACAGAATCAGGAGGACAACATGATGCCAGTGGCACGTCAGGGAATGTTCACGAGATTTCTCTTGATGACACCTTACCCATTTATGACGTAGAGCCTGCAAACATGGTACATTGTAATGTGGTTTATGATGTATATGCTGATGACATGCCGCATATTGAGCATTCTGAACCCAATTATGACAAACATGGGATGGACAAGAGTGATAGAAATACCACTTATGATTCATCCGATGTGAGTCATAATGGGGGAGAAAGTGTTCAAAATGCTATAGTTCATCATGATAAATGCTTTATAACTGCCTCGTTAACTGATTCTGATTCCAAGATTAAAGAGCTCGAAACGATCATAGCTCGGCAATCAAAAGATCTTGAGGATGCCAAACTTGAATTTTCTAAGAAAACGGACAAATTTGAAACATACTTTGAAAAACTTGAAAAGTCAAACGTTGTTCTTGAAAGAAAATTGGATCAAACTGTTCTAAATTCTAAAGCTGAAAAAGATAATTTTTTGAAACAAATTCAACTGCTTGAATCTAAGTTGGCATCCCAAGATAACGTGCTCAAAGAAAATGAAACATTAAAGGCCCAATTACAGGAAAAGGTTTTGGCTATAGCTGCGTTGAAAAACGAGTTAAGGAAAACTAGAGAACCTAGTGTGGACACTAAGCTTGAAAAACCATCAATCTTGGGGAAACCGCCTACAAATCAGTTCGTCAGACAACCGATTGTCAGACAACCTACTGCATTTAGATCCGAGCGACCACAATCCTCGAGACCGCGGTTTGCCTCCCAAGTTGATTTGGTTCATCTTATTAGACCAGTCACTCCAGCTACTAGGCCCAATGTGATCACTCCAGCTTTAGCAAGACCAAATCATATGATTGCCTCTAGTTTCCCTAAAAATACCAAGACCACGTCTAGAACTAGTTCAAATGACGTTTGCCATGAATCTGATCTTAGGGAAGCTAAGCAAAAGACACATGTAAGAGATAGGAATTCCAAACCTAGTCAGATGCCTTCTAGTTTACCCAACACTGCTAACCGTAGCATGTCCAATCCTAGGAGCATCAATCAATCGTCTAGGGATTCTAGATCTTACTCGGACATTAAATATGCTACTTGTAAAACATGTAGAAAATGTGTCTTTACGGCAAATCATGATGCTTGTATCAAAAAATTGCTTAATGAGGTGAACTCCCGTGCTAGACTTAAATCCCAGTGGGTCGCTAAAATCAAACCCTTTGGTAAAATGTGGCGCCCCACTGGTAGAACTTTCACTATTGTAGGAAACGAGTGCCCTTTAACTAGGATAGTCTCCGATTCTACTAAGTCTACTAGGGAGGAAACTGATAAAGATGATACTTCACTTACGCCTAAACTTAAGGTTTTCTATAAAAGGAAACGTTTGCCAGCCAAGACTAGTGAATCATCTACTCAGGTCGCCTCTGAAACAAGTAAAGCCAACTCTGAACCCCCATGTGCTTCTATAATTGATATTGCTAACCCACGTCAAAGCATGCAAATTCCTAACGAGATTGCAGGTACCAAAGTTGATGTTCCAAAAGAACGAAGCGGTCCAATCGTTGTGTACCGTTCAACTAAGGACACTCTTAGAGTTTGGTTGCTGAAGAAGCAGATATCAGAGAAACAAATGTCTCAGGGGATTCATGGTTAAGCTCGTGTATAGGACTTATAGTCACATCACAGACTATAACTCGCTCTTCAAAGAAAGGAAAGTTTATCGCCGATGATAAACTTATCCTAACAACGAGAAATTAAGTTTTCTCGGGCATGAGCTAAAATTAAAAACATTCGAAGTTTTTAAGCTCATGCACAATGACTTACAGTTAAATGTCAGACTGTAACTCGAACTTAAAATAAAGGAAAGATTATCTTTTATGATAACTTATCCTCTTAACGAGAAATTCACCTTTCTCGGTAATGAGCTTGTATTAAAACATTCGAAGTTTTAAGCTCAGAAAGGAAAGTGTATCTTTTAAATAAGAGAACTTTTCTTCATAACGAGAAATTAACCTTTCTCGGTCATGAGCTTTCCGTTAAAACAGTCAAAGTTTTCAAGCTCATGAAAAACGACTTCTAAGTAAATGTCAGCTTAGGACTCGTTCTTCAGATAAAAGGAAAGTTTATCGCCGATGATAAACTTATCCTTAACAACGAGAAGTTTACAACTTCTCGGACTTGAGCTCGTTTCTAAGATATTCCAAATCTTAAGCTCAAGTAATTGGTTTTCAAAACTTTGAACACAATTTTTCAAGAATTTTTCAAAGGTTTTTCTAAATCTTTCAAAATTGTGTGTTCAAAAATGTTTTGATAAAACGAGCATGTCTTCTGGAATCGATAATATTTACGAACCTAGAAATGTCATTCAATAATGACACGGGGTTGTAAATAAAGTTCGAGCAGAAGTTCAAACTTTTAAAACATGCTCATTATGGCTTGTAGTTATTTCAGACTGCAACCCGGTTTTCATATTAAAGTCACGTATTTCCTTGGAAAACGTTGGCTCAGAACGGGAATTAATTTTCTCGGGCGTGATTTACAAGCCAAATCATGCAAAGGGATCAAGTTTACTTTACAACTTGGTCTAACACGAATTTGTGTACGTCTCAGTGCATTAATTTGTTAAAATAAGAGAAATCTTATTAAAACCACGAATCAAAATTTTTCAAGAAATAAATTGGAAATGCTTTCATCACTATTTGACTCTTTAAACAATGACTACAGCTCTTTAAATAGAACACGGGTCATTGTTTAAGGGGGAGAAAATAGTAAAATCATCTTCGTCATTAAAATTAATTTTCAAAAGTAATTGTGAAAATTAAGGGCTTCATGGTAATTGAGTGGTTTGCTTTAGAAAATGACTTGTGTTCCTTCTAAGTGATAGGCGTTGCTTTTAGATTTTGGAGATATGCTAAATAGGATGCGTTTGCTAAGATTGTGTGTAAGTTAAACAAGGATTAAGTGAATTAAAAAAGTTAGAAACAAAAAGGATAGGGAGTGAAATAGGAGGGACTAAAGGTAGTATTTAATGAAACTAGGCAAAATTTGACCTAAGTCAAAAACAAATCAACCCGCCCCTCACTACTATTCATTTTCACTGTTTCTATTTCATACTTGCCGCCATTGTTGTTTACTCGCACACAAACTCTTACAATCATCTCGTCTGATCATTCCTTCCTGATTCATTCACTAGATAAGGTAATTAACATCATATTTTAACTTATGAATTCGTCTAAATCGCCATCTATATCCCCTTAATTGATTCAGATAAATTAACAATTATCAGATTTAGGGTTATTCCTTAATTAGGGTTAATTGATAAGGGATTTATGGTGGGTTTTGCTCGGAATAGGTTAAATGATGATTAAATTGCTTTAGATTGCCTTAGAAACTCACAAACGCGATAGATCAAACATCTGAGTTTAGTTTGTAAAAGTTCCGGATGAACATGGCTTAAAACTTCCGAATGAAGGATTTCTTCTGAAAAACTTCCGAATGAGGAAGTTCCGAATGAAGGACTTCCGAATGAGGAAGTTCCGAATGAAGAACTTCCGAATGAAGGAAGTTCCGAATGAAGAACTTCCGAATGAAGGAAGTTCCGAATGAAGAACTTCCGAATGAAGGAAGTTCCGAATGAAGAACTTCCGGATGAAGGAAGTTCCGAATGAAGAACTTCCGGATGAAGGAAGTTCCGAATGAAGAACTTCCGGATGAAGGAAGTTCCGAATGAAGGAATGTTCCGGATGAAGGAAGTTCCGAATGAAGAACTTCCGGATGAAGGAAGTTCCGAATGAAGAACTTCCGGATGAAGGATGTTCCGAATGAAGAACTTCCGGATGAAGGATGTTCCGAATGAAGAACTTCCGGATGAAAAAGTTCCGAATGAGGAGAAGTTCCGAATGAAGAATGTTCCGGATGAAGATGTTCCGAATGAGGAAAAGTTCCGGATGAGTTGTTTGATTATTCTTGTTTGCATGCTATAGATGTACTTGTTGTTTTATGAAATGTGTTATGCTTAGAAGTAAGAATGATATATATCTATATGCTTTTGTGCATCAAGCTTTCATGTCTTATCTTAAGCAGATACAATGACTAATCCAACGGTACAAGCAATCCAAGAATCTAGAGAAGCCGATATTGCTAAAGCCCGAACCCTTAAGTTTATACCCAACAACTACCGGCTGAAGCAAGTCTCTAAATCCACTCACCGTGGTTTTAAGGTCGCCATAGCCATTCTTGATAACTCTCATTTCAAGAACGCTCTTAGGAGTACAGCCTCGGTGCCTTATGAGTATATGTTTGAATTTTGGGCTACCAAGGAAATTACTTCGAACAAGATCACCTTCACCATCGACAACAAGCAGCAGACACTCACCGTTTCAGACTTCCGTAAGATTCTTGGTATACGGGATACACCCAAGGGCATGTCTTTCTCAAGGGATCCTAATAAAGATGAACTCGTGGAGTTATTTGACGCACTTGGATGTCCGGAAATACGAGTTGCATCTGAGTTTACAACTGCTAAGGTGGGACAACCTTGGAGAGCGTTGATGGGTATTCTCAGTAAATGTCTTACACCAAAGACGAGTGGCCATGATGCTTTGCGCAGTCCAATCATCAACCTATTCTATGGCATGTACAAAGCCGCAAATTCAGATTATGCTTTGTTGATATGGGAAGAATTCACCTTTCAACTCTTCTACAACAAGAAGCTGAAGACAAACTTCTTTCCTTATCCTCGGTTTATTAAGCTTATCATAAATTATTTTATGAAGCTTGATGCTACTATTGATAGGCGTGCAGGAGGTCGCTATCACACTGAAGAAGCTGATGATACTGTAGATCTGAGGCATGAAGGACCGTCTATTGGTGTGATTCCGGGTCCTGTTCCTGATTATCTTCTGTCTGACAAAATCAAAGATTCTGCTGATTACAAGCTACTGCAGATAGAAATCCAGAGGCTGAAAGCAAACCTTCAAACTGGAGAAGACTCATCCACAACGGTTAAGAGTAAAGGTAAACGCAAACAACCAGAAGCGTTACCTGAACCCGAACCCAAGAAGAAGAAGACAGAGGGTAAGAAGGGAAAGGGTAAGGATTTAATGCGTCTACGTGACGAAGCAGATATTGTTGATCCTACTGTTGATAAAACCGAGCAACAAATGATGAAGATTGCTATTAAAAGGAGTAGGAAAGATACTGGAGGTAGTGGTTCAGGGGCAAGGGTAGATATTGAGGATGAGTACGTGGAACCAGATGATGTTGATGAGTTTGGGTCACCTGAAAACTATTCCACTTCGAAGGAGCCATCAATCCCTATTTCAACAAGTGTGGAAAAGGAACCTGTTGCTCCTACGATCATGGTGACAACTCAACCTTTGGCAACTCTACCTCCACCAATCCAACCCTTAACAACCCGACCAACCCGACCGGCTTCCACACCATTTCTTCCACCACCCATAATCCCCATCCTTAGTACAGCAGTAACAACCGAGCCTATTCAGTCAACCCAGAGCAGCTCTGCAACATCTGCAATGGCTGCATTAGTGATGGCCGAAATGCTTGACAATCACGAACGCGAAATGGATGAACTTCGCCAAGAGTTGCAAAGACGAGCTCAAAGGGAAGAAGCATCTCAGAAAGCCCAAGAGGAGATGATTGCTAAGTTCACTTCAGACATGGAGTTGACTCGAAAAGCACATGCAGAAGAACTTGCTCGGGTTAAGCAGGCTGAGGCTGATAAGCATGCTGCACGCATTACCAGACTTCAAGCGATGAGGGATAAATATAAGGAACAAAAAGAAGCACTTGAAGCATCTGTGAAAGAAAGAGTGCAAGAATCCGTTGAATCCTTAATGCCTAAGCTTCGTGACGAGTTGAAGACACTTGCTGCTGACAACTTGATGGTCAAATCATCCAATCCTTCAGAAGCCGCCTACAAGATTGCTTATGACCTGACGGATTTTGAATTGAAGAAGATCCTTAAGGCTCGTATGGTGGAACTTGGGTCGTTTGACAAGTCAAGGATTCAACGGGCTCTATATAAATCCCTGAATGATGCTATCATGGAGGATGATAGATTATTCAAAACGTTTGGAAGTGTGGTACCATATCACATCTTACCTGAGGAAGAAAGGGAAGAGAGTGAAGAAGAGGGTACGGGGGAAGAAGAGGAAGAAGAAGAAGAAGAAGGAGAAAAGGATAAAGACGATGACGAGGGTGGTGATGATGATGAGGATGATGAGGATGATGATGAGGATGAGAATGATGATGATGGCGATGATGGTGGTGATGAGAATCAGGAGAGTGCAAGGGGTAGTAACGGGGATGACAATCAGGATGGTGATGGGGGTGAACAACCGAAAAAGGGAGACAAGGTTACCAGCTCCAAGAAGACTGCTACTAAGACTGGAACCAAGTCCACAAAAGATGCAGCACAGAAGGACAAATCGACATCCTCGGAATCACGACGAACTAAGTGGCGCCACGATGTGAATGCCACTACAGCGTCATCGGTTCCTGGTATCTCTATCGATGTATCTGTACCTATTACCACTAACCCCATTAGTTCTGCTGTTGTTCCTCCTGTGATTGCAGAATCAGTGACGGAACCCGAAGCTGCACAACACTCTCCAGTTCACGACACTGCTGACATGCCTGAAACTGAACCAACAGATGTTCGCACTTCAACTTCTCAACAACAAGCTCAACAATCTACGGTTCCTGAACCAAGCACAAGAGTTTGGGAAGACACGTTGGAGATAGATGAAACCGCACCACCACAGGCTTGGATCACGGCAGCAGCACAATATGATCCGATCACAGATGCTGACAAAGATGTGCTGTATCTCCGTATCCGAAGTCCGATTGACTTATGTGCATTTCTTGCTCATGAGTATAAGACTTCGGTTACTCCATCCTTGGTGAAGAAAGTGCTGCACGATAGGAGACTTCGCGCCAAAATCCGATTACCCCGAATGGAGTTCGAGTACTATGCCGATGAGATCCTAAAGGCTTTGAAAACCGTCCAACGGCCAGGACTTCATGAATCAGAAAGAGCTCCACCTCCAATGGATCCTGCTCAGGATAATCAGATTGCTCTTGACTTCTTCGTCACCAATGATCTTGAGTATCTTATGAAGGGGTCATCAAAGTACGCAACCTCCCTGACCTTGCTGAAAGCTGCCAACTGGGGGACAATACCCTATATCGAGGAAAAGGTAAATCGACTCTGGGTCCCAAAAATGAATCGTAATTATGATATGTATGCTGTCATAGGTGCATCTCATTGGGACGAAAGAATCCGAAGGGCGTACAGGGGTTGCTGCTTGGTCAATTCTGGAAGCATCGTTAGATCAGATATCCGCATCTCCAGCATTTTAGGGTTGAAAACTGAAGCCAAGAACGGCTACTATCATGTGACGGAGATTCGATTGAAAAGGGAGGATGACAGGGAATACAAAATCCAGCAAGGAGATTTTTCCATCATTCGCCTTGAGGATATCGAAGATATGCTGCTTCTGATGACCAGAGATCAACTTACACACATTCCTCGTGAAGACCTGATTGCTTTGAATACAGCACTTCGCATGTTCACACGAAGCGTTGTCATCAAGTCACGAGTTGAAGACCTTCAGTTGGGATTCGAAAGCTATCAGAGGAAGCTCAATTTAACCCATCCTGTGAATCAAGTGCTACCTCAACATGTAGAAAGATGTCCATATACCGGAATTTCTGTCCCGAATTACGGCATTTTCTACTTGAACAGTCGAGGTTTGATGAAGTTTATGAGGGTGGGGGAGCTCCACAAGTATAGTGATGGAACTCTTATACAAGTCAGAGATAAGTTGGAGCATCTGAACTCGGGTGGGACTTTGCCAGAGATGACGGAGGATTGGCATCCGGGTTACTGGCAGATGGCGAAGTACGTGATCAAGAAGATCGATCAAAAGCTCCGTGAACGTAGATTGATGAGGAGCTTGGAAAGATTCGTGGGTGGAAGACCGTATTTAGTGCACCACAAGCTACTGCAACGATCCATCTAATGGGTCGTACATTTCAGGTCACTTTATATTGGTTTTCAATTGTGAATATGTATATTTGTGAATAATGTGCTTGTATGGCTTGTTGTAGTGTTAAGGTATGATAATTTTTCAAGAATTTCTCACGAGATTCTAAATCTTTCAAAATATGTCATACCAAAGCACTACAACTATCCCTTATTAACTTAAGGGGGAGCAATAACTTGTTCTATGGCCAAACATTGATTTCATTTTTACCCAAAGACCGGTTAATCCATTCAATATCCCAAATATTAATGGTTAACATTTTGGATAAGGGGAGAAAATGGGATTAAGGAGACGTAAGTGATACTTGGCTAAAAGATGAAAAAGACTTAATGATAATCCAACTTAATATGTGTTAAGCACGTGTTAAGGGGGAGCGTTTTTGATGATCAAAACACCTAAGGTACAACACTTTTGATTTTAATATCACAAGTACCTTAGGTGATTTTCAATGATGTTTTCATGGTGGCAATTCCTTCCCAAAACACGCTTAATTCACGACGGATGTGGTGACAAAAGGGTGGTAGGAATAGGTTTAGTCCAATGATTCATCAGAGCCGATGGAATCTTCCCAAGGACAATTCCCTAGTTAGAATTAGAAGTCCTAGGAAAGATGGAGAAAGAATGTGAACGTAGCTGAATGCCGACCAAGTACTTAAGCTAGCACTGGAACAATCACAACAAGGTGCTAGTGATGACGTATTGGTAAGCATTGAAGGGGTTGAAGAATGAAAAAGAAATGTAAAGATAAAGGGTGTAAAGAAAGAAGCCCTCCTTACAACTTTAGGCAGAAACCGGGTCAATACATATGCTATTGAGGTCATTTTTGTTAATGATTCTCGGTATTGAAGAAAGACATCATGGACCCAGTGATGCAATGCACAACCCTTCCCCAGCTAACTCAAATATCTCTCAAAAGGTATTTGTTTTAATCACACGGAGATCAACACGTTATCTATTGGTTTATTCACTCCGAATAAACTGGTATTGAAAAGGTGGCACTCCTCTCCAGCCATCGCTCACTAAATCAAAACGCACAATCGAGTCTAGAGCCAAGAGATCATCAAAAGTCTCATTAGGACACTTTCCATTTATTCCTTGCTTTCTCACACACTGTGAAAAGTAAGAGATTTTCATGAGTCCTACGCAATATTCCTATAATATTGCCAGAACATCCGAGTAATACATAAGTATTACAATGAAGATGGAAATCCTGCTTGAGCCAACATCAAACAAGCTCATGGTAGGTTACACGTGCGGTTCTTTTAGAACCAATCTTGTGAAAAACTGGAAGGTAACAGTGGTTTAATTCTTAATTGAACTTAAACTCGTTCCAGGCCTCTTCGCATTATCATATGATCTTGCCAGAACACTCAGAGTGACTCTTTATTGACCACAGTGACGAGTGGAAATCCTTCTAGTGTCAACATCAAACAGCACTTGGTAGGTAACGTGCAAGGTTCTTTATGAATCAAGCTAGTGACAACTGGAAAGCAACGATGGTGCGGTTCTTAATTGAACTTCACTTGTTCCAGGAACATGAATTGACGGCTTCAAATCATGCGGATAATATTATCCAAATGATTCACTCTTTACGTTCGCAGTCAGCTTTGGACGGTCGAGTAAAGAGAACGGGTTTACCCGCGAAATCTTGTCAAGGAGGTTCTTTATTGAAACTACCTGCCACAAGTACGATATTTAATATCGTCCAACGGTCTTCACCGACCGGAGGTAAAATGCTACCGAATTAGAATGAAATGTTCAAGGCCATTTCATCCGTGTATATTGTTTTGTTGCTAACTGTCTTATGCAGCGTAACAAGAAGGTGGCATTGCGGTGTACAATCCAGAAGAAGTCGTCACCACATGCTTATACTACATACAAATAGTACTTCAACAAATTCAAGAAAGCCTGAAGGTCAAGTCTTCCGCTGTATCAAACTCTGACGCTTTCAAGAATTTAAAAGTATAAGTATGTGGAACATGAAGTCACAAAGAGGCAAATATCACAAGTGAAGAATGCACAAGGTCAAGGCAAGGAAACATGCTCAAGACTAAAGTCAAAGATCACATCAAGCATATTCACAAGAACAAGATCGAAGACTCAAGCATAGATGCTAGGTTTAAGATTTTGTAAAAAGATGTGACCTCCCTTAGGGGGAGATTGTTGGAAATACGTTTTTCCCAATAAAGTCTCGGTCACATCTTAGTTAGCATAGATCACGAGTTATAGACTATTTAGAACTTTGTAACTTGGAGCGACCTCCCTTAGGGGGAGATTGTTGGAAATACGTTTTACGTATTTATGAAGGATCGGTCGCTCCAACGATAATTATGTAATGGGCTCGTGATCTATTTAATTATTGTATAGTCCATATAGCCCACATGTAGGGTGGGCTATATATAACCCCTCCTAGCATGTTAGGAGGGGGTTGTTGATTCCATTTTTCACTTAATCATATTTCCATCTTTTCTTTCTCTCTCTACATTTCCCCTTTTCTCTCCTTTCTCTCTCTAATCCTTCATCTAATTTCTTCATTTCCTTCTTTATTAATCAATCAATTAACCACATAAATCCACCAAATCCATGATATAGAATAAGCCATTAATTACGTAGACCTTCAATTATGATTGTGAATATTCAATCATGGGATCACAATAACAACATGTATGACTACATCTTTATGAGCATACGGACATACCACATTTCATCATATCTTATGTATGGCTACATTTTATGAGCATACAGAATACAAGACATCATTTTGGGAATTTTAAGTAACCTTAAACTCATGAGCATACTCATGCATCCTTTTAGGATTATAAAACCTAAAACCATGATCACAATTAATAATACTTACTTTATATCATATCACTACAAAATATATATATATATATATATATATATATATATATATATATATATATATATATATATATATATATATATATATATATATATATATATATATATATATATATATATATATATATATATATATATATATATATATATATATATATATATATATATATATATATATATATATATATATATACTATATATTTTCTCTACACTTTAAGTGTTACAACGATCAACGAAAGCTATTGTCATCATATAACCTTACATCTAACAAAATTATAACAATTATTTAAGTATCTTATACTTTTAATAAGTAGAACTATACTTCTATTTATTCTATACTATACTTTCACCAAAAACCCTAAAACCTAACCAAATTGACTTGGACTAGAACCTACACTCACACTATACTACCTAAACTCCTAATAACTACACAAGAACACTAGAATTAAACTAAAGACTATCCTGTACTACATACCTTAGCCGAATATACCATACATACACATTTACACTTACTTTAAACCTTTCAAACTTACTTTGACTTTACATAAACTTTGTACATCACCCTCATTTAAACCATACACTATGCAAACACTCTTTATCTCCTTTGACTCTACATATGCGACGGCTAGGAGAGTTTTTAGGGGGCAAGATGTACAACAACTCATTAAAACCTAGTACTACAACATATCCCATGTAAGATTTAATGTGTACTATTAAGATTACATCAAATCTTGCCATCTCCTTTCTCTTGTCGTGTAAACAACCCGAGCCACACACCTTCATCTACCTTGGATATTTATCTAGCACACAAGTGTCCCAATCTCACTCACTTGGCACCCATTTTCGGATCTCAGAAACTTCATATATCACCTAGACGAAACCTCTCTTACACAAACATTTACTACCCCAAATCTTGGTTCCAAAAGCATTTAGTGCTAGTTCACACTCGAATCTTGGCGTTCAAGACAAGCTAAGACCACTCTAGGTCACGGTTTCAGGAGTACTAGACGCGTAGGAGCTAAGTGTTGAGCTAATTTTGTGTTATTCGTCACCACCATCATCAAACAAGTAAGCACACCACCCTTATCCTAAGTTCATTCATTTTTCTACTTAGCATGGCATGCAACACGTGTAGGATCCATGGAATCACGACTAGGTTTGCATGCACACGTAAAACCACCATAACACGACCCACAAACACCATATAAGACCACGGCTTATTATGTTTCGTGGGTAAACATGCCTTCGAAACCCTAGATCTATGGAGAACTAGTAGAAACACCTTGCTTATGAACCCTAGATAACTAGATCTATCAAGTATAACATGTACCCTAATAGACGAACCATAAGCCGAGAACCATATAAGCCATAAGCCGAGAACCATATAAGCCATAAGCCGAGAACCATATAAGCCTTAAGCCCATAAGCCCATTAAGCTTTTATAAATATAAGCCGAATAGTAAACAAGCCCATAAGCCCAAGTAATAAGTTTGGATTATTTAGTTTTGCTTAATGAACTTACTAGTAATTTAACAAGCCTAAAAATGAGCCCGTTAAGCCCAAGAAACTTAACCGGACCCTTAATGGGCCAACCGAGCCCATTTGCTACTAAATCCACTAGTGGAAGATTTTTTTTTTCCATTTTTGCCAAAGTGTGAAAGTATAGGCTAAAAACATAACTTTATAAAACATGTTTATTGTTTTCGAGGCTTTTATAAAGTCTAAGGACCAAAACAGCCAAGTTTGAAAGTATAAGGGTGCATTTATTTTTATACCGAGACATAACACAACCACAAGGACCATAAGTGTCAAATCCTAAACTTAAAACAAGCACTAACTACATTTTATAATTAATTCAATACTTGGAGGGTTTGTTTTGCCATATTACCAAACTTAACCGAGCCCTAGGGACTCGTTTTGTAATTATACATAACTAATAAACCCTAGGGACCACTATTGCCACATTTCTAAAGTATTATGAGCCCTACGGGTGTTTTTGAAATAAAGGTAACGAATAAGGACTAACGAGGTAATACATTTAACGAACGAAACCCTAGGGGTTATTTTTGGAAGTTATTATACTACAAGGACTAATGTGTAAATTTAATTTAATTAAAACATTAATAAAATTGTTTTATAAATAAATTAAATTAAATTATTTTGATAAACTATTAGAGTTGTTTACGATACTTTATAAACAAACGAACCATATTAATATATTTGGAACCTTAAGAGAATTTAATGGAATATATTAATTTTCTTACAATTAATTAATTAAATAAAAGTCTATTTATTTAATTTATTACACTTTTGTGTACGAACAATTTAAATATATTTTTAGAAACTAACAATATATTATTATCGATAACTTACTATAAGTTTAACGTTTAAACAATAGTAACAACTTATTAATTCGTGATCATGCATTTTTATCAGTTACATTTATTTGTGCATTTTTATTTGTGCATATACTGAGTCATATAAATTACTTAGGTAATTTCACCACTTCGTGATCATACTGCTCTAGTACATTTAGTGACATTATCACCACATCATTACTATTGAGATGAGTTCATGGCCCCATCTTTTACTGTTTTATAACTAGGGGAGAAAACATACCAAATTATTTATATGCACACGCTTACAGACAACAACAGATTACTGCCTATTGTTTGCCCCATTTATTCCCATGGACTGTAATAGTTAATAGTGTAGCACGAAATGTTATCGATAGATCTATCTGTGTATTGACAACACCCGGCCTACGTGACTTGCTATCACGAAACGCTTAGGCCAAGCAACATGTTTATTTCATTGTCGGACTGAGGGTCTCTCATCAGGATGATCCAGATAGGCACCTGAGAATCATGTCTAGCATCTATTACAGAGCAATAGGAACTACTATAGTATGTGTCTTTATGCGCTGCTATCCACGTGGTGTTTTGCATATAAATACTTTATTTTATAATTAAACCTGTGAATTCACCAACCTCGTGTTGACCCCCACATTTTACTTTCTATGTTTTCTCAGGAAAGTAAGCAGGTACTTGCATTGGATTCCAGCATTATAGGAAGCATCATGTTTACCATCGGGCTGGCTTTTTTCTACAGATAATGTTTTCAAGACAATTATTTAATTTGCACAATTAGACTCATGTAATATGTTTTAATGTCATTTGATGATCATTGCTCTATATACGGTGGGCTATCGATCCACCTCCAAAAGTAACACCCCAAACGTACCTTTCCGCTGCATTTGACCATTTGGGGGTGTTACACAAAACAAGTTTCTTTTGATTTGTCAGTGGGTCTATTGGCTGATCCAACTCTTCCTAAACTTTTAAAGTACCTTCTCTTGTTCGCCAACAAAGTTCTTTCATGAAATTCAGTATTTAAGTCAGTCATGAACTCTTGGTTGCTTCTTGTATCTTCTTCAACATCAGAATCACTATCTTGAAAACTTGAGTTTGAAATCAAGGCATTTGAAGTTGCTCCCTGAACTATAAATCTTTCAGACTTTGACTTGTATATGGTATCAATCAGGCCTTCTTCGTAATTATACTTTCCATAAAGTTGAGCCAAAGAGTCGTTCTTAATGAAATTGTTGGTCCTCCGAGTGTGATTCATGGTCAGCCATTTTCTTGGTAGGTTGTTGACAAATGTGGCATTTACTTCAGCTTGTGGAATGGTGACTTCATTCATGGCTAGATCATTTAGGAGAATCTTTAGCCTTATATACGTCTGTTGGACCTTTTCACCTTCCAATGCCTTGAAAGCATTAAACTGAAGTCTGAGTGTCTGAATCTTGGTATCCCTAGTCTCTAGTGGTCTTTCATGACCTAGAATTAAATATGTCCACATTCGTTTGGCTGTGGAGAACTGAATGACAGACTTCATAATATGTTTTGGAGAACATGCGATTATGATACTTCGAGTCGTTTATCTTGATTTGCCAACTTTCTATCAGCCGGATTCCATTGCTTAAGAGGTTTTTTAAGTGGATTTTATTCAGTTGATGTGACCGCCATGGGAACATATGGTCCATTCTCTATTCTAGTAGAAATGGTTCAAGTCCATCGAGATAGACAAGAAACTGACTTTTCCAACTTGCAAAGTCTACGTCGTCAAACACCGGTACATTTGTTACGTGTGAACCACCTCTTGTGTCAAGTAATTGTGGAAGATCGTCTTCATTAGGCTTGGTGGTAACTCGATGTGACGGTTGAGGTGAGGGTTGGTTTGTCGGTTGATTGTTCCTAAATGGTAGTGGAGATGGTAGGGTAATGTTGCTCGTTTCAGGCATGATGGATCTTGATTTTAAAACTATGAACGATGTTTATAAAAGGTTTTAATGATCAAACACTGCTCGGATACCAATTGAAAGTCCCTAATTCGTGACTGAAATGATAATATAAAAGATTAACAACACATGAAATACTTTTAAAACGTAAGACTTTATTATTGTATAACCAGTATGACAATGTGTTATGGATCACACGGGTTGAGTGACAATGTGTGGTATATCTTTTGGACAAGTAAACTTGATCTAAGTGACAAGTTTACTAGCAAACTTAAGAACACGGGCACAACTATTCTCCAACAAGTTTGAAAGAGTTAATGTACTAACACTGACTAAGTGAACAACATTAACTCTAGGCTATAGTCTATATATAGTGGTACGATTTTGACTTGATGGGTTGAGTTGATAGCGACTTAACAAGACTTGTAAGGTCAGACATCTGTCAAAGATGCTCTTTTATTCTTGGTAAGCTGCTACAACACTTTAGGGAAACAGAGCTGACACATTTTCCATTTTCTTCATATTCTCGTACTTTAGGCATGTGACTCTTGCGATACTTTCCAGTCTCCCAAGCACAGGCAATTTTACGATTCACACCGTATTTATGCTTTAATCTATAACTAAGGGAAAGCTAACAGACTTAGTTTCCCAGCACAAGAAGCAAAAGGAAAAAAAAGGAAAAATGTTGACGACGAAGAGCTGGTAGCACCGGCCCATTGGCTACCAGTCAAAGAAGAATTGATTGCATCATGTTTCGTAGTCGTTTCGGAAGATAATAATGTCGGAAGGCAACAAAAGGGCGACACGATTTGGTATCGAGTTTTGAACGAGTCCAATGCGAAAAATTTCCAAGAACGTAGAAAAGATATTGTGACTAGAAAATGGCATACGTTGAATGTCAAATGCCAAAAGCTCAACGCTGCTTTCAAACGATTCAAACGAAAAGCGGCGAAAATGATGCGCATGTGATGAAACGGGCTCATAGCATTTATCGTGACGAGCATCCAGGGGTCGTCTTTACTTAACAAGATGCTTGAACCGATATGAGATTCCACAACAAATGGGACGCACCCGATCCGGTTAACTTAACCGGAGATGTGTTGGGGCTACCCAAGAGGATCTATTCTGTCCGGATGCAAGACCACGTCCGGCCGGTAAACCACGGCCCGCCAAAAAAACCAAGTCCGACGCCCTGGCGAGCACCAGTGAAAGTAACACGTCATCCCAGTTCGGGGAGTTAATGGATCAGGAGCTTCGTCTCAAACGAGAAGCCGCCGAAAAGGCTTTCAAGGCTCAAGCCGGAAAAGATCGCACGCTCGTGCTTTTGGAGGAGTTGCGATTTCTAGCTACCCCACTCGGGATTTGGACGACGACGTCGCATATTTTATCAAGAAGCAAAAACAACTAATTAAAGCTAATATTATCAAGGATATGGGTGAAGATGACGGGACCGGGCCGGGGTTTTTTTTCTTAATGTTTTTTATTTTAATTTCGTAATGGTTTTTTAATTACGTAATGTTTATTTTAATTTCTTAATGTTATTTTTAAGTTGGGAATGTTTTTTTTATTTCGTAATGTTATTTATTATTTTGTAATGTCATTTGTATTTTTTAGTTATGAATGAAATTGGTAGTTTGTTTAATAAATGAAATAATTTTTGATGGGGTTCTATATAAATAAAGAGATGAGTGGTGTTAGCTTGTGCTATGATTAAATGTGTTGGTGTTATTTTGGTGTTATGTTGATGGTATCACTGAGATGGCGGTACTTTTTTTGATGTTACGACATCTAGCCCTTTTAAGTGACGTTGCATGGTGTGAAGGTGGACAAATCGATTTTTTTTAAATTAGATTGGTTTTTAGATCGGTTTGGTTTGAGTAAACAAGTCAACACCCCGAGTTGACTTAAAACCTAATCGGTTTGAAACGGGATTTTATCATATTTTATCTAGCTTTTAACCGGATCGGATCTATTTAATCGGTGTTTGACCGATTGGATGGGTTTTAACCAGTTTTAACCGGTCTCGACTATTTTATTAAACCGGTTACAAACCTCCAGATCGGTTTGAGAAAAATCGGTTTTAAAAAGATTGGATTTTTTTTATAAATTGGTTCTGATTTTTCTTGGATTATGAAATGGTTTTTTTTGCTCACCCAGATCAATGGATCACTTATCAGAGGGTGAAAAGGGGTTGAGGCAAGTTAGACTAAAAAAAAGTTGAGTCAAATCAGTAAAGAAAGTCAAGAGGAGTTTGATTTTAATGTTCCTCTAGAAAGTGGTCATGAACGTCACTTAGGAGGGCTTGTAACCTAACCAAACAAAGTGTGAAAAAATAGGGCTAGTACCTTTAATTGACATTAGACTTACGATGAATACCTTTTTTCTTAATGCGATTTGCCCTTTCTCACCTATAATATAATAAAACATTGGTAATGGTTTCAACTTTCAAGTATTTAGCTGCATTGCAAGACAAATCAATTGAGACTAAAAAATGCATTGCAACATACGTTAGTTTCAACTGCCTCTTGTTTCCTCTACAAAACCATCTAAATTTAAATGAGAATTGTGGTTTGGTTGATAGAAATTGTGAAGGCGATTAGTCATTAGTACTGCACTTAGCTACACATACTTATCATTCGGTTGTCACACTCTTGGCTAGATTCCTTGGCTGATCAACATTGTAGCCCCGTAGAACGGTTAAATGATAAGCCAATAACTGGAAGCAAAAAGGCATAGATTAGTAGAAATATATATACAGAGATACATAAAGTAAATGAGTAAGAGCAATTCCAGAAATGAACCAGAGAATTGAATTTCAGAAAAATGAGATTAATTGAGAAATTTACTGAATTCCACTGTTTGGTTGCGCCAGAGAATTGAAATAAAAAATAATTACAAAAATTATTTTTTTCTTTAAAAAACATATAAATATAAAAAAAATTGTAATGTCACCAAAAATAATTTTTTAAACTTTATAAGCACGAGATGTTGCAAGTAATTTATTTCCGTTAATAAAAAAAAATTAGAGTTATGCGAAAGGGATTACAAAAAAAAATCATTTTTACAAAAAAAAAAAAGATCCTTTTCTCCCAATTCTCTAACAAAACAATGGAAATAGACTCTAACAAATAACACTATCAAACTCTCTCCAACTCTCCAACAATTTCTCTTCAATTCTCCACTTTTCCATTTCTCCTTACCAAACAAAAAAAAAAATAAACCCAATTCCATTTCTCTCACTTAAATTCTCTCTACCAAACAGTCTAGCAAGACATTTTTCTTTCTTTTCACAAATTTTGTAATGTTAAGTTTTTACCAGATTGTGTTTAGCATGTTATTAAATTTACTAAACAAACATGGCCTAAAGACAAGTGTGTATTAAGTATATTGTTACTCTTAGTTATATTAAAACAAAGCCCGGAAATATATGTCGATATAGTGATTAAACTACAAAACAAAGACAGGAAATAATAAAGCAGAATACTGGAAATACCTGCAATGGAACGATGTTGACAACAGGCTGTAAGCAGTCCACAACAAGAGGAACCTCAATCACACGACAAGATCCACCACACACAGATGCTGCATCTCCTTCTGTACACATCACTATCAAACGACCTTTTCGAGCCTTGAGTTGTTGAATAACCGACTGTTGTTTGCTGTTCATAAATAACATATGTCAATGAAGCAAAACAAATTGCAATTGAACTATCTGAACTAAGGGTCCGAAGTTGTGTAGGAGAACAAAATGGGTTGGTGTCAAATTGGGCAATTATCTTCTGAGCCAAAACGGGTTGGTTCCACTTGAGTTGGCCAGCCCACAAACATAAATTACTCATTTAATAGAAAGGCTAGCACGGTAAAGATGGTTACAAGATCAACAGAGAAACTACATTTATTTTTTTTCCTTTCTAAAAAGGGTTTTATGCATTTAAATCTATCATAGACCCGTTTGCTTTCTAGTTAAATCAATTAGCATAACCCACTTGACCCGTTGTTGGGGATAAAACATATCCGATCCCAACCCATTTGTCAGTAAACAGGCTGACCACATAAAACCTCAACCAAATTATCAAGATAACAAATAAAAAACCACCTGAAACATTGATCACGGGTAGCAATGACAACAATGGGCAGGTTTTCATCAACTAAAGCCAATGGGCCATGCTTCATTTCACCAGCAAGTATCCCTTCACTGTGCATAAGTGCCACTTCCTTAACCTTTAAGGCGCCCTCGAGAGCTGTTGCGTAGTTATATCCTCTTCCGAACATAAGAAGTGACTGCTCGGAAATAAGTGATCTTGCAAGATCTTTCATCTCCTCATCAAGCTTCAATACTTCCCTGATTTTGCCTACAGTGTAATACATTTGAGAGTTGACACTACAATTAATTTAATATTTTAGGACCAAAAAGCATACTATTATCTCCTGTGAATATACGTTGTCGGATTGTTGAGGATAAAATTCGGATAGGCAGGTTGGATAACAAATCAAAATGCATAATTTTATAGTGGGTCAGGTTGGGTTGTCCATTTGACCATTCCCGATTAGCTAAAGTTTTCTAGTCGACCCATCAAGGGCCTGTTTAGTTGGGGAAACTTTTTTAAGTTTTTTTGTTTCTAAATTTCTAGAAGAGAGAATGATTTTCTTTTCTAGGGAAGAGTTGAAAATTTTGAAAACATGTTTAGATTTCATTTTCATTTTTCAGAAATGAGAAAGTGTGTAGATGGAAGGGGGAGAAAATAGAAAAGAGTAAAATGGTGTTTTATAGTTTTCTATGTAGTGGAAAATGAAAATTTCTTATTTTTTAAAAATTATTGGAAAAAAGTGCAACTAAACAGGTTTTCTGTTTTTCTGTTTTTCTATTTTCATTTGAAAATTTTTCTAGAAAAATGGAATATTTTTCCCCAACTAAACACACCCCAAATTTTTCAAAAGATACGCCAAATCGACCCATGTATTAGGAAATGCATTAAACTTGCAGCATCTAACGGAAACCAGAATGAAATCATACCTGGTAGGTTTAAAAGGCTTTCTATGATCTTTTCTCTTCGTTGTTTAGAAGAAATCGTATCAGCCCCTATTGCTAAGGCCACCATAGCCATCACCACTATTTGACTTGTATATGCCTAAGAAGTTTAAGAAATATATAGCATCATTCTTGATATAGCCAATAAACTTGAAGCATCACTCTTTATATAATAAAAAGGCAAGGTAGAAATGCAATATGCATACCTTGGTACTTGCGACACCAATCTCACTACCGGCATTTATATGAACACCACAATGTGTATTCCGAGCAATAGCACTGCCAACAGTATTTGTAATGCCGACACATAAAGCACCATTCTCCAAAGAATATTCAAGGGCATTTAATGTGTCGGCTGTTTCACCTGATTGACTAACGAAGATTATTGTATCATCTCTGTACACAGGTGCCTGCCTATCCAGCAGATCACTTGCAATCTCCATCATAACAGGTATACCTGTCAGTGCATCAACCTAGTGAATTAAACGTATATACTAAATAATATGTGATAACAAATGAAGATCAACCATTTACTTGTAATATGGACAATTTGTTTATGTTTTATCCATACAGGTCAAACAGGTAATATCAAATTTTATTAAACTGTAAGGGCGGAAATTCCGACTTATGTATTTGATTGTGAATGGGTCAATTCAGGTTATCTTGAATCCCTAACTAGTCACAAGGGTAAATAAAGATATAGAGAGCTTATAAGGGAAAAACCAAACAGGTCAGAAGGTCACCTAAGTATTTTAGTGCCTATAAATTTTAAGAAATTTATTCCGAAAATTAGAAGATTACTTTACTTATATAGTTCTTTTAATTTATACTTGCTAAACTAATTAGTTAAAGAAAATTATAAAACAACAAAATTAGACGAACAGCGGTTCAAGTCGAACAATCCCGGGTAGTAGCAATAAACTGCCCATTTGACCTATTACCTCATCCAACCATTTTGCCACATGGAAATGGGTCAAACGTGTTTAATTTGTACTATTAATGCATAGAGCCGAGTTAAGCATTTCAAACAAGAATTTGCCACCTGCATATTGGGAAAATCCCTTTTGCCACATCTAGGGACTACATACCACTTACCAGAAAGTTCTTCCAATATAGGTCTGGCTGCTAAAGCGGCATTATAGCTAGTGCCACATCCTATAAAAACAATCCTTCTACTTCTCCTGATGGTTTTCAGATGATCCTTCAAACCACCCAATAGAACACTCTTCTTTTTGCTGGAACCTCCACGTATAAGCCGCCCACGCATTGTTGTTGTCAAGGATTCTGGTTGCTCATGGATCTCTTTCTGCATATAGTGTTCATATTTCCCCTTGCTTATTTGCTCAACCTCCATCTCAAGAATGGACAACGCACGCTGCACAGAAGCAGGTCTCGAAAGAGATTTTGCATCTTTCCCTTTGCCATGATTAAATTTCAGGATCGTCACTCCTCCATCCTGAAATAACCAACAGCATAAGAAAACCCTATATTCTCAAAACTAAAGATATATAAATTAGAGTTGATTGTCACACCAGAAACCCCTCATGCCAATATGACAAAAATAACAGGACTAAAGAGACGGCCTAGTCCTCTCACGCCATAACTAGTAATTCAAGTTATTATAAGACATATACCTTAATATGAACAACTTCGCCATCCTCGATCACCAAGACCCTTTTGGTGTGTTCAACAAGAGCATGAGGATCACTAGACAGAAAAAGTTCTTTGGGGTGACCATTTTTCGAGATGAATTTCATACCATTGTAGGACGTTCCGTTGTCCTGTTCTTCAGCAAATTCCTGCAAGAGTAACATTCTTAATGCATTGTGGATACAAATAATTTGAACTGACTGTGTCGTGAACAATTAAAAAAATGTATGTTAGCTTTCTGAACAAGATGCAGAACCTACTTTCACACCAAGAAGCAGCGGACTACCACGTTTACAAGCAATCAATTCATTTGGATAATGTTTGCTCTTAAAAATAAGAGCATAGGCTCCTTCAAGATGCCTCATAACCTCAAGCACAACTTCGCTGAACGTGACAGTTTGATCACCTGCGCCAATTGGTGAAAGATATTGATCGTAATCCATAGAACATTCTAACGAAAAGCCTCCACCCGGTCGTTATTGAAATCGTGTGAATTTAGATATAGGGAGTGTTCCCCTAAGATTGTTTGAATAGCTAACTACTTAATTTTTCTTAAACATAGCTTATAAGCATACCACAACCCAGGAGTGTGTGGATATATTTAGGTAGTATAATTTTTTTATCAAAGCATAGTAATGGTAATATGAACAGGAAGGACCAACACTTCCAGTTACAGGGGAAAACAAGAATGAAATAAGGTGAAGTTATAAATAAGCAAGATCACATACAAAATAAGCTTATAATCTAGGAAGCAGATATGAGCAGCTTAAATATGCTTAAGCTGTTGGGCTTCATGCAAACACTTAAAAGTTAAAACAACTTACTGCATTTGGGTAAAGCAACAAGCTACTCAAATATGATTGCCCAAACACCCCCCCTTAGCTGCAAAGGGTACATATAATTCCTAACCAGATGGGTAGACAAAATAAGAAATACTATCACAAGCCCAATAGCAGAGTACAAACTCTATATTTGCAACTAGGTTACAAGCCATGCTTATGCGAAACAAGTTCTAATTTTAAAAACCTCAAGTACCTCCTTCATTTGCTTCGTCAAAAACAAATTTCGCAAGCTTTGGGATCACCTCTGTATCAGTCTCAGATTCAAAAGTAAACCCATGTCGAAGAAGAGATTGCTTTAACACCTGCAGTGATTCATGTAAGAAAAATTATCAACATAAAAGTTCAATAGTATATCAAAAAATTTAAACAAAAAGCAAGTATCTAGCACATACGCGGAAACAGTAAATGCGGCAAAGCTAATACAGAACTACTCCAGTAAGTTTATTTTGTCATCAAAAATGCAAGAAGAATAACTGTTTGAGAGATATGTCACGTTAAGTACAAAAATCAAACTCGATACAAATTTTTAAGCATACCTCGTAGTTGGTGATAACACCATTGTGAACAACCAAGAAGTCATTACCAGCACCAGATGACTGTGGATGACTATTCCTTGGAGATGGTTCTCCATGGGTGGCCCACCGCGTGTGTGCAATTCCAGCATGAACAGAGAACGATTCTTCGAGATTTAAATCAGTAGCAGAGACCTCTGAAACACCAAATTACACAATAAATTTTTGAAGCATTATCTTTATCTTAAGCGAACACAGACAATCCATAATAAGCAATCTGAGATATAAATCAGTAGCTGAGACCTCTGAAACACCAAATTGCACAATAAATTTTTAAAGCATTATCTTCATCTTAATTGAACACAGACAATCCATGATAAGCAATCTGAGATATTATGAAACGTTCACCAAACCGCTATACTGTCCTCTATTAATCAAACAGTGAATTTAGAATTATACTTCACAGTTCATACTTCTAGGGATATACTTGCTAAAACTTCAAGATGAAATGCCCATTACTTTGCTGTATACTGGAATTCCCACAACATAGGATATTAAAGCCAAACTATTAGATTTGTTTATTTAGGTAAAAACAGGCCATCTTTGCACAACATAAAGCAGTAACGATCCTTTAATTCCATATCACTAATACTTTACTTCCGATATGCTAACCACTGAAAATTTTGAGTAGATGTACGTATAACAGATATGGAAGGAGAATAAGAAAACTGCCTTAAAGAGGTATTTAACTATTAGATATGGAAGCTTGTAATATGTTTTACATGAAGCTATAACATTTGATTTTGAGCCGTGAGGAGGTTAAAAACCGTACACTCTTATATCCATCTCTTCAATTTGTGGAAATGTAAAGTAAATTCATCCTTGTTTGTATTGTAAGAATGTAAGATAGAATTATATTCAATAGAACCATGCGTTACATGTAAATTATCTAACAAACTGAAGTGTACCACTTCTCCCAAAATACATGTTGCTTAGATATCCTAAACCTGTATACTTCTATAAGACGGAAAAACTGGATATAGCTGCTTTAATCCAAATACCTCTGTGGCTTATTATGTGAATCCAATTGTCGGGGTGTTTCGAGTAGGTTCTACAATTGATAAGTTTCCTATTTCTGTGTCAGGAGGAACTTGATCTTGAAAAATATTTCTTGCTGTTATCATTGACTAATTGCATACATTACTTAACAATTTTTTAGGGATTTTTTCTGCAGCATTTAGCAATAACAACAGATATAAAAAAAAAGCATAAGAAAATGTTAACGGTAAATTTCAGAAAGAAAACATGATCATAAACCTTATTTGATTAGGAAATGTTTCTAACTTGATAATTCAAAATTTTATTTTAATCATGGGTGATTTTTCCTGTTGAGTACTAAGATACTTGCATAGTGAATCAAGTTTTCCTGACGCCTGTTCGGGGTTCTCTTTTACAAAAACGAAAGATATCAAGTTCTCATCTTATGCTAGTGTTTTGTCATTAAATTTACATTGAACGTCATTTTCCCCCAGGGAGACCATGTCTTATAAACTTCACCCGAATTACACTCAACAAAATACTTAAGATTAAGATTAATAAAGCTGATTTATCTGCAAAGGACAAACATTTATGCACATTTAACTCAAGTAGGAAAAAAATTGTAATTCGTTATTTAGCAGAAGAAGGATTAGTTCATGAGCTCTAATTGTGCTCGCTGTGAATTTTCATACATTCACTTCCGACATACATGCTAGCATTGTAGTCAACTCTTATCACTCTCACCTTTTGCGCATTCTTGTCGATAACACTCCTGGCATGCTACATAATTACTTGAGTCATACCGAGGACTCGAGGAGTTACCGACTTACCGTATTCAGTTTTTTCTCATACAGCAAACCCACAAATGCAATCTAAAGTAGTAATTCATGGATAAAGATAAACATCTGGTCTTATAATGTGTGACTATCGAACTTCAGACCACATTTAGTTAACTAACCGCAATTGATGAGAGTCTGGCCTACATAGATGGAGGGTCTATCTACATTACAACTGTGATTGCATGTACAGATATACTATTGACAACTTGCTTAGCAGTTTTACTAGCTGGTGGATGTTCACTTCCCCAATCACCAGACAACATGTACAACTAAAATATACACACACACCAAGATATACAGTAAACAGTTATAGATAAAGTGATATCAAATCTCTAATAACAAGAGGCCAACCAAAAAATACTTATCATACGAAATGTGACTTTCTCATCTGTATGTCATAATCATCCTAATCATATAAACAAACTTGACTAACAAAAAAATGCAATAACTTGAAACTACAAGTTAACACTCCACCAACTTCCAATTACAAGGCAGACAAGATACAAGGTTTTAACTTTTAAGGATAAATAACACCTTCTTATCTACACACGCTATCCGCTCATAGTAACATTAAAACTTGATCCAAAGCTCAAAGAGCTATTTGCATCCTTGACATAAATTATTCCATAAAAAAAAGTCCAGTAAAATTTGTAATAGTGTGTATAAGATCACTCTATTACACAAATTGCACTGAACTTCGGTTATAATACAATTGCCACTAAACTATAATGGTCAAAGCCTCAAAGGTAATATACATTACATTACACGTTTAATCCAAATACTATTCCTTATTTCCTTAAGTGCTTATTTAAATGCTTCATATGCGAAGCATAAGCAGCAAAAATAAGCAAACCCCAAACACCCTCAAATTCATTAGTATTTCGCAAACTTAAGGGGAGTTTGGATTAGCTTTATTATATAGACTTATCTACTTATTAAAATTCGGAAAACAAACAAGCTCACTTTTTTGAGCTTATCAACTTAACGTTACGGACGTAAGTCCATAACATTAACTCAATACCCTCATAAGAGCACA